>OX453067.1:11259267-12459267 GCA_949699795.1 Spicauda simplicius | reverse complement strand
AGCACCAAGTTGGAATGCCTCGAACGAACGAACGAACGAAACATGTTACCATATACCATAACTCCACATCCTTTGGACCAGCGCTAAAAGACTGTTACTAGGCAGAAATCGCTGTAGTTGCGGGATCAGAATAGGGCTACGGTATCCGCTGCCTGTCGCAAGAGGCGACTAAAAGGGGCTTCCGGGGTTGCGGGCGGCTATAGTGGGAGCTTGAACCATCCAGTCAGGCGATCCCGGGAAGGACGGCGGTATATGTGGTCGCATACCGTCGTAAAGACTAGACGAAGCGGTGGGCCCAGCTCAGAAGATTCCGGTTGCGTCCCTTTGGAGATCCCGGAGTGCCCTTTGTAACGCCGAGGACGGGATTTTAGTACGGTAAAAATGCCACATAACCCTGCGTCGCTCCCACGGCCTTTTGAAGGTTTCCCCCTCGAGAACAATAAAAAGGCAGAAATAGACGTGGCAGTAGTGCCTACGGAGTCGAACCACAGTGGGTATTACCTTAAAATATATTTTTTTTATCCTTATTACATGGATTTCAAATAAAATTTGTAATCCATGGTGGACTGCATTGCTTGTAACCATTTGCATAAACCTCAGATAATATTAGACTCCTATTTGAGGCGGGCTGAGGGTGTTCCTTAAGATATTCGTTGTTACTCCTATGTCTGAACACCTATGAGTATTTTTTATTTTTCCTTTAGTATTGTTTACAGCATCCTTTAAACGAGGCCAACAAGTCACAAACACTGTTGCTATTAGGCAGAAATAGGAAAAGCTTTGGTGCTGCCTGAGTGTAACCACAAGACTATGAACACTATGAACAGGCTTCTCAGTAATTTGTCTCTATAGATAAGAACAAGTTTAATATTAAGATTTGTAGATATGTACCTACTTAGTCTGGCCATAAATATTGTTAGAAATAGAAAAAAACAAATATTACTTTTGAATTTAGAATCTGTCATTTTTATACGACTGTTCAATGTTTTCTTATTTCCTCGTTATATATTGTAAAATATTTTGTGACATTAAATGAAGGCTTGTCCAGTATTCGTACGAAAAAAGCGATCAAAGCAGTAAGGGGTAGAATTGAAGAAATTCTGCCCGAAAGAGATTTTAACTCAGGAGATGAAGCTAGGACTTATAACCATGTCGCTTATTTTAAAAGATAACTTAGAACTTGTAGCCTATAAAAGATTCACTGGTCATTTCTTAACTGATAAATAAATAATTCGTGGTAAAATCAAAACTACTTAAACGTTACGCAAAGGTTGATCACAGTAAAATTTTGTTTACGGGTTAGATATTTTTATATTTGAGTATCGGCTTGGGGGGGGGGGGGGGGGCAGGTTCAGCCCCCCTCTCTACATATCTATTTTATTTTTTAAGCCCCCACGTCCCTAAAACCAAAACCTGGCTACGCCCATGCAATTGAGCAATATTTTTACAAATAATATGACCGTATTTATGCTGAGAGTTCAAAATAAGCTTCCTAATTAGTCAACAGAGAACAAGATAAATGTCAGTTCCTACTACGATCCGTACGATTAGCGGAAAAGATTTTTTCCATAAAAAGAGTGCGTGCTGCTTGCTACTCGTATTGATGTCTGTCCTTATCAACGTTTAAATGACCATATTGCAGCAAATAAAGACCATGGTTTTATATAAATGTATATAACAATGTTAGTTAAATACAGTAATCGTAAAACAATGATACGTTAAGTAACAAAATGTTTGTTTTTGGAAAAATATTTATGACAAGACTAACTATATACCTATATAGATGATTCCCCCAAAAGATGGATCAATTCTCGATAAATAAATAAAGATTAACATTGGTTTAATATAGTAGTTCACTAGTGGCAAAGTATGAATGATATAAACTTCATATTACGAACTGTTTGACGATATTGCACTTGGTAGTTAAATAGATTAATGATTTAACAGAGAAGTTTATGTACTTATCATCCAAAGGGATAGCTGAAAAGAAATAAATATATTTGGTTGCCGGCACACTTTTATATGAGGCGACTATCATAGTCCTCTAGAGTAGCAACGCATCTGTGATTGACTTCAGATAGAACTCATGTTCTATATGAAATTGCAGGTGGACTGCATGCTCGTTTGCTACTTCAATTAGCCGCCCATTAAGTTTTGTAGACAATTTCAGATAGAAATATACGAAGTCAATCACAGGTGCGTTGCTACTCCCAAAGTCCAATATGATCGTCTCATATATAAGTGTGCTGGCAACCACACCCTTCTACCAAAACACAAGAATGCTTCACGCTAGAAATAAGTTCGGCGGTGTGTGATGAAAAACCATATAAGATTAAAAGCAAGAGTTGTCACTTATTATATAATCAACTTTCATTACCATGTAAAAAACATGATTGTAATTATATAAAAAAAAATAAAAATAAAAATGGATATAAATAAGAAAAAAGACAAACCCGCTGAGTTTCTTGCCGGATCTTCTCAGTTGAGGTCGTATTCCGATCCGGTGGTAGTGTAAGAAAAAAAAAGTAACTGACAAATTGTAAGTGCCCCCGTAGGCCTATACAAAATAAAGACATTTCATTTCATTTCATTTCACTCATATATATTATATTATGTCATCTAGTTTTCTGTTTAATAAAACGGTGGTACCTCCCCGGTCAAACTTGACCTATTCGATCTATTGGCTTGCAGAAATAAGGTTATTATTTTATGTACAATACAGGCTGAAAGCATAAATGCGTTAATTTATTATTATTTACTCACAGATTAGATTTTTACTTTTAGATTAGATTAGATTACTTGGTTTCTGTATAAATATATTGTAATTCTTGTATATTTTATTTACAATCTACATCAATGTCATTCAACCTATGCCTACATTTACTGCCAAATTGTTTCTCGCATCTACGCCAGAGAAAATGGCGCGGAAAGTGTTTTCCCGGCATCAATAACTCTCGCTCGGCCGCATTCGGGTGCGCTCGGGACACATTGTGTGAAGCTGTATTATGGGGTAGCCAGTGTTTGCAAAAGTACAATAATCAGGGAAAAATCGTAAGCAGAAAATAATGAAACAAAGATCAATAAATTAAAATAGTTATCTTAATAAGATAAATATTTTTTGTTTTATATAAACTGTGTTTAGTATAGTGATGAACTCTGAAAATAAGAAAAATTACATATGCGTCATAAGGATTATGATGCATTGCGTATGGATAATAAAGATTTAGAAAAAATATAGAGATACGTCTGTAAAAATAATTAAAATAATGATTAAGGATCCAAAATATTAATACAGCCACGTTACACAATTTTTTTGCAAAACGCCAACATATTATTGCATATATTATTAAAAATACACACTTTATACTTAAATATGACGTAGCAAAACTTGAAATAAGGGGAAAATTTCCACCGCCATCGCTAGCAACACTGAGCTACAACTCTCGTCCGGCGCTATCTACGCTACGGAGAGCGTCGCTTTGTAGCACAGTGTTTAAAGTTTAAATCTCTACCGCGGGCGTGTGTCTCGTCCGCGCCACTCCTTCCCGTGTTTACGTTGTGTGTGATTACAGTGATAACGTTCGAACCGTGAGTGTCGGCCGTGTTATATTGTGAAGTAAGTGCTGTTAATTATAGCTTTTCATATAAAAATATACATTCAGACCCGAAAAAACAAAGTAAGCAGCATAAATACCCGAAATCTACGAAGTGCGCAATAGAGTCCTATGCTTTTGAATTTTGTCAACGAAAAAGCAACGTTTTACACCTCTACGCGACAACAGGATTGCATCGCCGTGTTCTAGAAACTATTGTCCCAGAGCATCGGTACACACCTTTACAATCCACTTCGCAAAAAGGGGGAAGAAGCTGTTTCATTGTGCTATGTGTAGTTTCTTATACACAAAACGTGTGACTGGGCAGAGTCACACGGCTATTTTGTTTCTATTATCGTATAAATTATGATTTAATGTTAGTGGTTCGTAAATGATATGCATTTGCAGTTTCTTTTGTGTTAATATTAATGAGATTAATATTGTTTTTCAGGTGATACGTGTGCTGCCCTGAAATGGCGGAGGTAAAGGATGCATCTGCTGTCGCCACTAAAGATGCGGATAAACATAACACAGGTAAAAAATACAATAACAATATCTACATTATATTTATATCTTTAACCTTGAGATGTAATCAGACGTCTTTTGTTAACAGTGGTGAGACTTAATATGTAAAAATAAAGGCGTTGAAAAGTTTAAATTAGTTCCAATACTAATGTAACATTATTTGCAAAAATTGTCTTTTAATAACACTTTAAAAATACATTTTTACTAGCAAATTTAGGAAAACTACTGCTACTTTTGCGGGGGATATATCTAGAGGTCAGGTCAGAGGAGAGATGTCAGTAGGCAAAATATAGTCTTACGATCGTCCCTGCATCGATTTGTTACCTAGTACGCCTAAATTTTCATTTTATTTTACCACTAATATAATATAATCTTTCTCTCTGTACCATGTAGCTATTCTGTTCACTATATGTATATTTCAATTTAGGTCACTGTAGATTGGAATCAGAAGCCAGACCATTCTTAGTTTATTTTTTTATCTGATAGAAGTAGCAAACGAGCCTACAGTCCACCTGACTGTAAGTGGTCACTGCCGCCCGATGACGTCTATAAGAAACTTTAGATAGAACGAGAGTTCGAGGTACGACTAAGATGGTCCCTCCATATGAAAGTGAGGCAACCACACCTATAAACCGAAACGCAAGATCTGCCTCATGCTAGAAATATGTGTACGTGCTAGAAATAAAACTAATTGAACCGGCGAACTTCGTTCCACCTAAAAGTCAATAATCTAAAATTATCAGTGTTCCTCCACTGTATTATGAATGAATATATTATACATAAAAACCTTCCTTTTGATTCACTCTATCTATTTAACTGCATTTAAATCCGTATCGTAGTTTTAGAGATCTAAGCATACATAGGGACAGAGAGTGGGAAGCGACTTTGTTTTATACTATGTAGTGAAGACAAGGGCATAGAAGAGTTTGAAACATTAGATTTTTACGCTTTGGCACCCCAACGTAGGTACATGTCTCCTATAGTATGGCAAAAGCCGAAAACTACTGCTCACTATATGAACTGGTAGCTCCACATTTGGGGATATCATTGGTAGAACTATCTAAGCGTAAGTAAGTAGAGCAGTGATAGACTAATGGTTGAAACTTGCTCTCTCAATTGGGAGGTCTGAGGTTCAAACCCAGGCAAGCATCACTGATTTATGTGCGTATTAGAAATTACAAATTAACTTTCACTGCTTTTCGGTGAAGGAAAATATCGTGAGAAAACCTACACATCCGAGAGTTCTTTAAAAAAAAGTTTTCGGAGGTGTGTGAAGTCCCCCAATGTGCGCTTGGCCAGCGTGGTGGAATATGGCCTTAAACTCTCTCATTTTGAGAGACGACCCGTGCCCAGTAGTGGGACAATAATGGGTTGTACCCCCCATCTAAGCGTGTCTTAGTATACGCTAACGATTCGAAAAGGACGCTTAATTTGTAAGGTTTTATTCAAAAACTTTATACAAATAAAATGGGTAACAATTTGTAATTTCCGTTTTTATCAACTTATCATAGCGTGACAGGGTAACAAAGTACCGCATTTACATTAATGAAGCAGAGTTAATTAATGATAAAAACCGGAGTTTGGTGACATAATTCGACGCAGTGCTCATTTAACATACTCTTTTTGTTTATTCCCGTTTTCAGTAGAATATTTTGCGAAAATAATTATCCTGCGGTATATGTCATTTTGGATATAACTCTGCATATACCTTTATTTCTTACGTATGTTTACGTTAACATGTGTTATTAAAAGAATTATTTCAAAAACTGACTTTTTGTCCATGTTGACTATTCATATTATGAGTAGATATTCTATTCCTCAGGTGGTAGAACCAGTGTAGTTCGACCAGCGAAGTATCACCGCCACATCTATTTCTAGCATGAAGCATTTCTTGTCTTTCGATGGAATGGTGTGGTTGCCGGCACACTTTCACATGAGGCGACCATCATGGTCTTCGGGAATAGCAACGCATCGGTGATTCACTTCACATAGAACCCATGTTCCATATGAAGTTGCTTACAGATGTCAATGGACGGTAGTGACCACTTACCATCAGGTGGACTGCATGCTCGTTTGCTGCTTCAGTCAGATAAAAAAGATACCTAAATTAGTTATTAAACGAACAATATCAAACACACGAACCTTTTTTTTTTTGGATAAGTTAGATTTTTATATACTTTCATCCTTTCACTTTTTGTAACTCTAGACTTAGCTGAAGTAGCAGCTGTAATGATTATTTTTAATTATTCTTATTTTTGAATCATCTTTGTATGGTTTGTGTTCCTTGACTGTAGCGGTGAAATTATAAAACCCTTGGGCCAAATTTATTTGTTGTTAAATTCAATATAAAACTCAACTTACGTTGCTTTACTTGTTAGATACTAGTGCAAGATGTACTAGTGCAGTGTAAGTAAATTAATACAAAAATATACACATACAAATAATATATAAATGCTAATGTCTTTTTATCCCTTTAATGTATTAACTTTATTTTCGTAGCGATCATATTTTTACAGAAAAGCGTATTAAAAATCATTGATAGGAATTAGCGATATCACAAATATCGCAAGAATTGTGCGAATGTAGAGCTTTGCAAAAAAAGGTCGTCAAGTCTATACAAATTTAAAACAAACCAAAGTTTGTCGACCAAAAAAAGGTCACCAAATCTACATTCTCCGCCCCCTACGCAAAAAACTGAAAAAGAAACAAAATTCGTATTAGCGAATTACGACATTTGCGATATTCGCATTCACGAATGTGCAACTAATAACATTAATTATCAGGAATATTCGTATATTTTTGAATCAAAAACATTTGTATCAAATTACTGGTACAAAATAAAACAAATAATGATATAAACATGAATCGTTGTGTAAGTAATTTGCAGAGTCATATTAATATACCATGCCTACGACAAATAACAGACCTCAAACGCGTAAAGCTAAAACGGAAATGAGTGTGTAGTGCGTATGATATGTCACGTATGAGATGAATAGGATATGAGCAGTACGAGACTGTACAAGAGGGTGGAACAAAAGGGAAAATACGGACGTTACTACGACGTACGTGAGTAGTTGAGCCGATAGATCTACATTTTTCAAAGCCCTTTTGAGGGGTGGTAAATTAATAATAAAAAGGTGAAATTATTAGCAAAAAGTAGCACACATAGACGTTATGTAAATAGTCTAATTTTTACGTTTTACGAAAACTCAACTCAAAACTAAACTTGTTGTCCAAAGCAGCACTAATACATATTTCTCAAATTCGATTAAATTGTATGTAATTTAAGGTACTTTGAAGATAAAAGAGGTTTAATTAATTATGCCGCATTTAAAAGCAATAGTTGGTATTTTGACAAAGAATGTGACTTTTTTGACGTTGTGTGTTCATAACATTGAATGTTTTACTTTGTTTAATAAATATGTGTTTGTGTCAATTGCAAGGTAGTGTGTGTAATATGTTATTAGCTGATTTTATGTACGTTTTATGCATTATTTGAAAAAAATATTAACATTGTGTAATCCTTCTCTCCAGTTATTACTGTGTGTAATTTCATAGTCCTCTGTCTGCGGCAAGTATCTCAAAAACGGATCCTAAGTTTTTGCTTCGCGTATTAATACATAAAAATACTGCAGCTGCACGTTTAATACATAAAATGTGGTAGTGTATCTTTATAAACTAGTCGCCCGTCGCATCGGCCGAAATTCGACCGTAATTTAAATTAAAAAAAAAAAAAAAAAAAAAAAAAAAATATACGTGACGAATAGATAACCTCTTTCCTTTGGGAAGTCGGTTAAAAACTAAACTTCATATTTCTCTAATTCAAATCAAATGTCATCTGACATTCTTGACGTTGTGTCTTTTCATAGTAAGACATTGAATGTTCTATTTCATTTACTAAGTACATATGTGTTTGTGACAAATGCATGGTAGTGTGTGTAATGTGTTTTTAGTTGATTTTATGTATGAAAAATGCATTATTTGGAAAAAAATATTAACATTCTGCACTCCTTCTCTACGTCCACTATAACCGTGCAAAATTTCATACGAATCCGTCCGCGGCATATTACTTAAAAATCCGTCACAAATTTTTGCTTCACGTATTAATATAATAATTATAAAATTTCTTTTCTAGTGGTCTATAGTAAAAAGTAGAATATTTTCAATGCATTATTCATCTCCCGTATGGTCTAGTGGCTAGGATACCTGGCTTTCACCCAGGAGGCTCGGGTTCGATTCCCGGTACGGGAAACTTTTTGTATTTTGTTTTTAACTTTGTTAAATACCCAAAATATTTTTTTTAAGTTTTTTAATTTTTATTATTAGTGCCCTGTTATTTATTTTTCTTTGCACGAGATTGTTCGTACAACATTTGTGCCACTCACTCGAAAGTTACGACAGTGTAGGTGTAGGTGACTCGCGGTAACCAGCTTAAGTCAATTTAGCTTTATGAAGATCTACGTACCTTCAAATACAATTTTCTAATTAACGCATTCAATTAACAGCGAAGGCTTACTTATTTTTTATATTATTTTGATTTTTTATTTATTTTTTGTTTATGCAAGAAAATTTTGGAAAATAAGTATGTAGTCCTCCTGATGGAACTTTGACTTTGACAAGTCGTCCTATGCCGCGGCGTGGCGTCGCCGCTTGGCGTAAGGTCTGCGGGCCTCGAGGATCCCCTCCTTACCCGGGCAATTCCCTCAGTGGAGGCACTGTCCACTGGTGATGTGTGCTGCCGTCAGGCAGTGTTGCAGCCTTCCTGATGGAAAGTGACCTCTGCTGTTGTGTCCATCCCACAAAGAGTTTTCGTCACCCACCCATTATCTATGATGCCACTGCTGGGCACGGGTTTACTCTCAGAATTAGAGAGCTTGTAGATACATAGACAGAACACAAAAGAGGGTGCAAAGCATCACGAAATGGACACTGCTTAGCATTATGTTGGCATCCGAAGACAGCCAGCGCTGATCTTCCAGACCTGATCTTGTAGACCTTAGTCAAACACCGCGCTGGTCATGTGCGAATTGGTAGACTTTATACATATTTAAGAACTTTTTTTACTGAACTCTCAGGTGTGTAGGTTAAATCAGTAGTGCTTGAATTTGAACCTCAGACCTCCCGACCGACCAGGCAAGTATCAAGATAGTAGATAGTTTTACCAACTTTTAATTATTTAAATATCAATCAAACACATCAGTCTACTGAAAATGAAATCCTTTTTATATATCAATACTGATAAATTAAAAATATAGTTTGAAGTATATTTACCGTAAAACAAATGCGTACTCTGTTCTCAGAATCGACTTGTGGTTTATTACTGTTAATAAAATTGTCCTACATATTGATTAGGAGGAGAGAATGATTTGTCTTATCGACTTCATTCGTTGTCCTTGTCAGGAGCCTGTTAGTTGGTTTAGGAAGCGTATAATTCGCGTTCATAAGTATTTTAGGCGTTGGTTTAGATAAAAGAGTTTGATTTTAAAGGCTTACATAAGTTTTGTATGCTGCTTAACATACACATGAGGAAACCATCTTAGTCATTAGCAGTACCTATCGATTCTTCTTTGATCGATTTCATGTTAATTACTGGAGTCTTAGTACAAGTTTCTGTTGTTGATCATATTTTGCTATGTGTATTGAACGTATACGAAGAAACGTAATCAACTCGTAATACTGTTCTGCATTGAGTTGATTACAATTTCCACAGGTGACAGTAACAATATACCATCAAGTTTTTTTTTACTTGCTACTTCAAATTAAAGAACCTGATTCCATGTACCTATTATATATCATATACTACCACTACTAATTAGGCCTTGACATGATTCACCGCATCTTTGCATAATTCTACGTCATAACAGACTTGCAAGAAATTTTAAATAATCTTCATTTATTTAGCAGTAGAAAATGTGTTTGAATAAAATATTTTAATGTTTAATTTATACACATTTATGAAGATGTATTACTGTTTATATCTTAAATGCTCTTATATTGAATCCAATTATGATTTCTGTGATCTAAACGGATTATTAAGATCCCTCCATTTAATTCTTTTTTTAATAAAAGAGGTGATAAGTAGTAATAACACAGACAACCTCATTATCATGGAATCATTATGGAAATCTCTAATCAATATTAGATAGCACCAGTCTCAACTATGGATTGGCACTTCTAAATTGGAACTCCGAAGATAGGTAAGTATGTCTATTGTAACTATGTCTTCCTTACACTCTTTAAACCACGACACTGCAATATATAAAATTGATGAAATAAAACAGCAATAAGTGTAGCGTTGTGCATACAGATAGTCAACATTGAGTTCTACTAACATTGTTATTCTAAATCAACTCTTAATTATTTATTATTAGTTATTATTCGAAATTTTAAGTACCTGCTAAACGTCTCTGATTCATAATATCACAAACATTCGACAGTGATAAAACAATTTCTGGACGCGTCGAAATAATCTCGCACTGCCGAAACCACAAATAGATAATTTGTAGGTGGCTTTTCTAAGAATAACTACTTTCTATATATATTTAGAAGATGTGATTTCACGAAAGAACTTTTATCTCTCTGAAAACAGTCTGTTGATTAATATTAGGCGCGTGAAATTTTAGACATTTCTTTAATAACCGGGAATCAAACTGAATTATTCAGATGAGTTAGAGATTAAGAATTTGACACGTGTATAATTAAAATTTGTTGTTACAGGAACTATTGATAAAGATAAGCGTTATACTGATAGTGCAAAATCATCGATATTTTAAGCTACACCTTGGTCGTTTGACAGTGCAATGAGTTTATCTTTATCCCAAGCCGCTGCTCTGACCCGCTGAGCTACTTCGGCCTGGCAATTTATTCTAGTGTCTTCAAAACCTCGATTTTGTCACTGGTCACCACTACCAATACAAAATTGAGTCATTATTAGGGATGTGACATTGTTAATAAAAAATCGATTTTTAATTAATCGGTATTTTTTTAAAGTATGAAAAATCGATTAATAAATAATCGACTTTTCTTAAGAAAATAATCGATTTTATTCTATAAATAGCTTATTTCATAATTTTTCAATCAATTTCAAAATAAATGCCATATACATTATATCAATAGATTTATTCATTGAAAATAAACAACAGACATATCAAGTTCATAAATAATCAACACAAAATAAAGTTGAATAGAAAACTAATCATTGACAACTCAGTATTTGTTTACAAAAAGTGGTCCAGTTTCTTTGTCTATACTATTATTTTATAGAGGAAAACTTTGTAATGAATAGGCTCAAAAACTACTGGACCGATTTAAAAAATTCTTTCACCAATCGAAAGCTACATTATCCAGAGTAACAAAGGCTATATATTATTTTCGAAAAAAATAGGGTTCCGTAAGATTATTTTTTGAAATAATGTGTGAAATTAAAAAATATTTCATATGGCAGAACAACGTTCGTCGGGTCAGCTCGTAATTAATAATTGTAATTAAATCCAAATTGTAGGTACTTACCTCTTTACTTTCAATACTAATGATACCAGAGTGTTTCCTTTCCATGTGCTATTTTAAATTGGTAGTATTACTGCACGTTTTTAAAATCTTAGGGCAATATTTACATTTAGCATTGCCAGATTTATTGTAAACGTGAAAATATTGACGCCAACTACTTGTCGTTCTTTTAGTCGTAGACATTGCTAAAAACGAGACTTTTAACACAAATAAAACTTTTTGTCACGAAAACCTTTTGAATTGTCGTTTGTTTGAAAAATGAAGTTTCAGCAACGAATAATGAATGACATATCAACCGAATGTCGGTAAAATAGTACAGTTCATCGACTAACTCCATCTAGTGAATATTTGATTAAATAAATAATCTAAACTGTTTTAAAAGCACAGAAGGAATGCCATCTTAGATGCACAGATGGCGTTAGTGTAATATTATGGAGCTATGGCAGTTCGCGTTCCGGGCTCCAAGCCAGAAGACCAAACCTAATGTCGGGGTTTTTTATTGCATGATTATAAAAAATCGATTATTAATCGATTAATAATTTAAAAAAAATCACGTATTAAAATCGATTTTTACTTTAAGACAATCGATTTTTAATCGATTATTTCCATAATCGATTATTTTTTCACATTCCTAGTCATTATCATTCGACCGATCCGGTGGAATCTAAAAATGTTTGATGTGTGTATGTACGTAGATATTTTGTAAATTTAACATAAATTAATAAATACCAAAATATATATTGCTATAAATTCTAAAAATATACAGTTCAGTCAGTGTTTACAGTAGATGTACATGCATTCGAATATAGTTTAAGAATATAGGACCTACAGAGATTTTAAAATTGTAATTTTGAGTGAAAAATTTATAATTTATTAACATGTTTTCTTTATAATAATTTTCTTTACAATCCATAATATATTGACCGTAATCAATATATTATGGATTGAAAGGGAGCGAAACTAGATGATTAAAAGGGTGAGTCGGGAATAAGGTTCCGGTGACGACACTTGTAGAGTTCTGAGAACCCGTGCAGCGGCGTACCAGACACAAAGCGCACGAACTTCTAGACTTCATGTTGCCTTGATAATTACTGAATTGTAATTAGACAAAATTTATAACACAGCTTATAGGACAATGTTTCTGGTAGCTTACGTCTTTATTTATTATTTTTTAGAGTTTAAATACACGGTTTAAATACAGATTTTATATACATATAACTATCTATCCCGATAAACGTTGTTTTGCCATATAAAAAATAAAAAAAATGTTAAGGGTGGACAACCCTTAAGGGGTATGAAAAATGGATGTTGGCCGATTCTCAGACCTACTGAATAAGCATATAAAATTTGGTAAAAATCTGTCAAGCCGTTTCGGAGGAGTATGGCAACAAAAACTGTGACACGAGAATTTTATATATTAGATGATGAAATTATCATAAAAGACAATACAATATAAATTAATTTCAATATAATACATTTATTAAGCAACCTCCTTTTTTTCGAAGTCATTTGAAAAGTCCAATAACGTAAGCCTAACAATGTTAATGATACAGCAAAAACTTATCGATTCAGGTAACTTAGACAGTTTTGTTTGCTCTAATGTTTTCTTAACTACCGTCGAATGATTTGCTATTTTATTCAGCGTAATAAATCACATTTCAAAGATTATTAACGTTTATTAAATATATCAAAACTGATTAATATGTGCCATGAAAAAAGTGTTTCAATATATTATCAATTCACCGTAGAGAATTGCGTATTATTAGTTAATTATAAAAGGTATGTTAATAAAAGATTTCTCATATGGCTGCATTTGTACCTGCAAACAAATATTGTTTACAATGGACTAATGCTTTACGAATTCCCACTATACAAGTTCTATAAAAACCCTTGTGCTATTGTCTCTATGTACATACTTATTACTTATACAGAAGTGTGTTTTCAAAGGCGTAAATCTATTAGGAATGTGCGTAGATATAACTACTGCTATATTATACTGGTATGATTGGTTTAAATTGCTTTTATTTACAAAAGTTATTTTCTATTATAAATTTTTGCAACTATTTTATATGACTACGGCACAATTTTATTAAAATCATACGCATTTCATATTTAATAAAAAAAAATATCTTTATTTATTAATCTCTTTAGTAAATAATATAATGAGATCTTATTATACTTAATTGCAGTGTATTATGCTTATTTTCCCCTGAAACGAAAGAGGTTGTCTCAAAATTGTTGAAGGGTAACGTTGTTGAATAAACTACAAATACGTTAACAATATCTCTCTATATGGTTTACTAACAATAAAACTATTGGCATTTGCATAGTAACAATACATGAACAGCTGTAATCTTCGAAATATTTATTTTCATTGTGATAGGTACCTAACGCGTCAATTAGCCTGACACTTTATTGTGTTATGTTAATGCCATAAACACAATTAAAGTCACTTACTCTCGTTAAGAGTGATAATGCGCGATGTCTTTGCCCTCCCGAGGCCTGCGCTTGTTTCTTATATCAGGTCAACCATTGTTACGTATTGCGCAGACTCCATCCATTCTTTGTTAGAATTTGCTGCCTTGACAATTTTCATGAAGTTGCTCCATAAAAACATAAAGACGTGTGGAGCACGGAAAATTAGATTGTATTCATATTTTACCTATATGCAAGGCATAAAGCAATTTGTGTGATCATGAGAAGAGTCATTAATTTGTCCTATCTGTAAATACACCTGATCGCTAAACCTATACTTAGGCATTATTAGTATCTATTTAGTTAATTTTCATTAAGTTAAGATTAATAAAGTGCTTAATAAAGAGCTCACATCATTAAAAGGTTCATTATTGATCTCATTTTTTGTTAATTATCTAGTGCTGGATAATTAATATTCGTGTACAATAATATGTGTCTAGTAAGACCAAGTTCTTCCAGACTATCAAAGTTATTGCAACTATCTATAATATATATTTTGTAGCTACATTATTCAGAAGTTGTAGAATTTGCAAAATTAACCATCTGATCATAGTACAACATATCATATGCAGATTTTTTAAAAAGAAATAAATACTTCAAAATGCATCTTTCATAATATTTCTATAGCAGGACGCCGTATCCTTGAAGACTAACGCGTGACACACCAGAACAAAGAGAGTAAACTAGATTCAACTTCCCAGATATGTAGTCATACTATGTTTAAGATTAAGATGAACAAAACTAAACGTGTGGGAATAAGATGAGGAGAGAACATTATTGTCGATTATGTTATTACAAATTCTAAAGGAATGTAGATTATGTCATATAAAATACTTGGTACATTAGATAAGCGGTAGAATGCCGGTATTAGTTTAAATTTAAGTGAATAACTGCGCTGTAACATTAATTCGGGTCGATTGAAAACTATTAAACAATAATAAACAAGCTAACATTATAAACGAGAAGCTATTAATTTTAATAAATGTCTCCGTTGATTTTGATAACTATAATATATCGTATCGTATATATCGTATACTATATCGTCAGTATACTGCGGCGGAGAGCATAGAGGAACTATGAGTATGTTGTCTCTCAGGATGACAGATTGTTTGATCGCAAAGATTTATTGCGTTCTCACAGTGCAGTCTTAATGCATATCCGTTCTATTTCATAATTTTGTAGTTTTAATGAAAAAAGAATAACATACCGCTTCAAAAATTTAAAATGGTTTTATGTTACTTTTGAAGTAGTAAAGTATTCAATCTGTAACAATAGTTAGGCAATCATAATTACGATACAAACAATGGATAAAGTATATACGAGTAAAGCCTTATTAATTATAAAACTATATCGGCATTAGGATAACATTCTATGTGGTGGATAACACAATATTAATTATAATATAATTGATACAACGCTTCCGTTACAAAAATAACGTTACGTTTAATAAATAAGTTGTTTTAAATGTTTCAATTACTTTAGTGCACCTATGTAAGTTTTAATTTGTATTTTTTTTGCATTAGTGCCCTATGATTTTGCCCAAAGAATGTTCTAAGTAGTTGACAGAAATATAGTACCTACAGCTACAGGCATAAGGGAGAGGCCCTTCGGGTTTTCGATGTTGGGAGCGGCTGAAGATGATCCCGAAACTTCTCGATACACAATACCTCTGATTAATGAACTGTAAACCAAACAATGGCTTCCACACTAATATCATTGTAATTCTTTTGAATCAGTTTTGGTCATATCGGGTAGCTGTAACAATATGTTTTCTGATAGCAAGTCTTATACGGTTTTTAAGACTTTAGAGAGAAGGTTCAGGACTTTTATTAAATATATTGAGGACACTGCCTTTAAAGAGGTTACTTTTACATAAATATTGGAAAGAAAACTATTTGAAGTTGATGACTATAGAACTGGTGAAATAAAAGAACGTCTGGTATACTTCACTTCCGTTTGAGTAAAAATATCTCAAAACTACTCTTTTAATTGAAGTAGCAAATGAGTACCTGGTGGCAAGTGGTCACTGCTGCCCATGGACATGGGTTTCATCTGAAGTCAATCACTGATGCGTTGCTACTTCCGAGGACTATGATGGTCACCTCATGTAATAGTGAGCCATCAATCGCACTCTTCTACCGAAACGCAACAACTACATCACGATAGAAATAAGTGCGGTGGTACCTCTATGGTCGAACTACACTGGTTCCACCACCTGGATAGAACTAAATGTGGCAATCGGTGGTGGTACTGCAGTGGCTTTACAGTTCTTCTACTTAGTAATTATTAGTAAATATACTTGAATTATTTTATCTCATAAATCGATAAACAATCAATGTTTGAAAAAAACGAATATAATTCCTCACAAAAGTATTTTGTCTTAAGTCCTGCTGGTGGAACCGACTCTACGTATAGCCGAAATTCTTACTACAGAAAATAATGGATATTTTGCTAACTCGACAAATTAAGTAGGAATGCCTAACATATGTACATAAGTTCGCCTTTCCTAACAACATTTATATATTAGCTAAGCTCCCTGGTCACGTCTACTTATACTCGTATATATTTCTAGTTGCGTGTTGAGGAGTAGAGACATTTCCGCATCGCAAATGATTGGTTTATCACAGCAGTTGCCCCTGACAGGTGATTGTTGTCTCTTATCTAACATCAGGGCCTAATTCACATTTAGCAGCAAGACTCGTGATTGGTAAATTGCCGGACGAGTTCGGCGCACGCGCATCATATCCCACCTACGTCTGCATAGTTCAGGGCATTTGGGAACATTTTGTTAAGCTTTGACTCAGTATGAAATATGAATACCTTCGTAATTTAGACGCTAAGTAATGAATCACGTTATCTAGTCTTGTTGATCATTTTGTAAATCTATATCTTCCGGAAGAACTCTTCGCGTTTTGACTACTAAATCATTACCACTGTATCTATTGAAACATTATGATAATTTTGAGCGTTGCCTTATTTTGATTTAGAGGGTGTAAAGAAATACGAGGCGTTCGTCTTCAGGGGTAGCCTGGCGCCCGTTCCTGACCTCTAGTAAGACTGAGCGTATCTATGATCGAATATTAATTAGATGTCCATTAACAGCTATTTTTCTTTGATACTATATACTTTCTCACAAACAGCTGCTTACCTATTCGTCCGATTTCCGAGCAGCTCGTCTCGATCCGTGCGAGCTTCGTGCTGTCGTACCATATACATACACGGGGGAGTGGGAGTTGTTAGGTTTTTTTTTCGTTACGGAAATTATTGATTCGGTCGCCACGCACAAAGCCCGCGATAAAAGCTATGCAATAGCTTAATAAAAACTGTTGTATTTTTTATAGTACCGTATGTTAAGTATTTCAATTGGCTCAAAACAATAAAGTTAAATAATCATGATGCTGCAATTAACGTGACAGGGACTTATGCATACAAGGCTAGGAAGCACTCTATAGTTCCAAATAAGGCTTAAGGATTTATTCTTTGTATTGTATAAACGAAATTGGAATTAAATTAGGCGGAGTCCGCCTCCGCGCCGAATTGCAACAATTACGTAGAAACGGCGCCGATTAGCACAATTTACTGGGGACATTGCGTGCGCCCCCACAATTAGCGGAACCGACAATTAAAACTTTGCTCTGTAATAAAATACCGTAAAAGTAATAGCTGTTGTCTTCTCATATTTATTTATAGTAGAAAAAATGAGTACTTCTTATATTCCTGCCCGTTAAAAAGAGTTATGCGCTACTGTGTTGTGGTATGACTTACATACTTGTGTGTATAAAGCGTTTCGTTTTTGTTTTCAAGGATATCACAGCAGTTATGGTCAATCTAAGGTAGAACATTAATCCAACCTTTGGCTAATAATATGCATGGGTGGTTATTAATAGCCGTCCAACAAAATGCATACACATCAACAACATTAATGTTTAGGCAATGAATTCGTATAAAATCATTGTCTCTCTTTGTAGCGTCTACTGTTACTAAAGAAGATTTGATAAGGTATGCACAACCTATTGTTGTTGCGTTAGACATGCTACTCTTTATACATTTTCTTTACAATACATAGCTGATGCAACCGATAACCTCATATAATATGAGTGCTAGAAATACGTCAATTTTTATAAATTATCGATGATTATTTAATTTATACAAACAAACTCCCTATTCCTTAAACCACTTTCCCTTTAACAAGATTTTCAAACATTCACTTCACTTACCTATTGTGAAGCGATATTTAAAGTCATTGACGAAAGATATTCGAACTATTTACTTCATATTTCATTTATGTAATTTACTGTCATTTGAGTTTCATAAAATAATTTATAAACTGTTTTTTTTTTCAATAAAAAATACATTCAGCTTTTACGGGTCTTGCATGTTTATGACGTTTTTAATTTCCAAAATATGAAAGTATAGTCAAACTGATCGTTTGACACTACGGATTTCCATACAAAGAGTTTCGGGTTTCAACAGGGTTTAAAATTTTTGAGTGTTTATATTTGCTTTTGTATCTGTTTATGACATTAACAACACATCAATCTAATATAGGGTTATGGATTGTACGAAGCACTCAATGTGTCAATAAAATATTTAAATTACCGCGTTTCCTGAGTCTTAATTAAGGCCCCGTAACATACACACACCTAAATAAAGAAGGATGTGACAAGATTGACGATTCGTGTTCACAGAGAAGCAAGTACATGTTTTGTAGAGCGTGGAACAGCATGATATGAAATAGGTGATGTTTACTACGCGTATTAAATAATTGCTAACGATGTTTTGATACTGCGATACTCGATTATCATTTGCACAATCAAATTGTAAGCACTATATAGTAAACAAACACTTCAACGTAGTATTTTTTTAAGAACGTGTAACATTTTACTTTTGTCTTTCTAATGTTGAGAAAAAGCGTATTTAAAATATATTTATACCTATTATTTACAGTGTTCTTTTTTCACAAAGATGAGTGTGTCATTATCGCTGCGTACCTTGTAACGTGTTACTGCCAAATCATAAGTATTTATAGAATCTTCAACATACAAATTACACTAGATAAATGATTGGTGTTTTTTTATATTATAATGTGATCTGACTGCAACCTTTTTAAAATAGTCACTTGGGACATTTGTTACGAGATTTCGTTGTGAATCACAATTTGAGATATAACTATAGAGCTATATTTACAAATATTACACCTTTAGAATTACGATGATGTAAGTGCAAAAAACCATGATTTACGTACAAAAGTGACTCAAGTACGTATTCCTACACTTATTTCTAACGTGAATCAGTTCTTGCCTTTCGGTGGGAGGCTGTGGTTGCTGTTTTATATAAGGCCAAAATCTTTGTGTTCGGGAGAAGCATCGCATTTTTGATTGACTTCAGATAGAATTCCTGTTCTGTATATAGTAGCTCCTAGATGCACAATAACCGCCCTGTAGTTCCGGGATCAGAATAGGGCTACGGCATCCCCTGCCTGTCGTAAGAGGCGACTAAAAGGGGCTTCCGGGGTTGCAGACGGCTAGAGTGGGAGCTCGAACTGTTCGGTCAGGCAATCCCGGGAAGGACGGCGGTATGTGTGGTCGCATACCGTCGTAAAGACTAGACGGAGTGGTGGGCCCAGCCGCCCATCTGGGAGGAGCCCGATGGGGCAACGCGCTCGGGGGATTGAAGTCGTTTCGAGGATTCCGGTTGAAGTCGTTTCGAGATCCCGGAGTCCTCCTTTTCAGCGCCGAGGACGGCCACCGGGGGGGTTTTAGTGCGGTAAAAATCCCACATAACCCTGCGTCGCTCCCACGGCGTCGGGTACCTTTTGAAGGTTTCCCCCTCGAAAACAAAAAAAAAAAGATGCACAATAACACTATAAAGAATAAATGTTCGGAAGGTGCCAATCTAAATAAATATAACATTGTCTCTCGTGTATAAACGAGTATCATTGTGATATTGAGAGGGAATTGAAAGCAATACAATTGATTCAAATGCATTTTGCTCAAGTGCATGTTATTTGCGCTTACGTCATTGTATTTTAAAGGTGCGATAATATATCAATGTTATGAGTAAAGTTGGGGCGTGAATATTTTGGTAAACTTTAATCTATGACATGTACGAAATAAATATTTGTATAGTTAACATAAGTGAAGCCTAAAATATACCGACCATGAAATGTCAGATATATATTTTCTAAATTTCAATACCGCAATGTTTAGTATATGTTCAATATGTGCTCAACTGTAAGCCACTAGAAAAACTTTACATGAATTGTGTTTGTTCTTCTTCAACTTTACATTCCTTTAAGTAGTGGTAATAGGCGCTATCAATAAATAAATATTTATTCTTAACATTTTAAACTCTGTGAAAAATATAATAAGATATGACTTTGGTACAATGATATGTGTTTAAGTATCTTAAAGAATATTCTTTTATGAGTCGTATTTTTAAATAATATTAATCATATAACAATCATATAACAATTTTTATAAATACTACTTACTAAAATATGCACATTTATTTGAAATGATTGCTTAGAATCACAGAAAATGGCAGATTGAAATCAATGAATACTGGTCTAGACAGTGCCTATTATTTTTAATTACTTAATGTATGGCATTGAAAATGGTTGACTGCAAAGATGGGTAGTGTACGAGTAGTGAGTTTTTATATGTACTTATATACTATTTACGTTGTTAATTTGCTAAATAAATGGCAGTCAGTTAATAATCTTTGTTATCCCAATCTACTGCTTAATTGGTCAATTTCGTTATTAGACAATATTACGTCCCCATGTTTTATTTGTTAGGATCTTTTAGTAATCATCTAATCTCGTCAGTAGATACCAAAAATAAGAAAATCGATTATTAACAAGAAAAAAGAACTTTGTTGTCTGTCCTTTTAAATAAATTATTTTAAAAAGTAGTGTAAAGTGCTAGTGCTCCTAGTGTACTTAAAACTTTTTCTTTTTAGAATTAGAGACTTCTTCGCTTCAAAGAAGAAACAAAAAGCTTTTTAGAAACCAGGAATGCATTATCCACTCATCTGGTGTTGCAAAAGTCCATAAACGGTGTTCACTATTTGCCATCAGATAACCAGTAAACTAGAAGTAATTAGTGCAGTTCTCCAAACAAATGTTCATCTGTATTCACTTTTAACATGTAGGTAAGCAACAAGAAAATCCCTTAACAATGCCGAATAACAGTTGCGAAAATATGGTTTTCTAAGAAATATTAAGGATAAAAGTTATGATAAGATATATTATAATCAGCTTATCTATTGTTAGCTCTTGCGGCACTTTGTTATAAGTAGGTAAGTGTGGGACATCGGATGTGCAATGTTGACGTACCGCATCCTGTTGGATCTTCGATACTAATTTCACGTATAAAGATCAACTTGTCTAACTGGCTCAGAAAAAAATGACTTGATGTGCTTAAGTCTACGTATGTTTCGAGGGCGCGCATAATTTAAAAAATAGAGAAATCAAAGGCCCTCTTCCCAAAAATTAAAATGATGTTTATCACTTTCATCATCACTTTCAATAAGATACCTTTTTAGCGGTCCTATTCTTTATTTGGACGGCAAAAGTTTCTTTGATAAACTTATCTTAGGATGTGACGAGGTACTTCTTAAATCGCGAATCCTACATACATTCGAAAGTATTAGTTGAGTTAAATTACTTTTCTTCAATATTATTTTTGATATAAAAATATCTAGCATGCAATTTTTAAACTTACTTATGCTCTTGAGAGAACAAAATCAACGATAGTTCAATTCAGATGACATAAATATATCGGTCATTCTATGATTCCGCCAGGTATGACTAGGGTTGCCTCATTTGTACAACAATTAAGCAATTGGTAATAAAATGTTGAAAAATAAAGTACCTACGTAATTTCAAAATAAAGTAAGTACCTTTAATTTAATTTTGTAACGTTTTAATTTTTCTTAGAAATTTTGCATGCATGTGTAAATCTAAAGATCATGTGATATTAAAAAGTATAATTGTTTTAGGTTTATTTTTAGCGTGAAGCATTTCTTTGCGTTTCAATGGAAGGGTGTGGTTGCCGGCACACTTCTATATGAGATGACCATTTTAGTCCTCGGGAGTAGCAAAGAATCTGTGATTGACTTCAGATAGTAACCATGTTCTATATGAAGGATACTTACAGATGTCTATCGGTGGCAGTGACTCTTTACCATCAGGTGGACTGCATGCTCGTTTGCTACTATAAAAAATGAAGCAAGAGGAATTTAAGTCGGCGACAAAAAATGTGAAATGTAGATTATCTTCGACACCTGTGACTATTTTGACGACCAAATAAAACGATCGTCCAATCTAATTACTTTTCTTGTAAGAATAAACTTTTATAAATCCTAGATCACGCAAATTAAAGTATTTTCGCGTACTTGCTTGTTCTCGTTAAATATAGAGTACAATCACCCGAATGACGTACTACGTAAATACTTTACGATAAAGTATGAGTGGCAACCCTAGATGTGACCCATACGCAGGTACGTAAATTCTAAGCAGTTAGGTAAGTCTAGTGATGATGTAAGTGGCACCAGTTGAAATCAACCAGTGACGCCATGCCAAGGTCAACTTGCCAGCTAAATGCAAATGTAAACAGGTACATATATAAATAAATAATAAAAATATTGTTACTAAAAGAGTAAAAGTAAAAGATTGATTACCAAAATGCGTATTTGCATTGTGTTCAAGTTAATTTGACGTAACGGAGCTTGTTAAATATATTATACTAGGTTATTTCTGCGGTTTTACCCGTTAAGTCACCTTTACCAAGATAATGCGATATACTTACGAACTTTCGCTTGTATAATTTTATTAAGATAAGTTTAACTGCAATATATTTAAATTTATATGCGAAAACCAAAGATAAACCAAAATTTTGGATTAACACTTAACTTAACAACGTGATATCGTTGCAACAGATTATTTAATTAAATACAAGTGTTGGTACATTGTAGACTATTAAATTTTATTTTAAACACCAAAACGTTTGAGGGGACAGCACAATAACTCCTTTTACTTTTATTTTCCTATATTTTCTCCTTCCACAATCAATTGTTACCATGCACTCAGCACCTCTTTTTTCTTTGTTTGTTGTTCTTTTTGTCTTTGCGAAATGTGTAAATATTTTGTGAATTTATTTACTGAAGAGCCGAAGGAAATTTGAAAATGTAGATGTATCCCTTTATTCTTTCAGCGACAATAGATGACTTGATGTAACAAAATGATAAATAATCAAGTTCTACGAATAAGCGCTTTCTAGGAACGCCAGGCTGAAAACGGTAGTTCATTAACTAATAAACGTTCTTTAATTCGAGCGTCATAGAAACGATTTCCTAGAAGATATACTACTAATATGTACAGCATTGTGTCTAGCTAACGTTAGTTAACCTAACCATGAGGTGCTAAATGTAATTCGCAATCTAGGAACATCAACCAGTCACGTCAACTTGTGGTTTTGAATTATAGTTTATTATACTATTCATTTATGGATTCATAATGTTTGTTCAATTATGTACGCGTCTGTTCTTTTGCATAGTCGTTAATTAAACCATATCACGGCATCACCACAAAAAAATAATTGCTGCATAACTCTTTAGAAAACTGACTATGCGGTAATCTACGTGTTTGCGTATTGTGGTAGGTACCTAACCTATGATATAAAAACTGATAACACATACTAGGATTATGTGTGTAACGCGGGCGTAGTCAGGTTTGGTTTTGGGGGTTCAATAAAAAAATAGTAGTATTAATATATTTAATAGTTCTTAAATCAATATTATGTATGGTAGTAGTAACTTCCTGGACCTGGACAAACAATATACTTTCTAACAGCTTAAGAGCATGAGAGCTAATAAAATTAATGAGAGCAGTACACGAGAGCCAATCCAAACCATGTTTTAGTATTTTAGTTCATATATTAATATTATGAATGGTACTTTTTTACCTATTCTGCTATTCTGGGTTGAACCCCGAAGACTCCCAGCGACTACGCCCATACTATAATTACATTACATTTATTACCTTTAGGTACTTTAAATTTGATTAATTATACTCACTAATTTTACGAAATAAATATACACTTCCAAGTTTTGTAAAAACACAAAATAAAAAAAAACTGATTTTTCCACCAGTAGACAGTATACATTTTCACCGTATAATTTCGTTGAAAGACCAAAAAAACGTTAAATAGGATGTCGTTTTTTTTATTCTTGAGATGCGAACGATTAGAGGTCGGTAATGAATCCATTTGCGCCCCTTTTTATACATTTAGAGGGTGCGCACTGGGGTTGATAACTTTGTGGCTGAGGTCCATTGTTTGTTTTTGCTTTACTTCGAAAAGGGTTGCATTATTAAGGCATTAAAAATTCATACATATAGAGGACCTGCGGACTAAGTGTAAAGCTCCAAAAAAACTTAATAAAAGTAAGACACATTTAATGTAGCTGTAATGTAATAACTTATTGTATACACCAATTAATTTAAGCTTATAATACAATAATCTTATCGTCCTAATTTTAAAGATATTATAATGTTTTTTTAAATTTCATTATCACTTTAAGATACTTTACATATTACATTATATAAACAATTAAGCCGCTATCGGTGTATTACAACAATCTACAATGATACAAGCGAAAATATAAGTATGTTGTTTATATAATGTATGTGTCGTTTAGTCATATGTAAATGAAATTATACCTACTTGCCTACAAATATAGAGAACACCTCACCTGGCGCCATGCCTCATGAAGGTGTGATTAAATTTCAGGCCACTAGGTGGCGTACCTACTACATTTATAAAGAAGCGTACAAGAACTATGAAAACGCCATCTGCATAAAATTTTCTAAACTACACACTAAGTAGAACGTCACTTGTGTTGTTCGGAGCTTTAGTTCCGTTTCAGTCTACTAGATGGCGTAGTCAGTACGAAATAATATGTTGTAGGGAATTTATAGATTCTACGAATTAGTTAACTTGCCCATAGAGGGCGTTAAGAACCTCAATTGGCATTACTAAGTAACCAAAAACAACTTAAAATATCGCAATGACAGGGTATGAAGCATACTGCATACTTTGCGCAGTTGTAAAATTAGCTTCATCAAATTGTAGTAATGGTCATAAATATAACCGATCTGCGTTGTTAAAATTTAATGTTATTTTTGTATGAATCTTCAAGCTACGAATAGTGGAAATATGTCATCTAGAAACATATCGAATTAATTGGTTATAATATGAGTAATATGTTTTCTTGAATTCAAATAAGTAAAATAAAACGATAATTAAACAATATATTATGTTATTAATAAATAACAGTTCACGTTTCGGTGGTATAATTATGTTATTAAATCCTGTTAATGTATTATTAAGCTATTGTTACTGCTATTATATATTTCTTTAATTTAGGGTATCTACTGTACAACTTTTACATTACTAGCAATTGAAACACATATCGTTATCCGAGGGTAATATATTGTGTCGTATGGGTGTTTAAAGAGTCGTATTCAAATGTAGAGCGCCTCTACATTTTTATCTTAAGCTCGCTGCCTTGTACGATAGGTAAACCTTTGTAAGTTTCAGAGGATAAATTGTAACATAGTTCAGTTATCGGACTCATACGACCTACTTTATCAAAATAAGAACGAGATGCGTTGAGTCTGTACAACACCATTTTTAATTACATTAGTTCCTTTGCCTTATGAATTCAGGACACGCATGGTATGTTTAGCCTGAAATAGTAGTTTTATGCATTACGAAGCCAGTGTATTTTCACATCTTATTTGAGTAGGTTTTTTATTACTTACCTCGCTAACTATAAATAAATATTATTTGCATGTATTCTATATATAGCAGTTACGTGCAAAGTTAAATTAAAACGGAGGAAAAATAAACAGATATGAAGTATGATCGACGAATACGAATTTAAAAGTAATCCACATATAACATGTAAACTGTCGATAACGCAATTTGAGAGAAGTAAATACATTAGTACACATTTAAGTATAGAGTTTTATGTTATGGCAAATTTGGACATGGCTGGTGCTGAATGGTGAATTCTGTTTTTTAATCAAAATCACGATCAATGTGCCTCTTAGATACCTATATTTTTTAAATAAATAAGTTCTTTGTCTCTTGTGAATTGTATCTCTTTGGATACTGTGGAATATATCAGGACCTACGCACTTTACAAAACAGAAGGTGCCTGTAGGCTAGTTGCAAACCCTTTCAAATGAAGATTGATTCCGAGCCGCAGTTTCTAGTTTTGACTCGGGATTATTTCCTCATTCTAAGTACTTCTCGTCCTCGGCAATTTACGGCAAGTCTGAGAACCGTTTTGTTTGATGGTTTGAGTATCTGGAACTGATAAAGGCGATCGAAAAGGTATCGCACATTTTTCGCCAAGCGCCTGAAAAGCCACACGCACGATTCTCAGGTACCTAATGTTGTGCGGCACGCTATAGCTAACGCGAAATACGAACTTTCTTCCTGCTCGGGACTGTTTCTGGCAAGCGCTCGTAATCTTCAAGGACTTTGTCAGTTTGTTATCAATATCATTCTAAGCCACGCGAAAATGTCAGTAGTGTAGGAATAATATGATAAATCGTAGACTTAATGTCTGCCACTGTCGTGGTTGTTCACTCGTACCTACATTTCTATAATACTGTTAGGCCGAATAATTACACATTGACATATTCCTTGTTATCTGAAATTATATCATTCTTATGAGCTCACCACTTGTTCCAATTAATGGTATTATTCATGCTTTGACGAAGTAGTATTTAAACCAGTTTTCTATATCAAATAAAAAGTTGTGTAACAACTCGACATCGCGTCAAGATGCTCTCGATGGTATTTCCGAATCATACAATAATTTATCGTTTTACTTTAGACAATAGAATCAGGAAAATCCTACAAGCGTTTCGTAACTATATGACTTACCTTATAAACTTGACCTTGGGTATTATGCAATTTTATCATCGTTATCATCGGATTAAAAAAAAGTATTAAACTGTTTGTTATATAGTAATGTATTATATTCCTTGTATTTAAGGTATTACAGATTAAATGGTAGAGATATTTCTTCTACTTACTAGTTTTGCTCCTACAAATTTAATGGCATGTATCTATGTACATGTGGAATAATCTGGGGAGAAACTTATTCCCCAATTTGTTTATCGTTTTAGGAAAATAGGTAGGACAGTCGGCATTTCTTAACACGTCACACACATGGTTAATGACGCGCCTAGTTAAAATTTAGGTTAATACTATTCTTAATTTTTAAACGAAGTATTCTGTAGGTTTTTCCATTGACAGCTTGAAACCCGTGGACAGTAATAAAACTTATATAGCACGAGTTGCATGTTATCGGGGATTTCAACAAAAGATATCATATCAGTTAGTCGTTAATGATATGCCTATCTTATGATCGGACATGACTGAAGTAATTTGCGCTCGTGTGCTTACTTATATCTCCTCTGTATTGTCAATTTTAATTGATTTCCTGATTGAGTATAATAATATGCATTTAAATAATTGGTATTTGATTTATTGGCTTCAACGACTGTCTTCAATTAATACCTACATTCGTTATTATTATTCTTATTACTGTCGTATAGTTATGCTCCTATGATTCACATGTGAGTTGAGATACTAATAACTAAACCAAAATGATTTATTTTCTTTTGTATTAGGAGCATTCGTAGTCAGAGTATAATGATATAACGTCTGAGAACATTATAATTCATTGATGGTTATTTATATTTATTAGCGTCTTGTGGTCGACCGATGTACAAAGTTCTCCCTTAATGGGGATTTTTGCCAATAGTCACGACGCCATGCGTGTTGATGACATAGGTACTGCGTTTGTCAACACGCATGCCAAGTAAGGTTTTACGCAAGAAGCCTCTGCTGTCCATTACCTTAATTTTGTCCCTTAGTCGCCTCTTACGATTTCCACGGGTTGAGTAAAGGTGCTATTCAAGACCGACTCTACACGATATTATTAGTTTATGATTTATTTTAACCTTGGTCGTTATTTTCCTCTTCATATCTCAATTAATAACCCTTTAGATTTATACACATACCTCTATTTCCTTACATTAGGTATGAAAATAATTTGTAATAATAATTAGGTTGTGCAAGCTATTACTGGAAGCCGATGTTGAAATAACTCATTGTTCTTGTTTGTTTCAGGTAAAAAAAGAGAATTTATGAAAATCATTCATCGTGGGTAATAAGTACATAGGTACATACTTACTACATGTGGAATAACTGTAAAACCTCATTACAATGAATAAACGAGTATGTACCTTTTTTTAATATATGAAGTATTAAACGAGCATGCAGCCCACCTGATGGTAAGTGGTCGCTGCCGCCCATCGACGTTTGTAATTGACTTCATACAGAATATGGGTTCCATCTGAAGTCTATCACAGATGCTTTGCTATTCGCGAGGACTATGATAGTCGCCTCATGTGCAGGTATACTGGCAACCACACCCTTCCATCGAAACGCAAGAAATGCTTCACGCTAGAAATTGTTGCGGCGGTGGTACTTGCCCGGTCGAACTACTCTGGTTCTACCACCTTAAAATATTATATAGACCTATTAGTCAACCAAGGGAATAACAAAATTATTTTGAAACCCTTGGGTGCAATCATTATTGTCCCACTGCTGGACACGGGTCTTCTCTCAGAATGAGAGAGTTTTAGGCCATAGACCACCGCGCTGGCCAAGTGCGAATTGGTGGACACCCTTGATACCCTTAGTAGTTCGATTTCAGAGGAACCGCCTTACCTATGTATATCTGCCCTGTAATAAAAAATATCATGCGTTGCTGTGTTAGGTCCTTCATGGGTTTGAAGGATATGGTAAGGGAAACATACTTACCTGAGATACTCCTAACTTAGGCCTCATGGGTTTCAGTTAGCAAAATATCTGAGACGAACTACAAAAAGATTCTTACTCTTGTCTGCAGTGAATTACAAATATGTAAGGGTGGTTAGTGACCATCTACAATCAGCTGTTTGCATGCATATTTGCTGCTTCAATAATATAGAATACATAATCTATTATCATTTAAATAGATATAAGTAAGCATACCATTATAATTAAAGGTAAGCTTTGAGTGTACTAATTTAGAAGTTGCCAAACTTTTTTCATTACTAGAGAATGAATAACAAAAATCTAATTTGCTAAGTTAGTGGACTTATTGCTTAAGTAAGATAGATTTATCCGAATAATAATATAAGGCTTGGATCATCTCATTTTACTGAGTGTATTACTGTGTTATTTTTACATGTATGTAATGATTTATTGTTTATTAAGTTAAAAACATTTACTAACTTGTAAAATTCGTGTATATTGTGCACCTGTTTGTCGTTTTACCATTTGGTCGATGCTCAATAGTTCTATTTTGGTGTTGGCTAATATATGGCCGGGTAACATTGAGAACGTGAAAAGAACAAGGATGGCTGCCGATTTATTTCCTAGGCTGTCTCAATACATCTCGAGGCTGGGAACAGTCCGCAGGTGTTGCGCGCGCAGCTGTTTCAGGGCGCAGGGCGCACCCTCATACAGCCTTATGAATGTCTAGATTTGTAATAACACTATTTTTCTTACTTATTTTTGTAAATACAACGAACATAGTAAGAAAATCCATTTGATATTGTATAATTGCGGTTAAAATTAGTTCAACTGTATTGTTACTTATGATTTTAGGTATTTTTCTGTAAAACATTAACACGTTAAGTATGAAATCTTACGTATTTAATTTGTAATTAACGAAAGTACTTTGTAATCCTGAATTTATGTCTTAAATATCCAAATATTTTGAGGAATTAATCCACATTAGACAAGCCGGGTCGTGTCCTTTCCGAAATCTACACACTTCAGTCGCCGATAGAGGCCGTAACGTATCACGGCACATCAGGCTTTGCCGGCGACCACAGCGCAGGGCATCCCCTTATTATCGAAAACGTTATACTGAAATATTATTGAACCTATATCTCTGTACAAAAAGTGAACTGATATCCTTGTCGCCGATTAGGTAAGTACATTAATTATCAAAACAAATGGCACCGCTGATGCTTCAGCGCACTTAGAATATTCTAGTTCTTCACGTTCGATATTTCACTCCTTGTTGGTATTAAAATGTGTAATTACTAGTTTGCTTCTAAATATTGATCGTGTACACTCAGTTGTAATTATAGAACACGTGTTCATTGTCACTGTGTTTCATTTAGTGTTTTCGACGTAATACGGCAAGAAAATGAAGCTTCTCAAACCTCAAATGCAATTAATGTAGAACACATCCGTGATGTACTGATAAATACCTTATTTTCCTCTTTTATATTGAATTGAAAGAATACTGATTGACATGAACTCTTTTGAGCTGTCGTGTTATGTCTCGGTGGGTTTACCCAGTTTAGCTCACTTATCGACCGGCTTCGTGTAGTTATGAAATGCGTAGATAGTTCTCTACTACTTTTATTGTCATAGGATTACCTAAATCCTTCTTTGTTATGTCGGTAAATAGACTGAGTGGAAAAATTCGCACAGATCCACTGATATTAAATTATATTTTTTAATAGCATGTGTTGTTGGCGTTGCTCTGAGTATGAGTAATTGTCCAATAAATTACAATGTCTTCTACTTCAACGTTAATTTTATCAATTGCTATTAAGTTTTGGTGTATCTTAATTTGAACCTATATTAAAATTATATTTTTATTACATACGCTAATCAATATTTTTTTTGTTGTTGCAAGAATGTTGTTAGGTTAAAATAATTTTCAGTATTGAAACGAGTAGCTTTCTTTTTGAAGGGTTTTGTTCACATTAGCGATACTCCATCTTGCGATGTAAATTTATTTGTGCAAATCATACTATCAAATACGCACTTTAATTTAGTTTAGCAAAACTATTTTCAATAAATAACAATGTAAGCGAAATATAAATAATGTTCATTGATTAGGTACTCCTGTACTGTTTTTTTGTGAAGCGGCTTGAAAAAAAGAGTTATATTTTTGCCCAGTTTAATATCCTACTATAAACTGTACGGATGTTAATTTTGGAAATGACTCGATCGTTTTAATTCGGCAAATGGAACACACAATTGTCTGTGCCGCTCCCACGAGCATGTCAAAATAGTTCTTACGCAAATTCGGCCATTATCCACGTCTTATTATATTTATCTCAAGATTTCAAAGGTAAATTATGTTGTTTCATGCCCATCAAAGTTTCATGTACATGAAACAGTATCATTTGCTATTATGTGCACTATAAAGAGGGACTATAAGGAAAAGTTTCTGATTTACTTTTGGACGTATATAAAAACTATAAATAGATGAATAAAATCTAAAATCAAAGAAACTATTTTCGAAGTAATTAACAATCTCTTACTTGAATGGAGTCTATCTTGAAATCATTATATCCGTTATAAAGAGCTCTAGACTCACTGTAGCTCAAGTGTTTGGATAATACTTGACTGGAGCTTAATGGAATAAAGCGAATTGAATTTGGTACCTAAATGGCTATTACATTATTATATTAGTTTAAGGTATCTACCAATTTAGCAAATTATACTTATAATAATACAATCTTTCGAATTATAATGATAATATATCTACGAAACGCTAGGTACAGCTGCACCAGTGCACCTGGTACGTGTTACATAGGAAAAATATTTTAAACGAAAATCGGATTATTTAAATTACGTTAGTTTTGGTATGTTTACAGTTAAAATTACTCTGTCTTAAGTCTAGCTACGGAATATCTCTTAATTTTTTATTTTAAGAAACACATTGAAATCCCTGCGATACATTTTCAATTTTCATTGTTTTGTACCTACATGTCGTGCCCGACGCACAACTTGTGTAAAGTACAAAAATATATACTTATTTATAGGATTGCAAGTTATATTTAAAGTGCTACCTTGTTGCTAATAGCAGCGTTACGAAAACATCTTTGAGAAGAACATGCAATATTAATTCCTTAATTTTGGAATTATGAGTCAGTTATCAGCTGAGTCACGCCCTCAGTTGGAGTCACCTGATCGCCTACTCACAAGCGTAATTAAGGTCTTACTGAATAATTGCTATCGTTAGATCCATATACGTCAGTTATTCAAACGTTTTGTTTGAGTTTTAATTAACATTAGCGGCTACTCGGATCAAATAGTTGTGACTTTAAAAAGAGGCGATTATATGACCACATAAAATTTTAAATATGCACTGAAGTTCGCGTAGTCGTGGAAATTTGACCATAGGTATTTTAATAGATGACTGACATAGGTCATCAACAGATACCAAACAATAAAATCAATTAAACTTAAAAAACGTATTGGACTACATTTTCATCGCCTAATTATTTATAAATGACAACCATGCGTGCGACGTAAAATTAGAATTGATATTGGACGAGAAATAGGGTCAGTGTATTTATGTGTATGTATTTTTTATTACGATAATGTTGTTTACTTTCCATCTATTTTCATACGTGAGGCACATTTTTGAAACAATTTTTACATACAATAATTTTAATAAATAAATATACTTGAGACCAAAGATTTACTTCCACGTGTATATTCGAGTGTAAAAAAAAAACAAGACGCATTAAATTATAATGCATGAAAAAAATAATTTTAAACATTAAAATACCGCACTGTGAAAGGAAAATAAGTAATAGATTTATTAAGCCGATATGTACAAAACACCAGTAAAATTATAATTATTTAAATAATTTAATATAACAAATTATTAAAGTCGACGTTTTAATTGACGTCATCTGATATTTTGTTCCTCTTTAGAAAAAACAAGCAGAACATTCGGAATAATGCTCGATTCTATTTTTGAATGAGACATAAATTAAACATGTTTAGTACGTACTTACGTAATTTCTTAAAGAGAATTATAACAATGTTAAACATTGTTATAATTCTCTTTACAAGAATTATGTCGTCAATAGACTGAATACTAATAATGTTTTTTTATGACATTTTAAATTACCTGTCACTTGTCACAAGATTGTCTATGATACAAAGTTTAAAATGATTTCAATCTTCTTTAAAAGTATTTGTATTTGCCTATTAAATTAATTTTAAAAGCCTATTTATGATTAAAAAAATAAAGTTAGGTACACATATAAGTTAAGTTAAATTTCGTACCACATAAAAAGCAATTACATAGAACAAATAGTAGGAAATATACGGAACTGTTTCCTACCTTAGTTGAATAAAGTTTTTCCATAAATTGAATAACGTCAAAGTTTTTCGTCATGCAAACACATGCAAGAAGTTAGCAGCGATTGTCAAATATTTTTTATACTTTCTTATAACCTCCTCGTTGTGCATTTTAATATACATCATAACAAAGTTGAACATAACTTATTTACAAAAAAAAAACTAAATGAATAAATAATTGCAATAACTATTTTCTATTAATAAAATAATTGCTTAAAAACCTTATTGTCTTAAATATCACATCATATTATTATTATTTGTACACTTTTAAAGCTCGTATCAAATATGATTTTAAAGCGGCTTTGTCAAATATATGTTATACAGTTTGAAATAGAATTGAGTTTATCAATATATTTTACATCAATTTTTACAAAATCACAAAAAACAATTATAGCATGTTTATATTATGCAAACATAATTTGCTAAAAATAGTTAATTCGTTGCTGTAAGCTTGTTATATAGTTAAATACTGTAATATTCAGATATACTATTTCTTTTTCCTAAGCATACTTATCAAATATCCACCATCAATCCATATACAATAAAAGCCGGTGTATCACAAGTTTTTGCGTTCCTCACGTCAGACATGTTGGCTGGCGCCCCGCTAAAAGCTTTTTCGATCTTCGGATATTTACGTATAAGCTTCTAATAACGTAATGAATTATTTTTATTTGACTTATTTAAAAGTCAGTTTTCCGGAAAGCTGGCACATTGCCATTTGAAAGATATTTCGTACGTAACCAAACAGTTAACAGAGGTATGTTAACCGGCTCTCTTGAAGAAGTTCCCCGTTTGTTCATCGACTTGTGGTGGTGGCGTGGGAGGGATCTCATGCTGTGGCTTCAGCAGCCAGGGATTCTCCGCGCCCTGCTGGGGACTCCCATCTGTTCTCCTTTGGTTGGCAGATGATAGAGTAATATTCAGATGGGGTACTTGTGCTTTGGGGCACGTGGGTGGCCGGTTTGATTTTGGCTGCATGTTGTCTGCAACAAATTCGATAAATTAAGAATCATAACTTATTAAACATTAAAATTAGTTACATACAATGAACATTTTAATATGTTATCCATTACGCAAATAAATGGTTAATAATAATCAATATAGAACGGCAAAACAAAAAAAATCTTCTACAACATGCATTAAAATTTACTACCTTCACTAAAATTGCCAACAAAATTAAATTATGCAAAGCAGAGCTATAACTTACATACGAAATTGATTTAAAAGTAATTATCTAAATAATGATTCAAGTCACTGAACGCGACCAGACAATATAAAATTTAATTTGTTTGTATTGAGTTTAAGCCCTAACAAAGGATAATAGTAAACAGTAAACACAACAGCATGACAGTCAAACAATAATAAAATATTTATGTCTAAACAGAAACCATAAAAAGTGTTCAGAACACATGGCAGCGATATCACTAAAAAATACTAGCACAACAACCTACCTTGTACGTTTAAATTGATATTTTCCAAACGGCAATTGATAACGTCGACACTGTCAACAAACATTTGAGGCGTATTTAAAACGAGCACTTGAGTGGCCGAGTGTTTGATATGAAATGCGCGTCGGCGAGTAACACGTCGGCTTATATCGCATCTGTGTCACATTTGGCAAGAGAACCTCCTCAGCTCTCCTCCGCGTCACGGCTGAGCTCTGACGCTAGATTGTATGACGCCAGCACTCTCCGGCCCGTTCCAAGTTTCTCTGTTCGCAAGATAATGTGCGTAAAGAAAATGTAACGACAATAATTATAATTCTAATTCCGATAAGAATATGATTTATGTTAATAAGTCTAATTTATTACCTTTAGTTTACGTCTATTGTGTAACAGCTTGTATAAGTACATAACTACAGGCGTAGAATTCCTAATGCAAATTTAAACGATGATTTCCATTAAGATTAAACAACGTGTTATGTATATTAGGTAATACTTTGAAATACTAACAGTAGATCCGTACAGTTGTATTCAATCCATTCGTCTTTCTCTAGTACCTAACCTCCCTATTGAAACGTCCACTTGACCGGCTTCGTCGTCAAAGGGGTATACACTATTACATTTATACGATACCCGAATGAGTGTATGCTATTTCATAATGTACACACTTAAAGAGTCACAATGATCTCAAATCCGGTATAATGATGAAATGTTGTCAATATTATAAACTGATAAGAATTTTACGTGACTTGTAATTTCACCTAACAGTTTCCAAGTGTAGGCGTAGCTTAAGATTGACTGTTCAGGAAATTAGCCCATTATCAACACAATCATGAATCCCTCGTTTTTTATATTTTCCTACATAATAACTTTGTCATTTTTGTGACTATTGTTCACTAACGGAATGAACGGCTATTCAGTTTATCGTCGTTTTCCTACGAAAAAGTATAAGACTACTTTTTAAAAATATATTGTACGTCAATTGTGGTATATTCTTTGTTCATATTTTGGCAGTGGAGCGACTCTCCCTTGTATTATCGTAGACGTTATTGTGCAGAAAGAATTGTAATAAGGATATTGAGATAGCGTCCGTTACATAAAAGGCTTAATCGCTTTGCTTTATAAAAACAATAATATTAAGGCGGCATTGTTCAAATTTTATGTTAACTTAAAGAAAAATATTGTAATTCCATTAGTTGTGAAATCGTAGTCAGGGTTACGAAAACAAACCGTATTTTTGGGACGGCTCTATGAGTGTACCAATGACTCACGTACATTATTTGTTACTTAATGAAAGCATGTTCGCGGTACTTGAATTTATTGGTGAGGTTACTACTAAACCTTATTATCTTAAGAGGGCGTCCATTTATTACTTACATGAGGTTATTTCGCCGATTTTTCCACCTTCTCCCTTTGGTGTAGTGAGATTTGTCCCCACCCCTGATTAATCGTATGTGAGATTGATTAAGGTTAGAAGAGAAATATACTTTGTATAGTTTAATCCATTCTCCTCGAAATATTGCTCAGTTTCTTTCTGATGAAAAAAAAAAGTTGTGGATATTACGCTTACCTAGACGTAGGAGACCTAGAGTCCTCCCCTCTCTAGGAGGGAGATCGTACCCCTCTGTAAATATCACACGTATAACGATTGACTAACTTACAATTACTGTTAGGGTTTAACAATAAGAAGGAAAAATACATGTCTTGAAAACATTTCTGGTGCTCCCTTTATTTCCGCACGAGTATTTTTATCTATACTTTTTATCATTTTAATACTACATGCTGCTTCCATAATCCAACACAATAAGTAAAACTATTTTTTATTAATAATCTACTTGCGTCAGTTGTTATATTTCTTTTCACGGTTTCCTGTAATCAAACAAAGAAATTTATGTGAATAAATGCCCTTACCCATTTAGAGTACGATTAAAAATTAAATTAAAAATTAAGAGCACATTTCATGTCACGAGTTGTTTGTGTATATCACTATTTGTTTGCACCCATGTTGTAGTTATTTCAAGGTGCAATCAGTAATATCAAAAATGATAATTAAAACCAATGTAAGTATAAATCCGAATCACGCTTCCATTCGTACGTAGACAATTGTAAAAATCCATGGAATTACCCAAACTTTTTGGTTTGGTTAGTTTATTCGTTTACGGCGCTGTCTCATAAAGATAAATGATTAATACTTTCTTTGCACATAGACTTGGTACGTATTTTGTGTATTTTAATGTGACACGTAGATCGTCGTAGCCAGCGTCAATCGAGCACAGATGCCCTGCGCATTTAATGGTAGCAGGCTTTGCGTGATGTGCTAGAAACTAATAAAAAAATATTGTCTTTATAGTTTCAAAGGGAGATATCGCAAGTAGGCAACCTGTCATCGTGCGAAGATTATGACATAAATACCTTTGTTTACTGCTCAAAGAGAAACATTTGTGGTAGTTAAAGAAACAATGGAACAAGTTACAAGTAATAGCGTGAACCGGGTAAGCCCAATGGCCGACATGAAAGCACGGGGGTCGTAGTGTGCACTTTAAACTTTCGATCAAATGGTCTTTAATAGCCTTATTTAGCGCAAAGTAAAAATTGAGTATACCACTAATAAACTATAGAAAATAACAGAATTGTAATACAGATACGTTTTGGTACGCCGTGTAATATGAAATTTTACCATTATTTAAAGGGTACATGAAAAGTAGAAATGCATAACAAAGTAAGCCATTACTAGTAAACTATGTCTAAAGCAGTAATTGCTGCGTACCTATTGTACGTTCTTCAAAGGAGTAAAGAGTTCATATTTATTATTATTGAAATCTTTTATTTAACTTACAATGTTTTGTGGGTAGGTAAGTATGTAAATATGTAAGTATGTGTGTTTGGGTCAAATCTTACAACCTTAATTTAACCCACTTGTCACTGTCATTGAGCTGAAATTTGAATACAAATATAGTTCTGATGACAATGGAATTATATATAATCAATACATTTGTTAATCTAAAATTGCGGTCGCAACAAAATGGCGGATTATATATTTTATAAATCCCACTTTATATGGGTATCAAATGAAAGGGCTTAATGTGTTAAATATAGTTACATTATGAAAAAAATCCAAATTCATGATGGCCGCCATCAAAAAAAAAATGAAAGATTACATATATTTGTACAACGTACCCAATATGGATATCAAACGAAAGGGCTTAATCTGTATAACCCATAGAAAAAAATTCAAATCCAAGATGGCCGCCGAAAGAAAGCAAGATAATATATTTTCGTACAACCTACCCAATATGGGTATCAAATAAAAGGGTAAGGTGTAATACACTAAGAAAAAAAAGCTTGTGGCGAAAGCTTGTTTTAAAAAATATTTGTTTACTTCAATTCAATTGAGTTTAAGAGAAGTTTCAAAGTTTGGATCTTGACACAATTTTTAAGACTCAATGTTACTTTAAAGTGTTTAATTATAGACCTGAGTATTGTTTTGATACATCAGGTTTATTTTCAAGCCGCACTCCAACGTAATTGCCAAATCACTTTAATTTGTAAAGTGAACTGGGTGACATCCTTTTAATGTATGTTTATGATTCAATAAATTCGAACCAAAGTAGGTATGATTACTCGTTATCACCAAGCAACTTACTGTTAATACAATTGTCATTAGTGATTAAGTAACTTATTCGAAACCTGGTTAATGACGTCTTAGATAAAGTGATTCAACGAAATTGTGATGTGTCGTAGGCACGTCATTTGTCTCTTATTAAGCGTGTATTAAGCATACATTATCCTCAGATTTATCCTTGAGCAATGACGACCGTAGTGTCTGACTGTGTCTGTGTCATATTCATATTCGGCTTTAATAGTTCGTATGTCGTATAACGTCTGACAAAAAGGACATATCGCAAAATTTTACAGCGCTTTCCATGTAAATTCGACGAAGCCCGTTATATACAACACATGAACACGCGATTGTAGCGGCCTTTGTCGTAACGTGTGGAAAACAGTACCTATGATGTTATCGATTTGTTGTCTCCGACATAGAAAGTATGTTACGGAATAGAAATCGATTTTGCGTTCATATTTTCATGTATCATATGTAAACGCGTTGATCCTATTTATGAGAATTTGTTAAATGTTATTTGAATTGATTCTATCATTTAGAATAGAGTAGAAGTAAATAAGCTCCCTGAGCAATGGTTGCCTGAAATGCAATAATAAAATCTGCAGCAGCAAAACTTTTACAGTACGGTAAATAAGGAGTTCTTGAGAGTTTCAGTAACAGCAAAGTGCCTATTTAATCTTTTTGGTTCTATTTCAATACAGGCATTATCTTTTGCGGTAGCGAATTCTGCTTGATTCATGAACTTTTGAAATTATACATGAAGGAACGATATTCAACTTCTTAGACGCTTTCTTAGTAATGGTAAATTTGTGAATTGATATATTTTCCAATGACTCGTTGACCCAGTAGCCGAGTTCGTGACGGGTTGTCTACAGGGCAATGCTCGATTTTACTTGTGCTGAATGCGGAAGTATATTAATTTTCTTGTTTACGGTCTAAGGGCAAGATACCGTCTGTCACATTATCGGATATTTATTATTTAACATTTTCAGGACAATAACTTTCTGTATTTTATTTACGTTATTTTCGTACTTGTTCGTAATATTCTTGTATACAACCGTTAAATTTTAGGTTAAAGTCTTTATGACTCTTATAAGTCTCTCTGGCTACTAAAATAGCATCAGCATTCCCATTTGCGTTGGGCCCACATGACAGTGCGACGATTACAAACAATCGTTCATAGGTGCAATCATTTGTACGTCTGAAAAAATGACACCATAGCTGCTTTAAGTTATCCATATATTCAATAAATAAATGTATGTGTATTTAAATAAATCATTACCAAATGCACGTGGGACCAGTGAACTCGATATTAGTGACTCAAGTCTATTGGGCACGTTTCGACTCCAGGCGGGCCCTATTTGTGACAGCACGGATGTCGCCGCCCAGCTCCGCCTTGCTCAATCACTTTGCCATCTTGTACTTTCTGTATGCTGAAATATTAAACTAACTCCTTGATACCAATCACTGATTAATTTTTGTCTTTGTCAACAAACTAAGTTGTCCGTAGATACTGGAAAAATAGGAAAAATAACAATAAACATTTTATTTGTAAAGCACCCAAGGGCAGGAATAAGTTTCAAGCTGTTTCCTATCGCGATCTCTAAAGTACCTGTAGTAATTATTTCTTTTAAGCATGCAAGGTGAAAATGACGTAATGACCTACAATATTTATATTAAGGTATTTTCATTATTGTGTTGTAGTAATCGTAAAATTTGTTTTAAAGGCACCGGTGGAAAATCGACCACCGTCTGGTGGTCCGAACGGCTTAGATTCGTCTGGCCCCAATCAATCACCAGTACGGCCGCCTCTTACTAGAACGGACTCGCGATCAACATTTTCACCTCAAGGACAACGGCCTGCTGCACCACAACTGCAACAAAGACCTCAGTTTCAGCCTGGAGGGCCCGTCACTAGCCCACCGCAGCTAGGACCTCGCTTGGGAACTCCACCAACGAGGGGGCCTCTAAGTTCAGGTCCACCTGGATCTCAACAACTTCGCGTACAAGCTCCCCTGCAGCGACCTGTAGGTCCTCAAACAGTAGTACCTCAGCAGGGGCCTAGACAACAGTCACCGACCACTGGCCAACCGCCGCAAAGAGCTCCTGCACCGAACAGTCTGCAGTTCGGTCCCAGGCAGCCACCTCAGTTCGGCGGTGTAACAACACCAGACGGGTCCAGACCACAAACGATACCGCAAGTGAACGGAAAACAAGGTCCTAATTCACTTGTACAACCACCGGCAGGACAGCTTTCGCGACAACCATCGCAAGGCTCTTTAAAAGGCCCCGATACAAGTAAACCAGCCAACCTGGATAACCAAAACGTTTTCAATGATAACCAAAACATCTCAAAGGCCGAGCATGACAATGAAATACCGGGTGTGCCAAAAGGCAGAAGTTTCAGTATTGCTGCAGCACCAGGGGCACCGAGTCCTCTCAAAATGGAAGATGATCGACGAAAATCCGTTAGTGCTCTCAGCGGAAGAATTGACGAAATAGGTACTCGAAGCCCTGCTCTCGGTTTGATTCAAGAAGCAAAAGATAGTAAGGATAACATACGTGGTTCTGTGGAAAGCGTTAGATCAGATGCATCCTTTGATGGCGGTAAAGATACAACAGAGCGCCCAGAATCGCGTTTGTCAGGATCTAAAATGACAGAATCGTTTATGGGTTCTCTATCAAACTTGACTTCTAAGAAAAAGTTAGACGATGACGATGATGTTATTCTACAAAATAACCAAACCACTCCGAAGAATGATACGTTGCAAACGCAAAACAAGCCAGATTTTTCTGATCGTTCACCATCACTGACTCGTAGTGATGATTCACCTGAACCTAAAAATCTTTCGCAAAGTTCAGTAATTAACAACAAGTCCCAAAGTGTAACGCCAGAACCACAACGCCCAAAAACACCTAAGATTGAAGTGCATCCAGATCCTAAGCCTGAGCCTGTAAAAGAAGTAAAACCAGCAGTAACACCAAATAAACATGTTTCCAAATCTCCCGTCCTGGATGCTAGGCCACCGTCAGCAAAGAAACCGACTGATTTTAATTCCTCACTGATATCTACAGATAACAAAAAATCTACTCCGCGAAAGGTAGCGTCTGCTCCAAAAACTCGACCGAAAGGTACACAATTAGGATATTATTTTTATATATTATATGATGACATTATTATTTTACATTACGTAAGTTTTGAAATGATCTGAGCCTTAGCCCTATTTAATACAATGTAGATTATCACGCGTAATAATTTAATTCCTTGTTCAATTCAAGATATATTTACATACGTATGTTTTTAGATGGGGACAATGATAGCGGAGTTGATGAGTCGACACAGGGGAACGTAAGTGTAATTTTTAACTGTCATAAATTGTAATACACCTGAAGCGTTTTGAAATAAAATATTTATGTTAAAATTTATAGGATATGAACGGATCACCAGGTTCACCGAATAAAAAGCTTCCAAGCAAGTTACCGACTAAGGAGAAATCAAGCAGCAGTCTTAAGCCTAGCCTTTCCCGATCATCGAGCAAGAGCGCTACGGCAAAAACTCCCGAAAATCCACAACCTGCTGAAAAGAAAAGTAAGTTTTGGAAATACACACGTACATATATATCACAACTAGCTGTATCCTGCGCGCGTTGCTACCCCTTCATAAAAAAAATACACCAGAAACCTTCGCGAGCTCATGAATAACAACTTTGCTAAAAGTCGTCTTGATCAAATAAATAGTTTACGATTCTATAGAGGACATACATACAGACAAACATTCATTTTATAAAGAAGAAGATTCTGTAGTCGTAAATAAAAAATATACTTTTTACAAAATAATAGTTTGGGCTAAAAGCAATTTTTTCAAATCTTAACTTCACTTCATTAATATTCTAGGAAATATATAATAAGTATGAATGTATATTGCAATATAATTAATATATGACGTTTGATAACTAAAAAGACGTGAATGTTGCATGTTGTTTACGGATTTTTGGGCATATAAGTTAACAAAACTACCTAATTTCTCTAATGATCTCACAATGATCACCTAATCTAGCACAAAAATACATTTTTTTCCTTACGTTTTGTCCGACTCCTAATCCTTTTTTTTCTCCTACCATGTCGAGAAAACGTCGATTATTGCGTTTTTATTACACGATGTCAATGTTTTTTTGTTCTGTTCTTCTACTGACACTGGTCTCTTTCCGCTGCTGGGAAAGAATTATTGAAGAATTTCATAATAATACAACGCGTACCTACAGATATACTTCCAACAGTACTTAATATTACTTTATTCTCAGAGGTTCCGATGAACAAAGTTCAAGTGGGCAGTGCTCCATCGCCGAACATTAAAGCTGTGAAATCCAAGATCGGCTCCCTCGATAATACGACCTATAAGCCGGGTGGCGGGAAAGTCAAGATTGAGAACAGGAAGATTGACTTCAATAATGTCACGCCAAAGATTGCTGCGAAAAATGATGCTTATACTCCTAGTGGTGGAAGCAAGAAGGTATAATAAATGTTAAAGATAAAAAAAAATAGTAAAGAAATGCTGAAAAAGAATATGAAACGTTATGATTTGCTTCATATTTTTATTTACCGTAAAACTATATTTAAGTGCAATAGATGTGATTATGAAGATCCCATTAAAAAGAGAATTGATTGATTGACCATGCAATAACTAGGGCTGGAGCAGATCAAAAATGTAAATATCAAATGATTAATATTGCCTACAACAATTATAATTATGTGTTAAATTATTTCTCACAGATCACGACTACAAAATTGGAGTGGAATGCTAAATCAAAGATAGGATCGCTTCAGAACACGACGTACAAGCCTGGCGGTGGGGACAAGAAAATCGAAACCGTGAAGTTGGACTTTAAAGAAAAAGCTAAGCCGAAGGTTGCGTCCACTGCCAACATCAACCACAAGCCTGGGGGAGGTGGCGTGAAGGTAAAATAATTATAAAGTTTTGGGACTATATACATATATTTAAATTAAGAGGTCATACGAGAAAACTCTTTCACTTCCTTCAATCTTTTAACTCAATCAAAGTTATTACTATATAATAACTGTCTTTTAAAATTTTAAAATGAATATAAACCTTAAAACTATAGGCTTGAAAATTTAGTAGTTTAATGGTTAATTTTATATTCATGGGTATTGCAAGAAAAATGCGTATGTAGAATTGTATTCCATTTATAAGAGTATCAATGATTTTATCTGATACGTTGTATCTATGGTGGTTATTGGTGATGTCTAATTATTAAGTAACATTTCATACCTCTGAAATTCACAGCTGCGGATTTTTTTTAATATCTGGGGTCCGCCCATGAAAGAAAACAGTTTGACTGTCGTTGTTGTTTTTAGTTTGTTAAATGGGCGTTACCTCGATGGAGAGCGTCGAACAAACCTATTGCCTTTCATTATTTAAATAGAAAGGTTAGTCTGGTGCATCTTAATCGTTCGGAATGAATTATATTAATATTTTTGACGTTATTATTTTAAAAACTTGTATCCGCATTGGACTCGACCTGGCTGTCGACACACTCATGAATTGCGATTTGAATAAGACCAAGAGATAAAGCATTTAAAGAATGGGCATGTTTTAAATTTTCAAAATTTAAACTGTTTGATAATATTTACACGATATATTTTAGTTCGCAACACGGTAACATGACATGTTTGTAAATAAAAAAGCTAATACACTGAATGAACTTGAAAACGATTAAGTTAGAAGATATCCTTTAGGTACTTATTTGAAAACGATTTTCATGCACGCTAACCTATCAGCAATAATTTATGTAAATCTATCTATTACGTTCATGTTTCTCATGCAAATCGTGACAGATGCACTAGATAGCTAGTCCGACAATGGATCTTTTCACCATAATTTATGATACACTGAATTTCACTTGCATAGTAGTTTATCGATATGGCCTTATGATCACGATAAACAATACTTAGATATATATTTACGTATGAATATACATATTATGTTACGAAATATAAGCTACGCATGTACCTTAAAGAGGTCCGTAATTGTAACGAATACACAGTGAAATATATCTATAGGTATACCTATATTTTAACTTTCAACAGAAGTTAAATATTGCTACTTGTCTTCATTGTTAAAAAAGGTATTATTTATTTTAGAAATATCGGCTCATAACTATTACGTAATTGATTAATACGAATACGATTTTAGTGACACCGAAAATAAGTCGATGATATATGTGAAAGTCGAATTACGGGACTCTTTATTAAACGCTTTGTATCATCATTAGGTATATTTTAGTGCACACTCACTTTTCCGAACAGATTGAAAACCAAAAATTGGATTTCAAAGCCCAAAGCAAAGTGGGCTCGCTCGACAACGTAAAACACAAACCGGGCGGCGGTGACATCAAAATATTTGACGATAAAGAATACATCAAGCAGATCGGAGGGCAGTCTCCGGTTCCAAGTAGTCACAACCAATCCCGGCAAGAGGTAAAGCATGCCAGTTGTGTGGACTCCTTCTCATTTCGTTTTCTTTTTCATTTTTGTTTAGTTGCTTTTGGGTGATGGAATCGTCATCGGCCGTTTCTAATTTTGTCGTTTAACTTTCATCCATTTTTTGTTTCAGCCCGAGTACTTATACACATATTACTGACTTTTATTTTATTGGGTTTAAGGTATTTAGTGATGGCAAAGTTGTGTTTCGTTTTCGTTGACTAACTCCTTTTTTTTTGTTTTTATCTTGGTTTATTATGTGACTGCTTTTATTAATAAGTTTGTTTATAGCATCACTTTTCAATACGTTTCTCACAATACATATTTTAACAAATGAATGTAGTTTTCAATAAATTTTTGTTTTAGAGTCCAATACCGCCGTCGCTGCAGCCGCCGAAATCTGACGAGAATTTGAATCAGCAGCCGTGCTGAAGCTACTCACAGCGATTCTCTATAATCGACACTAATTTTTATAATAATCAAGAGTCCAAAACTTTTCTATATTCTTATTTTGTCATTGTTAATCGCAATTGTATACATACAGTTAACGTTATTATTGATGTACCTATTGTGTTGAGCGATATTTATCGTTTTTTTTATTAGATTCTAGGTATCCTTGCAGGTTTCATGTTCAATGTCAATAAAGTAGCATATCCATTGAGACAATATGTTTAGTGTCTATTCCATTATATTGTTATTATTATATTGGTTGAACCTGTAATTTAATAACTTAAATGTGTAATTATTTGACCTTCTATTCCTACTGCGTGCTACCAATAGATATCATATTTTGTGCCAATAGATAAATGTGTAATAGAACAACTTAGTTGCCCATCTAGATTTCAAAGTTGCAACTGTCATTAATCTGTAGAAGGTATATTGGTATTGGAAATGTATGTAATTTTAGTACTAGCATTACGTAAGGTGGCTTTTCATTACGTTCGCTGTATAAGTAACAGTTCATATTCTTCGTTGGACTCCTGTCGCACATGCGTCACCTATGCTGTGTTATGCAACGACGATAATGTGAACCGCCTTGTCTAATTGACATCCGTCGATCTATTTAATGTGCATTTAAAATCATCATGTCATCGATTGAATTGATGCTGGCTTCTAATTGATCTGTTACCCAACGGCCGTAGGTCACTTACAGGTTAAAGGGCAAAACAGTCACTATAATGGTAAATGCATTTCGATCAAAGAATTAAAATCAACAAATCAGACTTAAGTTAGACTTAAGTATCGACATGCTTAAGTACGCTTTCAACCACGAATTCCATCTACTCGAGATCATTTTAAAGAGACGGTATTAATTTACTCTAGGTATCTTGTTTTCTTTCCAGAAGCCATATGATTCTTGTGATGGTTGTCTTTAGACACTTACCGCTAGATATCGCACTTTTCACTTTTCTATAGTGTATAAAACACTTAGAGCACTGTTTTGTTAATTGCAATTTAAGATTTCGTATTTTGAATCGATCAATGTTTCTATGTATTGTGTTCATTTACATTTTCTGTGACGTAACCATTATTTATGATATTTGTTACAAAGATTTCAAGGTCGTATAGTGCAATCACATTTCATATTCATGTGTTTACGTGTTAAAAATGAAGTTTAAAATTTACTTGGAATGTTGTTAAGCGGAGCGCTCATAACAAGAAACTCTACATTCACATAGAAAGGATCATTTTATTTTGTTTATTTTGAACATTTTGTGATGTGCTGTTTTGTATGCGACAATTTCATTTCCGAATTTTCTTGTTGTACCTATTATTTAAAATTAGCACTGTAGAGTGATACGCGCGGGTAGAGAACATCGGGGTTGTTGGAATTTAGCAGAGTTCTTGACACAGCAATCCTTACACTATTTGGCAAGACACGTAAAATTATGCTATAAGTATTAAGCTTATTTAATTACCTAGCACTTTTTATGAGTAATAACATAATAACATAATATTGTTCGCTTAAAAATACGTAACGTTTTGTGATGCTGTGGCGAGAACATTGTGGGCTCGATATTGACTGACCAGGTTTATTAAATTATTAGAATTAATAAATGTTTTATATTATACCGTTATAAGAACTAATTAGAAGTAGATAGCCGTATTAATATATTGTCGATGCTTTAAGTCACAATTACTTTGCATTGTCATTAAAATAAGGTAGTGTGTTGCATTTTAATTAGTTTAAGATACTTATGGGACAAAATTCTCCGTATAACACTTATGATATTTATAACCGTTTGTTATATTTTACTTCGATGCCTGTAGGTATTAGCTACGCCATAGAAGTACGCTATATAAGTTTTATTTTCTATTGAAAATTATTCAAAATATAGTAGCGAGATAGGAAACTTTTTAACTAGCGTATACTGCAATCGCAAAGAATATACCAACTATAATTGGTTAATGTGAAATTTAATATAAATTAACATTATATATTTGTTTTATTTCTAAGTGTAGTTGTCATTAGTTTGTGTTACATACAGAGCAAAACACCTTGCACGCACCTTAGATGGGTACCTTGGAGTATATTTGTAAGTATTCACATTGTTTTCTCTTAAATGAATTTTGTTATATTGTGCTTTTCCAGTCATTGTCCCACGCTAGGTTTGTTTTGTATCGCAATTGCCACGAACATAAAAAAAACAAGAATTCCGCATACAAATTTACCGATTTTAGAATAATGATAAACTCTGCATACCTCACACTCTATGTTTGCACAAATGCCATAATAATTCTACAACAATCAAAATAATTCATAGTCAGTGCACTCATCAAACTTAGTTTACGTTCATAACATAAACATACCTACTTCTACAAATCATGTCAACTTAGGTATTATTTGAAACTTGTATTATTAATTTAACTTGTTGACTTTCACCTATTGGTGCTAGTGTTACGCTTGAACTAACGCGGTAATTCTGTATACAGGAAAGCATTTACATGTCAATGCAAGAGTGGGAAGAAGAAGTGGAGGAGCGCCCGCTATCGCGCAGTCGTTCAGCGCGATTCCCGCGCACACCACGCACCCCTCGTGCTTTGTCTCCCCGCAAGCATCATGACGAGGAGCTCAGAATCCAGCGTAATAATGAGAAGAACCGGCGAGCGTCCGCCGCCCGCCCGGCCAGCGCCCGCGACCCGCCTCGCATGTGCTCCCGACGAACGTCCCTCACGCAACGACCGGCGTTTACCATATATTAAAATCTCTCACTTCTCAGTATTCCAAATATTGTTCACGGCAAATTTTATGACTGCTCTAAGCATTACAAGTACTTGAATGTCTTAGAATCCTGTCTAGTTTAATTCCGTAGTTTCGAACCTATTTCTGCTTGATGATATCAGTGTTAGGCGCAGCTGTATTTCAATTTGAAGGTAAGGGAGACGTAGTACCTATTAGTAACAGTATAGTTTCTGTAGCCAATCTCAGGTAAGACGCTAATCTTATCTGGGAGTTAATTACAGACGCCCTAAGGCAGCAGTGATGCCCTAAGGCAACATAGACTCCGTGCTCGGTTACTGCTTTTATGTAATGAAAAAAAACTTGGGGTCGAGTTACCCACTGTTTCCTTAGAAATTATACTCGCAGGTATATATGATTTTAGTAGTCTTAGAGGGGTCATTAATTTTGTCGATAGTGATTTCTATTACTAATAGGTCTGGTAGTTCATTTCACCAACGTAGGTCATGTAGTATTTAAATACTCTTAACACTGGTGTTTTAAATTCCATCACGAATTTAGGAATTACCCTCACTCTTTTACGTAGGTGTAGCAGTGTTTTTATAATTGTCGTAATGCTTGAGATTAATTGTAATTCCGTCCAGCCGTTTATGAAGCAAAAACGTTAGCAAAAACTCTTAATGTAAAATTAAAAAAAAATGCTCATTATAAATGTAAAATAAACCTTAAATTGAGAATTTTATACGACCCATACTTAAACATAATTATTGCGTATAAGTTTACAATTTTCATTACGGATAGGTACATAGGTATATGTAGATATTCGTATTATTTATCTGTTGTGAATATTCTCTTAGAGAAAGTTAGATATCTCATAACTTAAAAATTGAGAATTAAATATTTTTAATACTTAAAAATTCACTTGCAGGTGAATGATATACCTACCTATTTACTGTGGGTACTGTAACAATCCTACCAACTTGTAATATTCCTTAACATTTTTTTTTAATTTATCGAAATAATAATGGGATCCGTACATTATTTCAAACCACATCACATTAATTTTATTTAATAAATATGAATACAAAAATGTCCAGTTAATACGTTAGTTAAATATAGTATGTCCACAAAGTTAGAGTCTTTACACATTTTGAAACTTAGTCACTGTAATGATAATTTGATCACTCCATGTTAGGTACTCTTCTCTAATCTACTCTATTATTAGATAAATATCACTTGTAGGATTTGACATTATAATTGTAGAGAAATTATATCCAGTAGGCAAATTATTTGTGTAGTTTGTGTGTATTGTACGTAGTTTTTCTTCAATATCGAAATATATCACTTGTTAAATATAGCTGTGTTTTATTTATTACATGAAATCGATATACTACTAATGTTTATATGCTTTTGCATGGAATAAACAAGATTGTTTCGAATTAACAAGGTACATACTAAGTGTGCGAGACCCTTATGAATATAGGTATGTTTAAACCTATGTATATAAATATCTAGATTCTACGTAAAATTAGTACGTAGCAATAAAACTATTAATATAACGTCCTATTGATGGCTCTTACATGGTCAGAAAGATTGAAGACAGGTTACTTAAAAAGTTGTAATTGGTTGTTACCGCCAATAAAAATACCTATCCTCAATAGTGACGAACGATATAAGAAAATATGTGATGTCGGAAACATCTTGTTCTTCGTTAAATGTTGAGAGATACGTACAATCGGCACACTTGTGAAGTTTAATCACCTTATGTTATCATATCTTCAGATTAAAAAGCCTGATTAGGAACGATAAAAACACCAATTAATAGATTTTATGTATATGATATTGAACCAACAAGTACCCGGTTTGGATAGAATATGGATAAACATTTGCTTATTATACGTGTCCTCAACAAATAAACATTTAAGTTTATTTGTTGTTTTTCTTAAATGTATCATGAATTCTGTTTTTCCACTAAATGAACATAATGAGTGATTAATATGGGTGTAGATTGAATTTTATCTTGTTTATTGGACGTGGATATTGTCTAATAATCTTTTCAGATTATATCTACAAAGCCGTCAGGTGAACATTGAAACAACATTTTGTTTTATATTATATTGTTTAATTGGTGTACATGGTTATGCGATACAATAATATTTATCAATTGTTAATTCATTAAATTATGGCACTTAACATAAATATCTTTAAATTAAATAATATATAATTATGTTGTATGACAGATGTCTTATCGAAACACAAAATGATTTCTCGAGATGAACTTAAATAATTATTCGGAATTTATATCTCAGTCGTTCGTTGACGTTCGTGTAAAACGAAGTCTCTTTTTTATTTTATTTTTTTGTTACGAAAATAAAATCTTTAACTCAAAGTCCAACTTATTGATCCCAATCGTAAAATTATAAATATCTTTACACACATAATAAAATAACTTAACGTTTGTACCAGAAGAGGACAACTCACCACTAAACCTTGCATCGTTCCAGTGAACGAGCGCGCAGGAATTACAATGTCGTTTTATAATAAAAATAACTGGTCAACATCGTTCGACAATACAAATACTTGATAAAAACTTACGACTAACAAACTTTCTAAGGTTCGGTTACATGCGCTACTCTCAAGCGATTTCAAGCAATCGAAGCGAACCGCCTCTGTTTCACTTCATCGATGCGATACGTGAATATTTTAAGGCATGTCGATTTGACTATACATCTAAACTGATATAATACGTTTTCGATATATTATTTAAATTATTTGTGGAAGCATCCGGTAATGCAATGTTAAGTAGACGACACGATGAATACTCGACTGATGCAACAAGCGAACTCTCACAACACGTAACACTATATATCTTTAATTACATACAAAAGGCCACATCACATCATTCAGTCACAAAGCGCGAATAAAATAACACTTCAATGAATACCTATTTTACAAACAAAATTCATGATTTACACAATACTTATGCATGATTCCGCTGAACTACGATCAACATTCTTATGCTAGTTATTGTATAATTATATCTACAGTACAGTCCTAATTGTCAACATACGTCCACCTTCACTGAGATTTACCGTACCGAAGAGCCTCTAAGTCTTTGTTCTTTGAACGTAGTTGGCAAGTTCCAAACATCACACTGGCCGGAGAAAGACGCCGTTTTTAATCTATTAACATTTGTTCTACGAGTACTACTTCACCAATTTTGTGACTCGATAGCACGACGGACTACGAGAGGAACTGTTTCGTGCATTCAAAAGGTTTGTTACAATTTTGACCTTTAAATTTCCTATTAATAATTACTATTTATAGAACACTATTTACATTTTACTACACATCGATAATAATTTGAATACTGAACGTCGATCCGCGTACATAATAATGAAATTACATTGAGTATTTAATGTTAAATATCATAATATCCAATAAAATCTTCCACCGTCTTCCACATTGAGCAATACGTACACATACCAAAAATATCGTTATTCCGTTTTCATGTTTAAAGCAGTGATATGACGCTTACATCACATTGTGGTAAATTAGATAACTACGACCTGTATATTGAAGCATACAATTTTAAGACTTATGAAGGTTAAATGTTATAGAGTAGTCGCTAGAATAGTGATGTGTGCTTGTAATAGAAATATATATTGGTACCTTTCTGTAGCCAAACGAAGATTGTTTTTTTTTGCGATATGGGAAGTCTATTATTTATATGCAAACGCCCGTAGCATTGTGCTGGTGTAGGAGGTGTCAGCGGAAGAGGCGCATGCGATTAGTTGTGTACGAAGTTATACCAACACTTTATGAACGTTTGAACCAATGAAGGCGATATCCCACTGTAAGTAAGACGCTCAGGAGAGGATTTTGGCATAGGCCATGCAGTTAAAAACATAAAAAGTTAGGCGCCCTACACGCTGAAAAAACTGTAAGAAACATCGAAGGTTTAGCCACAAACCAGGTATGGAAAGGCTTCATGCAGGAGAGGCTACATGCAGTTAGTAACCACATTGAGTTAGAGTCTGTGGCCTACTTAAGAATGTAACGTGAACCAGTCTTTGCACAATAAACGACTATCGGTAACAAGTTTAATTTACATTGTACTATAATTTTAACACACATCCCTTTAAACGTTTCAATAATTTTGGTAATACATTATATACAGGCTTAGATATCGTTAAATACCGATAAGTACTAGTAACGTTATAATATAATATCGTTATACTTTAGACATCAAATTTCATCCAAATTATCTAAAAATTAATATCGGGCGTCTTTCTCTCGGCGACGATCATTTGATTTTAGCGCATGAGTTAGCCTTAAAAGAATGAGATTTTCTCCTTAGACTAAAAAGTAAATAATTATGTTAGATATCACATCCCATTGCTGAATATATTTACTGTTTACGCCACAATATTAGATTCTAAATGCGATAGTATAACCCCATGCTCAGTAAATATTTCCACAATTTGTGTTCCTTACGATAATTTATATACAGTCCAAGACAATTTTCGTGCCTTACAACATAAGACTAGATTTTACTACAGAATTAGAAATATATGATTTTATTTAAGTGATGTCAATTTAGGTCGTTGACTGGGGATTACTGGAGACGTCGATATATTTATCGTAACAAGATACTTAATTTATAAGAGAGAACAAATAAGCTTTACATTTTCACTAATAAAATTAAATCAAGTGTAATAAAGTAAGAGATTCGATAAATTATTGTAGTAATTTTAAAAAGTTAAGTAATTTCAGAATTCAAGTAAGTAATAATATAATTAGATTATTCCATTTTAGTACAGCCGCAGAAATCCCCGATCAAGGACCAATATACAATAATATATTAGGGAAAGTGAAAAACGGGTAACATAATATTTAAATTAACTCTTACTTAAAACGTCGAAGATAAGATGATCAGATGCACTATATATACAGAGTTCATTAACAGCACTTATCCCATCCACACGTTTCACTCTTGACACCTCAATCCGAAAGTTCCAGACTAATGTTCCTTTATAAATTAACGCACTGATCGCTTTCATCTTTATCACTTAATTGTCTCTACCTTCTAGTGCGGACTGGCAACACTGTACCTATAAGCTAGAACTACACTCACTTTACGATACCTTTGAAATCTGACACGCGAGTGAATACAAATTAGGTGCTTGCCACGTTTTAAGGAAATTTAATTTCTAAAGGTGTAGTGTCTACAAAATAAAAATATAAATTTCAAATAGGAAGATATTAATAAAAAAGCAAGTTAAGTAAATTAATGAACAATTTGCCAATAACAAGTGAAATCAACAGTTATTTTAGGTAAAATTAGTAAATAAACGACAAGACGTGTTCGCGTATTGTACGCGAAAAACATACTTAGTATCTTGTTTTTTTTTTATTTGTGGTATTTTTCCCATTTATATTATAACTTTTACTTCGCGTAATAATACAAATAATAGAAATTAAATCTCTTTAAAAAATGAACATTGTGTACCAATTCACGTATGAGATTTCAAACATACCTATAAACAAACGCACTTTCATACGTAGTCACATAAGCACGCTAGTACGTAATTACGTATGCACAGTAGTGAGTAGTTACATACGCACAGTAGTGAGTAGTTCATACGCACGCTGGTGCGTAGTTAAGTACGCATGCTAGTACGTAGTTACGCACGGTAGTACGTTACGTACGCACGTTACATCGGTACGAGCGTTAGTGTAATGTAGTCCTAGCCTCCTCGTAGCGCAAGGGCCGCCAATGCGGCCGCCAGTCGCGCTAGGGCTGCCAGTATCAGAAGTCCTCCAGCAGCACGGCGTCGCGCGGCACGAGCCCCTTCTGCTCCCCGCGGCAGCACAGCAGGTACTGGTCGTCCACCTCCAGGATCAGACGCAAGCGCTCACCCTCGTTGAAGGCCAAGTGCCCCGAGTCGGAAGGCAGGCGATGCCACAACGTTCTCACGTACCTGAAATACACAAATCATTACTTAGTTATTATAATTAATTTTCATTATCGCGAATGGGAAAATCCAAAAGTACCTATTAAGTTTAAATTATAAGAAAAAAGCTTAATGGAAAATCAAGGCTCTTCTAACGGTACGCAGATTCACAAATTCGCAGATGATCCGAAATAATCGGTGTCGTAGTTAACTATGACTAGCTTCTAGATGCCCTTTTAACAAAGCACTAGTGGTTAGTATAAATAGCGATCTTCTTGATCATGGGGAAACAATGATGAAACCCATATTAGTTTTACTACATCGTATCCACGTTGCAGACAGTAGTGGTATATGAAGATTTAACCAAACTCGTTGTACATTTTTTTTATCTGACGTGAAGTAGCAAACGAGCATAACAGTCCATCTGATAGTAAGTGGCCGCTGCCGCCACAACAGAACATGGGTTCCATCTGAAGTCAATCACAGATGCGTTGCTATTCCCGAGAACTATGATGGTCATCTCATGTAAAAGTGTGCCGGCAACCACACCCGTCCGTCGAAACGCAACAAATGCTTCACGCTAGAAGTAGGTGTACCTGTTCTTGTGCTGCGCGTGATGCGCGTGCGGTCTCGTGGCGGAGGAGGAGGCGGCTCGGCGCGGCGCAGCGGGCGGCGGCGCGCGCCCGTATGGGAGCGACGACGGCCGCGGCGCGCCGCCCGCGCCCTCCACGCGGTCCACGCGGGACGTCCTGTACAACCGCATACTTTCAATCATATTCTTAACTTGTGGAGCTACTTTACGCGGTTCACGCGAGACGTCCTGGACAACCGTATACTTTGAATCATGTTCTTAACTGGTGGACCTACTTTACGCGGCTCATGCGGGACGTCCTGTACAACCGTATACTTCAATCATATTCTTTGATAGTGAATTACTCCGCGCGGTCTATGCGACAGCCTTTTTGAGCGCATACTTTCAAACACATTCTTAACCGTTCTTATCTAGTGGACTTACTGCACGCGGTTCACGCGGGACGTCCTGTACTACCGATCTACCGAATACGTTCAAACACATTCTTAACCTTTTCAAACTACTTAGATTAGTCCACGAGGACCACGCGGGACGTCCTATACAACCGGATACTTTTAATCACATTCTTAACTAGTGGACTAACTCCACGCGGTTCACGCGCACATCTTGAACAAGCGCATACTTTCATACAGTCCTTCTCTTTTTTAACTAGTGGACCATACAATGTCCATTTTTGTTAACGTTTTTGTTTTATTGTTGACCACCAAGTATGTATCAGGAGATGATACGTTTTAATTAGAATCACACAAAAAAAACTTTAATACGCGTAAAGCTTACTGCAGTTCAGATCTAAAATGTGCCAAATTTCAAATTGCGTTTTAGAGTAACAGACACATAAGTGGTCACATTTATACATTAATAAGAAATAAGACGTTCACTTTGAAATAACTGAATAAAAATACTATAATAATCTGAAACATTATTTATTAACTCTTTCCCAAACTCAACCTCTTAGATGCATCGGAACTGAAGTCGACAGGAACTAAAAACTTTAAAGCACTTTATTTAAAGATTTTCAAGAGTCTTCAATGCCCTCCAGTATCTCTGTTCTTTAAACGTTCAAGTGATTTATGATCATGCGCTGTTTATAGCTCGTTATCGTATTTCACTAAAGATATTTAGTACAACGGCTAAAAATAATTTATTTTTGATTTCAAAAAAGTATAGCTGGATTGCTTCTACACTATAACTTTTGAATATTTCCAAAGTTACTAAAGATCATAATAATATATTATTTTTACGGTCATTCGTAGAATTAAGTACCATACCTAGTTGTAACGTGCTATAAATATATATAAATTTATTGCTTTAAATTCTAAGATAGTACTGTCTTCGAAAAAATATTTGCTGGATCGTGGTCATATTTTATACCACTGGTTTTATATAGGTACAAAAAAGTTTTGTTTTTAGGGGGCCAAAACAATTTCCATTCGTTACCATTTTTATTTTTTGTATTTTTGTAGATATACTCTGTGGACGCAATACTAAAGTTTGACGTAAGAAAAAATCTCGAACACTAACTTTACACGTATATGAAGCCTAAAGAGAATGTTAAATATCCATATAAATATTGTTCGTTAATAAAATCTATTATTGAACCTATTAGATATTTTCGTTAAAAATTCTGAAATCAAAAAGATTACACATGGATTACAAACATACTAATTTCTAATCGACGAATGAATAACGCTTTGAATGTAGGCTATTTTCAGACAAAAATACCTTAAAAAAGATACTTACAATTAACTACATAAAAAAATATGGAAGTAACGCCATTAACCATCTTATTGTATTAGTTTCCAGTCACCAAACTATATCAGTATGTTAGTAGGTATTAGTTCCCATCTAATTTATACATACGGATATTTCTTAGCATTGCACGTGATTTTAGCAGCATTTGTGTTTGAGAGCCGCGGTTTTTCCGGGGCGGGTTTCCTCGCTGGCTTCTCGGGTATGACTCTGAAGTAATGCGTGCATATATGTTGTATAGGCCAGTACACATATTACAAATATAAAGCCCTAGCAATAAACATGGAAGAATTTATAGAAGTTGATACATAAATATTCGTGAAGAAAATATACTAGGATCTCATGACAATACAATTTGCAAATTATTTTTTAATGATATTATTATACAGCATGAAAAAAATACGAAATAATTTTATTTCTGGACCAGACAAGTGATTACCAAAAAATAAAAGTAATTGCCGCAGGAGACTGCCACTATTTTTTGTCATTAGATTCTTGTACACCTATAGCACCGAATACCCTCACAAAAGTGTCGATAAACCCTCACCTCAAAAAATAAAAGCATTAAATTATAAAGAACAAAGCTATTTAAGGCATAAGTATCCAATATAATAAATACAGAATGTAAAATTTTGTTCATTTAGCGTGAACTGTCCGTGTACGTTTTTCTTTAGATTTTTCTAAACTATATATGCGTTTTTGAAACTTTCGAGAAACATTTATAATTACACATTACATGCAAGTGAATGCTTACCTGTTTGCAGGCTGTGGTGGTTTCTTATTAGTCGCAGCAGATCTTGCAGCGGCCGCCCGGTTTGTTGCCGTAGCGGATGTGGGGGAGTTGCCCTTTCGAACGGGCACAGGGATACCCCTGCAATCGACACCATAAATGTAAGTATAATATTCCTGGCAATTCTGAATTACTTTTTTTTGGATATTTATACTGTTAGTTTTGTTCACCGAAATTCTGAGTATCGAAATTCTGAATTTTCATTTATTGTTAACAACAATAAAATAAAGTAAAAGTGCCTATATAACACAACATCCGAAACATATACCTACTTAGCAATCTTCAATTCAGTTAAAAATAATTATACATTAACTCAATGAGTTCGATATTTTGAAATATTAGTCCAATGGGTTACATTACCGATAGATTGCGTGATATAAATAGGCGGTTACAAAATTGAACCTTCGTAAATTGATGCCTTGCCCCGAGGGAATCTACTGCTTATGTAGGTTATAATGCGATTTCATTTATTTTATGACAGATAAATCAAAATAAGCATTAAGGTACCCATTGTTCCCAATTCGACGGAATAGTTTTCTGTATACAATGGAGCAGACTAGTTGAAGTAATTAAAGTAAGCCCCAGAAATTGCTCGTCGGCGGATAGATTTGTACCCAATAAAACTATAATATGTCAGCTACTGTACATTAATGTAAAACGAATATAATCAACCAACAATAAATTAGACAACAGTTTAGAATTATAAGGAATTAGTAGTTTAGAAAATGAAAAAAAAATGTTGTTCAGAAAAATATTACGACATATTGTCACGATATTGGATCGAATTAAATATATTTTATTGTATCGGTATAACCTTTAAACGTTTTGCTAAACTGTACAGATAGATGCAGCGAAAGCATAATTTTGAACCAAACAAAATTCAATTTTGTTTAATAATGTTTCGCCATTAGAAAGGTAGGTCAATTCTATTTCCAGTAAAGACAACAAAGCATAGCCAATAAAAATTCTTCGAGTTTCCGCGTTTTCCAGGCAACTTCACTAAATCGTAGACGATCTTGTTTACACAATGGAAATTACATTTACAGTTTAGTTTTACTTTCCTCAAATGTCGTGAACAATTTTCAAGAAAAATGTGACACATTGTATTATATTTCATATCGTAAAATATGAAATTATTAAATAACATAAATATTTAAGTTGGCTGAATATTTTTCGATAAACCTTAGAAATATTACATGTTAAAAACTTCAATTTATGTGGTAGGTATCTAACTATATGCGTAATCGACAGTAATTTAAATTAAAAAACTAAACTTCATATTGTTCAATGTAGCACCAATATTTCTGAAAAATTCAAATAAAATGTAATAATTTTCAAGTAATTTTGAACGTACCCGTTAAATATTATAACAAGAGGTTTAATTAGCTAAGCCGCATTAAAAACCAATAGTTTTATAGTGAGACATTCAATGTTCTAATTTGTTTATTAGCTATGTGTTTGAGATAAGTGCACGGTAGTGTGTGTAATGTGTTTTAGTTGATTTTATGTATGATAAATGCATTATTTGAAAAAAAAATTAACATTCTGCACTCCTTCTCTACGTCCACTATAAACGTGTAAAATTTCATATGTCCGCGGCATATTACTTAAAAATGCACCACAAGTTTTTGCTTCACGTATTAATATATAGGAGATACCGACCTGTGCGCGTTCTTAGCCGGCGAGGTGATGGTGGGCGCGTGCGGTCGTACGGGCGATGACACCGGCCGCGGGATCTTGGAGCCGCGCGCCGCCGCCGGGGATGTCTCTCCTGATCATACATTTAAAACTTAATATTTTATGACTTATGGCGTAACGGTGGTCTAGAATTGACGTCAAAAACAGGGCAGTGCTGGACTTGCAGATTAATTGTAAGTACAGAGTACAGAAACACTGCCTTGCACAAGTGAAACTTGGAAAGTGTTGTGTTGATCTTGAACCAAACTCTGAATTATACAGAACATAATTATACAGGACGTAGCATAGAACAGTATGTATATAGTGATATAAGCCTGACAGATTATTGTGTAAAAATCAACTGACGTCAAAGATCCATGTTGTAAAATATATATAAAATGTAGATAAAAACAACAGATGAAATATAGGTAAAATAATGTAAGAAGTATCTGTACGACAAGCGTTGGATTAAAACTTATTTTTTATATTGTTTTTCTGTATATATTTTCTTGGTACAAAACACGTACCAAATCGCTGGTTTAACTATGCTGATGTGTCATTTTATTGCGTCAGAAGTTCGGCATCGTAGAGGACGTTAGATTCAAAAATACGCCTCAACACAAATATTTGTTCTATTAGGAATTCCAGAATATACCGATGCACTATTGCAACCATTAATTGCAGTAGTTACATATAACCGCTAACTAAGAGTATATTAACAGACTAGCTGTACCCGCGGCTTTGCCCGCGTGCAAATCAACGTGTCACAAAGTTTTTCTCGCGCAAATCTCGACACCGTGGGAATTCTATGATAAAAAGTAGTAACATTAATATCGGTTTGGCCGCTCAAGGATTACCTGGTCAAACACAGATTGAAAAAACGAATTTAAAGTGTGTATTTGTGGGTAGGAACGTATTGTTATGTATTTTTTTTTAATTAGACGAATTCTAATATTGTAAATCGCTTTTTTGAACCAATTTACATTCTTAGTGGTCTAATTCACAATATCGGGATATTTTTTTCAATCAACTCCTCCACATTTGAACCAGAACGTATCGATTATAAAGATTGATTTGAACTTTTCCGAATTGGAAAATACTATTTGAAGTAATTTTGGCAGATATAAATTTCTAAGTAAGATTATAGGTAAACCTACTTTTAATATTAATTTGTGATCAGGAGTTCCGGAAGGCATTAAGGAATTCAAAAATTCTGTTGGATAATGTACTGCTTCCTCCATCTCAATGACTGTCTACCGAATAGTAGATCTGTGACGCTGCTTTAAATTTAAAAAAAAAACATTTATAGTGTTATTGATTGTATTAACAATATCAGGATATACTTTTTCAACCAACTCTTCCACATTTAAACGAAGACGTATCGATATAAAGATTGATTTTAACTTTTCCGGATAACAAAGCACTATTATCTACTTGAAGTAAATCATTAGAAAATTGGAATATCACTGAACAGCGACATATAATCTAAGTTCATATTTTGTTTTAAGTGGCCAAATTTAAGATCTTTTAAGAGGTGCATTGGGCTATTTGTGTGCGTAAATCCCGCATTGTTCTTTGTAAAGCAGAAGACATAATCAAAACACTTTTACAATTCATACGAACAGGGCGCACCCCGCTCGCAGGGCGCTGCCGCACCCTGCTCGCTTATTTTTTATGTTTTCTTTTATGTTCCAACCTAACCTAACCCATCCTGTTTAAAAAGCTACAGCTAAATCTAACTCTTAACAATAACATGACAATACTCCTACATTTTCAGGATTTAGGTATTCAAAGTGACACTTTTAATCATAATGTTCTCTCAACGGGGTGTAATGTATTGTAATCAATAAGTACCAAACTCATACGGCTTAAGTAGGTTGTGTACTTAGATTATCAGGGTTGATAAATTGAAGTTTAATTTATTAATCACATTTCAGTTTAATGAGCTGTCGTTAAACTTATAATATACACTAAAAACAACCGTAAGCATTATGTGACTACCTTTTATAATTTAGGCTTGCACTATCCCGCATCATCAGGGAGGAGTCGAAGGTAAAAAAAAATATCCCGTGTCTTTGCTTAGTATTCTCTTTACTTATACGTAAGCACTTGCGAGCCAACTTCTATAGCTTGGGCTTGCAGTACCCTGCATCATCAGAGCTGAGGAGCTTAAGGTCGAAATTGTCATCATGTGCCTTTGCTTAGTAATTATATTACATATCCGAAAGCATTAAATGGCCAACTCCTATGGCTTAGGCTTGCAGTACCCTGCATCATCAGGCTTGAGGAGTTGAAGATCAAAATTTTCATCTTGTGTCTTTGCTTAGTAATTATATTACATACCCGAAAGCACTAAATAGCTAACTTCTATGGCTTAGGCTTGAAGTACCCCTGCATCATCAGGGTTGAGGAGTTAAAGGTCAAAATTTTCATCTTGTGTCTTTGCTTAGTAATTATATTACATACCCGAAAGCATTAAATGGCCAACTCCTATGGCTTAGGCTTGCAGTACCCTGCATCATCAGGCTTGAGGAGTTGAAGATCAAAATTTTCATCTTGTGTCTTTGCTCAGTAATTATATTACATACCCGAAAGCACTAAATAGCTAACTTCTATGGCTTAGGCTTGAAGTACCCCTGCATCATCAGGGTTGAGGAGTTAAAGGTCAAAATTTTCATCATGTGTCTTTGCTTCGTAATTATATTACATACCTGAAAGCACTAAATAGCTAACTTCTATGGCTTAGGCTTGAAGTACCCCTGCATCATCAGGGTTGAAGAGTTAAAGGTCAAAATTTTCATCATGTGTCTTTGCTTCGTAATTATATTACATACCTGAAAACACTAAATAGCTAACTTCTATGGCTTAGGCTTGAAGTACCCCTGCATCATCAGGGTTGAGGAGTTAAAGGTCAAAATTTTTATCATGTGTCTTTGCTTCGTAATTATATTACATACCTGAAAGCACTAAATAGCTAACTTCTATGGCTTAGGCTTGAAGTACCCCCGCATCATCAGGGTTGAGGAGTTAAAGGTCAAAATTTTCATCATGTGTCTTTGCTTAGTAATTATATTAAATACCTGAAAGCACCAAATGCCCATCTCGTATAGTTTAGGCTAGCAGCATCCTGCATCATCAGGGGTGAGGAGTTGAAGGTCGAAATTTTGAATTTGTGTCTTTGCTTAGTAATCATATTACATACCCGAAAGCACCAAATGGCCATCTCCTATGGCTTAGGCTTGAAGTAACCCTGCATCATCAGGGTTGAGGAGTTGAAGGTCAACATTTTTACCGTGTATTTTTGCTTGGTATTTTCATTACATGACCGTAAGTACCAAATAGCCAACTCTTACGGTTTAGTCTTGAAATACCCTTACATCATCAGGGTTGAGGAGTTGAAGATCAATTTTTTGTCCCATGAATTTGTTTAACAATCTTATTATATATCCATAAAAACAAATTGACTTACTTCTACGGTTCAGGCTAGCAGTACCCTTGCATCATCAGGATTGAAGAGTTGAAGGTCAATTTTTTTAGGAAATATCTGCTTAGTAATCTCATTCTACATTAAACCCAATTGGACTCCTACAGCTTAGGTTTGGCCGAGTATCGCTAATTTCGTTAATTTGCTTCAAAGAAATTCTTTCAAATAAAAGAAAAATCATCAAAATCGGTTGGCGGGAAATTGAGTTATTCATCTATTTATCGCGCACATCGTTAATGCAAATATCAGACTTATGCCCTTTTCTTATGGATGCCACTGTCAAAAGTGAACTAAAAATAAATGGGACCCGATGACACGCACTATCTTTCAAATGAAAAAAAAAATCATCCATATCCGATCACCCAGTGCTGAGAAATCGAGTAACAAATATAAAATAAAAAAAAAATAAAAAATTACAGACGAATTGATAACCTCCTCCTTTTTGGAAGTCGGTTAAAAACGATGTTTTAACAAAAAATCAAAGCGGAATACTAAATTTTGTTGAGGTAGCCTCAAAATTGACTGACTTTCATACAAACTTACATCTCCTATTTGGGTTAAATTGGGGGGGGGGGGGGGGAGTCAGAAAATTCATTCTTAACTGACGTCTACGTCATAAAAGGACCCCTAGTAAAAATCATATTCGTATCTTTAGCAGTTTAGGCTCTACGATGTTTATTCAATAGATGAGTGAGAGAGCATCCTTTCGTTTTTATATAAGTATATATATATAGAGATCTAGATTTGTATAGTATCAAATAATATGGTACACACATAACCAATAAAAACTACATAACAAAGGAATGCATTTTACAGACCATAACTTCTTTAGTTTCAACCAATTCAACTATGCAGTTACTTATCTTATTAACACTTATCGAACACAGAATAAATACTGCGTAGTTTAGAATTGACATAACTTTTTTATTCGTAAATCGATTTACATAAAATAAACACTAAATGTTAAGTGAAGTTTTCCACAATACATCGGTGAAAATTATATTCAAATTGGATAAGCCGTTTCTGAGATTAGCGTTTTCAAACACACAGACAAACAGACAAACAGACAAACAGACAAACAGACAAACAGATAAACAGACAAACAGACAAACAGAAAAGATTTCTAAAAACCATTATTTTGGGTTCTATATCGTATTAAATACCTCTAGAAATGGTTTTCACCAAAATTTATTCCATGTACAGACAGCGACCTCTTACAGATTTATTATAGTATAGATAAGTGTAATTATAATCGAGTATGTTTTAACTTTAAATATCTAACATGTACGCAAATAATCAAAAATGTACTAGCTTATTCTCGCGGTTTTCCCTCCCTCGGTCATGTTTTCCACGGTATTGAGTACCCATGAGTTAATCAAGGTCATAAACTAGCCGTATGCCAAATTTCAGAGACATCTAAGCAGTAGATTTTACAAACAATAACAATCACACAAACATCCTGAAAACTTTCGGCTTTGAAATATTAATAGGATTACATACCTAAAACAAATTTAGTATTTAGAGGAAATGGCCGAGCGTGTCTGGAATAGTGGTCCCGCGTGCTTGTAATTGCTCCACTTAGTATTAATATTAGTTGGCGCGGAAATATTTTAACTAATAAACGACGAGCTCTATATGAACACCATTGGACAACTATTTTAAGAACTTATGCAATTTTATTTCACTTATAATATGTAACTAAGTAGGTCATGTGGTTTCACTAGCGTTAAAAATGGCTTTGATTTGATTAATTTTAATGGAATATAAAGGCCAAATGTTACCCTTAAATACGGACTATAAGTATATTTTTAATCTTTGAAATCAAATTTAATAGTCATGCGGTGCTGCGTTTTCAAACAGCAGACAGACAAAAAATACAAAAAAAAAATTTTGTTCTCAAAACGTTATATTAAGGAAACGTCGAAGTTTGATTTTGTATGAATGGGTTATTTTTAAAAGCTATTTGAACTTATTCGGCTGAAAAATCTGATATTAATTACGAAATTTCTATATACATTAATAAAGTAGAAACGATAAATTACATATTGACTGAAAACATTTTATCTGAAACACGAATCAAGAATTCTAATGAAGATAATATTACGTAAGTACTTCAAAAGTACTATCAATTACAATTCTAGAAATGTCTACCGCGATATCATATTGAATGGCAGAATTCAATAAGTTTCAAGGCTTCAAGTTAGCGGTACATGGTTATATAAGCGAGCCTACGGAAGTTGCCTTTGCGGATTCACTGCCATTTTAGGCAACGTCGTCTATTGTTTAGAGATCGCAGCTTATAAATATACAATGAAGTAAATTCGTCCTTCAAATATATTTATCAAGCGTCGTAATAAAATATAAGTAAATCTGTTAGTTGGGTGCGAATAGTCAGTGATAACGTTTAAATCAGACAAATTTATATAGCTGGAGACTTCTAGGTTCTGCAAGATCAGGGTTCACGATACAAAATTCATTTTAAGGACTGATTGTAAATCAAAACTGTGGATGGAACTGAGCTTGAAACGTAAAAAAAGGTTTAGATTTTGTTTTGAATTTGTGACCCGTAATAGAATATCTGTTTAGGGGCTATACATTTATGTATTTAGTTGTTCATCGAATTATAGGTAATACGAGAAACTATAGTATAAAAGCAACTATAGAACCTACTCTTTACGAATTAAATTTTATGAAAAAAAAACTATTTTTATAAATAGGTACCTACTCTTTTTAAAATTGTTACAAGAACCTAAAATTGTATGAAAGTTAAAAAAAAACAATCGTACTTTTTTAACCGACTTCCAAAAAGGAGGAGGTTATCAATTCGTCTGTATTTTTTTATGACTATTATTTTTAAATCATCTGACGTCTACCTAATACTAATGCATATCTCACATGTATAAGTCGATGTATGTATATTGGTTAGGTTATGTTAGAAAATTGCAAATATCTCAATTGCATAAATATACGTATGTGGTTGGGATAAAGATTTGATACGTACCCGAAGGAGTAACAGGGCTCTCAGCGTTGCTAAGTAGCTCCCACTTGAGCTGCAACCTCCGGAACTTGCCGCCCGAGTTGTTGCTGCCGTTGCCTGTGTTACCACTCGCCACGCTGTTGGCGGAACCCGGCCGCCATTGCTCGTCGCCACTACACTCCAGCTATAATACAAATACTATTGTAATATACTATATAGGAAAGATGTCTAACCTAATCTAACATAACCTAACCGAGTAATGATTGTTGCTTAGAAATTGTGATTACATGATGAGAAAATGAATCAATTTAATATAGTTTTGGAATAAATATTATTGTAACAAATTATCATATAAAGATATCTAACCTAACGTAACCTAATTATGTATCGAGTAACTATTTTGCAAAGTAAATTATTTTTACTATATTTGAATATGTATTCACTATTATACCAATATATTTTAAAAATTCCAAGAAAAAAGTCTGTGTGACTTTGTAACACGGACGGGTACAAGAAACTTTATTAGATAATAAACTACTGTTTTTATAATAAAATGTATATTGTGGTGTTTAATATTTTTAATTGCGATTTATTATTGATAACTTGTTATTACGTAAGTGTATCAAACTAACTATCATTGGCAAGTTTCACCACCTTCTACGAAAAGACTTAACTTGCAATACAAAGTGATAGTATTGTTTTGTATCGTCTTTTATTTATTTCTAGGGGGTTGTAAAGAATGACTTATATAAAGAAAAAAAATGTCTATGAATTTAAATAACGACTTTTCTATTTATCTAAATATATAGGATAAATATGAACTACCCAAAAGTATACAATTATCATAAAAGGGTTCTTTTATCAGTTATTTAAAGCATGCATAAAGTTCTTGATAAAACAAAGTTAAATATTAACGTTGAACTACACAGATGTGTTCATACATATTGGATATACAACCTAGACAGTTGTCCTATTTTCCGGGTGTATTTCCCAGTTGGGAATGTTCCCAGAAATTACAGTACTGAACGCCGGTAACTACGGACGCAGCAGGCAGTGGCTATGCGTCATTACTTGACTGATGGAATATCATGTACACGAACCACAAGACCTGTCAGTTTGTGGTCGCGTGTTTTCGTTATGATGAAATAATGTATAGCTACATAAACAATATACTATATGTACAAAACCCGCACTTTTGCGGAAAATAATGACAAAACCAAATGAAAATGGTGCACACATGTTAATATGAAAATTCACGCGACTTAAATCTAACACACTAAGCTGAACAAAATAAAATGCCGGAAGCGTTTGCCAACAACGACAGTGGAATTTTGACATAACTAACAAAACAAAAGAAGCCGCTACACGAAGCACATTCAATTTCCACACAGGGCCCCGAGTTACCTTTAAGTCATTGCCGGCAGGTTTAGCGGGTTTATTATTCTCTAAGCTATCTGTGTAATCGTCACTGTCGTCAAAGACTAGACGATCGAAAGCTTGCATTAGCTTCGAGCCCAACTGGACGCCCGACCATCGCCTGTTCGTCTCTAATTCTATTCGGCTGTTATTCGGACATATGTCGTAACCGATGGCGGTCGGGTTTACACACGACCGAGGCCTATTCTTTTCCAAGGTAGTTTTAACGTTGGCCGAGTCGTTTAACAAGTCGGGAGTGGATGGTTCTTTATTTTTGGGCTCCTTGTGTCTCATAATGACGCTGGTTTGGCAATCGTCGCTGGACAGGCCGCTCGACTGCATCGAACGGACCAACTTCAGGAGATTCCGCTGGTTGAGTGTTAGTGGCGGAGTGTTAATCGAGGTGGGCTGTTAAATACATGAAAGTTGTTTAACATCATGCAACATGCCATCCAGCGTTAGTAAAATGTAAATAGAAGAACGTCCTTGACAGTTTCGCCTGTCGGCAGATATCGATCGTTCGATTGTGCCTTTATTTGCATTTTATGAAAGCTGTGCACGAAAGTAAACGCTAAATTTGTCTTTGTTCGCTGTGATATGTGGTTCCAAAGCACATGCAATAAACAATAAAATGCAAATAAAGCGACATTTGCTTAGATTTGAGGCGATAGACAGTATGTAGTAATGTGATATCAAGGCTCGAGCGGCATGTATGTACTTTTTGTCATATCAAATATATTTACGAGTTAAAATGATGTGTTTTTAAAGGTCAACGTACCCGACTGGCAGCTCGCATGTCGTTCTCGATTCTCTTGAAGCTTCTGTGCAGTTCCCGCATTTCAAACATAAGATCCAGAGAGAAGGGCAATAGTCTCAACGGCTCTAGACTGGCCAGTAACGTATCCAAGAGGGCTCTACACCGCGGTTCCCCGATGCATCCTGCCAGTATGAGGGAATCAGGTCCGTAATGTTTCTCTAGGATTGATTCCCTCGTCCTTACATACGATACCCATGCATCGACGGACTGCGCGCTGTATACAAATAATAAGAGGTATTAAAGCCCCGTATTTTTTTGTTTTCAGTTTTCATAGAGTAATTTACGACATGAAATAACTAGCTTTTAAATAAGGCTTGCAGGCCAGTAATTACATTCAATTTATTTTATTACATTGTTAAGTCGACTTTAAAAACATATATAGTTTTCTAGTAGCAAGAAGAATGAAATAAGTAAGAATTATGAAATATACAATTCATATTTTTTATTTATTATAACGAAATTATTATTAATTTGTATAAAATTAGTTAAAATATAACTATTTTTCTTTTTTTCTTATACTTTCTAAAATACTCGTACTAAATACTCAACAAAATATGATTGTGTTTAATTTTAAATAAAGAAAACATTTAAATTCTTTTTTATGCAACTGTGAGGACAAATATTATCGTAATATCCTTTTAACATATTACTGTACATTTTTTCTTACAAATTAATGAAAAAGATTTAGTTTTGATTAAAGTAAATGTTCACTTACTTTAGAAGGCCTAAAATAAATGCGTTAAACTTGACCAGTCCTTCCGTAACTGCATCTTCGCTGTTTATTCTCAGTACCAGCTCGTTAAGAGATTTAGTTATTGGGCCTGAAATAGTTTACTGTATAAACATATGCAGCAAAGGAACATTTCTGAGAAATGCCTTGATAAGTGCACAGTACGCTTACTGTATACGTAAAAGCCCAATAAAATTATAGGATCGTGATTTGTGTATTGTATTTTATATGATATTTTTATTATATTAGAGTAAAGTTATTTTTAAGTGTATACTTTTGTCCATTGACATTCATTACCAACCCTAAATAAAACTGAAGTCTATCTAAGATCATAAAGGAGTTAATACTAATGACGATTAAAGTTTAACTCTTCAAATAATAAAACAACAGAATATACCAATGAAAAAGGTAAAACAAGAATAGTTCAACTACGTGTGAAGAGGCCACGCCACACCTACATACCGTGACTCAAAAAAGTATTTGTACACCTCGTTTTTTACCAATAACTTCAATTAGACGAATGTCAGGTGAACCAAATTTGGGTGGTTAGTACTTAACGAAGCATAAAAACGTTGTGTATGTATATTAACTTTTAATAAAGAGTAAAAAAAATGTTATTAAAAAAAAACAAGAATTGAGCGGTCAAAAAAGTATTTGTACACTTACGTGTATATCTTTAAACTATCGAAAAAAGTATTTAATGAAGACAAAGCGTCCTTAAATGTTTCATAAACCTTTTTTAGACTATTCTGCGATTATTTAATTACCAATTCAGTTTAGAATGAGTATCAAACAATCAAGGAAAATAAAAAAAAGTAAAATATGTAAGTCTCGGCGAGATTGCGTTATTATTTTTCGGAAACAAGGAAAAAAATATCAGAAAAATGGTAAAGAGCTGAAGTTACATCATGACAATGCAGTACATTGTAAAAAAAATCGAAAGAACGGTTCATACAAATGTAAAAGGAAACCCGATCAGATCAACCGAAGATACTTATGACGAGAGAGCGCCGTACTACCTTTAGAGAAGCTTCAGAAAAACCGTTTTCCAGTGTTCAAACGCTGATCAATCACATCGCATCAACATATAGCAAGTCCGTATGATCACAAACTGTGCATGATGTTCTGCACTCAACCAAAATATAAAAAAAAATCGTTTGGTGAAAACCGATTGCTGAGTTGCAACCGCAAAATAACGGTTTATCATGTTAAACAGAACGTTACGTTTTGGGCCTGTATGGCTTACGATGGCCTTGAAATGCTTGCTTTTTTCGAAGGGAATATAAATGCACGCAAATATATCAAAGTGTAGCGCGATAATTTGAATGAAAGTGCAGTCAAATTATGCCTTTGTGGTCAATATCACTTTTAGCATAACAATGACCCTAAGCACACTGCACGAATAACAAGAGAATAGTTACTCTATAAAATTACCTATCAGGTATGCTACCACACTTTGGATAGTTGAGTGACACCACACACCACCAATCTCCAGATATTAATTCTATTTAAAATCTTGGACGTAACTTAAATATAAAGTGCACAACAGAAAAAATCTCAAATATACATAATCAGCAACGAATAATCCTATGATTATTCGTTGCTGATTATATAACAGTGGGAATAATACCTGTAAACCCATCTTAAAATTGGATGAATCCATGCCAAAAAGATAACAAGCTATTATTAATGCTAGAGACATGCTTAATTCATTTCAATCATAATGTCGGGTTTAAAATTTTCATGTTTTACAAGGTTGTCGTAATTGTACAAATACTTTTTTGACCACTCAATTCTTGTTTTTTTCCGTATAACTTTTTTATAACTCTTTATTAAAAATAAATACATATACACAATGTTTTTATACTTTGTGAAGTACTGACCACCCAAATTTCGTTCATGCAACGTTCGTTTGATTAAAGTTATGGGTAAAAAACGAGGTGTACAAATACTTTTTTGAGCCACTGTATATGTAGTTTAAACAAAAGAACTGTTCTTTTTTCCGGTACAAGACAGGGTATTTTGTGTGATTTAAAAATGTATCCAATCACTTTGCTCAATATCAGGAGTGGCAACCCAACTATGATCGACCTCAAATGAACTTCCTCTACATGGTGTTGATAGCAAGATGTCCATAGGCGGTAGCGGCCACTTAACATTAGATGGACGATGGAGCGTATCGCTAAGACAACTTATAAAAAAGAAATCTGATATAGATTACATTCTATGTCGTCGAAGTCGAATTACAATGAGTTACGCTACAGGCAACAGATGTAAGTGGCAATTGCACAGTCGAAAAACTTACAGTTCGCTTACGAATGCATGAAACATGAAAACTAGATGGGATATAAGTAATGTTATTATCTTTCAAAATACTTATATTGGTGCCTTACACAGTGTAGAAAGATTTATGGAAGAAATCAAGTTTTACTTTACCTTGTCTAGCTGTTGCTTCTACCATTTGCCAAACGGAATTGTTGACAGATCCAAATGAAGTTTCGATACTCTCTTTCAGGCCATCTCTGAATATCGCATACAAGGCCGGACATAGAGCGTTTAACGCAATTTTGGCGCAAGCTGGGGACTGTTTAGAGTCACCCAAAAATGCTAACTCAGCCTGGTCTGTTGCAGGCGAGAAGTGCTGGATTAACATTTCCACAGCATCCGTAACGTTTGAGACTAAAGCTAAACATAAAACATAAAATTGTAATCTCTTTTCACATTCTATATTATATTTAATAAGTCAGCAAAATTAATACATACCCCTTTTCTGTGATACATCAATCAGATCGTATTTTGTTCTTCCTTCATGTAGCGTTGGAGTCCCGAATTCATCCGGACTCACTTCTCCCTCTTCACAGATAGGTATTTCTGCTAAATTTTTAGCCTAAAAGCGGAAACGTTAATAGTGATGGGTATTTCAGTTACATAACAAACATAGCAAAGGATTGTTATTGATAATGGCGAATGAAAAATAAACAAAAAGGACATTCACGAAACATGTGCTACGAAAAAATAAGAACAGCGCCGTGGGAACAGATTTTAAAATAAGCGTAGGTAGGAAGTATAGGTACATAGAAAAATAAAAATAAATCAGAAACCAAGGATACTCACAGAAATCAACGGGCAATGTGATGCGAGGGAGAGCAAGGAGGAAAAGAGATACAGTTACCTGATAGTGTCTTTGTGCGATCACCGCAGAAATGTTAGGTGAGTTAGGTGGAGTTGCAAGACTGACTACCTTAAGCTCTTCCATCGCTTTTACTTGTGCCCCCTCTGTTTTACCTTCTGATTTTTGCGCAAAGCTCACAGATTTCTTGCTATTACAACTACTAGCGCTAGAATCCGTAGATTTCTGATTCTCTTCCTGAGAACGTTTCATTTGGAGAAACTTGGTAACCTGACTTCTTACCTTTTGAACTTGATTTTGATCCCATTCGTCCATATTCTGGCAGTTGAATCCGCTTTGTTTTAGAAATTCTTCTAACTGTTGCAAGTCTGCGCTACTGATAAGAGCCCCTGGGGGTGGAAAATCAATATACTCCATTTTCTTAGTTCTTGGTTTCGGCAAAGGAGGTGTGTGCGGTCTATGGAATTTAATTTCATTTGATTTTCCTGATTCAAGACTACTTTCTGTACCCACACCTTCGTCTTGGTAATATTCGTTATATTCCGCATCTTTTTCGGCAGCGTCTAAGAATTGTTGCGATAGTCTTTTAGCTGCTAAATCATTATTTTTTCTATAATCGAGATTTTGGTTTTGTAGGTAATAGGGCTCTTGTAAAGATCTTCTTTTCGTTTTGTGTTCTACGGCAGCAGTAGCGCACACAATTGGATCTTGCATAAATTCATCCATTTCAAACATACTGTAACGTTTAGTATGACTAGTAGACTTGCGAGTTTTATCCACGGATTTACGTAATATACTCTTTGGTAATGGAGGTCTCGGAGGTGCTAACTCTCCTTGTTTGGCCATTCGATTTTGATCGGCCAATGATAAAGATCGCTTCGGTATAGTAGGAATAATTCGTTGTCCGTCATTATTGACGCAACTAGCCTCTGAACTGGTTGCACTGTCGTAGCGATATACAAACAATGGATTGAAGTTTCCAGCTGGAGCGGGACTATTTTGTGCAGAAGAATCTGTTAACATTGTAGAAGAACCTCGATATCCTGATGAGGGTTGTGTAGCTGTACTTGAACTAGAAGATACAGCAGTATTATTTCCAACCAAATTATTGCAGTCGCAACTCATAGGCCTGTTCTTTGATTTACATGAAGGTGATGAATTGCAGTACTTATCGCTACATTTAGATACACCCTCTTTTTCTTTTATTTGCGCTAATTCTGGCAATTCTGATAATAATTGTTTGCATTCGAGAGGTAATAAGAAGTTAAGAGAGTCCCAATCTTTTATATGACCTAAGCCCTTTTTCTTTAAAATCTCCACATCGTTGCACGAAAACGGCCTTTTCCCTTTTACTTGCATTCGCGTCTTCTTACTTTCATTCGATTTAGGAGAAATGTTTACTTTTAAAGGGTTTAAGTAAATATTTGGTCTACCATTTAAGAAACTGATGTCTGGTAGTGTATAGTTTGGATAGAGAACAAACACGGGTTTCTCACAATCCCCTTCTTTTAGTTTTTCTAAGAATGAAGGTTCAACTACTTTAAGGAGTTCTCTCTCATGGGAGATTGTTGATACTTGGATATTGGACGTTTGCATACTCTTATCCAATGTATCGGCTTCTAGATGTGTCGATGTAGACTTATGATCACAAGACTCTCTTAAGGGCACTTTGTTCATTCTTGTGATTTGTGTGCCATCTGATTCAGAACAGCTTGAAATGCTTACACTTGTAGCTGATGATTGCGACGAACAAGATTTTCTACTCCTTGTTTTGCATGGACTATTATTATTACTCATGTTAGCTCTCTTTATGTGCGGTTTGTTAACAACAGCGTATAAATTTGTGTCACTGCCACTTAATTTGGCGCCATCGAGGTTCTCTTCTTCTTCAATCACTTCATCGTATACTCTATTATAGGGATTAATTGATCGGATTTCATCGTAGATAACGGAGGTATTATCTTCAGTATCACATGGTAATTCAGCTTGTGGTCGATCAGTTGATTTTAAATCTGTGAGTTTTTGTTCTCCCATAGATTCGCCACTATCACCCCCTGAACTTGAGGGCCAGCATTCCGATCGGTCTAATTGATCCATTCCAACAATTCCATCGTTGCTTATACTTTTTTGCTTCATGAATAGTTTTACCAAATTGAATGACTGTTTTGGTTGACTTTTATCTGAAGACGTTTGATTTTCTGTAGAAGAAGTGCTCATGGGTTCTGAATGTTGACTACCAAGAGTCGATCTATTTTGTGAGACGTCGTATACTTTCATACACGTTGAATTACCAGTAAGCTTATGATTCGCGGTAAAAGAGTCAACCTAAAAAAGGGAATTACCTTAATTATGTATGCATTTTTTAAATAGATACAACGATTTTTAATATTTTTTCATAATACATACCGTCGAATTACTGAGCGCTGCAGAATTGATAGAACTACTCATGAGTTTTCTTCGATATAAATTAGGCAAACTTTGGCTTTTAATTACTGAACTATTCATTTCACTTGTGACATCAGTCGATTCGTTTGAGTCTTCATTGTTATTTCCGGATGGGTGCCTAAAAGAAATGATAATGATTATTAGTATAAATATAAGCGCCTCGTCATAGTTTTGAAAGTATTGGTTAAATAAAAAGTAAGTAATAAATAATAATTACCTCCTTAAAGGTGTTTCGCTACTTTGTTTCTTAAGCTTACTCCACGTAGTTAAACCTAAATCACTTCTAGCCATAGAGGTTGTTAGCTTATTAGTTAATTTCTTACATCTTTCTAGTAATTCTAAATTCCTGCGCGTTCTTTCATCACTATCTAATGCTATTAAATTATCCTTACCCAGTTTGTCTGAAAAAAAGATAAAAGTATTAGCATTGAGGTTATCACGAATAGCCAAATTATGAATCATCGCAGTGTCGGCAAACGTTGTATCATTATTAAATTTACTTCAAAGCTTATCAATTATCTTGTTTGGTTATTACCATGTTTTGGATTGACGGCAGGTTCAGCGCACTCACTGTCCTCGGAGTAAATGGTGAGACTGCCCTCGAAGGCGATGGTGTAGTTGTCTTTATTAGCCTGGCACGTTAGTATGAGGTCCTGCTCCGTAGGCAATTCACAATCTAAACTGTCCACGCTGAAGTGAACGCCATGCGCACCTTCCTTCACCGGAGAGAACAGAAGCTCCGATTTGCATATCGACATAGTGTTGATGGAACCGACGGATTCTTCACCCTAAATGTGAATAAACAAAATTACTTAATGACTAGCAATAGCTAATAGTTGCTCATTACGTAAATATTTACATTGATAACATGTTTACGGTTCAAATTCAGAGATATCGGAAGAATTGTCTCATGAGTGTTTCGGTGGTGTTAAATTAGAGCGTTGTACGTGTATGTAGCGGACAATGTGTGCGCTTACGCTTGTAGTGGTTGCCGGAAGATTTCGAAACGCTTCAAGCTTTAGTTAGAATATAAACATTTGCACCGTGCACGAATTATTCTTGGTGCTGTTAGATTCGTAGTTAAAATAAGTAGCCGGTGCATTCATATAAAATGCGAGGCGGTATATGAATAACTTTTACATACCACTTTATTATATTTCTCGTTACATTTTTATATATAAGACAACTGAAAAATGTTTTGCATAGAATGCGTCAATGTTCTACATAATATTATTCAACACTTCAGGGCATGACACATGCTGCGAAGCGAGCGTTATCAATTTAATTCCTTTTCCTGCTACAAATGAGGTCACAAATCAAACAGCGACACATCATAATGCCCCATTTGTCACTCGAAACAATTTTTAAAATTATTTGAATATATGTGGGTAGGACTTAAACGTGTGTGGAGTATTGAAGAGGGTACATTGACAGTAATAACTAATAATAATTAAGCAACGTGCATTGATGAGATATAAAACCTAAAGGAATGGTTACAAACATATTCATTATATTTAAGTATTTACCTAAAAATCACAATATACTAAAAGTAATCTATTACAAACTGTAATAAATTGTAGTGAATCGATTGCTTATGACAACTTGTCCGCTAGTCTTAAACAATTCACAACTTACTGAATAATATCCATTGCAGGAATCCCAATCAAATTCTGTCACACCCATTTTTTATTATAACACTTTGGCACCGGTGTCTTAAAATGTCCTCACTCAATCACCCTTCAACTCGATCCAATAAAAATGTTCGCGGCTTAAAGTTTCCACTACCACCTAAATATTTTATATCGTCCGGTAATAACATTATCTAACACACACGCAATTAATTAGGAGAGCCTGTAATGATCCCGGAGTGACCTTATTTAAAAAGTTACATGTGATTAACTTCATTGCAACGAATTATACGACGCTATGGACTTCACTCCCGACGCCCAGGGCGCTACTGGGGCAGCGAGGATATTAATTTTAATATTAGCCACTGCCTATGACTCTCAAACTTTATTATGGTTTAGTAAATGTATATGAGCGCTTCCACAAAAAATATTTTCTACTTCTTTTCAATACGAAAGTCCGCCCTCGACTGTTATCAACTCTCAACTGGCCGTTAGGAAATCAAACCGCAAGGGGCCAACCAGTGCAAGCCTCATTAACATAATTACAAACACAAACAAACTGTAATGATGCGTTAATCAGTTATTAATTTCAAGGCTTCTGAGAATGCTATCAGCAAAGTTCGTTAACTTCACGTTAAAGGAAGTTTAAAATGTTTGTTTTACTTTAAAGTACAGTTTGAGAACAAGTGACAGATTGAGTAGACTTCATTGGCAACACACACATGGCAGCCGTATGTGCACATCCACACATAGGGGCGTGAAATAAATATAGCGCACTCACACATATACAATACGCGGAGGGAATGACTGTATGGACGGGGGAATAAAGCGTAGTTAAACCGATTGACGCAATTCGGCGTGAACGTTTACCCACACATTGACGATGGTCTTATTTTATCTTTACTACTCGTACATCCCGTGGGACCAACGTACTATGGGGCCAGTGTATAGGAAGACTAGTTGTGAATGCGAGCCAAGTACTTCGGACTTTCCATCTATTTGTATATGCGAGTCTACGATCTGACTCCTCCCGGGACGTTACGCGGAACTAATAATAATACACTTACGCTAAATATTATATGAAACTGGACTATTCTATACAATTGGATATATTATATTCTCTATTTATTTATATATATATTACCTATTTTACGGCAATATCGTACCACTATCTTCAAGGATGTGTCGTAGGATTCATACTCCGTTATTACATGAAATTGACTGTTATCTGGGATTCTACATGAAAGTTTAAATCTATTTCTTATATACATATTAGTAATAAGTTAGATTATATTAAAAATATAAAGAAAATCCTAAAAATACTTTTTTTCTCGCATTAATATGCGGCAAAACTAATATAATATTGCTATGGAACAAAAAAATAGAAATATGCCTATTTAGAAATAGTTAAACAAGTAAAAGTTTACATGAAGTAAAAGTAAAATAAAATAAAGTATTTAATTCAGTTTCAGGATAACAGAATACAGAGGATCACATAGTTTCAACGACATCTATCGTGATCTATGTATAACGAAATCGAAATAGTTTTTTGATTGATCAGTAGATGGCGTTTTTCTACAACAAAATGTGAATACAATAGAACATTGTTAGAGTAGCTTGGTGTTAGTTAGGTTTAAAACATTAAAATGAATACGGTTTAATGATGAGTCATGATAGGTGTCTGTTGTAGCGTTAATAATGCACAAATATTAAAAATAAAACGTGAAATGATACACTGAGAGCAAAGCGAGGCGAACCTGAAAACTACTGTCGCCACTGATAGAACTGTCGAATCGAAACTTTTCCATGAGAGAGCTCGAGATGCTGGCGAACATCTCGCCTCGCGGGTTACACTGCAATACACCATGACATGAAACCATATCCACCAACAAATTAGTAGGAAACTGAAAAACAAACATAATATACGAGGAAGATAATATATGTAAAATACCAATGAATACAGTAATATAAAATATATAAATTATAATAATATGTTAGTTAAAACCACCATAAAGACAATGGAGAATTGTGAGGATGTAGAAATTCGCAGGTGACATAATAAACATGAATTTTAGTATAGGACTTGTAAATATTAATCGATACCATAACCGAGACCCATGTATGAAAACAGTAATACTTATTTAATTTAAAGAAAGTGTTAGTAAGAAGTAAGGACCGTAAAAGTGTAGAAAGGGTAGAAATTGTCTAAACTAAATATTTTATTTTTAATGTGTGATAAGTTAACATCTAATTACTAGTTATGGCTACCTGTGTCTTTTTCGACCTAATCCTATTATTGAGTAAATCACTTTAATACATTAATCTTAATGATTCTCTTTAATAACCAGACTAATTATTTTGTGTACTTTACCTGCTTTAATTCTTAGAACATAGCGGTTACCTATAATGTTCGATATTACAAGTAATAAACGTGAATAACATTTCTACCGTAAGCAATCGTTATTATAGCTGATTATCAAGAATAAGTATGTATGTATACTATTATAACTTAGTAATGACGTTAAAAATCAGGAATTTTAAAAGTCCTTTAGCATTGTGAGTTGACTGACTTACCAAATACGCCTTCACATTATTTTATTGATTATGCTAAAAACGTTATACTTATTTCTGTTTTAAATGTCTATTCATTGCTTGTTTTTACAACAGACTGGGTTGTATTATAACACATTGGCACTATTTAACATAAAACAAACTTTACCTACCATTTCTTGTTTCCTAACTGTCAAACGGTTACAGTTTTTATTGAACAGTAGAAAAACCTACATTATTGATCCTTCTGATTCATGAAATAAACAATTGACCTCATTAGTCATTATTATACCTGCGTTAGAAACTCAATTAAATCCACCACACAGCATTCAAATTAAGATTTTTCATTTTATTAAATTTATAATATTTAAGGCCTACTTAGGTTTAAAATATTTAAGGAATGTAATTGGCAATCGTGCCTGATCGCACCTGCAACTATTGCATACGATTTACCATATGGCAAACCGCCGGCGTTCGAAATGACCATAAAAGGGCGAAACCTAAAGCAGCTAATAGCTTATCATTATAGTTCATTGGTCTGATTACACTCGTAATTGTACAGACGTAAAACAGATTGATACGAATCTGTCGTAAATTTACTTTAAATTAAGGCTCAACAAGGTTGATAATTGGACAAACTAATTGTTTTTACAAACCTTGTCCACAAATCAAGCCTTTTATGGTCTTAACGTTACGAAGGAAATAAAATTGCCCGGTTTTAAGCTGACACGGTGAAGTTTTAATTGTTTTCGTGGCCTGGGATTATCTTTTCAAACTGTAATAACCAAAGGCTTACCTACATCAGGTCTGAGATAAATTAATTACATGTACAGCGCTTATTGGAATTTACATAATATAAAACTTGTTTTTTCTGTAAACTGAGATTTTATGGTAACGTGTGACATACTTTCTTCTAAAATATGTCAGTAAATTTATTTGATGCTAATTGCAATGTCGTCCTGCTCATAGCATGCGTGTCTTTTCCTGAAATTAGGAACTGCGGGAGCTACCTCGAACAAGTTATTGGACTTCTTTAAATAACAATATTAGCACTACTTAGTAGATAATAGTAGTGCACATATTTCCGTCGCAAAAGTTTATTTGGTAGCACTTATGTCACAAATAATTACGTTGTTAACATTAACTGATTTGCTAAACAAACTGTAATAGGATTTAAGTTCTATTTAGGGTTGATATGTTTGTTCTTTGTAAACTATCTTTGTAACAAATCCGAATAACAATATATCATGGTCCTCCAATTTTAACAACATGTAACAAATGAAAAAATGACAATAAATTTTGTGCCAATTATGTAACCGTGTTATTTTGAAAAGAAGTCGTTTCTAATTGGCTATATTGAATGATTGGTCTTAATCGTCCTACTCTTAGCGAAAGATTGAAACGATAAATGCCATTTAACAATTTGATTGACGATTCAATTATGTCGTCTGGGTTAAATTGCTTTTAGGAATTTTGTAAAGTTGTTTGTAACGTTACAACAACGACATATTACTTAATAACAAGCGTGAAAGATACAAATCGTACGCACCTCTTATGTGATGTTACATGAGAGTGTTTTTATAGTTACTAATAGAAAGACAATATTAGCTTTTTCATAATTTGGAATTAATTTTAATATTGTTGTTTCACTGTATTATTAAACAAAATATAAAATGTGTTGTAACTGTATCGACTAATTCACTTATTTCCTTATCCAAATAATTATAACTATTAATTTGCATCATAAAATATTTGCATAAGTATTTCAGAATGAAGGATTTTTTCTATTGAGCTCTTAGTATATGCTTTTTCAGATTATCTATTGTAGATATTTCTAATAAGATGAAACTTAGTTGTTTATTAAAATGTTCAATATGTAAATATAATACGTTGTTCTGTATAATACAGTATGTTACGCTAAATCAAGGACTTAATTAAGTCAATTACAATTTCAAGTTACAGGTGATTAAACAAGGTGAACATTATTATAAAGGAACACATTATAACGACGATAATTTATGTCGCAAAAATTTCTTCAACTTTTCGTTACACTATTGCGCTAGCGAACTATTCTGTGCTTGCTAAAGAAAAGAGAAAATTAGGCGTCGGGCGTATTCGTTATTTATCATGTATCCTGTAGATTACAGGATAATTCCATCAAAAATAATATCATATTCTTCACATAAGAACAGATTCGAATACTGAACACGCTCTTGAAATATGAAACTTGGATTACCTGACACTCTGTACATAGATGGGTAACTAGTACTTCTTAGTTAGTAAGTATTTTGCAGGTATATTACGATATTGTAATTAAGCGAGGAAACATACAAACAACATTATCTTGAATTATCTAATCTTCAATTAGCTGTTTATACTATACGATTAATAAACACCATTAACAGAATAGTCATAAATACCCTAAGTATCATTATGTGTATAAATACAAAGAAAGAGAAATGCTTTTCATGTATTATTTAATAATTAACAGATGTTTTGAAACATCTGTAAGTCGACATGTTATTCTTCGGTACGAAAACATAATGGACTCCCATGGAGAGTTAAGTAGAAAACGATTCGAATCCGGCGACGAAACATTAATTGACAATTTAATACGATACGATGATTCTTGTCATGTCAGCAGAATAACCGACAAAAATATTTTATTGATTTACAGCTGTTTATGTTTAATTTATGGTTGCCTAATAGGTACCATTTTTTATATATTTCATATAAATAATAATACACTTTCTTAATAGACATTATACTTTCTCTTAGCCAGTCTTCAGTGTGAAAATAGTACAGAAAATGGATAAAAAGCAGCACGATTACCTTATTTTTAAACAAAACAAACTATTTGAATAAATAAATGTACCTATTATTTTGTATAAGCGTACATTATTTGATTCAGGCAACCAGAGCCTGGGGGCGTAGCCAATTTCTGAATAACTGAAGATAAGGGCTAACAATATAACTTACGTCGTGCGTTCTATCATCAATGATGGTGTCGTGTGGCAAGTTGGCGGTCATGAGGAGAGCGTGGATGTCCTCTGTCTTGAAGCTCTCCATGTCTGCTTCAGCGAGATTGGCGTCCAAGTCCCGGGCGAGGTCGTTGTACCGGGAGGTGAATTCGAAACGAGATGTGAGGTCGCTTATGCCCTTGTACGACGCTGAGACAGAGGACAGGACTGAGGTGTGGTGGCACGAGCTGTCTCGGAAGATTGGACTGAAAAGAGATGAAGGCAAATATTAGGTAACTGTTATAAATTCCCTGGAAAAGACGCAAGAATTTATAATGCAAATTTATCAGCTATTACAGTTATTATCTTTATGATTAGAGAACACAATATATCAGATTGAGGATAATTTGTGCGTCTCGCAGTCACTTTTAGACAAATATGGTAGACTATGTTTAGAATAACTTGGCATTATGCATTGTTTTATAATTTTCCATAACTGTACTTCAATGGTTACATGTAAAAGACAATGATGTTGTAAGTAAATATTATTGAGAGTATGGGAACATACGAGAGTATTGAATCGAGAAATTAGAAATAACTTGAGTTAACGGAGCATAAATCGAAGGCATTTATGTATTACTACTTGACCCGGCGAACTTAGTTCCGCTTAAAAGTCAAAAATCTAAAATTATCAGTGTCCTTCCACTATATAATGCATGTATTAAACCTCCTTTGCTTCACTCTACCTATTAAGAAAACTGCATTAAAATCCGTATCGTAGTTTTAAGGATCTATGTTTTATACTATGTAGTGATATCATAAAGGCTCATTTGTCTTTCACAATCCAATACAGCACTATGGTGTCACGTTGTATATGGTAATCGCGAACCACATTTATTTATGACAGTATCATGAAGCTAAATTTGACGTATGTACCTATAAGTTTTTGCCCAACTATTTTAATACTCCCAAAACTATCACCTTGTATATGGTATACCTAGCGGAAAATAGATATCTTTAGTTGGATATAGATACTAACTTATAGTCGAGGAACCAGAGGTAGCCGGAGTTGTCGCAGTGCGCGTCGAGGTCATCGTGCGCCGAGTGCTGGGAGCCGGCGAGGCTGGTGTTGCTGTTGCAGTCCTCGTCCACGCCCGCGACGCCGGGGCTCGCCGCCTTCAGCCCCAGCCGTGGCGGTGGCCCTGGAATGAACGAACATGAAAATTTAGTCAAAGACAGATAAGCTTATACAACAGAATATAAGGAGTGAATGTTTTCAAGATGATAAAAAATTTAGTTTTCATAACATTGCAGTAACAACCGTGCAGTAACAACTGCTGCTCGTACAGAACATAAGGTTTACGTACAAGTATATTTTAAAAATGAAAAGAGGAATATTGAATTTACATTGTTTTTATAAGATTGCATTAGCAAATGAACATGCAGTCCACCTGATGGTAGGTGGTTACTGCCGTTCATGGACATTTCGCAGCTTAATTCTGAACAAGAGTTCAATCCGAATTCCATCACAGAGGCGTTGTTACTCCCGAGAAGTAAGATGGTCGCCTCATATGAATGTTACCTTCATTTTCTTTCTTATATTATTGAAAAAGTTAGTAAACATGCAGTTCGTGGAGTTCGTGGCAAATGCCTCCCATGAATATCTGCAATCACCCCAGATATGATCCATGAATCTGACTTGACGTCAGCCACAACTGGTCCACTGACGACTATCTACGTACTAAAGTATCTCTGCATTACCACATCTCATAAACTAATCGCAGCAGTACTGAACACTGTTACAAGTCTATTAAGAAACTTAAACCTCTTTTTCTTTACGCTCACTTAACATTACTACACAAAGTAAGACAATCATAAATGCTTAAAACAAAATCTACGGAATGTTACGTTGAATATTTTTATTAAAGTTACGTTAAGCGTAATGCATTTCTGAGTATTTATTTTCAATCGTTGCTTTTCAAAATGAAATATCTTAAATCTTAATTACTTTTATAATGACTGTTGCAATTATTATGATTACGCAGCGCAGTTACTGTGACTATATGCGTTGTAGAATAAATACGGAGAAAACCATGTAGCGTGAATGTCAGCAAACATGCAGATACACGAGTATAAAAATATCTTCTCGTATAATCTGTACAATTATTTTGTGTATACTTCCTATTAAAACGGATGTTAAACCTGTTCCGTACTTTAATTATATTTACATTAAAAGCTTCGGAACATCTTCCAGCAGCCAAAAAGAATAATTAAATTTACTACGGCAATGTGGTAATGAAGATTAACTGTTGCAAATTTTAATTGCAATGATAACAAGTCCAGTGACATCGAATCGTCATTCGTGTACAAATAATTAATCCTGATAAACATGAAGATACTAAGAACACAGCGGATAAAGTGAACGCAATTATACTTTATTTGGATTCAGATTGTTTAATAAAAAACTAGTAAATGTAGAGCATCGATTCTCAACCTTGGGCGCGTTTATTACCAAAGGGTTCGCACACAAAAGAGTCGTTTATTAAAAGGGTAAATTATAGTGTTATTTATAAAATTAAATATAACCATATACCTACAAAGAGATTGAGACAATACCATTATTACGGCTTAGTTATATTTATAATCATTAACCATGAATACTAATTATTAGGGTTAAATTTATATGTATGCATTAGCTGTTAATTTAAAAAAATCCTATATTTTGATATTGAGTTTGCATATTTTGGATTTCCTTTCGCCGTGATATGAAAATATTTGAGAAACAATGACGTAGTCCACCAACTACAAATATCAGGAATATTCTCGTATACTAAGAAAAATAAAACGCAGAAGCGCTGGTCCTCCCATACGGAGAGGGGCGTGGGTGGGCAAGTTGGACAACATGCCTTCTAGGGAATGTTGATGTTTCTCCGGATCGAGTTTGAGGAAAACCACGCAATCTGCAACGCTCATGTTATCCTCTAACCGAAATAGATTCAGCTAGCCAACTTTCACTTGTAACTTTAGATTTTCTTCAGGAGAATATACTCTTATGACAAAGTATTTACAGATTATTAGGTACACTATAACCTAATAATCTGTAAATACTAATACATTTAACTTATAAACTTTAACAAAAGTTAACTTGAAAGCAACATGAAATTAATCAATGTAAGACTTAGGTATTTAGGTTTTATTAAGTAGGCAAAAGAATTAAAAACTCCTTATCCTTTAATGAATCATGCCTAAGTTACTTGTAGGATTACTGCGCAATTACTTCGAGAAAAAAATGAGGTTTAAACATTACCTGATTCGCAAGTTATAAGTTAAAAGGCAGCTAATAAAAATATAAAGACTTTCAAGTACCTACCAATTTTAGAAAAAAATGCATTCTGGTTTGTTGCGTATTATCGTAAACGTGTAAATATGTAGGTTATATACACAATATATTACAGACTACAATTACATAAAATATTTAATACACTACTAATGCATCCTTAGAAGCGTAAAAAGCATGAATAGCCTCAATCCAATTTAAAACATAGCTAGATACATGGCGTGATCAACTTAAGTTTAATCCTTAAGGCACGATTTACATTAATTTGGGTTCAATAATCGTCACAACGAAGGCTACTTTGAACCAAGCGAGGCCGGTTAGGAAACTGAGCGTGACGCAAGCACCACGCTTCCACCTTCTGAGTCACCATACAACGAGAAACGGCTGCGAGACTACCGATTGTTTTTGTTACGCGTTAAATCAAACTTGGTATCATAAGGCTGGGTTCATACAATTTTGTATTGCAAGTATACTGTCGTTAACATTTTACTGTCCAACTGCTCAACTTACACGTATACTATCGTCAACCGATGTCTAACTGCTGGGTACAGATCTCCTCTTAAAATAGGAGAAGTTTATGCCCTAATTCATTATAATTGCTAAGTGCGAATTGGTAGACTTCAGGCACCTCTGACAACATTTTCTTAAGAAACTCGCAAGTCTTCATAGGTATAAAAAGTTTACATCATTTGTCAAATTTCATTGCTCGGGATGTTCTCACGAATAATTGTTATTTATTTAATAATGGAATATTTCAAAGTTAATGTGATTTGCTTCTTATGTTCCGTATACGATCAACGAGTTTAGCGGTGCTAGTTATATATAAGGTACGCGCGACTGTTTATTCTATAGGTTTGTCTTGCACAAAAACTTTATGTTGTAAAAAGATTAATGTTATGTGAACCAAGTGTAACCCTAAGAGAGCCGTGCGGTTATTTTTAGTGATTCATGATTTCCCTGCACTACGTACACCGATGTCTTCGGACAGGTGGAGTCATCATTCACTAGATTGTGTGCTTTAGTAATAATGTCCGTCACACTGTTTCGCCTTTCACGACATACTTTGTCATCATTTGACAATATTTAATATATACCTAACTTAATTATCATTGTAGAATTCGTTATACACTTCTGTCTGAACGTATTTCACGTAAATCACATTTATCGGTTTTACGGCTAAAAGAGAAGTATCTATCTGTATCTAAGAGAAGAATCCGTATGATAAAAGGTTTATATGAATACACAAATATGTATTTATATAACTGTGAATAAAACTTAAACTATTATTTAGGTAAATATTAGGAAGTTTATAAACAACGAATTTAGTTTCCTTGTTATTTCATTCGGTCATTGTCGAATTATTATTTTTTTCAGTTTTTATTGTAAGTAGTCGAATTTTAATCTCTGCAACGATAACTACACCACAATAACTAGACACACTAGACAACTAGTACTATTTGTCAGCTTCATTTAAAAATTTTAGTAAATAGTAATAGAATTGGCATAAAACCCAAAACTTTAATTATTATTTATTTAATCGGATAAACGTATGTAACATTTTATTAAAGTCCATACAATGTCTTACAACTTGGAAATAAAACTGTAATCCCGATAGCTTGATATTGCATTCCAGCGCCGTCGGCAGGCAGACGCCATCCTGCTGTGGGCGGACATGCTGCATTAGTTCATTTCTTCAATTTATTCGTTTGAAATGCAAGGAACGTGACTACAAGACTACGTATTCGCTACCATAATCCTTGGTTTTGTTATTTTTGTAAGTGCCTTTTCCACCGTATTTTATGTTTATTCTTATCTTGTACCTGTAGCTATGTTCATCAGACCGTTGATTGTGCAAATTATGTTTTTGTCTAGACTATATTATTTTTTTATCTCCCTTTACAGCTCTGTAGGTACGTTAAGCTGATTTTTGATTTATGTTATGGTCTCTAGACTATATTATTTCTTCATCCTCCTTTACTGTTGGTTTATAAACTTTTGCATCTGATCATTAAACTGCCTTGATACATTTTCTTAGAAAGTAACCTCTTTAACATCTTAATCTTAATGTAAACCTCAAAGTGGCTATAAATCGCTTTATTCGGCTCAAAGAAGCGAAGGCCAAATTTGATAGCAATTTGATTACAGTTAATGTAACTCTTAATTACCGTTAATCACAACGAAAAATTTGGTTAGATTTCGAAAGATTTCATAAGAATTTATGTAAGAAAGTCTGCAACAAAAAAGGTCCGTCATGGCATTCCGGCCATGGTCCGCCAGCGATCATTAAAAAGCGGCCCTTTAGGAGGTCTGCTGTCACTTTGTCCCGCATGGCAGATTAATAAAAACGTACAATATAATCCAACAACAAAAGATAACTCTAATAATCTTCATGCCTCATTATTCATAAAATAGTGACGTAACTACAAATCCGATTATGATGGCAAGTTGAAATTTACTGAAATCAATTTCATACACAATTTACAAAACGAGTCGTACCAAAAAGTTACCCAATAATAGGTTGGATTTGTTTAGGTTTTGGTTCTAAAACCGTAAAATGCGTTTTTATTAACTGCATGCTATCAAAAACATCATTAAAATATGTAGGTCTAGCCGTTTTCATTTGTGTTAAACATTGCTATTTGTGTCAAAGATATTTTGAGACAGACGCTCTATTTTTTAATTCGGATAGAAGTGTCATTTTACTAAAGGATTTGAAATTAACCCAACTGAATTAATCTTTATTATGAACAACAGCTATCAAGTTTCATGCTTAGTGTAAGCAGGTTTCTATCATTGAAATTCAGTTAATGAATTCAAAACGACTAAAGTTTTACTTTAAAGTTGACAAATCGAATTTCGCACTTAGTTTTTGCAACGGACAAACAATGATTTGCCCGTGAGATCGCTGAACGATTTGGCCGTGAGTACCGGATAGAGGTCGGTATTCGGTCGGCACGTACCGCACTCGGCTCACTCGGCTCGGCATAAATCAGATAGTAGATATGAAAATGTCTGGTAAGCGTACGACAGAGAGAAATCATGGAAACGGTTACTGAAACCACTCTCCGTTGACAGCGTTATTGTTCTATGTGATCACTAAACATTCTGATACTTGAAATCAATACGCGTATCTGCTTTAGCTCTGTATGCTCGTATTTATGCAAACTGAACATTGTGAGGCCGCAACGAGTCCTTTAATTGCGGAACAGCTTTTGTTATTTCCTGCAATATATAATACATATTCTCGGACTATAATCACTGTCCCGGATTACCTTCGCTCGGACGTTGATAAAGATCAGGCTCAACGAATCACGGACAATGCACGAAACTGACATTTCAGACAAACTGCATAAGTGTAGTTACTCCATAACGTTCATCAGTAATTGCTACTAAATTCCGAATGTTAATACCGTGTATAATCATTCTCTAATTTTGCCGTGTATATTATAATCATGTTTTTTTTTTCTGACTGAAGTAGCAAACGAGCAATCAGTCCACCTGATGGTAAGTGGTCACTGCCGCCCATGGACATCTGTAATCAACTTTATACAGAACATGGGTTCCATCTGAAGTCAATCACAGATGCTTTGCTACTCCCGAGGACTATGATGGTCGCCTTACGTGAAAGTGTGCCGGCAACCACACCCTTCTATCGAAACGCCAGAACTGCTTCACGCTAGAAATAGATGTGGTGGTGGTACTTCCCCGGTCGAAAGTACACTGGTTCTACCAGCTTCAAAACTATCAAAGTAACTTCAAAGTATAAACTGCGGTGGAAAACAAAATAACATTTAAAGTGAGAATGCTATCTAATAAAACACAACTCTAATACAAGGTTGGCCAAACAACCTTTCACCACCCCCGCAGTCGTAGCCTCGTCTTCCCGTATTGGGCAGTTAAGACCACCGACATAAACACCGATTATCGGCCGAATTAGAACTACTCCGCATTCTCCGAATTCGTTATACACCTACTGTGTTACGTATACACGTATGACGCGCAAAGACTAATGATTAATTTAATTTTCAGTAGAAATTTTGATATGACCCATATTGATAATATTGGTAATCGTATCTTAATCGCATAAGGAAAAATAGGAGTACCTACCTATAAGTAAAAGTTAGTTTAGTTCGTTAAGAAAATTATTTCAAGGCCAATATCATTTATTAGTAATAACTTTTTAATCTAAAAACTGGACAACATGAAAAATAAATATAATGTTCAACATCAGTGTAATAAGATCGGGGCTTGAAATAAACTATCGTGATTTACAATGCGGTTTGTTGTCCATCAGTGGTCGTATTTTTAAACACCACAAAACTAATAAAACCCCTTAGAATCACACCATAAGTAATCTTGTACTCAGTCAATGAGTCATAAGAAAAACAAATGGTAAAAGCAGTCGACAATAAAAGAAAACGTGCAAGGCGCCGGATAATTTCTCCACAACACATCGTGAGTTCAAAATGGAAGAAAACCTGTTGTATAAATAGGCCCTCCTCAAGCGAATGCATGACCAATTCTCTAATTTTACAGCATCTTGACTGCCCACAAATCCGTATGAGAGATTGTTTGAGTGTCGAGACACCTAGAGTAGGTGTCTACTTCTGAATGCTTTTATTATAGCATTCTAAAATTAACCGCTTCCAAGAAAATTTCATACACATACAGCAACAAGTATTTACATAATACTTGATATGAATATTCATAGGTACGTCTTTGATGTTTATTTATGACATAATTAATCGCGGCTTTCCATTTACTTAATAATGGGTTTACGAATTTCCCATAAGTATGTAATTAAACAAGTATTACATAATCGGCCTAACATTAGAAACGGCTTTGAAAATGTAACTATTTACGTTGTATCTTAATATTGTTGATTAAGAAGCAGACGTTTATAGATTAGAAATAAAATTGAATGCCCCAACTAGACAAACAAAAGCAGCCGTCTTTTTCTGAAACAATAACACATTAGCGGCAATTTATGGGAGTGCGATTATCGTTCCGAGCCTTATAAGTGCAACAAAAAACAAACTGGGATCAAGAGTTAAAGCTGTAGGAATGTAAGATACTGTTTATTGGTTGATGAAACGATGAAAGGAAACGTAAACGGGCGGACATACATCACTGACAGACGCGCCGATAGACATAGCGTGTCTGACTAATCCAATGATATTGTGTTGCTCAGTCTTAAGGCCACTCGCTTCATCGAGTTGATGGGCTGCTATAAGCAAATCCGACGTGCAAATGGCGACTTCCTTTTTCAAATAGCAAATTGAATAGTCTGGGCGCTTCCCTAATAGACTGCGAATTATAATAGAATGAAATTTATTGCCGCAGGTTCGTGTGATGCGATAATAATAGTCATGGTTCGGTTGATGCCGAGGTTCCAAAATTTACAGACTTGATCAAACGTGTATGGATACAATATTTTGACATATGATTAGTTACTAATATTAAATATCCTATTTGAATATCAGATTCGTTTCTTGTTTAGATACGGTTCAATAGCTCACAAGACAAGTAGGTATAATTGTAACATGTCAATACTAATTTATGAATTTAGGTATACTCATATAAATAATAAATAAAATATGTAACAAAGTTTTTTCTTGATGTACATATACATATATATCGATGCTGAGATCCATAAATTCATCATCGACGACTTGGTAATTAAAGAATGCGTCATTAATTATCCTGATTAGGCCAACAATCGCCGTTTTTCTCAGATTGAGTTATTGTTCATGTAAACATTGAGTCAAGGCACTTGATTTTGGCGAAATTAATATTTGAAATCTTATTTCAGTGTATGTACACTGTAATATGATTATTAATTACTTTTTTTGTAACAATAGGTATTTCCAAAGTAATTTAGTGTTTGTAGACACGTTTTTATAGTCACATTACATTAGTGTGGTACGCTATTAATAGATATAATACAAGCATTAGCATCACCCGAAAATAATGGCGCTAACAGACACTGGACCAACAAAGACGCCCACATGTTTCACGGAATAGTTGTGCCAAAATCAACCGCCATGACTCAAACACATTGTTTTTGTTTACGTAAACTACAATCAGCGTGTAATCTGAGATATTAAGAAATATTTTTGCAGTCGCTTCTATTAAACTTCGGCATAGATACCAGAATCTAGACCTAGCGTATCTAAGAAAGTAAACCATGTTACCGCAACCAATAGATTAAGATTAGAAAAGTTTATTGCTAAAAACGGTATACAAATTATTTCCGCACGTTACCATGTTTAGTTTTTTTTAAGACAGTTTAGATACGGATTTTGGGATAAAAATAGACCTTAAAGGTCTGAAATGCTTTTGTCTAAGCTTGACTATATCGCAATCAATAAAAATGGAAATCAAAGACAATATTTTAACTTTATTCATTTGTAGGTATAATTAATAACTTATTAGCTAACTCAGATTTGCTTTCCAAAATCTTATCTATAAATTGGCGTATATTATTCAATATAGGCTTTTTATACTGACTTAGTACTTTTTTAAATTTGGTATTCCTTCAACAATAAAGACGAAAATTAACTATAGGAACTAGAAATACGTTATATTTAATAATTCTATGCCTATTTTTGGTTTTAAGATCCTATACCTAGCAGAAATTAAGTGCAAATCGCAGGTGTTATTATTGTGTATATAACCAGTGTTATTATTAATAAATAAAATAAATACAGCGAAAGGAAGTGACTTCGCCGATAAGCTACATTACTGCATTAGTAAAACCGAGTCATCAACCGCTTGTATTGATGCATCAATTACACGGCCAAACGCATGCCCTGCCGTCGTTAGAATACAAAAGATACCCTACCCGATGTGGTTCATTGTGCATTATAGGGCTGGACATAACTATCGTAGAAAAAACATATTTTCACCAAGTCACTATTATCTGATAAAGCACATAAAATTAGCGCAATTACATTACTTTTATTTGATTTTACATCATCCACAGGATGATATCTAGCGTTATGATTCATCATCATTCAGCATTAGGATTAGCTTTACTTAAATTTCAATTTGGTATAAATGCATGTGTGATATTTTTTTAGAGCTTAATGTAGCAATCATACATAGTCGCCGCGCATAAGAGTGATAATGTATTAATGATATACTCGTATAAATAATACTAGTAATAAATAATATTATAGCTTTTTGAAAAATAATATACGCGTGACAACCCCGATACTACTGCATGAATATGATCAACATTCACGTCCTCTTGCGAGACTGAGCCATGACAATTTAAATCTTTATGCTTTATTGTATTTACTTCTAATGAGTGTTTTACTTTAATTAAGACAAACGGATGTGTAATGAAAAACTGCTATCAAAAATCAATTGAATCAACAAATACATTGTTTAGGTGATTTAGTCAAAACTTTATGTACCCATATATAATCCTAAATATGAGGTATCATTAAATTTTGAAGCAGCTGGGTTATATCTGGAATAATTTAATACTATCCTGACATCCTATATTACCCGTATAATGAGGGCCTATTGTGTTGCAAGAATGAATGCAATTATGCATGATTGTATGAAAAAAGGGTGTTAACCTTATTTAAAAACATACTTATACGCGCCATGCTCCTACCTAATACTTATAATATCATCCAGAATTTTGTTAATTGTCATTTTTTAGACAAATGATTGTTAATATTGTGTCGTAGTAGTATGAAGCCAATACGCACTTAGCCAGCGCGGTGGACTATGGCCTAAACTCTCTCATTGTAAGAGTGCCCGTGCCCAGCCATGGGACAATAATGGATTGACGAGAAGAAGTATGAAGCAAATTGGCAGTACAGTTAATGCTGGTCATATAATTAAACAAATACGGAATTAAACGCGACTTAAAAATAGTTCTTTTCTTTTGTTAGTTATTATAGGAGTTTTATCTCATATTTTGAGTAAAGCAATTGATTAAGCCCGACTTAGAGATTCGACGGACGGGTCTACTTAGGCCACGAATTAAAAGATTAAAGATTTCATGACCGCACGCACACTGTATAGTAAAGTTGTACCACATAATGCTACGCTAACAGTGCGGTCCCGGCTGTCCTTGGAACAAACACTGGCGCCACACGCCCGCCTTCATGTCGCACCGCCTCTCTCCCTCAATTTATATTTAGTTTGGTAACCAAGGGCCAAGTCTAATTTAACGCAGGGTACAAAACATATTAATATACTCTAAATTGTTATTTGAATAAATATATTCTGTTTATAAACTTTCGTAGGTCTAGATCGTTCCCATTTCATTTTTCTCCGCAGAAAGCAGCAATATCGTGCTTTTTTTCTACTGTATTTACTAACATGCTCAAATCAATAACTTATTACATCAAATTCACCCATTCTAGTGAAGCCCTATATCTGTCAGTGAACTTACAGGCGATGAGCTGGAAAGGATTAATCGTCTTATCCCTTGAATATACATATATTTGAATACATGGTTCAACGAAGTCAGAAAAAATGCAGTCTAGTAATTTGTTCATGCTGAAGTAAAGTTATGTTTCCTAAGCACCCTTTTGAAATACAATAACTATTATTATGCTTACAAAATGGTGCTTGTCTTTTATTGCGATTACAATGGGTCTACTATAGGTTGATGATTACAACATTATAAAGTTGTCTTGCGTATCGTGCCCCTGTTGGCAACCTTATGGGTTGCGCTCCGACAACCAACAACCAACTGCCGACAATTTATTATTTGCAAATCACTGTGAAAAGGGTCTGCGGTGCCCGATTGATTGGACATTAATTCTGCCGATGTAACCAATCGAATCATCGAACCGTTAGCAAAGTTTTTTTATACAAAGCCACAGGCGAAATTTTAAACAAAAACTCACTGAACAAGCAAACAAGTTTTTGCTTCGAATTTCGCTTCGTCGGAACTTTAAACAACATAGAGAAATTCTCGGAAATAAATGTGCTCGTCCATGCAATTTAAACATTGATTGACGAATGAAATTTTTCGAACGTCGTTGTGAAGATAATATAAATGTTTTAGAGTTATTATAAAGTTTAATAGGAAATACTTGCTGTTATGCTAGGATATTACCGTGGCTTATTTTGTTATTCTTAAGTAAGAATGTTATAAGTGAGTGAGTAACGACAAAGTTAAAAGTTAAAGATAATGAGTGGTCATTGATATATTGACACAAATAAAAGACTTTGTATTAGTGCTAGAAAAATGGTTCCTGTGGCCAATGAATTGAATGGTACGAAAACGGTAAAGTCAAGTCAATGACCACGGACAGTACATGATATGAGGTACAAGCTGCAAGTACCGTAGTGACTGTGTAACTAATAGAGTCACGCTAACAAAGCCAATTTGGGGCAACAAGCATACACTGTCAAGCGCTTTCAACCATAAAATTAATATTAATATCCTCTTCTATACGATACTCAATATTGTCCCAATTCCGACTATATCTACATTTGAATCATGTTAAGCAACCTTCTCATATATAGCGACAACGACCTTTTTAGGAAAGTGGGTAAGTCGATCAATATGCAAATTTTACTTCCTACATTTTTCTTGAGTTAAGGTTATTCCAAAAAATATTACAACTTCGACATTGCAAGAAATGTTAAACTATAAAGTTATCAATTTCCTCAATTAACTTTACCACATAACATGTAGGGCAACAAGGAAGTTTCTGCCGTTGTTTACAAAGTGCCCAATTTCTGAAACCGCTTACTAATCATACGTCCAGTCAATTGGCTCGACCGTTACTAATTACGCTTGGTAGACGGACAGTCGGACAGGGAATAAATGAAGCGTTGGACAGATTTTAAACTCTACTACATGTTAGAGATAAATTTGCAAATAAACATTAAATGAAGCTGCAAATGCTTGAGCATACTAACACTTTCAAACCTGAAATCTCCTACATGAACTTTCAAATGTGAATGATGTGATACCTCTCGAATCATTTATCTGAATCTTACAATCTTGGCATAGCAATATTGATAAAGAGATATTTACATTTTATCATGTGGCATAACGTATGACGTAACACATAAAGACAGGAGGTAAATTTCCCGATGTGGTTGTTGATTGGGGAGTATAAATAGACCGTCGGGCATCCAAGCCGGTCGCATGGACAATGGATTCTGTAGACGAGACGCGTTCCATATGGATGAACCGGTAAAGGCATGATTACATTCGGGATGCTATCCTCCCGATAACCCTCGGTAATAAACTAAATGGCTCAGTTAATTGACATACAATAGGACCTTTATTTCTCCGAGGATGAGGTCCAAGTTTTATATTTAATCGTAATGAAGATACTTAAGCAACCTATGTTAAAGAAATGGTCTCTAAGTATGCTTTAAGCTTTTCTTAATTGTGTGGAAAGATCGTTTCAAGCAGCAAAATTTAAAAAAGGTTGCAATTAGTCCTTGGAACATGCTAAGAAATAGCAATTGTTTTATTTTTTATATTTGTACCTAACGATAAGGCAGACGGGCCACCTGATGGAAAGTGGTTACAGTCGCCTATGGACATTTGCAACACCAGAGGAGTCGCCAATGCATCGCCGGCCTTGAAGGAGAGCTCTTTTTGCACCTTTCTTGAAGAGCCCCATGTCATAGCGCTCCGGAAATTGTGCTACTTTTAATCCAAATTATATACATATACTACAGGTATTCTAATATTGTAATATAATTCACATTTTAGAACCGGTCATTGCTACAAAATTCATGATTAGTAATGAAAAAATACTGTCTAACGTAAGTAAGGGATAATTCATGGCATGAAGATTCAACTCTTACTTTCTATCTGTATTTAAAAGCTCATATGTAAGAACAAAGACATTAATCACGCAGCTAGATCATAAATACTTATAACAATAACAATTTCTAACTGCGAGACGCAAAATCATCGCCAAGCAAAGGGAAGTAACTCGCATATCTGTTAGATGATAATAACGGGCTGATTGCTAAGCTCACTTTGAAATATTATAAAGTGGAACATAGAAGTGGCAGTAAGGCCCGAGATAGCATGACCCGAGTGTTATATCTACGCTCGCAGTGCCGGTAATGACGTCGTTGGGACCGACTCCCATTTACAGCGTATTTCATATGAGTGTAAGGGCTACCAACTCAAAAACCCAGATACAAAGTTTGACGCTACGTTTATCGTTGTGAATGCAAGCTTTTAAGATGGAAAATAAATGGAATATACAACATTTAAAGGAAAATCAGCTTGGAGAGATAGTGTGAGAATATCGTAAATATGTTGGTCATTGTATATATGTGTTAGAATCAAAGATATTTTTCTAAGGACATATTTCTCGTATCATATCGTAACCAAATTACCTTTATCCATTGTATTTCAATAATTTATTGCTTTAATAAAAAAAAATCTTGTATACTTTACGCACCTGAGTAATGTCTCTTTGACCTCTTCACGTAACAGTAGATCTATTTCGTAGTAACGGGATAAATTCAACAAGTATAGTTACTATTCATAGAAGATATACACAATAAACATTTTTTGGAATTAAGAACCGATTTCTAAATTCAGAAAATATCGAACTGTGAGTACTAGTGGCATTGCTATGAGACGCCCGGCGCGAGATATCACGGCCCCAGTGTTATCTCGACAGCTGCGCCGGTAATGACGTTGTATTGAAACTTGGGACCAGCTCGCATTCAAAGCGAATCTTGTGTGAATAAGGACTTCAATCACACATTCAAAGGGCTCTCACTTAAACGCTTTTCATTTGTATTTAATTCTAATTCATTCTAAAACTACATTCAATAGATTCTATTAATTGATGTTACGTTTTTGTTAACAGAATATCGTAAGTAGAAATGTTAAGATGACCAATTCTTGTTGTTTTAGGAAGCTAAAAGTTTATAGTTATTAAATCAGTGCAAATTATTCTATATGACCAACTGTATTAAAATTAAATATTCCACCATAACTTCAGGCTAGATTATTAAAATTTTTACATGTCACGGGAATAAGATCATTAATGTTGTTGCTTGGTTCTCGAGCCATAAATCTAAGACAAAATAAGATCATTCGCATTCCAGAGTCTCTTGGCCTTGGAGTATAACGAATTACGATCGGGTCTGGTTTTAGGAAGATAGATGTTTAGGTTAATATAACCTGTCTACAGCTAGATAGTACTATGGACGCTAAGATTATGTTCAAATAGTAATACAAAATACAAATTCGGCGAAATTCGGTAAATTTTTCCTCTTGTTCCCACCTTTCTGCGATTAGTGGCTCGGCGTCATATTGTAAATTGGAATTTCATAACTTTTGATTTAAACCACGTAATTCACTATGCGGAAAAGCAAGCGTACATATTAATTGGATCTAGTATATCACGCGTATTACAGACAAAAAAGCAATTAGTTGAAATGGGTGTTATACGGAAAACAGTACAATTTGTTCCACTCGCGATATTGTCTCGAGAGGCATCTATTTGCAGTTTTAATAACTTAAACTACAAGAACGTCAGGTAAAAAGTCTACTTCAATTAAAATTATACCTATATTAACCTTTTAGTGGACTGTCAGTTACTTTAAAAAGTTGCTACACCGACAACAGAATTAATTAAACGGTAGGACAAAATGTAAGCTTGGACAGAACATTATTGATTGATTCTTGATGGGATGTTGGCAAAAAATTAGAATATAGTACAGGCAATTAGGCCGTGGAACAAAAAACTACAGTTGTACGAGCTTGATTGGCAACCAATGAGATGAGTTTTGCATTGAATTGAGACCGGGTAGTTAAGCGAAACGTTTTTATCGTGCCAAAACTGATCGCTTCCTAATACCTAACACGTTGTACATGATTGAAGCCTTCAAACATTATTATAGATTGGTACACACTGAGCTCGCGTATATAATTAATCAAATATTACATTGGTCAAGCTTCAGCGATCCATAGTAATCATTTTGTCAGTTTTCATGAACATATTAATAACGAAAAACAAACAACCATTCGCACTAGTTAATCATAACTTTTTTTTTTCATTACCTAATACATTTTTGGGATCCTCTACCGAAACTATACCAAAAAAGTATGGGTAGTTTTATGATTTGACTTGAAAGGTTTGTATTTATTGAACTGTGTTAAGTAGCCAGTGCGATGATGATAATTGTATGTGAAGTGATATGATTAATCTTAAAACTTGATTATTGATATTACGATCTTTATATATAACAAAAAGTTTAAAAAGGTAGTTTCAAGAAACGAGTTGTTTTATCTCTATCTATGTACATATAATATAACAAGTATATCTATGTGCAGCAAATAGATTGAGTAAAATCTAAGCAAAGAAAGACGTAGGTAATAAAAACTAGTTAATTTATAAATTTGAACAGACTAAGACATGTTTTTTCGTAACTCTATACAAATAATAATACTTATAATAATTATATGGTAATACAGAACCTCACCGCGCACTCTATTTACGCTTGGTAATACCTTTATCATTTTATTATAAGATAAATAATTTATAGTCTTGTACATACTTATTTCAATGGGCTGTTTATCGACTTTTACTATTATTAAGTGTTGATTGCAAGAGGCAGCGACCGGCAAAACAATTATTGCAATTTCATATCACGCGTGCTGTAGGCGTGATTGCTCTTGATTGTTGTCCACCCACTATGAATTTATTAGAAAACTGTACTGTATATCCCATTCAATTCAGTACAGTGCCGTGGCTGGATTGTTTATTGGTCAATCCCCTTATTCATAAGCAACATTATAGAATATTAAAATGGTATTTAAGACCAACACTTTTCATGTACGTTGACTACGCCATTGTCATGTTCCCATGAACACTTTTAAATTGAATACGTGAGAAATTCAAATCGTCAGAAGATTACTGCCTTTGTTTCCTTATGAAAATAGTTTTTTTTTGCAAATATATTTGTGTGGAAATACACGAGGAATATTTTAAAGTATTATACGTGACGTAATATGGTGTACTACACAGTTTCGTTAGCTCCCGGAAGAGTCTCGGTAACATTTATCGTATCACGTAAAGACGATTTCATTTCCAATCGTATGTCACGAATTTATCAGTGTATATTCTTTTATGTTGCAACTTATTTTGCAATGTTCCACGATTTTAATACGTTTCAATTCAGAGAAATTGTTTTTACTATCGCGTTATTCGTAAGAGTAAGTGGTTCAGGTAGACCTGAGTTTCAACATGGAACTTGTACATTTGATAAAAGTAGGTATACTTTTAGAAGGTGGTGGTACCCTTTAAAGGTTGGTAGTACTCCGATAACATTACTGTCATTCATATTTATGGTTAATATTTGTGGTTTAAAGGATTCCATAAGGGATACAAACTTATCGGAGAAGGGAAACTTACAATCGGGTAAACAACATAATGTAGCAGCCTTTGCTACTTCTATTATTAAATATAAGGAGGCTTATGGATATATCCTTACTCGAATGAATTCATCAAATTTAGGGATCTAGTCAGCTTGACAACTGATTAACTGGAAATATGTTGGAGAAATTTTTAATGCGTAGCGATTAAAAACTGGTTTAAAAATGTGCAGTATAAATCAAAATGTCGATGAAATTAGAAGACATTCGGAGATATAAATCTAACAAGAAAGCGCGTTGACTTGTTGAGTAGGTGTACTGATTTATGAACCTTACATAAGCATAAGAAATAATGTCTTACAAATCAACTTGTACCTTTGCTTGATAATGTCATAATGATATTAAACGATTATAATATGTTTCCGTTAGGCATCTTTCAAGCTTCCGATGGATTACGTGATTGATTATATATTTCCGTCACGCGTTATGTAATCGTAATTTATTAATAGAGCTTTATTATTTATATGCACTAATATATAGGTACGATAAGTATACCGTACTAATGAAAAGCAATTCATATTATGCGAAGATTGTTTAGAAATCCTTTAAATTATACGTTTTATTAATCACTATTATTATTAAAAAAGTTCATTATTGTGCGGGTATAAGTTCTTCATGTTTTAAAACGTACTTTAATAGGTGGGTTGTACAATAGTGTCTTAAATTATAATGTATGTTTTTTTAAATATAGCTTTATAAAAACTCACCACGTTTATTTGGAGGCAAGTAAACTCAATTTAGGTCTTCAAGGACGAAGCAAATTTTCAAACCGAATAATCACTATTACTAAATAAAATTAGGACACGAAGGATCCAAAGGCACCGTCAGCCGCGAGGAGGACTGAAATGAAAATCGCGAAGCATGTCCTTAGTCTGCAAACAACGCGTGCTGAAGGACGCTCTGCTTTGTGATCTAGTTGCTCACCTCGCTGGACACGAGTACTTCACGAGAACCCCACAGTATCCTTTAAAATGTATCTTCATTACGTTAAAGTTGAAATTTAAACGACTGCAGGTATGGCGCATGAAGATGGCGGTGTGGCAGCAGAGCATGAACCATGAAAATGTGCACTGAAGGTTGATCAGATGCCTAACACTTACATTTGTACCTATTTGCATAATAAACGAGACGAAGTATTACGTCAGTGAGTCATTACATAAAGTACTTAGTGTCTGTTGGACTGTACATCCGACTGTTCCATTTTAGGACCCTTCAGCAATTAAACCATCCTCGCATGCGGGCGGTGTGATTTGAATGGCAGTATTGATGCGAGCAATCCGTTGGTACATTGAACTCGTTAAACAGTTTATAGAGTGAGCAAAACATGCCTAATGACGCGGAAAAAATCAACACAGTTTTTATGACGCTTATATGTATGGCAAGACGAGGCTACCAAAACTAGAGCTAACGATCTGTGGTTCAAATGAGACAAGTTTTTGTTATATTGTTGTAATTATTTACACTTTGTAGTATTCTTTAAATATATCACGATTCCTCGTAATTGTAATTTATTAGGTACTAATTGACCCGGCGAACTTCGTTCTGCCTATAAGTTAAAATCTAAAATTATCAGTGTTTCTCCACTATATTATACATGTATTATACATTAAAACCTTCTTCTTGAATCACTCTATCTATTAAAATGCATTAAGACCCGTAGCATAGTTTTAAAGATCTAAGCATACATAGGGACAGACAGCGAGAAACGACTTTGTTTTATACAATGATTGCAAAGTTTCATAAATAAGTAAATAAATGTCACAAAAACGGTAAATGATGAAAAAAATAAGGCTTTAATATCATGATAGAACCTTCGAAAGACATTCATGGAAACTCTCATCCTACAACATCTGCTTGAATGAAACATGTAAAAGTGGTGGTAGATTTATTGACGTTAAAAATAATTTGATAAAGAATCTTCACTGAAAAAGAGGTTTTTCTTGTCATCGCGGGAACGCAACCTTCACATTAAAATAGCAGTGTTTGTAAAATTTTATAGATTTTGAAAATATACATTATGCAACATAGTTTATTACCCCGCACCTACATACTATTTTATTTGAAATCATTAACAATAGAACACTCAACCCACATGACATAAGTTTTGCAACGAACATTATGAAACAGCTGAGAAAAAAATACTGTGTTTGAAAGTACTGGTTTTGAAGATTAATGTGAAATATTGCAAAAAAGTCAGCTTATGTATAGGCACGTGGTAGTAGTATACCAGTTATTACAGATAAATTCTCCTACTATTCACAGAAATTGTTTCTGCATTTAGACAAAATACAATACACGGTATTAAAAGTAAAAAAAAACACTAATTAAACAATAGATGGAGAAAAGATTTTTTTTATTAATATTTTTTTATTCACTTCAAAATAACTTTAATTTTCGTATATGCAATTGCTTGTTATTGCCTTCAAAATTTTTAAAATATAGCCGTTTTGTATGTATGTCTGACTATATGTAGGAACATACGGATACAGATAATTTCAACGGGACTTTATGCAAACTGAGAGAACATTCTAGGAATAGCTAGAGCGTATAGATATTTTCCCGAATTGTAGAAGTTAATTTACCGTTCAAAAAACGTTGATAAGCATTATACACTAATACTAATGGTAGAATGTCTGTGAAGTTTTTCCTTCTTCATTTCCTTGAATAAAAATTAGGTATAAAGTGCTTCACAGTCAAACAATCTATCAAAATCTTTTAAATTAGCAGTTAAAAATATGAGCGCAATAATACCACTATCTGTAAACTTTCTTTTTGCAACTTAGACTATGTAGGTTCAAACCATTAAAACGTCTTTTGCCTTGACGTTTTTAAGTTTAAGCAAACATAAATTAAGTCTTGTCAATATTGAATAAGAGGACTGTTGGCACCAATTTGTCGCACAAAAAGATAACTTTCGCTATGTAATGTAGGTGATAGGTAAAGTAAGCGCTTTCCACTGTGGGTGTCAGAGTCCGTTCATTGTGTTCAGCGAAAGTCGAACAGAAACAAAAGGTATTACACACGGAACTGAGTTATTGCGAGATTTCGTACAAACATCGTGTGCTACTCGCTTGGCTACGTAACGGCCATCCTTATATGAGTATTATGTTCTCGATAAATAGTTTATCGAGAAAGAAACGTACTTATCAATATTCTACGATCATATCGTGTTTTAGAGTGATATTTGTTTCCATGTACATTATTACAGCATTAACATGTCTGAGATTTATCATCTTCGTAAAATTGTTGTTTTATTTGGATATTTAGTAACGGTAACGGTATATTTTATGGGTAATAACTGTTACCTGCAATAACCGTTTGACTACAGTGTCATGGCATTCATTTCAACCATGACCTACGCTACCCACTTCATATTGGTTTGAACAAAATCGATAGAGAGATTGAAATTGCAAGGTTGGTGGAATGGTTCATAGTTCTGCCGATTTTCGTGTGAAACGAGTCATATTAAGCTAAATACCAATCCGGTAAGTAAATCAATGGTAAGGATTCTAGAGAAGAATGTTAATTAGGGGAGGACCAAAGATACTAATTAGGAGAAAGAGGATTAAACCTTGTCCTTTGGGATAACAATACATTTGTGATCGACTCATGATCTAAGCCTAACCATTTAGATGTCCAACAGTAACAGTAACTACAAAAAGCAGCACACGAAATCAAGTCTGCATTCTCCTGTTTTGTTTCTACTACATAAAAAGGTCAATTGAACATTGATAAATGTATTATCCACGCTAGGAACTGAACTATACAGTGAAACTCGGTCAAAAAATAAATGCATCCATTCAACTTTCCCTATTACATTTGTAATGTAAATATTTCCACGCACAACTATTACTTGTCCGTGGTCACCATAGGCCAACACCGTTACGACGTATGAATCTCTCATAGATGTTTTGCAAGGAGAGAAACTTGTTATTTTTTGTAGCACATTTACTACAAATTAGACACTGATGCTCTTAATCGGGTTGAATATACAAAAAACTGCTACAAATTGTCCTCTATTGAAAGTAACGTTAGTAATCGACGATGAGTAATCACAAGATATAACTCAATGAACCTCATTCATTAATGTTCAACCATGATTTTTTTAGGATACCGATTTGCAGACTGCAATTTAAAATTCTGTCAACATTGAGAAGTAACATTCTTCCATAAAATTTGTGAAATGTAAAATATTCTGATCCATAAAAATATATTCTTATAATCTCCAATGACATTTACGATTAAGGCATTAGAGTAATTAACAGGTGAACAAGAATGAATATCCACGGCAAACACTTTAGTATCATCTGCACTGATTATAAAAAAAAACATAGCAATGACAATGTCTTATGTTTAGCAGGTCTCTTAGTGAAATAGAAAATGATGAAGCAACAAACTCTGGTATTGGAGACTCAACCAAGACCTTCATTTAATAGACTTCTACGTAACATGATTACATATTAGGTTGCAGGGCTGGTCGCTGTAATAAATATTCATAAGTATCATAAACTAATATGAATATTTATCGTGTCTGCGTGTTTGTTTTAACTAAGCGGATCACTGATCTGTGCTGTAATTCTCATCTAAATTCGATGTTTGTGATATCAAATTACGCTTAATTTATTCCTGTTTTCATTCCTACTAAAAGTTTGTAATTTACTTCTTCTAATAGACCTTAACATTAAAAGCAAAGTTACGTATATACATTATTCAGCGGACAGATATCTTTAATTAAAACGAACTTGCATCCACGACAACGAAAATAAACATAAATAGCTTTTATTTAGGAGATATAACAGTAATTTTCTTCATTAATGATTATTAATGAATGCGTGATGGACTTATTGACAATAGAAAATCTAAATCAAATTATGTACGATGTCAGACTACTTTGTCAATATTACTTTATCAAGCACAGTATTTTGACTTTCTATTCCATTAACATCAGTTTAGTAAAAGTAATCGCCAACCCATTACTGTCCTTTTTTTTTGTTCTCGAGGGGGAAACCTTCAAAAGGTACCCGACGCCGTGGGAGTGACGCAGGGTTATGTGGGATTTTTACCAATTTTTCTTTTTTAATTTTTTTTATTATTTTTTTTTGCAACGCGCTCAGAGGATTCCGGTTGAGGTCGGACCGAGTTCCCGGAGTCCTCTTTATAGCGCCGAGGACGGCCACCGGGGGGGGTTTTAGTGCGGTAAAACCCATTACTGTCCTACTGCTGAACATAATTCGTCTCTCAGACTGAGAGGGGTTTAGGACATAGTCCACGGCGTTGGCGAAGTTCTGATTGAACTTACACATCTTTACAACCTTTTTTAATTGTCCTTCGCCATTTAAGCAAGTGATAACACAATAACATTTCTTCAAAACACTTAACACAAAAAATAAGAGGATAATCATGAAGTCTGTGATGTGAATCACGGACTTCATGATTAGGAGACCGAGTTTCAATGACTATCCTTATAATACTTTTTAAAAAATCTACAGAAATTTCCAAAATGATAAGTAGAAAATATGAAATTAAAGACGTCAACCCTGAATACTTTATATGACATTTAAGATTGAATAACGACGTCGTCAATCGCATCAATATCGTTAGAAAGTTTCATGAACAACTTTTTACGAACGTCGGAGGCGGCCAGACAGCCTGTATAACCATATAAGAGAGGTGTAAGTGATCACCCGTCGATCCCTACTAGATTTGTCGCCGGCTAGCTCTCTCTCCACTTAATTGGTTTCTAAGAAACATTCAGACACTATACAATACGGCAAACATTGGATTATTGAAAGACTACCACACACTGCGTTATCAAATGTGACTTATATATAAGTATATTTAAAGATACGCGTACAATAACTGGATTTTATTGTTTAGATTTCATTGAATGCTTATAAAATATAAATACACTCAAAATTTACTGTCTCTAATATTGCTAAAAGCAAACCAAAGACAATCAAATGACTAATAATATTAATTAATTGAGGTAATTAAGAGCTAAATGGGTTATAAAGTAACATTTATTTCGAGGTCGAATTACAACAAAAGATAATATTGTGATATAATTATAAACGAAAAATATTAAGTAAATTATCAAAAATAAGTCGTTGTTGGAACAAAGGACTTGATGAGTCTGCAAAGTTATTATTCTTTCAACTTCTGGAATTGAAAACTCTAAAATGTTATTACAAAGAATAACATAAATGGTTGCTTTATTTCGTGGTTTATTTCAGACGGGATCATAAAGTCCGTTGTTAAAAACGATATAACGAGCAGAAGATAACATTATCTCTCTAATTAGCACCTGCAATTAACGCGGAAACATGACCTTACGTCGAGACAACGAAGAATTATTCCATGAGTATTAATATAGGCTGGGAACCTTGGCACTCGTTGTGAATACGTATTGCATGAGAGCATGAGGCTCGAAGCCAGAATAGTTATTAAAATGAGAACTCTTGTTTCAACTACCGCACAGAATTCATTTTTTTATCTGATTGATGTAGCAAATGACCATGCAGTCCACCATGCAGTCCAGTCAGTGCATGTGAGCATGCAGATGATAAGTGGTCACAGCCGCGCATGGACATCTGTAAGCAACTTCACATAGAACAGAGGTTCTATCTGAAGTGAATCACAGATGCGTTGCTACTCCAGAGGACTTTGATGGTCGCCTCATATAAAAGTGTTCCAGCAACCACACCCTTCCATCGAAACGCAAGAACTGCTTCACGCTAGAAATAGGTGTGGCGGTGGTACTTCCCCGGTCGAGCCGTTCTGGTTCTACCGCCTACAATTACAGTTATTAAAAAAAATAGAACTTTTGTTTTAACTACTACACAGAATTCATTAAACATACTGCAAAATATTTTATAAATACTACTAATTAAGATAACACAATAGATACTTATTCCTAAGGACATCATATTATCTCTATTGTCTAGAAACAGACACACCACTGTGAAGTTTTATTTCAAATTCAGATACAACGGGTCACTGAACTTTCCCCTTTTTATGACAAGCGCGAATTAATTTATCACATGATACTATCTTTTTTTAAATATATTCATTTTGCCCTTACAATCTAGACGCCCAAAATAGACACAAAGCCCACCCTCGACCATTATTAGCAACCCGGGTGGATGCGGGTCATTATGCACCCTTACCTACCCCTAAAGTCGTCAATTAAGGGCATCAACATTTTTGTACACCAATATGTGTGGCCTTTACTGGCCGTATTTTATTTATTTTTACTTAAGTCAACTCTATTTGTATTTATTTTCTCCAAATTAAAAGCAGTATGATTTTTCGGACTACAGAGGTTGGTAATATTTTTCAAATCAATCCGTATGATTGTTTGAAGTACTGTGTGTACTAGAAATAAATGTCGTATTGTTAGACTACCAATTCATATAAAGTGAGCATGGTAGAGAGTGTTTGGTCTATTTATTTTGTGAAATATGTATGTGCTTAGAAGTTTTTTACAGTACCTAATTATGTTCTAATCAGTACTAAGACGCTCAATGCACATTAAACTGTCCAAACACTGGGGCTCCACCAACTCTAAGGTAAGCGTCGGGAAACCAATTTAACGTGACTTAACGATTGTTTTATTTACTATTTCGGTACCTAATTAAGCATTATGTAGTCATTCGGCACTTAGAATTAATTAACTACAATCCTACTCAAATCACGCCCTGGTCAATTTGAGTCACCTGACTTGCATACGAACTATTGCTGTCATGGTCGAAAAGTTTCTACTTACGATGTGCTAATATTAATAGCCAGTCAACAGAAAGGGTTGTTACGTGATACTCGGTTGTTATTTGGATGACACCGTTGCGAAACAATTTAAATGAAAGCGGGCACGCGGCAACAATTATGTTTTCTGCGCACTTATTTACCTTTTCATCTTTTTTAACCGACCTCCCAGAAGAAAGAGGTTATGTATTCGTCACGTATATATATTTTTTCGTAATATCATTGACGTTTTTGTCGATTCATTGCTGCCCGACTGTTGGGCATGGATCTCCTCGCAAAGGTTAAAAGGTAAAAGGTTTTTTACAGCGTTAAGATGTTATTGCTATAACAGGTAATATACAAACACACTCAAACATACGTAATTTCTCCAATTTAGACAGATGCCTAGGATTCTAACTATATTCGAATATATGAAATCGCATAGATATTGCACAAACCAACGTAAATCGGCAGTTTGCACGAATAAACTAGTGTAGAAATGTATAATTTTAGTACGTGTTCGGTTTCCTTCTTAAGTACATTTAGTATATCCTGCACGTTTTACTGCACTCGCTTTCTTCCACTAATAATTATATTCGCTATCTCAGCAATCTTAAAGCTTGCTTTTACTGTACTAAAAGTGAATTTAAACTCCTTTTTAAACCTATTTTATATAGAATACTGATCCTTTCACGGCTTTCTTAGCAGTAGATTTTTAACAATTAAAACATCAGTAAGACTAGATCAAACTAGACTAGATCAGACTAGATTTTATTGTAATAATACACACATTTTATTGTAATAATAGTCACTTTACCATGATTGCATATAAACTTTGATATTCATTTTTCAAGCATGGAAATATTACGGATTAATTGGTTTCTGACTTACTAATTTACACCACCAGTTATAATTTTGAGTATGTTTCATTAGGTATTGTCCCTGTAGTTCCGGGACCAGAATAGGACTACGGTACCCTCTGCCTGTCGTAAGAGGCGACTAAAAGAGGCTTCCGGGGTTGCGGGCGGGAAGAGTGGGAGCTCGACCCGTCCGGCCAAGCGACCCCGGGAAGGACGGTGGCATGTGTGGTTGCATGCTGCCGTAAAAACCAGTAGGTGCGGTGAGCAGTTCACGCCCACCAGGGAAGAGCCCGATGGGGCACACGCTGAGGACTCCGGCGGCGGTCAATCGGAGTTCCCGGAGTCCTCTTCGCAGCGTCGAGGTCGGCCACCGGGGGGGTTTTAGTGCGGTAAGAATCCCACATAACCCGCGTCGCTCCCACGACGTCGGGTACTTTTTGAAAGTTTCCCCCTCGAAAACAAAAAAAAAAAAAAAAGGTATAAGGAAGGCGCATTTGATGTCTCGACTAAACATTATAAGTTACACCTCAAAAGAAACAAATTTGCAACGCAGTCAATTTAGATATGCACGGACCACCATTTCCTCGATCTATGTGCGATAGTAAATTTCTTAAGAAATAAATTCACCAAACCCCCGTACTCCACGATATATCTTGCATAAAATATGACACTACGTCCTATTCCTTGCATGTTCTCGCCCCCAGCGCGCCTTCCTGCTACGATAATTATAATATTATCTCGCCGATCTAACACCTAGTCAGAAATTGCGCTACCAGTGTATTTAAAGCATATTCATAAATGTTATACCCGTTCCTATTTAACCGTACAAAAATATTAGCAAATAATCTTGCAATCTTACAAAATAAAGCGATTTTCATTCCACGTTCATTGAATGAATATATTATTTAGAGCTTATGATAATATGTATTATGCTTCTGCCTCTGCCATCGCATAAACGTTTTCAAATGTTTTATATACACGTTTATGAATTATGTGACCGGACAATGTTTATAAATTAGTTACGACTTTCGACATTTTACACGGAAACATCCTGTGTAACATGGATGTAAGACTGACATCTGATATCGTAATTTGATAAACGTTAGATTTTAATATAACCGTTTATATATAAATCGATCATGATTATAATACTCCTTGTTGCTTCCCGCAAAGTGATACGCGAGTCTATGATCCGATTAGCATCCAAGCCGCAAAATACATATTATGAACATATACATACTACTTTTTTATTATTGTTAGTGTTACCATACAATCCGGTTTCTTGATGTATCATCAGATATAGTGTTGATTACAGCGACTACGTTTTAGCACGGCCTCAAGCAACAAGCCGGTTGCGAAACAATGCCCCTTATCGCTAATCAATCTTTTTATAACAACCGCCAAACGCTTCGAGCGAGATATTTTATATTTTTTTCCTAAAAGAAGCTGACTCCGTTAACCCGGGACTGCCATAGAATCGATAAATATTGTGTTAACTTGAAAATCTATCCTGCCGTTTTTAAGATAAAAGTTGTGTTGCGAGGTTGCAGGCTAGTTGTGTTGTATATAAGTAGGCAAGTTGTGTGCCTGCTTTTTATATACAAATATATAGGCATAGATAGACAAGAAATTATAATGAAGTAGGCAGTAGCGGCGTCAGGCGAGACCGGTGCGGGCCTCCGCTTACGGCCTCGCGGTGCAAAGGGAATCCCTCACAGACACAAGGCCTCCCAGGACTTGGTATTGGGGGTTGGGGGATCTAATTTGGCGACCTTTTTTTTTTGATCGTCAAATTGCAGAACGACCAATTCTACTTTAATGAGAGAGCCTCGAGAATTGTAGCTTGCTCACATTACGTTTAGGTCTTGACTCTTGCGCCGCCACTGGAAGTAGGTAAGAGCTGACATACGTAAACGCGTTACAGTGGTGCACCGCCAAAATAAGAAGCGCCGCCTGCAGCAACGCAATTTGCGTCATGTATTGTGCCGCGTATTGTGGGGCTGTGACGACACACTTGTTGATTTTAGTTTGTCCTTAGGATGCTCTCTTCACACATTATCGTATGTTATGGACCGCAGAATGGCTACAGTGAAAAATAATGAATGAGGACGGCCTCATGTAATGCATACTCATACGGATGAGTATAGGTACATTCCAACCAATTTTGTTTTTTATTTTATTAATTTCAAGATTTCAGAATTCCTTTTGCCTTCCCAATGACGTCATAAGAGCAATATGCTTGTTACGACCCATAGCCGATAGGTGACTAACACTAGGGCCAGCAACGTTGGCGATTGTAGGAACAATGGTCACAGCGTTATCACGCATTATGGCGCAACGAAGCAACACTCGGTGACGCGTTGCGGTGTTCATTTGGTTTGTATCGTCCCTAAGTGAATTCGATTTGTTTGACCTGTTTCAAAATAATTAACGCTTAGTCAATCGAAAATGTAATTAAAAATTATAAGATCAAGAATCACTCACTTGTAGTTATAAATATTAAAACAAGTCTATCTATTTTGGATACGATGAAACAACGGGTAATAATCCTTTACGAATGCCAAAAACAATGTCAAGTTTTTACCGTCACAAAACTATGTTATAAACAAATATAATATATGCAATCTATTGAATCATCTGTTTTCAATATCAGTGAAGGGCAATAATCCCACACGATATTCAAATACAAATTAGTAATTCTCTATGCCATTAGTTGGATGCTGTGATCTCATTGAATGATTCAACTTACCAATTATAGAAGGCAGACGTCCCCATCGCGAATGGTTAGATGTTGAACGAAATATTTATAACATCTGCCTTTAAATTCGTTAACTTAACTTTATTATACCCTATGTTTGTACCATATAACTATACTTGAAATAAAATATGTAGTCCAGTCATTTGGTAAAAGAAAAGGGGGTTACCTGGAAAGTTTTCCGGGAGTTATGAAAATTAATTAATTTATAGATTTGGGTATTGGTATGGGTATTTGAAATTCGAAAATACCCAAAAGAGCATACCCAAATCTATAAATTAACCAATTTTCAAGACTCCCGGAAAACTCTCCGGGTAAAACTACCAAATGACTGGACTACATATTGACCGAGTGTGTAATTTTGTGTAGATAGCGTTCTGAAGACAAGGCAAACGCTTAATTTTGCGTAATATACAATAAAATGTATTTCAAAGTATACCTATGGCTGTGTATATATGGAGAGACTGGTGTAGGGTGAAATTATAAGGGATATCAGTTTTTGTTATTTCTGGTAGGTACTGAACACAAAGCAAGTAAGTAAGCAGTAAGAAAAAGCAATAATAAACTTACGATGTATTTATATTACGTATCTAAAGTCAAGCGATTGTTCTTTTTCAATACGTAAAGTTCGCTTTAAATGTTAAACCTCATAATCTATTATTATTGAATAGCTAAATAAATGTTAAAAGCAAACATAATCCTAAGTTATTGAATATTATAGTTATAATCCTCAACTGAAGCTCAAATCTCTCATCCTATCGCTAATGATATAAATTGTTTAAGGACCGTCCGTTGGTTGCGCTCGAACTTACGGTGTCAGGTCTAAGCTCATAATCGGCTTACCGACGGCATTTGATGGTAGTAACAGACAACGCTCCCGCTTAAATGATGAATTTTATATAAGACGCACATCTTCTAAGTGTTGAATGAAACACTGAGCACCATGAACGGGTTCTTTATTCTTATTTAAAGATACAGTTTTTATAAAGAGTCTCAACCGACATCTTTCTTCAGAAGTGACCATCGACCTCGTAGACCCAGCGACCAATAGGGTTGCTCTTTATATTACCAAAGACAACTAATACATAACATTATGTACCGTATATAGTAAGATTCTGTTTAAAAACCAATGATCATATAAAAGGGTGTAAGTATTAAATGATTTACAGTATAAGATATACGAGTAGAAATAATTTCGTATACGTCGTACGAGTTTTTATGAGAAAAGTGGGCCAACAATACATATTTATAATAGGAAATAATTTCTCAATTTTTTCAATCGTTTATTACTGGATCTCTCAATGTTTACGTATTGTATTCAATGTAATCAATGTGTCAATGCAATATGTTTTTCCACTAATATATAGATAAAAGGTGGTAGAACCAGTGTAGTTCGACCGGGGAAGTACCACCGCCACACCTATTTCTAGCGTGAAGCAGTTCTTGCGTTTCGATAGAAGGGTGTGGTTGCCGGCAGACTTTCACATGAGGCGACCATCATAGTCCTCGGGAGTAGCGACGCATCTGTGATTGACTTCAGATGGAACCCATGTTCTGTATGAAGTTGATTACAGATGTCCATGGGTGGCAGTGACCACTTACCATCAGGTGGACTGCATGCTCGTTTGCTACTTCAGTCAAATAAAAAAAAAAAAAAAAAGTCTGTCATATATGTATACGTAGTTCTTTAGTGGTGAAATCTGTACATAGTTCTTAGACCTACCTGCAGAACGGAATCATAAATTGGAATCTTTGGAGTAGAGAAGTCGGCGCTCATATTGGACACACTTTTTCTCATGTTTCAGTAAAATTTTCAAGCGCTGATTTCAGGACTATGAAAAAAAACGAATTTTACTTGTTATTCTTACCTTGAGTACATATATGTACATACATAATACGATAATTTTATGAGTTAATTAAACGCAATTAAGTATGCTTTGACACGCTTTAAGACTGTGACCAGAATATGAGTTGGAAGCGGAAACGTGTTAATAAGGTTCGTTAATATGCAATCATTAACCGTATTCTCAAATTTCTAATACAGATAATCCCTACTTCCCTAAATGTAATCATACTTTATACTAATATTGTGAAGGCGAAAGTTTGTATGTCTATATGTTTGTTACTTCTTCACATCTAAACGGCTGGAGCGATTTTCATAAAATTTGGTAGTGAGTTAGCTGACACTCTGGATATTATAGGCTTCTTTTCTTTTTATTGTTTAAAAATATCTAATTCCCACGGGAAAATCGATACATCTATTTTTATAATACGGGCGAAGCTGCGTGATTCAGCTTGTCTGGTAAATAAGCGTAATGCAACTCACATTATGTTATGCTTTCACGCCAAATCTACTCAAACGATATAACAGGTATATTTTAGAGGTATTAGAAAACATGGATATAGGATACTGTTCTTAAAAAAAAATGTTTTGGTAGAAATGATTGTTTGTAATAAAAAATAAATTTTAACTTAACGCGAGCGAAGCTGCGGGTAAATGAAAGTATTAAATATATAATAATATTCAATATGAAGACTTAATATATTTTTAGTTGGAACATTAATATCAACTTAGTTCATTGGAAGATTAAAATAACATTATAAGCTCGTAAAGTTAACAAACATTTTTCAAAATACCAATACATTTTAAAGTTTTTCTACTGTTTACAGCGGTCGCATCTTAAGCCGCTTACAGACTCGTTTCACCCACAAAAAACGGTAACTGACACGATAATTTTATAACAGGGACTGACACGTTGCCTGAATGTGATGGAGTTGTTATACGAGTCGAGATATCCGATAGTGATTAAGATAAAATGCTCTTTGCTTAAGGAAAAAAAATGCGGACAAAAACATGTCGCGCCGTTGCATTAAAATACAAAACGTTGACGTTTATCTATTTAAAGCATGGTTATCTACTTATAAATATTATTTTCGAAGCTCTTTTATACTAACTGCACGATAAACAAACGAGTATTCAAGTTTCAACTCCCAGGTGGGCCACTGATTTTTCTAGAACAATGTGCGTATTAGAAATCAATTATCACTGCTTTACTATAAATAAAAACATCGTGATATCTACACACCGCAGATTTTTATTTAAACAAACTAAGAAGTTATCCTTAACGGCCAGTAAAATCTACCAATCGGCAATTAGCCAGAGCGGGGGGACTATGACTTAAAACTATCCTATAAAACTATATTCTGAGAGGAGAATCATGCCCAGAGCCCAGCAGTGGGGCAATAATGGGTTTAAGACGCTTATAAAGTATTAATATAGCAGTGAGCGTCATGTTCTGTACTTAAGCTAGTAGAAGCATTAACTTCTATGTATTTAAATTGCCTAGATCGTTTGTTAGTTAGCGGTGGCCCCAGCCGCCTATTTATGAGGAGCCCGATGGGGTAACGCGCTCAGAGGTCTCCGGTTGCGGTCCTTTGGAGTTCCTGGAGTCCTCTTTTTAGCACCGAGGACGGCCACCTCCAGGCCCACCAGGGGATTTTTACCGCACTAAAACCCCCTGTTTTACCTGTCGAGTACCTTTTGAAGGTTTCCTCCTCGACAAAAAAAAATATCGTTTGTTAGTTAGAGCAGTTTTATACTAATCAGTATAGTATTTGATCTTCATCTACAAAAACAGTTTCTGTCATGACAACATTATAACGAGAAACCGAGACGACGTTTTGTTCATGTGATGAAGCGATTAAACAAGTCCCTCAGTGACGAAGATTAAGTGCACTACTTTGAGAACTATCTTAGGCAAAAACATAACGTTTTACAGTAAGACAACGTAATTGATTACTAAGCATGAGAACAAAACAAGCAGAACCTTACACCTACCAGTGTCACAAAGAGGTAAGTACTAGTAAAAGTATTTATACTGCTCTATTTTAAGTCGCTTTCTTATATGGTCATTATATAGTAATTACTGCGTCGATCTATCCTTTTAACTCTATAAACCAATCATATTCGTTGAACACTGTGGTCATTATAGGTATCTAAGTATGTAATGGTTGAATTACGAGTTTAAATTTACGAAAACAAAAAATAAGTCCAGAAGTCGTAAAAAGTGTGTTCATCTTCACTCACAAAATTCAAGTATGAAATAGTGGAGTTTTGAAAAATAGGGTTATAAATCTTCTATACTATAATAAATCTGTAAGAGGTCGCTGTCTGTACATGGAATAAATTTAGGCGAAAACCATTTCTAGAGGTCTATAATACGATATAGAACCCAAAATAATGGTTTTTAGAAATCTTTTCTGTTTGTCTGTTTGTCTGTTTGTCTGTTTATCTGTTTGTCTGTTTGTCTGTTTGTCTGTTTGTCTGTTTGTCTGTTTGTCTGTGTGTTTGAAAACGCTAATCTCAGAAACGGCTTATCCAATTTGAATATAATTTTCACCAATGTGTTGTGGGAAACTTCACTTAACATTTAGTGTTTATTTTATGTAAATCGGTTTATAAATAAAAAAGTTATGTCAATTTAAAACTACGCAGTATTTATTCTGTGTTCGATAAGTGTTAATAAGATAAGTAACTGCATAGTTGAATTGGTTGAAACTAAATATGTTATGGTCTGTAAAATGTATTCCTTTGTTATGTATTTTTTATTGGTTATGTGTGTACCTATGTCATTTGATACTATACAAATCTATATCTCTATATCTTTATATACTTATATATAAAAACGAAAGGATGCTCTCCCACTCATGTATTGAATAAACATCGTAGAGCCTAAACTGCTAAAGATACGAATATGATTTTTACTAGGGTTCCTTTTATGACGTAGACGTCAGTTAAAAATGAATTTTCTGATCCCCCCCCCCCCCAATTTAACCCAAATAGGAGATGTAAGTTTGTATGAAAGTCAGTCAATTTTGAGGCCACCTCAATAAAATTTAATATTTCGCTTTAATTTTTATGATAAAACATAGTTTTAAACCGACTTCCAAAAAGGAGGAGGTTATCGATTCGTCTGTATTTTTTTTTAAATTATATATTTGTTACTCGATTTCTCCGCACTGGGTGAACGGATTTGGATGATTTTTTTTTTCATTTGAAAGGTAGTGCGTGTCATGGGGTCTCATTTATTTTTTGTTCACTTTTGACAGTGGCATCCATAAGAAAAGCGCGTAAGTCTGATATTTACATTAACGATGTGCGCGATAAATAGATGAATAACTCAATTTCCCGCCAACCGATTTTGATGATTTTTCTTTTATTTGAAAGAATGTACTTCAAGGGTACTCTGATGAGTTTGATACGGTTCTGATCATAGGATCCATTTCTTTGAAGCAATTGACGAAATTAGCGATATTCGGTCAAACCTAAGCTGTAGGAGTCCAATTGGGTTGAATGTAGAATGAGATTCGCATCAACGCATTATTGGCCCACTGCTGGGCACGGGTCTTCTCCCAGAATGAGAGAGTTTAGGCCATAGTCCACCGCGCTGGCCAAGTACGAATTGGTGGACAGAATGAGATTACTAAGCAGATATTTCCTAAAAAAATTGACCTGCAACTCTTCAATCCTAATGATGCAGGGGTACTGCTAGCCTGATCCGTAGAAGTAAGTCAATTTGTTTTTATGGATATATAATAAGATTGTTAAACAAATTTATGGGACAAAAATTTGATCTTCAACTCCTCAACCCTGATGATGTAAGGGTATTTCAAGACTAAACCGTAAGAGTTGGCTATTTGGTAGTTACGGTTATGTAATAAAAATACCAAGCAAAGATACACGGTAAAATTTTTGACCTCCAACTCCTCAACCCTGATGATGTAAGGGTATTTCAAGACTAAATCGTAAGAGTTGGCTATTTGGTACTTACGGTTATGTAATAAAAATATCAAGCAAAGATACACGGTAAAAATTTTGACCTCCAACTCCTCAACCTTGATGATGCAGGGGTACTTCAAGCCTAAGCCATAGAAGTTAGCTATTTAGTGCTTTCGGGTATGTAATATAATTACTAAGGAAAGACACAAGATGAAAATTTCGATCTTCAACTCCTCAAGCCTGATGATGCAGGGTACTGCAAGCCTAAGCCGTAGGAGTTGGCCATTTAATGTTTTCGGGTATGTAATATAATTACTAAGCAAAGACACATGATGACAATTTCGACCTTAAGCTCCTCAGCCCTGATGATTCAGGGTACTGCAAGTCCAAGCTATAGAAGTTGTCTCGCAAGTGCTTACGTATAAGTAATAAGAATACTAAGCAAAGACTCGGGATATTTTTTTTTACCTTCAACTCCTCCCTGATGATGCGGGATAGTGCAAGCCTAAATTATAAAATGTAGTCACATAATGCTTACGGTTGTTTTTAGTATATATTATAAGTTTAATGACAGCCCATTAAACTGAAATGTGATTAATAAATTAAACTTCAATTCATCAACCCTGATAATCAAAGTACACAACCTACTTAAGCCGTATGAGTTTGGTACTTATTGATTACAATACATTACAACCCGTTCCTGAAAGAACATTATGATGCAAAGTGTCACTTTGAATACCTAAATCCTGAAAATGCAGGAGTATTGTCATGTTATTGTTAAGAGTTGAATTTAGCTGTAGCTTTTTAAACAGGTTTGGTTAGGGTTAGGTTGGAACATAAAAGAAAACATAAAAAAATAGCGAGCAGGGTGCGGCAGCGCCCTGCGAGCGGGTGCGCCCTGTTCGTATGAATTGTAAAAGTGTTTTGATTATGTTTTCTGCTTTACAAAGAACAATGCGGGATTTACGCACACAAATAGCCCGATGCACCTCTTAAAAGATCTTATCTTTGGCCACATGAAACAATATATGAACTTAGAATATATGTCGCTATTCAGTGATATTCCAATTTTCTAATGATTTACTTGAAGTAGATAATAGTGCTTTGTTATTCGGAAAAGTTAAAATCAATCTTTATATCGATATGTCTTCGTTTAAATGTGGAGGAGTTGGTTGAAAAAGTATATCCCGATATTGTTAATACAACCAATAACACTATAAATTGGTTCCAAAAGACGGCTATATACCCACCCACCAATGAACGTGTCGATAACATAAATGATTTTTTTTTTTTTCAAAATTTAAAGCAGCGTCACAAATCTACTATTCGGTAGACACAGTCATTGAGATGGAGGAAGCAGTACATTATCCAACAGAATTTTTGAATTCCTTAATGCCTTCCGGAACTTCTGAACACAAATTAATATTAAAAGTAGGTTTACCTATAATCTTACTTAGAAATTTGAATCCGCCAAACTTACTTCTAATAGTATTTTCCAATTCGGAAAAGTTCAAATCAATCTTTATAATCGATACGTTTTGGTTTAAATGTGGAGGAGTTGATTGAAAAAAAGTATCCCGATATGTGAATTAGACCACTAAGAATGTAAATTGGTTCAAAAAAGCGGTTTACAATATTAGAATTCGTCTAATTAAAAAAAAATACGTTCCTACCCACAAATACACACTTTAAATTAGTTTTTTCACTCTGTGTTTGACCAGGTAATCCCTGAGCGGCCAAACCGATTTTAATGTTACTACTTTTTATCATAGAATTCACACGGTGTCGAGATTTGCGCGGGAAAAACTTTGTGACACGTTGATTTGCACGCGGGCAAAGCCGCGGGTACAGCTAGTCTTGAATATTTTTTTACTAAAAGTGGTCTAAATTATATTGTCTAGTTTTGAAATAAATGGTATACCTCTGTTTAGATGGTTAAATAAAGAAGAAAAAAATTAACTCTTCCCATTCTCATACCCTCCATTCTTATACTCATACCCTTCAAGATAAACATTACTAAGATATTTTATATCTTAATGGATACCTATAATCTGAAGCTATTATTGCTCGTTAGTAGTACAAACTAAATAAAATCTATATAAATCATACGAACGAACATAGGATATTTGCAAGCAACCTAACACTTCTTTCTTTAAAATCGGACAGCAGATAAGCTACTGTCACCAAAGATAATTATACTAGATGAAGTTGTCATACGGGTCGAGTTACTGTAAGTGGGGGAGATTAAGTGATGATTAAGTGCGCCACGCTTTTAGAACTACCTCTAATGAAGGGAAGAAGGATTCTAGTTTCCATTGGAAGAATCCTTATCATATTGCATCAATTAATGCAAAATAACGGAGTGTAAAGGAAAGTAGATGTACTTTAAACAACAGGTTTTATAATTATTTTTTTACGCACCACGCTTAACAAATAGATGTATAATATATGTTTTAAGTAGTTAGATTTCTGATGCTCTTGACTAAAATTATGGTGGAACTCTTGAGATTTGATTGCGGAGGCACCACGTCTATATTTATTCTGTCTCACTAACTTACCATCGTTTGTTAATTCGGTAATCTTAAAAATCTCTTCCAGACGACGTAATCTGTCACTTATTGAGACAGAGATTTGCATCATTGTAAATATATTATCTTTATGACTATAATACATTAAAGCTTGCAACACTGAGCGTTAACTCGACAAATTTTTAAATTAAGAGGCGATGACATCATTCTCTGTTATTACAATTAAGATTATTCGAGCGTAATTGCAGTTCCCACATTTCGGAAATGATGGATACAACGGCCTGTCAGTAATGACATTGACAGCGTGGCGTTGACCGTCATCATTGAAACATATCCGGTTTTTGTCATACGATACAGTATAAATACATGACACTCAAAATCGACATCTACTCATTCAACATTGTATTTTAAGGTTCCGTAATCAAAAACCAAAAACAGACAAAAAGACGGATACATATGTAAGTAATTGGCTAAAGTATCCCTAATGCTTGTCCGTCTATCACAGAAGTCTATCTCTTGAACCGTATTAGAATTTTCAATGTGTGTATTCCTATGTTATACGTTAAAAAGGTATACCCATACAATGCATTGCAATGGTTTATCGATTCAACTGTATAAGGTAGATACTCTAATCTTTCTCCATACATATACACATAGGTACACCGTACTTCGATAATGTTAAAAAATAATAAAATCTAACTTTGGTGGTACACAATTCTTCGTTAAGAGTTCGTTTCGCAATTGTTCTAGGTACGTTAAACTTAGATAACTTATGTTCCAAACAAAATTCATAACACGTAACGATACGGTTATGATTTCGTAATTACCTTGTTTATGAATATGATCATAAGCGTGTAAGTCGCACGTCTGATCGATGTTATAAAACAGCTTTATACAAAATTTGCGCACACATAGAGTATTGAGGGCAATTTGTTTGCATTGAAGCCTCGATAAAGTCGCGTCATCACGGCCTATTCTCAGAAATGGGGTTACGGTTTCAGCAAACGATAGGTTGGCTTATTTGTGTTTCGTAAACATGTCTCCGGTTTGTCAAGAAATGCAGCTATCAAAACACTGATCTTGGAGAAAAGCTGCACCAGTTGCTAGAAACGAAATAATACTGAAATAGAAACTTGCATTTACTTCAATTTCGTTAAAATTGCCCCACCAACAATAAAACGTAGTCAGTTCGACTTTTATAGCTCACTATTCTTTTTAGATAATGCTCAATGAAATAAGTGTCCGTTTGCACAACCGATATGTATGAAAGTTTGTTCATACCTACTTCGTTGAAAAACTTTAAGTACTAGTCTCAAAAGGAAATTTAGGAATACTTTAATATTGAACCAACTGGATTCAATATGCAGTCCACCAGATGTTAAGTGGTCCCTGACGCCTTTGGAACTTTGAAAGAACTTCATACAGAACAAGAGTCTTATCTGAAGTCAATCACAGATACGTTGTTATCTCCGAGGACTAAGATGGTGGCGCCATATTAAAACATTTAAATCGGCAACCACACCCTTCGGAACGGAAAGGTTATATATTTAAGTTAATATTATTGTATAATTGAGACACGTATACCCACGGGACAAGACTAGTAACATATAAATAAAGATGGCGTCAATGTCGACGCCCGCGGTACTGCACCTTGGCAGCGTATGCACTTGGCACATGACGGTCAGGTGCAGTCGAATATGAATGCTATAAATTTTATGCATTCACACTAGTGATGTATCAAATATTTTACACAGTCGCATTCGCAAGAATTGTGGGAATGTTTTTCGAATATTGAAATCATTGACAGTGCTTTCCAATGAAAGGTACGCCAAATCTTAAGTCGAACTGCAGTTTGACGACCAAACAAAGGACGCCAAAAAAATCTCGTCAAATCTAGCGGCGCCCATGTTGACGTCAAATTAAAATTCACATCCGCATTTGCATTCGCGAATGTCGATAGAGGATATTTGCATTCGCATTCGCGAATGTTCAAAAAATAACATCACTAATTTACATACTCCGAAACATTAACAATATTAACGCGGCTAATTGGACTTCGTGTATTTTTGCACGATGTTGACGTACAATATAGTGTCTTTATATTGTTTTCCTCATTGCGAAGTTTTTAAGTGGAACATATACACAAATGAGCGTAATATTTATACACATAAAACGAATGTCTGTCGAGTTTTGAAACAAATGTCGTAAAATCTGTGCAAATAAACATTTGCATTGGAATGCATATGGTTATTTCTATCATCCATCCATCAAGTTTTCAACATCGTTTGCTGGATATAGGCCTGCCCTAATGAGTTTTTTTGCTGGAAATTATTTGTGTTTAGTGGAGGCGTAAGGCATGGACGGTGTGGGCTTCCGCCTACGACCTCGCGGTACAAAGGGCCTCACGCCTCCCAGACAAATGGCCTCGCGCTATACGCGGACAACAGTTTTAAGTTTTAGATGTAGATTTGGCGACCTTTATTATTGGTTGTCAAACTACAGATCTACTTTAATTTGTATATGGTACATTTGGCGACATTTTTTTGTTCGACAAACTGCTATTCAACTTGAATCAGAGGGCTTCGCGAATTGTAGCTTGCTCACATTAAGTTTATAAATGTTGCGCCGCCACTGTTTGTGTTATACTGAAAGACACTGCAACCCATCTCCAGGATTTATCCGTCAGTGGCCTCCTTTGTTATCCACGTAAAAGGAGAGAATTCTATTCAAGACTGACGCAGAAATACTATATACTTCTGTGTATATATTTAAAGCCCTTTTTACTCAAGAAGCACCAAGTAATAGTGCTGTTTTATAGAAAGAAGCATGAAGGTACCGCGGCAATAACACACAAAAAGGTTTTACTATTATTATATAGTCGTATAAAGTTACAACACTTCATGTTGAATAAGCATTCATGTGATATGTGACATATGACTCTGCAATGTTTTGTGTTGACCAAATTCAAATGTAGACCAACACGACCGCACTGCGTTATATGAGCTATGTTTTAAGTGTCTGACACCGAGAAACTTATTACGATTAACGACTTGCAGTTACTATTTTGGCACTGTTAAATTAAGACAGCGTAATGAAAATAATTATTTCATGAAAATGTCTATATAGTACTATTAGGTACTATTAAGTATATTTTCTGTTTGTGTTTTCAACAGATTTTTGTTTGACTATTTCGAGCCTTAGTGTTATCAATAAAATAGTCCCTTAATCCTTTAATTTTCAATAAAGATTATGGTCGAATTTCGACTACTACTCGATCATAAGTAGTCACACTAATATTATAAAGGCAAAAATTTGTGTATGTTTGTTACTTCTTTACATCTTAACGGCTGAAGCGATTTTCATAAAATTTGCTAGAGAGCTAGCTGACACTTTGAATTTACATATAGGCTACTTTTTATCGTGGGAAAATATCTTACTTCCACGGGACATCGATTTTATTTACACGGGCGAAGCTGCGTAAAAAAATTCAGCTAGTAAAAAAATAAGAAAAATTACAACACTTTATCTCTTTACGATTATTTCCTTTAACCAATACTGAATACAGATCGCTTCATTCTGCAATGTACTAACTTAGTAGTGAAAAGATAATCCATATTGATTAAATAAACACCTAGGATTTTCTCTCTCGAGGCCTTGTTATTGGATTAATACCTCTAATGCGATACACATGTTGTACAATATTGTACATAATTTATCAATGTAGGTATGAAGCGCATAAAATAAATATATAATTTAGCCTTTTATAATCAAATTATATAGGTGGGTACATAAGTAGGCAGGTATATGCGCGATGATCCGATGATCGAAGACAAGGAATCTGGATATATTTTTTTAATTAAGATATTATTTTAACTCGGTAAAATATAAATAATGTTGAGTTTATTTTTCTAATAAAAAATGTCGATTAAATTACTTATGGTTGAACGCCATTTTTCACGCGCGTTATAGACGTCACAGGCTATTTTTAGGGATATGCAGCAAACCCCAGTTTTATGAATATTTTTCTCCGAAATCATAGATACAGGATGTCGAAGATCCACAATGACTGATTATACATGCTATCAATATCCATATGCGTATGTGCTGGTAAATTATTTATACGTCTCTCTTCTATCAAATTCATCAAAAACTTAGCTATTGGTTACTGTTCTCTTCTTATACGGATGAGATGTCTATCAGTCATGCTGATTCACTATGGGTTTTACAATTCCTATATCTTGCACTGATGTATATTAAAATTACGTACAAAATCTTTTTGACGTATTCCGAGTATTCAAGTGTTCTCGCTAATAACTCAGTACTTTAAGGAAAACCGAGAATTGTCCTCGCTACTCCATAATAGTAGTCGAAACATGGTTACATTAGTCCTTCAATCTAATATTCGTCGAACAATATACAAGTAAAATTTCGTTGTGGTCTTAGCGCAGACAATAAAAAAGATCTAAGATGAAGGTCAGATGAAACCTTATGAAATCAATTTGGATAGAGTACCGAATCGAAATGTCTGATTAAAGTTTACCATTCGTTTTTGATTAGTTTCATTTGATATAAAAGTAATGTTATAATTCCATTGTTTATAAGAGATAACTAGAAGATGTTGAACCTTGACAAATGAATAAAATAAATCACAAATAGTCGGGCTTCAAAGTGTTAGTTACTTTAGTTGATGTTGCATAATTCGAATTGCTACATTATACCTTTAATGTTCAGTATAATTACTAATAGCTAAGCAACATTGAAAGCGACGAAGAGTCACTAATTATAAACAGAAAAAACTATAAGAAAATTATATTCTAGATTCAAAGTAATCCGATATCCCGATTTCTTCGTGATCAGATTGCATAAATTACCAAGGAAAAAAAATATTAAAGGAAAAATCAATGAAGTGCATTGCTAACCAGCTAATGAGCAGCAGTATCCACTTACAGCCAGTAAACCGCATGCTCGTTACATCATTATCATAGAGTTTTTTTTATCCGATTGAAATAGCAAACGAGCACGCTGACCACCTAATGGGCAGTCGTCACTGCCACCCATGGACATTTGTGAGTAACTTAATACAGAACAGAAGTTCTATCAGAAGTCAATCAAGGATGCGCTGCTATTCCCGAGAACTAAGATCGTCGCCTTAAATAAAAGTGTCTCGGCAACCACACCCTTCCACCGAAGCACAAGAATAGCTTCACGATAGCAATAAGCGTGGCGGTAGTACCTGCCCGGTCAAATTACACTGGTTCTACTACCTTGTAAAGGTATCTTTGAATATGAACATCATTTTGGATATGTAGCTTAGTTAGGTACTTATATGATGTCGCCTTCCTTACAGCGATTTAGCAACTAGTCCAAGGACATACACAAACAAGTGCGTTACAAAGCAACTGTTTTCTCAGCTTTGTTGTCGCCAATAATTGATGAACCAGGTCGTACAAATATATTCGTGGTTTCTATTTAATCTAAAATTCAATCCATCAGACACAGCTGCAACTGTTTTAAACTAAAAGTAAATTACACTCAGTTAATTAGAATTAGAATAGAATAAACTTTGAGTATTTTACTTACAGCAATTTGAAAATTAATGAGAAATTTCAATACGAATGTTAAATATAATGAAATTATTCAAATCTACCTCTATACGTCCATAATAGATTATGAACTACAGCGTATGAATTTTAAATAAGGTTTTTATGAATTAACTTTAACGAAGGTGTAATTTAGTAAATTAATATTACTTCTTAGTATATAAATGATTGCAATGTTAGCTTATGAACTTAACAATTCAGAATTAATGGTCTATTCACATGTATTTTCTTATTAGATAGGTATTTCAAAAACGCTGCGTTAGTTAACAACTTGCTATGAGCATTGCATTTAAGACGTTAATTAAGTCCTGAACGCGGAGAATTTTAAATTATATTACTTAAGAATACAAACTAATTATGTCTCCCTCATACTTTAATGGGAACTGTTTATTCTTAAACATATATTAATACGGTATTCACTGTAAATAGCTTCTCTTTCGAATTATTTTGTTTATTTATTGCACCTCTTAACAAAAAGTTACAATAGTGCCTTATGGCATTCTCTACCAGTCAACCCTGGGTGGCTGGAAAATTTGTAGCAGGTGTTTAATTTAAAGTAAAAAATAAAGTAGATAATACACTAACTTACTTGTCTGTACTTACACATACAAAATATATATAATTATTCGTATCGTATAAATAAATATGTAGGCGATTTTACATACACATACCTGCTTAGGTATGTGGTATATTAATTGTATACTATTTCGAGAAGGAAAGGGATACTAAAATATAATAAATATGTGCGTACTGCGTCACTATCACTAAATAAAATTTCAAACAAATTCAATAACAAAGCACACAGATCAAAACACGGAACAACCCATTGCCTTCAAATTAAATCATCAACGTCTATCGCACCACTCAAAATCTTGACTCTAACAAAAAACGTGTCCTTAAAAACCCATTCAAATATCTCAAGAGTGGAGAACAGAAGTTCACACATAATCAGCCTGTCAGACATTTAACACTACGCCTGTAGAACATCGCCGCTGAACGAAATTGAATTCTTTCGTATTTTTAGCCTCACTCATAACAAGTGCTATCTGCCTGCAAGTATTTATAATATTCTCAGCAGTAATGCGTACCGGCTCAATGGATAGAATTAACAACAGCATTCCTGTGGGTGTGGTTTGGAATACCCGTATCCATCGGCATTATAATTTATATCGATGGATTCCATAAAAGGAAAAAAATGTTTTTTTTTTACATATGCAAATATTAATAACACTGATATTGGTCCATTAGTGTAATCAACATACGCATCATAACTTTCAGTTACCTTACTACTATCTACTTTATTATGACCATATGGTATACACAAATAATTTTGTTTTACGTGGTTAATAATTACCAGAAAGTCTAGTAAAACGATACAATGAACATATTAATACATCATACTGATGTACGATGTCTTTGCTGCTCATAATAACATTGTCCAATACCAAACTAGGTACCTATAAGTACCTTATACAACTTTTCCTAGCATTAGGTTATGATTAGTTTGAATGTAAATAGAATGTAGAACCTTAGCTAATTTTCTGAGCAAACCATGCGTAGTATATAACGTAATAAATACTTTTGTCACATTGTTCGAAGAAATAAACGTCTTTATTATGTTAACAAACTTATTAGATATTGGTACATAGAAATCATGAACCGTAACAATGAAGATAATGAACTCTACGTCTCGTCTGAGAAGTATAAATTAAGACTGTGTACCTACTAACGATTCGTCTTAATTCCTTTGAAAATACTTTACAAAATAAAGTTGTTTTATCTTCAAAAGGTAAACAGTACAATTTACGTAAGTTAGACATTTATTTACGCGAACTAAAAATACTTATGAAAAATACATCGCTTTAGACAAAGGTCATGCTAACATTTTCATCATGGAAATCCCGACTAATATTATAAATGTGAATGTAAGTTTGTTACGTTTATACGCCTAAACTACTCAACCGATTATCATAAATCTTTGTACACACATTTTTAGAGGTATTAGAAAAAACATTGGATACTTTTTATTTACAGATATTTTGTATGTAGTAATATTTTAAATATTTAATCACATGGTTCCTTTCGATTGGAATGTTATTTTTGATATTTGTTTCAACGCGAGCGAATCCATGGGTAAAAACATAGTAATAACATAAAAGTTTCTGTACCTATTTCCTTTGCCTTAGGTCTTATGTAAGAAATAATCGTCATTTCATACATTCCGCCATTTACGGTGGCATGACACATCAAAAAGTACTCAAGTGAATGACGAGAGGTACTTAAAATAATTAGATCCACGTTACACCACACCGAACCACTGCTATTTAGTAGGTCGTGCCTTTCGAATAGAGTGTAATCTTATATTCGAAGACCGCAATATTTACTTCAGATGACTAGCTGAAACTGGGCCTAGATACAAATTCATTTCAATCCTCAGCGAACTTTACTCTTCATTTTCAAAACGGTAAAACTCTTTATGGTTCGATTACAGAGCCACCGTGACAGCTATTGCTGCCTACTAACAGAAGTCTTTTACGCTGTTGAGTTCCGATCTGAAGAGTGTGGTAAAAGAGTACGAGTACATACGTACTTATCTCAAGCATTCCACATGTCTTCGGAGGTAGCAACGCACGGCTAACCTCAGGTAAGACTCTGATTTTATTTGGAGTTGATTACAGATGGCAATGGGCGACAGTGGCCACTTAACATACCTGACTGCATTGCACGTTTGGTACTTCTCAATTAAAATAAAGTCATATAAATACCTAACATTAGAAATACTATGTGTTTTAACAAGCCGTAGTAAAATACCATATTGTCCGAATCGTGTCTGAGAAGACAACAAAGGTATCTTCAAGACCATTCTTAGTTTTTTACAAGCAAAAACTAAGGATGAATAAGTAGGTACGGAAACGTTTTTTGTTAGATTCTTTATGTAACGTTTAGTTAACGAATAAAAACATAATATTTTACTTTACTAAAAACTGAACGAAATAGAATAATTAGACGCATAGTACAAGGTTGAGGTGAGTTGCTGCAGTCGGTTTTAATACAAAACGCAATTTTGAGTATGTTTAAGATGATTGTTAAACATGTTCCATTCATCTTTATTACTGAATATATTTTTCACTAAGATATCAATTTTTAATTTTTTTATACGTATAATTTTGAAAGCGTGTTTTTAAAAATGTGCGTAAAAATAAAAAATAAAAACAAAAATCATTAATTATAGAGTAAAAAATATACAAGTTTTGTCACTATTTGTTTACTTACACTTAAAATTAGGTCTTGAAATATAGACCAAGATCTACTTCTGCCGGATTAATATAAACCGTCCTAACTATAGGAGCAACTGACGCCTTGAAAACATCACAGAAGTGAACAGTGACGATAAATCTGATAGGTTATTGCCATTTTCGTCTAGAATGTCGACTGCAAAATGTCTGAGTATCGAACGGGCGAGCAGTAAAATTGCAAGGAAAGTTGGCGGCGTGCCCAACGCCGTGGCGACCGATCGCGCGATACAGGGACTGTGTTGAAAGGAAACTCTTATTCCTTATTCATACGGATTCACTGCACATGCCTTTTAGTTATAAAATTGAGTTTTGCCTGCGTCGAAATCATGGAAGCAGCGAAGAGGTTGTTGAACGGCTCGAACCTTCCGCCGATATCCGGCATGGTGTTGTTTCACACTTATTTTTCGGATATTTTGCTTGTCATCGGAAAATTTTATACTCCACTAGGTTTAGTAAATGTGTGTATAGTTCACTTCGTATTGAGCGATTGCTAACAACAAGTATTGGGATACAGATACAAATACGAGTTTAATTTGAAATAGAAATTTGAATATGATTTTACAATCTGATTTTAATATGTGTAATCGTAGAATTGATTAATTCTAATCTGTAACGGGTACTAATCATATGTACTTTTTGAATTCCTTTTGCCGATATTTTAACACAATTAAATGTATCGGGGTCACGGCGAAAATAATATAGATATACATCTATATACACTATTTGAAATTATTTTTCTAATTACAGTTATAAAAAATATACATTAATATCTACTAAGTAGGCAATGTTGTTGGAATAAGTACTCTTTGAAGTTTATTATGACCACTGAAATAAATTTGTCTGTTTAAAGACATGAGATTGCTCGTATGTAGGTACATCTGATATAGGTACCTACATATGTCTACCAGTGTTATCATCCCTTTCAAATCAGAACACAACAGTACCAGCATCGCTGGATCAAGACTTGCGTCCATTAACTGTAGAATTTATACATCAGCAGAATTACATGATCGTTTGGCACAGCGTTAACCCAAAAACAATATTGTGCATGTAAAGCACTCGCGTTCCTTATTTATACGGCCATGCCGCATTCCTTTCTGTTTTAAAAGAGAATTTTGTTTGCGACACTGAATCGAGGCTCGTGAAGAAGCGTAGCGTCATCAACAAAGTATTTTAATGGTTATCTAACAAGGGGCGAGAGAATTAAATTAATATTGCTCGCACGCAATCCCGCTCCCTCCCGTAGGACCCGGCGGGCAACGTGACTAAGTAATATCGACCTATCTCATCTAAAAGGGATTTCAACGTTTTAAACGTTTGCCACGAATAGAATGGTAGTATTGAACTTATTAAATTTATGTAACGTAAAGTTTATTTACCCTAAATTGTACTGCTTACCAGAGCGCGAATACATTCGACTATAAATAAATTTTTTTCACCTTCATGCAACTGTATCTAATATTTTGGTACACGTTTAAATTTTCCTAGATTTCTGAGAAAAAATATTATTTATTATATTTATACGGATTCAAAAAAATCCTAAGACAATGTCAGAATTTTATTTATATGTGTGCATTGTGTACAGTTATATTTATTTATACTCAAGTACGAAGTTGTAAGAAAAGAAACACGTTTATGTGTATACAGTTGAATTCAGTCTCTAGCAGGATCTTTTTAAGGTTGAAACGTCTTTGTCTCGTGACGTAATTACGACGTAGACACGGAGGGAACATGAGGGGCTGTTGGCACTCACAACTCACCCCAACCTTGGAGAATTCTTGGAAACCGGGAAAACAAGGCGTTTATGTCCCTACTTCTATAAAGGTTAATGTTCACGCGCAGACATAAATAATAAATATAAATTAACTGTACCTACGAATTAGGTGGTTGCTGTATAGTTGCCCAAAAAGGAAAATAAGATTATTTTTTCGTTTATTTTCTATTTCCATACAATGGAACTGTGAACAACCACCATATGTAGTAGGAATATTGTTTAATTACTATACCATAAGTCTAATATTATTCTACGCCACAAGCCCGACGCATTATTTGACATAGTATTGTTTCAGTTAGGTATGTAAATAACTTCTACTTTCTATAAATGAATAAACATTTCTCTGTAACAATTATTGATTTTTTTACAATATGTTTTTTATTATAAACATATGAATTGAAATTACTTTTGAAAGTAGAGCCGTTTATTACCTTACCACTACTCTTCATAGCTGTCTTATATGCATTACATGAAATCACAAAAGTCAATTTCGCAAATTCAATTTGTTGTTTTCTATTCACTGATCCTCACTATTTTCCGTCCCAATATAATACAGTCTAAGAGAATACCATCCGCGGGACACGCTATAAACGACAATAAACCTTATTTGAGCGAAACATTCTACTAAAGTTTATACGAACCCTCGCGTATTTCAGGCACTTTTATTATCTAGGGGAGTTTTCCACTTTTCCTAGTAAGAGCGGTCGAATGACTCATCTACAGCGTAGGGAAGATTTACAGATTACTCTACGTCACAAGGGCATACGAGTTATGTTAATTTTGCGGATCTGGATTCTGTTAGCCATCGCATTATGGCTCTAAATCTAAAGTAATATTATTTTGTAAAACGAACCATTACATAAAGTTTATCATTTAATATCCTTAGGCCACACGTTTTTTCGCCGTAATAATCTACAGTTAATTCGCCGTGTGTAGGCACGGTTGTCAGAGTTGTATGGATCACTGCCGTGCACTCATCTTTGCCGTGCCATGTACATGCTAGCACGTTTTTTTCACGGTAAGGGAAAGATGCCGAACGGCTCAAAAAACGTGCCATGTACAACAGGCCTTACTCACTTTTAGAGCAAGTTCTCATGACAAGCGTTCAACGCGCGTACAACGCGTGCTAAATTTTTGTATAGTGTACACATGACACACGTTTGTAAGGCGTTGAAGGCGCGTTACCGTGTTTGCCGAGGTTCATTGGAGTTCTTACATTTGAAGATGGACGTAGAAACAGTTTAAATGGTGATTTTATACCGATGGCATGAAATGAATATAAATATGAGGACGAGATCTTCCCAACCCCGTCTCTTTAAATTCCTATCTGAATAATCGTTACTTGTCATTTCCCATATCGCAGGACGTTTCTCTATTTCGTTTATAAATAAATCTGTATTAAAAGGATTCCATTTCCGATGATTTTTGGACGAACTATTGGACCCTTTACGTTTATTAACGTCAAAAACGCGCGCTCAACTGAACGGAAACATAGAAAACAAATGATCTCAAAGTGCGCATTGACGCGCGCTAACAAGATTCAAGCGCTAGCGCTGCGTTAAACGCGCGCTTTATAAAAACGCGCGTTAGTATGTGTACGGCCTGAATAAAATGTTTGTATTTGTAAGCGCGCGTCATTAAAACGCGCGTTGAGCGCTTGTCATGAGAACTTGCTCTTAAGGATCCGTCCACAAAATAACCTGATTAAAATCATATGCTGATTATCCGTTTATTACCACAATATGTAGATGGTTAATTTAATTAATGTTCACAGGTTTTTAACGAGGGTATTTAATTAAAATGAGTCCCTACAAGTTTTACTTTCTATTATGGTTCATTTTTGCTTAGCTTCAAACATGGTGTGTTATATAATAGTGTAATAAAATCAATTATAATTATAATTACCAACTTCGCAATGTTTTGTTGGGTGATATGGCCTTTTTAACTTGTGCTTTTTAACTTCCACTAGACAATATTTAGACAAGAATAAAGGTACACCAAAAAGTTTCAGATAATTGCTGTATAATGCACAAATTACAACATTAATAAATTAATATCTACATTCGTTTATATACTTCTGCAGCGAGTATGTTTTAATTTAAAACGGCAACAAAGTAATATACATATACAAATATACCTTAATGATTAAGGTAAACATTACTCATTACTTACTATTACTTAGTTACTTACTAATATTATAATGGCGAAAGTTTGTGAGTGTGTATGTTTGTAACTTCTTCACGTTTTTTTTTTTTTTAATTTATTTAATTACCTTACAGTGATCAAAACATACATAATCATATTGTCCGCCAAACTACAAGTGTAGTTTGTAGGCGGAGAAAGCTCTCATTTTTCTGCATTCTTATAACTATCTTAAAACTATCCTATATCTAATTAACTAATCGCCATAATACAAACATGAAATACCTGCATATATAATTTTAACTACATACACACGTACACGTACATATTATATACATGGACGTATCCATACATACACATACACATACACTTACATACATATACCTATTAAGTTATGGATTCTAAATAAAAATCTTTTACTTTGTTTTTAATTTGACGAAAACTAGTAGCTCCTGATAGAATGGGAAGGTTATTCCATATATCCGGTACAATATATTTAAGGCTACGTTTACCAAAGTAATTTGTTGTCCTAGGTTTAAAATATTTATTCCGTTTAGTTTTACGGTTTGACCTGCTATGGGTGATCTTAAGCAAATGCTGACTTTTATTGAAATTTTCCTTAATAATGTGTAATTTTACTTTATGGTCTATTGGTAGTATTTTACATACTTTAAAAAGTTGTACATAATTATCTTTATATTTCTTTTTGATATTGATACTTGTTAATTGCTTTAAGAATCGTACTTGTAATAATTTTATTTTATCTATGTACGTCTTAAATGTGCACCCATAGCTGCTCAAACCGTAACTTATAATGGAGTCTACAAGTGCATAGTATACACAGTACATATTTCCTCTGCTTATTACACGTCATAGGTGATAGAATTGACTCAGGACAGACCTTAACTTAGAACATACCTCCGAAATGTGACGCTTCCAGGACATGTGTCTATCAATCGTTAGACCGAGATATTTATAATTTGTAACACAATCTATTTCTTGACATGAACATTGCTTAAAATTTTGGTGGAGGCACTCAAAATTATGGCCCAGTATACTAATTATCACCCCCGGAACTTTCATATATGGTGAATGTATATGCATGCATTTTGTCTTATTAAGATTTATTATGATTCCATTGTCATGAGCCCATTTGCTAATATTGTTAAAGTCCTGCTGTACGTTAAATACGGCATTATTTAGGTCTCTGTCCGCGTACATAAGGCATGTATCGTCAGCATACATATACATACGACACGTTTTAACAACATTACATAAGCTGTTTACATGCATAATATACCCTGTCGGCCCAAACACAGATCCGGTCGGAACACCGTACATTACATTTTCTAGTGAACCCGTCGCGCCCGCAACTGATACCTTTAACTGCCTATTTGATAGGTAGGTGTGAAAAAAATCATTAAGCGGTCCTCTAATCCCACATTCCCGCATCGCTTGTAACAAAATAGAATGGTCTAGTGTTTCAAAAGCTTTTTTAAAATCTATGAATAGCACAACAACATGCATTCTATTGTCCAGACTTGAGTTAATATAGTCTGAAAAGCCTGCCAAGGCGGTTGTGGTACTCCTGTTAGGTCGAAAGCCATGTTGCACATCTGTAATTGTGCAATTTTTTTCGAGAAACCTACTTATTTGTGACACTAAAACTTTTTCAGTTATAATATTTATTATTGATAATATAGCAATTGGACGGTAATTTGTATAGTCTAGATGACTTCCCTGCTTATATATTGGCCGTATTAGGGCTGTTTTTAATAATGACGGATATGTGCATTTTTGTATACATAAATTGATAAAGTTTGCTAATATCGGACTTAATTGTTTTTTTAAATATTTAAGTTCCTGAGGCCTGATTTCGTCACATCCCGGTGATTTATGTACACTAAGCTTATTTATTATTTTTTCTACGTCGTCCGCTTTTACCTTTATATAACGAATCGATGAGTTACTTTCCGTTACATACTTTGTTCTGTCTAATAATTTTATATCGCACTCATGCCTAATAGATCTTATCTCTTTTGTAAACATACTTCCAAAGTCATTGCAGACCGTCTGCAAGTCAATGCATTTACCTAAGTGCTTCATAATGACGTCATCGATGCTATTTGTTTCACGTCCAAGCCATTCATTAATTTTTTGCCAAACTTTTCTAATATCGCCATTACAATTTTCTATCTCACTACGTTTATTAACATTTTTTATTTTATTTATGTATTTACTAGTTTTATTCCTATAACGCGTATACTGTAATCTATAATTCATATTTTTCACGTGTAAACGGCTGGAGCGATTTTCATAAAATTTGGTAGGGAGTTAGCTGATACTGTGGATTAACATATAGGCTTCTTTTTACTGTGGGAAAATATCTTATTCCCAAGGGACAATCGATTTTTGTTAACGCGGGCGAAGCTGCTAGATTCAACTAGTATTCAATAAACGTTGAAATACCCCAAAAATATTTTCAATGCATATTTTTTTTAACGGCCTTATACTTTCATAAACAGAAGATTCACATAATTTCGAAAAGTTACTTACCAAATTAAATATTCCGTTTTTGCCACATTTAGACATTTAAGTAATCGAGGCAGATGTAAGCAGCAAAGCTTTTCACCTGGTCGCCAAAACACCTTGTCGGAACAACACGACCGATACCATTTTTGGAAACGCACGTTTATCGTTAGCCTTATCGTGACTCTTGTCCTTATAAATAGTTCTCAATACCTCGATTAATATTCACGTATTGTTATTGTTTACTGTTTATTTTACAGATTAATGTCTTTTACTGCTTTATTTTATGGTAATTATACACGGTACTTTAATTTCTCTGATAAGTATTTTAAACTAATCCAATAAGTAAAACTCTTGGTGTAAAGCTAGGTATATTAAAGTGATAGAAGTGACAGTAACTTTATATTATAGTCCCATCAATCCATCAGCCGTATAAGGTCCACAGCTGGGTATAGGCCTCCCCTAAATGACGCCACTCCAACCGGTCCTGTGCCTTCTGAATCCAATGGTTTCCCGCTGTCTTCTTCAGGTCATTGGTCCACCTGGTTGGGGGGCAACCTGTGCTCCTTTTGCCCAGACTTATATTATAGTACAACATTGTTATTATCTTATAGAAATATGTAGAGATAAATTATTTTTAAACGTGTACTAAAGAACACCATTTAACGCCTTTATGTCATTCACGAAATTATTTTTTTCAGTTCATTGCATCGGTAGCAAGACTCAAGTTTCTAAAAATAATACTACCCACCTGATTGATATTACATTTCAATCAAACTGATCTGGATGTAAAATAAAAAAAGAACAATTTTGAGATAATTTCTTTTTGTAATAAGCTTAAACGTAAAACCACTGCACTTTAGGTATTTGCAAGCGAAACTTATTAAACGTTGCGTTCATGAAATTTTATTTGACTCCTAGAAAAGGAGTAGTTACATGAATTTACATAATTCAAAGATATGACAGATGGCTGGTATCCAAACACTTTTAAGTAATATAATCAAGTTGTAATAACGGACGTTAGAACTTTCGCTAAAATAACCAAGTCCTCGAAAGCCTTCATGTGAGTGGTACACACACATGTGTGTCTGAGACGTGATACAAGTACTTTACAAATACAAGCAAACATTTTTTTCATTTTCATGTAAGAGTTCCTATACAGCTGTTATACGGCTGCCAGGAAAAATGATAGAAATAAAATGTAGAAAAGAAATAAAAAAGGAAGTTAACATAACATTTGTTAAAATAGATATTGTTTTAGAACAATATTTTAATTATTCTTACGATGTTCGTTTCGTTCTACAATTTTATCTCTAGTTTTAGAAACATTTTTCTGACATTTAAACATCTATGTGTTATCTTAGCGAAGTCTCAGTAACTTTCTTATTCGCTACAGGGGGAAGGCACCTGAGTCAATATTGATGTGGACACAGGCGAGGGTGGCATCGATTGCTCGCTCCCTAGACGAGGGTGCAGTCAGTCAAGGGTAACCATCTAGCCATAGGGCGCTGTATCGTAGCCCGTAGGCATTTCAAGTGACGAACAATTAAAATGTCCCACCTTCCGTCTCAACAATAAAAGTATATGTTGCGAAAAATTAAGCGATATGATTTGCAAATCAATTTTGGGGGAATGAATTACCATTTTCGTAGGATTTTCTTTGATTTAAACGGTATATTATTAAAATATACTAACTGTCGTATGATATTCAGATTTTGAATTGTTCAATTAAAAGAGTATAAAGGGTTTATCAAAAATGGAGTATAGTTACCACATACAAGTAAATAAACAAATATCATAACTAATGTTAATAACGGTAGATTCCTATAATTCACAATTTCGTTATATCACAGCTTATAACATAAATTTTAATTGCGAAATCGGAATATGAATTTTAAGTGCATGAAGCCATAAGACGTGGTACAAGTAGCGGAAGTATTAATGTGTTGGCTGTGTGCATAAACTATGAAGTAATTGCCCACGAGGGCTACTGCATGGTAACGTGAGCACTTTAATCTCGTTGAGAGCATGCTAGTATTTGACACGAGAAAAGTTTGATGGACGTAGACAGGTGTATAAAGCCACCATAGCCGCAGAGCTTGTAGATCTTAACCGATGTACGAAGTTAAGCAATGTTGCATTTAGTTGGGTGTTAGTGATATCTAGAGACTTTTCATGTGCGTTTCCATGCTTCGGAAGACTCGGTTCTGATTAAGATAGTAGTCGCTAAAACTTTAAAAAAATGTTAAGATATTTGTCACTTTTTTATTTAATATATCAGTATAATATGCTTAACACCTAATAAGTAAGCGGCTATTAAGTAAGCGGCTGGAAATCTATAATCAATACATCGATGATTACGCTTGAGGATTAGGTAGAAAACATGTTATGGCGATGTGTAGGCCATTAACTTGCAACTAAATTGGTGAACGGTCTGGATGCTTGGAGTATAATACACAACAGTGTGCTATGTGTGTATTATATTCTTAGCATCCAGTTGTACTAAAAGTCGTGCCTAGCAGTGGGACGTAAAACAGGTAGCAGCGACACAGACATCATAACATGGTCATAAGAGAGAAATCGTATTTCCGCCACGCGACATGTCTGCTTTAAAAATGTCTCGATAGACAGCGACATTACGTGAGTGAAGAGAAGTTAAAGTCGTAAGCAAGCGCTCTCCGCGTCTCACTAAGTGCCACTTAATGCACTCGGAACACGAGTACTGGTTAACCTAGCATGTTCTCGGACAGTTTATTAAATTTATCTTCATATGTCCCGACTAGTTACACGCGAACTTTATTCCACAAGTAATTACAAGCCCCATCTTGATTTAATTCCACAAGCAAGTTTGAGTCTTTAGCACAATCGATTTCCTCTCAAATGAATAGGAGAGTTAACCTTGTAGTCTTTTTCTTAGGCAATGGCACTTCGCTTGCCTATTCTTCGAATATTGAGAAACAAAGGCTAATATCGAGCATCCATGTCCCTAGCACGTACTTGCTTGTGTACAATGCAATATTATGTTAAACTATACTCAGCCTGCGAAATTATATGCATTAATTATAATATGTTAATGGCATACAAGAGATACTGAATATGATAACCGTCATTTTATTTTTCTATTACAAGTGTCATACATTACATCATTCTTACATTATGGCATATATGCTTGAGTGGTCTTTGAATCGTCTGCATTTGTATATTATTCGACTTTTATGCATACATAATAAAATGACGCAGGTCGTCAGTAGCCAAGTACTCAAAGTCGCCTAAAGATATCGCAACGTCAGCGATTCCACCAAAATAAAAATGGCTAAAAAGAAGAGCTCTTATCTGTATCTTTTAAGACCCTTATAATATCACGTATCCTTTCGCAAGGGACCCCAAATAAATCATATTAGCTTGCCCTAAAGCGATAACAATTTTATCGCATTATCTCGTCCTGTACTCTTATCATTTATCGTCTCCACTATCAATCACTTTAAGGTTAAATGTCGGCAAATCCATACAAATTTTTACACTTCTTCAAAAGTGACTTTTTAAAAACAATACGTATGATACTGTACCGGTATCCTGTGTAAACGAATCGTTGGCAGGCTATTGTATTCTGAACAACAATAGCACGTCATAAGTTTCCAACAACTAGCTCATTAGTTCAAACAATATACTGCAAAGTAAGCGTCAAAGCCTACATTATCAATGGACGCTCGGATCTAACTTCCGTCCAGTGGGGTTTATTCTTTGTCAATCTAAAATTAGAATGGAAAGGATTAACATATATGGTAATTACATAGTCCATTACATTAAAATTTACTTGTCATGAAGTAGGTAAATATTTTAAATATTATACGTAGGAACAGGCAATAGTTATAAAATAGTCTCCATTATGAAGTAACTACCTGAATTTTATTGTACTTCTCTTCAATTTTATTTGGCTTATTAAATATGTCCTTAATTTAAGAAAGCGATGATCGATTGCTTTTTTTTTCATATAAATATATCAGAAGAGATGTTTTTGGTAAGACATTTGAAACAAAATAGCGAATAGATTTAAAAATTAGCGCATTAAAGCATTTCGTTGACCGATTAGAAGACAGTGCGTTAAGGCAGAATACACACACAGAAATTTACTTAGCAGTGCTACAATAAAGTTTATGGTCGGTATTATCGTAGAACAATGATATAATTTTAGTAAAGCAAATGTTTTCTGTTTACTGGTATTAAACACCGACAAATTATCTATATATAGATCTTATGTATACTGTAGTTTACAAAGGATAATTCCATTTCTGTGTTTCAGATCACTGGACGACACGATAAACTTTCAGTAAATTTCCAATTTTTAAGGAGTTCTTTTTAAAAGAAAGCTAGTTACGGTTGGTTGCAAGTTTTCTTGCAATTAGCACGGGACCAGCGTAGTGCCAAATGCATATTTTTCAAATAGCAGAAACTAATACATCATATCCGAGCCTATCTTACACGATTATTTAAGTGTAGTATTTTGCATTAATAAACGCAATCGTTATTGTCGGCATAGTATTTACACTTAAAAAGCAATACAATCAAATGTGTATTGTTAAAGTGTGTAGTGTGATATGATATGTGTGTCATATGAAGTAACGGCGTATTTAAAGCATATTATTAGTTATTTGTTTTAAAGTTGCGTTGACTTTCGAGCGACATTGGAGTCTAAAATAGTTAATGCTATACAAGGCCGAGGTCACTATTCAGTTCGTACTATTTATGTGCCAATTATAAAAATACGTTAACAACTAATAACATTACAAATAATAATGGTTCCAGATGATATCACTAGTCGCTAAGATCACAAGGAAAAGGCAGGTCAAATACAATAGACCACGATACACTTTGACTTCATAAATCGCTATTCTACACATACAAATAAAATTGACGGTCGATATGTTTGTAAAACTTTAAAATATTTTGGTTATTAGCGATATGCAAAAATATTAAAGCTTTTTTATTATGATGTGCCTACCTACATGCAAATGTTTTTACGGGATATTCAAGCGGACTGACGCGGAGCTCCGTTTTCAAAGATACCGTGACTTATACCCATTGGATAACAAAATTTAATGCAATTATGCGATTAAACGCCAGTAGTAATTAATTGCTTGCTTTGGCGAGAGTATTAGGATCTTATCGAATGTTCGAGAATGATTCTTTAAAAAGTATATCTTTATAAGGTTCTTTCGTCATATCATGATAAATGCAAGGTCCTGTATATTTATCTTGTTTGGGCTTAAAGTATAATTTTTATTAATTAAATGTATAAACGTTTCTGTAACTCTGAGTTTCAACATTTTTTTTTATAATCCTCCATGTTGATGCTACAGATTAGGCTTAAAGTACGATTGAATTCGAGGATGATCGGAAATTTTAACTTCTTTCCAACTCTACAGCAAATTGGGTACGATAACTTTAGGGATAGTAAATAATTTGTTTTGAATAGGCAAACGAAAAGCACAAAAAAGACTTCACCAAAAATTTAAAAGGGTAACCCGAAACTGCGTAGCACACATGCGCATAGCTAAAGCTAAATGCTGACGGGCTAATGCGTGGTTCATATGTTCCATGGCGGTCTAATTCCAACACATCTGGCGGCTGGATAAATGTCAAGCATTGTGAGCGTTCCTAATAATGGTAACTCGAATGTCCCACAATGTACAGAACAAGCGCCTAAATTGAATATGGCGATTATTTAAAGTTTTATTGCATTCACTCGTGATGAAACCGCGCCTGACCTCGGCAGCCTCAATTACGCCAATGAAAGACCGACAGGACAACTCATCGCAATTTAAAATATTAATACGTCATACCTAAGCCCAATTCACATTACTCATCGGGATGTAAACTCTTTGAATTTAACCAGACAAACTTTGCATAGGGAACATGTTACTAACTGTGAAGTTTCCAAACAGGATGCAGGAAAATAGCCAACTCTAACAACGCTTATTGCTACATTTTTTTGGCTAATAGGAGTAACAAACAGAAAAACAGTCTACTCAAATTTTAATGGTCACCGTCTGCCATGGGCATTTCTTACTGGTTCCACATTTTAAGTGCATTTTACGTACTGGATATATCTACAAAAGCATGGCATCTTTGTAGAAAAATCGAATACATAATACACAATTCAAAATACATTCTGATGTTCGTGGAGGTGGAGTCAGCTAAATAAAAACAGGGGTTACTGATTGGGTTTATATTTCGCCAGGTTTAATAATAGTCTTAACTAAATAAATTTGTTATTTTACCGTACACTTTTGTACGTACTTAATTCCATATATTTTAAAAATTAGACATACTTAGTGGAGTCGGATTTTTTTTTAAGTATGGACTGTCATGATAAAACAACGTAGAAAGTAATTAATCAGAAGCTACCTGACGGAATATAAATTATAAATCTATTGTGTTCAATTCTTGCAAATGATTAATTAGCAAGCGATACAATTTTAGAAGTAAGTACTATTTATGTATATCAGAACTGTTGTTTAGATCAGTGTAGATAGTATTTACCCTAGCTTGTTTTTCAAATCTTTTATTTAGTCCTATTGTGAACATTATGATGGCAAAAATAAATATGACAAATCAGAAATAACTTTGCCAAATAAAATAGTTGGCTCGTAGATAAGTACTTATGTATCTACTTGTGTGATTGTTTACCACCACCAAGTCTTTGGATTTGGTCTTTAAACGATACATAGATATACAATATATAAATACTTGAGATAATAATGAATTAAATATGTCAGTCAACAGGGACGCTGCTAAGTAATGGTAAACATAATATATTAGCGGGTAAGGTATTAAGTTTATTATTTCATATTTACCATTCGGGCGATAATCTGTATGTGATTTGATCCGCATTTTCTTTTCCCAATGTATCCTTTTTGAATGTTCGATTAATTGACGCACTACCCTTTGTTGGGTTTCTTCATCACAATACACTTCGACACTTTGGTGCTAAATGCTTCTTACATTTTGCGTCTTATCAATTTTTTAATTTATTGTCAGAAAGGATACAAGTTACTCAGAAAATTCTTAACAACCACTTTTCACATTGTTTTTGCACGTGACAAACACAAGTAAAGAACTGAAACGTGAAACAATAACAAAGGAATTATAGTTTTGATAGGGTTAGCGTAACTGCGTTGGTAACGTATGATTTGACAGCTGCAAACGCGTTATCCCGAAATCCCGAATCAAACGCCGGGTGGCCGGTCCGCTTGAATGAGCGCCAGCCGAGTGAGGACTTGATAGTGAAGTCAGACGCACGTGGCCCGCTCGGGGAACGTCGGGAACGAACGGGACGTAAATAGAACGGGATTAATTGAACTATACTACGACCGCTACGCATCGTGAATTTGATCATTTGCACTAGTGCTTGTAAGTAATTTCAAAAACTATCATGATTTATGCGCGTATTGTAAAATATTGCAATACTTTCCATAATCAATGACGAATGAATAAAAATTTCACGAGCTGAACACGCAATGTTTTTATATTTTAAATGTGATAACTAGGTTGCAGTCTGTCAAATTGCATGCCACAAAACGCAGTTACGTCCAAAACACATATTTTTTAATATAAATAAAAAATTAAAACTGACGTTGTTAATCGGATCACGACTACACCACCGCCGTGTAAAACGTCAAACGCGCAGGCGCAGTGCGCGTAACTGACTTACGCATGCGCGCCAACTTCACGATGGTGAACGTTGTCAGTCAGTTTCTTGCGGCAAAACTCAATTTCGTAAAAGTAGCCACCGGTTTATAATAATAGGTACCGAATTATGCTGACCCAATAACATTGGAGTGCAAAGGTAGCACTGTCATGCTGCTAATGTTTCAAAGGTAAGTAATGTTCTAACATTTGCGAAATACGTTTGGGTTACATTTATTTCTTAAAATTCTTCATGCTTCACTAGATCGAATGAACCGAGCACCTACATTCATAGAATCATGGTCTATTTGCTCAAAAAAACGTTTTAATCCTATATCAGGCAGGCCTAAATTGATTGACCTAAATCTACCAAATTCTGCAACATTCACAAGGTTGGTTCACACAGTTTCTCACGACCAAAAACCTAACGGTATATTGAGCACAAACTTAGCAATAAAAGATTAAAGTGAATGACCTCGTATATCAGGTTACAAATGTAACATGCAATGCTTAAACAATCAGAATTTCGAAGTTCCATTGTCTAAGTATCATTTTCCACATTTGAAAAATGAAGTAAGGTCTGTAATATTATTTTTATAATAAAGTTATTTAATTATATTCGGCAGGGCAAATAATTAAGTTTATCTGTTGGTAAATCTGGTGATAGTGCGTTAATCACTACACAAAAGCTTAATAAGCGCGTCCGTATTTTCGAAAATCGGGAATCTCTTAATCCGCCCTTACAATTTAGCTGACTACTGTTCAGATCGCTTGCTGAAACAATAAGATCATCCTTGTAAAGTAACAGGAAAATCCCAAAGCATTTCCGGTTACAGTAGTAACGGAAGAATTTCAGCTGCTCATTTAAATTTTGAATCCTCATCGGGTTTTCATCCTCGTGACCTAGCTCCTTTCCTGATGCAATCATCAGATTCAGAAATAAGAAATTCAGTCATGTAGATTCCAGAAAAAATACGATTTTTATGTCCTCTGCATGCTCTAAACAGATAGCTCATTTAAAAATTCAGATCTGGACATGGTGTACGGTTAGAATAATCAATGTTAATAACTCTTAGTCGAAAACCAAAGTGCATAGATAGGTACATTATGCATGGGCTAAGAGCGCCATCTATCGCCACATACTCAGCGCTACTATGCACGAATGGATGCACGAAACGTAGATCAGTAGGTACCTATTTTCAATATGAATGATCTATAACAAAGTTCCACGATAATCCGACAGATGTCGCGTGCGTCGTACTGGGTACTAACAAATACGTATAGAAATTTGAAACCTTATACTCTGGGTATTGAACTCCCTAGTAACCTCATACGTTGGTGACTTTGGTAAAATGACACTTGAATCAGGTGAACAGGGTTACGAGGTCTAATAGTCAAGTACTAGATAACAAGTGGAACATGTTCCTAGCTCTCTAAGTGACCTTATTGACCGTGTGGCTGTGAGTAAATGGGTACTTATCGTATGAAGATCTATTAATATGTTTGTCATGTAAACAGTCTTGTTTGTCTACATGTTAATTATGCATTCCTACGAAATTAACAAATGTGATGTACAGAAGCGTTTGTATGATAATGGCGACGATTGTTATTTCAATATTGCGTCATAAAACTATTATAACTGAATAAAAGTATGCGAAATTAACTATCTATACAAAAGAATATTATAAGTTCATGCAAATTTTCTTATGTAATTTCAAAAAAAGCAAGACTATGTGGGGAAATTTGTAACATACCTCTTCGATTTTTACGTCTTCTTTTCCTGTTATTTGGCATATGTCCATCAACTTCGGGCTGCTCCCTACTCGCATTGTAGTAAGCATTTTTGGCCAATTCAATAACAGTAACAAAAATGACCCACACTAACGCAATCATTTCACAATAAAAATACTAAATTTCCACAAGTAATTTCACTTTTGTTTTTTATTGTTTTTTCCTTCGCCTTTTAATCTTCAATGTATACACTATTTTCTTAAGGGCATGTCCACAATTCCATTGTGATATTAACACCGAATTAATTAAACCGAAGTGTAGTTTAAACCACATAGGTACCACGTATCGTGTATAGTATAGGGCACTGCACCTTTTAACTGAATATGTTATGTATGGATAACCGAATAGTTTATCGTCGGGTTATCATAAGGAGACGCGATCGCGCGTTAGTCTAACAGCGGGCATGAGACTGCGTGGATGCATCTTGTACGATGCGGGAGCCTTGAAAACTGATCTAAATAAGGCTAAAAATATTAACCACACGCGGTAAATCAATTTAACTCGTCACTGAAGGAACACTAATCCGGAAAATCCCACTACAACTGTTTATTCATTCACGTTCCTTAAGCTTATATTTTCTAATTAAACAATAATAATATATTCTATCGAAACAAGTGATTCTTTCGAAGGACAAATGGATTATGCATGTAATGTGCAACGGAAAGGATAGGGCACTGGATAAGTAGCGTTAATGTTAATCGGTATGGTATGAACCGTAACGCTACGTGCCTTTTGTTACTTAGCCCCAGACGATACGTATTACGTTGACTTGTATACATACGAGTATAGGGTACAAAACATGCACTATCGCTAAGAGAAGGTGACACTTAGTGTTGCAATGTTTTTTCATAAGTTATCGTTGATTACTACAAACTAAGTATAACAACAAATAAGCCTCGCAATTAGTACCTATATAAGTGGCTTTAAAATATACAATAACCACTAGCTTTTGATAAATTACCAAAGTTGTTTCGTATCCAAAATGTTTACCATATCAATTCATGGAAGTACAAATGTCTATACATACAATTAATTTCATAAGCATTAATGATAAAAATGACAACAATCGTCACTTTTTTCTAGGAATTTGGAAATTGTTTACGATTATGCAATATTTTTCGTTAAAAAATTGTATAATTCTGAAAAGTCATCTTTAATGGTCCACTATGTAGTACATAAATTCTTTAATATTGAATTACACACACACGCTTTTTTACACTCATAACCCCACACTAGGATTTTCTCCTGTGTCCTGGGTGCCATGGACACACACAAGACGAATACACAAACACCCAGACCCAGAATAGGAATCTAAACTCATCATTCAGATACCTGTCTAGCCGGGAATCGAACCCGGAACCCATTGCGCATCAGACTGATATGGCAACCGCTCCGCCACGCGGGTAGTCAAATTAATAAAAAAAAATGGGTGGATTTTGCTTCAAAATAGATAAATAAAAGTGTTATAATGTATATAATTTAGCAATGGTCCATTTACTAGCATTCATGTGATACGCATATTGTTATGGTAATAAAAAAATCCTCCCTTCCCCCATTTTTCACTTATTGCACTTTGCAAACTGATTCCATTCTAATGATATGTTATATGTTGTAATCCGTCAAATTGTTTGAGCTAGAGCGCGTATCAAGCTTACATGCAAACATATGAACATACGAGTATATACGCTCGAAAATCCCCTCTTTCTGAAGCATTTACAATAAGTAACAACAAATAATGCTTCCAACATCACAAAGTCCCACTCCGATTTTTCTTGTGTCGTGACACATAAACACACAAAGATGAAGACACAGCCGTAGGTACCCAAAAAAGAAATCTAAACTCAAAGTTCAAGTATGTGTATGTCGGCCTGGGATTGCCGGCCGTTGCAGGCTGCCAAAAATTATAGATATTTTCTGTTAATACATTTATCTGTACTGAAATAGAAATTAGCAAAACAACATACAATTTTAAAACATTTTATAGCCGAAAATATGGCTACAAGTGACAGGGCTTGTAATATACTAAATCGAATATAATTTGGCACGCTAACATGGTTGAAATTTAGGCCAAGAATTTATTTATAGTCACAGTGATTTTTTGCAAAACTATATACCTCCCTAGTACCTACACATTTCTTATAACTCATACATGTACCCTACTCAGTTCCTCTGATTAATTAAAGGTATCGTATTTTGCTTACAGATTATAATTCACAGAGTAGCTACATGCAGAGACTGTTGCGAATAATTTCATTAAAATGAAAAGGTTCGCATTAATCGGATTGGTAGGGAAAACTCATTTTCTGCATTTCGTGCACGCACACAATGTCAGGCTCGCATCGTGACTACCCGTGACATCCGCTCCGATGTTGCTCCATTCATTCCAACGAATGGTAGTGCAATTGCATTGCGATGAATACGAAAACATGTCTTGATAAATAATATGTTTGAAGATTCCATGTTTTATCGGTAAACGTTTTGTTGGTGGTAAAAGAAAGCGCTCTATGCCCAGCTCTATGTCCAATAAGAATAAAAAACCATTAATAAAATTTCTTCCACTCTATTTAGTCTACATCGTTTCGTATTATTTTAAATACTTCTTAAGGTTATAGTAAACAAATAGACATACAGAACTGTTGAATGAGATGTTATTGGTTTGGATATTTTAAAAGTCCAAAGTATTTTCAAATTTTTATATTCCATATAAAAATGTATATTTTTACTTTAAATAAAGATACCAATTACGATTCTTTAGATTAGATCTATCGCCTATCGTCTAAATCACTGTCACTATCCAGCATTCAAGAGGTAATAGGTGCACTTTACAATTACTTAATAAATATTGACACAAAGTTGTTACTACTCTAATAATTAACGTCCATTTTTCACCAGGAGACTAGTGTTCAATTATTTCATTAGCGTAAAGTATTGTCATTACGTAGGCGAATTGAAAGTTAAAACAAGTTGCACGCAATTATTCGGTATACGTGTATGTTTCGTGTATAATAATGAAACCTAAACAAGAATAGTCCATTTGGATTCGCAACAATAATAATTAATAATAACAAAACAATTCTTATTATTAATTATTATTAAATACGTCATTTCTCGTTCAATGAGAACCCCTTAGCGAATTTTATTGATCAATAAGAAGCGCCAAGTTACGGAGCTTTCTCGAAATGGTACCGAACACGTGGGTTTCAACGTTTTCTATCACGATTTAGTTGGTATCTAGATATTATAAGTAGGATCTAGTATGCTTCACTTGTTTCAAAGTTCTACGACATTTATTTCGATCAAATATCGGAACATCCAGGTTTCACTTTCATTAAAGTATGTATTGTTTTCGTCTCTAACGATAAATGGCGGCGTAAGTAATTGTATTTAAGTCTTTAACTTCACTTTAAGTATTCAGTTCAACTTCAGTTAAACTAAGTTAAACTAGGTACTTAACTTTTTTACTGTCATATAATCATAAACGTAGATTTCATAGAAATTAAAAATTATTTCATAAAAATTAAACTATTTTGTTTTTATTATAAAAGACATTTACTATTTTGGTGAAGCATATATCTTTTCACGAGCCCTGTTTATTATTTTAAAACACATCACTATTTTAAATTTCTTCATTGCATTTTTTCTACATAAATATACAAAACAGTAACATTATCTAGCAAAGTACTTAATTTCAGTAACGAGTCAGCTAATCGGCTAAGTAATCTATAAATTGTCTAGACGGGCCCCCTGAAAATACAAGCCTTGTGCAGTGACTCATGTTACCTATTCAAAAAGTACCAGAACGGTTGAATGTAAATTGTACAAACTAGACGCTATGTAACATGACTCATGATACTTAAAAAAAGTATTATTTTATTTAGTATATTTAAGCTTTTCAGTGTAGTTGTGGACAATTTCGTATTGTATCCTAACTCTACGTAAATTAACTACGACATGTAGATTAAGGACAACGTAACATACATAACATAAAATCACTTTTAGTATTGTGCTCTTTTTTAAATAGTACTTTAATACTATTGTATGCTTTTTGGATAAGTTAATAATATGAAAATACTCTAAACAGTTCGAACAATATTATTACTATTTAGTGAAATATAACGTATAGATGTAATAGTAGAGTTGTATAAGATGTTGTACATAACTTGTAACATGCAAACATAAGAATGTAATGTTTAAATAAAATAACTTACCCAACATTCTATTCACTTCCTTTTCAGTCATCGTCGTCTTCGATGTCTTTCATGGCGTACGACAACCTGAAATAATACTTGTTAATTTACATTTTCTTACATAAGATCCCATGGTAAATTGGATATAAAGATTTCTTGTTTAGTTCTGTCTGATAAATAAATGAAAAAATCAGTGATCTTTGGCACGTATTGAAATGGAAATCCAAGTAGTTGTAAATAGGTTAGTAGAATCAGGGACTATGGTGTCAACTCGCCTTTACCTTGGTTCTAAGCCGCGTTTACTCCAGGCACCACTCAATGTAAGCACAACGCAAAACTATCACAGACACTAAATAAAAACCATGAGATGAAAGATTAATACACTTCATAAACTTGATTTATAAAGATATACGCACAGTAATTCACTTGGTTTAGTTTGCTTTTAGGTGAATACCGAGATATATTTTAAAGATTTTTTGAAACGTTGTAAAGGCATCTCGACGAGGGTTGGAAAGCGAAGCGCGGAAATGCACGAAAACCTCCGACTAAACCCGAATGCAAATACCGTACAGAGTGGTACTCTACCAAAATTTTAATGGAGTCGACGAATTTTGAGAGGATTTTGAAATTTAATTATGTAAAAAGCCAATCCGATAATCTAGCGTTTTAAAGCACTGTTCGATTTCTTTTGTACCAGAAAAAGTTTAAGTTCAAATATAGTACTTAGGTAAACCAAATTAATACCGATATTAACTAAATATCACCTATTTCATCATATTAACCTTATATTAATTAAAAAAATAAACTTATTTTACATTTTCAATACATATAAAATAGTTTAATACATGTAACTACACAGTCCGTATCTGTTCCACCCTGCAGTGAGGTCGTAGCCATGTTTTTCACGCATGCGCCCTAATTTCCTTACGTGAAGCAATCACTAAACGCCGTACATACATACCTATATTGATAGATTTAGTTAGTGTTGCTAGTGTTAAACTCACTTATTACACATTTTGTAACGTATCCGAGCAATGTTTTATTAACGCTTTAGGCTATAAAATATTAACTAAGTATATATTTTTAACGTAGTAACCTGATCGCAATTACGTTTTTTGCCTTAATATTAGGCAAGTTCTGCGCAATGGAGCGTTGTTGTCCTACTCACAGCGCATTGACTGTGAAGAGAAGATCAATATTGTGACGTCATGCCATTGAAGAACGGAACGGAAGACTGCACTCCACTTCCCTTTCTGATACGGAAATATCTACTAGTAAAGTATTATAACGACTTCATTTTCCGCAGCCGCTACCATATATGTTTAATTTATTTATGATTATAATGCGTTAGAATATGATACAAAATTATATGTCATAGTGATTGTAATACTGTTAATTCTTTATTTATTTATTTTTACTCTTTATTTTAACTCTCATTAATTTTATTTCTTTTAAAGTATTTTTTAATTTTTTTACACAATAGTTATTACCAATATTTATGTTTATTGTAATATATTTTGAACACATGACATACCAAAAGAACAACAGCAGAATTGCCTCTGTATCTAAACCCACAAACATTCCTTTGTATTGCACAAATAATATGCAACAACTCTCTATTAAACTATGTGTACCCGACGCAGATTTAACACTAGTCATTAAATTATATTTTTAAGTATTACAACAGATATCCAGACCAGTATGACGAAAGCATTATATCTCCTGATACTTGTATGTACCTTATATGTAAACATTTAATTGCTAATGCTACAAAGTGACTAATTATTTTAATATAATATATTTTATTTTGCTGGCACACTTCGGGTTGCGATATGCCCTGAAGGTCGTCCACTTGCCCCGTAAGGAGTCTTTGTAATTGAATGATAATGATGTCTACGTCACGCCACCTAAACAACGATGTAGAATACAATGGATACCCTGCGCATTTGTCTCATTGGGATTGCACATTATTGAATATATGTTTTGAAATATAAATAATTTAAGTTGTTCAGTGATACTCGTATCATTAGCTCCCTTAGTTGGAAATACGGCTCTTTTTGGTGTTTTAGAGACACTCGTATTGATAATCGTAGATATCAATAATATATTACTCTCTATAACGGCAAAAGAAAATATAATAATGTAAAATATTAATTTACAATTTCAATTTTCAATTTTAAAGAATTTAAACTCTATCAACTCCCATGAGCAACGTGTTAGGCGAAGATCCATCTCATATTGTCAAAAAGTCATTCATGATCAGGTATATTTCACCAAAGAGTTTATGGTATGAAACAATCATGCTAACATTTGCGTTACGCCCTTACCCGACCTTTACAAATACAGTTATAATTATGACATAAAATCCCCGAAAGGTCAACGTTCTAATCTATTTAACCTGAATTTCATTTTACGTTTCATAAAATGTTTGGCTAAAATCTTACATGGTTAACAATTTGTTGCAGCAAAAAAGTACTTAATTTCTCATGAAGGTAAAATGTTGTTTTTTCCTTGAAAAGCGCATTTCATACCGTATGATGCAAATTGCATATACTTATTTACTATAATTTGCAAAATGTTTTCCATAACGCGGTGTTATTAGACGATTTTGATAGTTCATTGCAAGTGTGTGGTGCTTTTGTGTAACAATTTCTCACGAATGCCCTATCTCAAGAGTTGTTTCGTTAATAAATGTTATAATATAGCATTATAAAGAAGCGCAAAACTGCAATTCATAACTACAATACTCTATTGCGAAGACTTCTGTTGCTTACGAGTTAGTTTGGGATCATCACAATGCTGTATTGAAAATTTAAAAGTACATCTTAGGCAATCCTAAACTTAAAAGATAGTTTTAGTTAAACCCTTGAATCAAAAAGAAAGATGCATTAAACTTGGACTGCCTAAAAGTCCGTGTGTTTGTTTGTATCACCTAATCTTGTTTACCGATTAACCGATTTTGATCAATGTTTGTGTTATCAAAGTAAGGTTTACTACTTTATGAATAATAGTTCTTATGCATTATGTATAAGGATCATCAGCTGCATGTTTAAAAAATTGAATTACTTTATAGATCCGATAGTTCATTTTATATTATTTTTTAAAAAGTTGGGGTTTTTACATTTTTAATCTTGGTTTATGAATTGAATGTTTTCCTAGATATACATTTTTTTTGTTGGTTGTAATGAGACGGTAACTGGAAATAATAGCCGCACTTGGCCAGCGCTATGGTCTATGGCCTAAAACTCTCTTATTCTGAGAGAAGACCCGTGCCCAGCAGTGGGACAATAATGGGTTGACGAGAACTGGAAATAATCGGTATTAAGTTTTTCTATTATATAATAATGTTTGATAACAATACGGTGTAGTGTACATAGTTGTGTTTCTTTCAGATTAATCGTTACCTTGTAACAACAACTACTTATCAATAGCCTATCATTATGAGATAGCCTTAGTAATCTGTAATCAAATGTTAGATTGTGTATGACCTATTCCACCCACATTAAATACTTCGTATGACGTTGTGTTTGCAGTGTTTCTCCACGTTCCCGCGACGTTACATCAGTGTGAAGGAATTTTAATGATTACGTACTTAGCAAAATAAATAGCATTACACTATACAGTTCCAACAGTTTTTACCCCAATAAAAATGATAATCATGATACATTCAATAGAAATTGGAGTAAATAATATACATGAAAAAAGACTAAAAGCGATAAATGAAGTATTGACTGAAAACAAAAATAATTAGTAACAGTACCTTCAGAATTATTAAACTACGACCCAAATTAAGCAGGTCACTGATTTAGAAAACACTCAGGGCCAAATCCGTCAATACAGCGTTCACTTTCAATACTTATTTTTATAACTTAACGTTAAACTGTCCGTTTCACCGAATATTTCGAATCGACTGAATTGAAGACGTTTTGTAAGACTGATACATTTCATTTAGTTTCAGTGGAAACAACTTCATAAGAACGAAGTTTTAGGAGCTACTTTTCCGAGTACGGAACGTTGTTTATGAACTAGGTAGATCCAAACTCGTTTTACAGAAGCTGATAGCACCAATTAACGTCAAAGAATAGTTGTTAATTTACTCGAGTGGGAATGCTTGAGAATTCGTAATTGAACTTTTATTTTTTATTGAACGATACTAAAATTTCGCTACTCATAATATTATAAAAGATGAAGATATATAAAAAAAGATAGAGACGAAAATTGCATTAAAATAAATAAAAAAAAACAATTATCTATGAATACTAAATAAATAAAATTCGGTATGTATAGTCTGTATTACAAGATAGATTTCTTTAATAGCTTATCAAAACCGTCTTATGATAAAGGCACGTCAATCCAAATCCTATCAGGCACTGGAGGATAATTATCTAGTGTCGAAAACGCACTTCAATGAAACCAGATGCGATAATTACACGTAATACATATCGCGAGTGGCGCGTATCGACCGAGATTCTCAACTGTTTTATTTTAGAGCTGGCTCCACTTGCGGCCGTGAAAAAGGTGTATGTATGTAGGTAGACTACTCAAATCTGACGAGCAACGCAATGTCGTTCGTTGACTGCGATCTTACTACATTAATCTAACTATCGAGATTGATTTATTTTGCGTTTTTGTCGCTGTTAAGAAAATTATACCAGATGTTTTTAAATAAAAAATGTAATGTAGAGATACTTAATTGCGTTTCGACAACATGTTTCAGATTCGAGGTTTGTAGTGTTGTAGTTGACAACCTATTAGTACAAGTTTCCGGATGTCTTTTAGTAAGGAAGTCCAAGTGTGGATTGATAATCTTCATATAATATTTAAAAAAAACATTAGGTAGATATAATTATCATGCCTCCTGTAGTCGGGGAATAGAATACGTATCCCTCGCCTGTCGTAAGAGGCCTCTAAAAGCCTAGCCAACAACCCCTGGAAGGACGGCGGCATGTGTGATTGCATGTTGTCGTACACCGGAAGGCGTAGGGGACAGTCACGTTCCCCAAGAGATGGGCCTGTAAGGTGCGCCACGCTAGGGGGCACCAGTGCGTTCCGTTGGAGATACCGGGGTCGCCTGCTAGCGTAGAGGAAGGCCACCGAGGAGGTTTTAGTGGGTAAAAATCCCACATAACCCGGAGTCTCTCCCGAGGCTTCGGTGTACCTTTTGAAGGTTTCCTCCCCTCACAAAAAAAGATAAATATATCATGTATAGCTTCAATATGTTTTCTACCATCTTAACTAAAAATAAATTATAATATACTTACATACCTAAAAAGTAACGAGAGGTCTCTGATTAGAATTCAAATTGCTAATCTGTAGCGTAGGAGAAAGAAATTTATATTACAAGGCTATCATTACAATGCCTATAATTATGTTGCTAATATTCAATATATATATATACAATCTTAGAATGACAGTAACAGCTTGCAAGGTGGTAGAAAGGTTCAACTGAATAGATATTGCCGTCATATATGTTTAGTTTAGACCCAGTTTAGTTCACCGGGGAAGTACCACCGCCAAACCTATTTCTAGCGTGAAGCGTTTCTTGTGTTTCGATGGAAGGATGTGGTTGTCGGCGCACTTTTATATGACGCGACCATCATAATCCTCGGGAGTGGCAACGCATCTGTGATTGACTTCAAATAGAACCCATACAGTTATGAAGTTTATCACAGATGTCCATAAGCAATGACCACTTACCATCAGGTGGACTGCATGCTAGTTTGCTACTTCCGTCAGATAAAAAAAACTTCTTGCGTTCCGATGTAACGGTGTGGTTACCAGCAAACTTTGATATCAGACAATCATCTTAGTTCTCGGGAGTAACAACGCATCTGTAGTTGACTTTATATAGACCCCATGTTCTACATGAATGAGTTTATGTGAAACAGAGAACAGATAGATGTTTATGGGCGGCATTGATCACCTACCATCAGGTGGCTGCATGGTCGTTTTCTATTGTAATCTTATGAAAACAATAATAAGCTACTGTGGGAATTTTGTATGTCTATAACGTTAAAGTTACACCATTACAACATTGGATATGTACATCGCAAAGCGCAGCGTAAATGTGTGATATTTATCACGTAGTTACCTGAAATAGCATGACTAATGAAAAGATAATAATTGTAATCTGTTTCAGACGTATAGTAAACTTCAGTGACCGACTTATGATTTATCGCTGTTCATTTATTATCTTTACGCTCGATGGAGCTTTTGTTCAAAGCTTTTGAATCTGGTTAAACCATTACTGATTTAATAAATATTTTGGTGTACGCATTATTTAGAAAATGTCTTTAATGAAATGTCTTTTCATTAAGAGTGAATTGTCTTTTCTTTGAAAAACAAAAACTTGCAGTTGTTGTCGTCAACTAAATATAATTGAATTGTCATGGTGATGATGCATTTTTTTTTATTTAAAAGGGGATGTAAAACATCAAAATACTTCAATTGCAATTTTTGTGGCAGACGTGTTATACAAGTACGAGTATATATATTTAGGAGATCAAACTCGTCTCATATGCCTAGCAACAAATAATCTAATATCGGCACAGAGACACTTTACATCAACACCGCGTATTGAAGTTGAGCCAAAATATTTAGTCAACGATATCGATATTTAATTTGTTAACAAACTTCGAAAATATTTAAGACAGCAGTCATACGTGCGGTGAAGAAAATTTCAAACATTAGATGCAAAATGTAACATGAGGCGTATTTTTGCTATTTCAACAAAGAATACGTAAATTATACGTGCAATACTGGTTCGGTACCTACTATCACTACCAATTGATGTAATCGGATCAAATTGGCCCGACTAACCTTTAGTCGGGTACCACGCGTCCACAAGTCTTATCCAGTGTAAATATTTCACTGTGCATATTGTTTACAAGTGCACATTACTCCTCATCAGTTAAGTCTATTTGGGTAGGATTATTGTTCAATATTCAAACAGACTGGTATTATCTTATCGTTTCAGTAGTGTAGGAAACGCGATACTGCATACAAGCTTCATGGACTGTGATAGCTGTGATGTGAAATTATATTACTTTTAATTATTTATTTGTGGCAACTATATGCATGTAGGTTATTAGTATAATAGTTAATAATATAGAACAATGGGTGAAGGAACAGAATTCCAAGAATTACAAAGATTAAGGTTTGTTCTCACGGTACTTTTTGTTGAATACAATATAAATTCAGTTTAACAACTTCCAATCAACAATTTAACTTACCAAGTTATAAATGAAATAATTAAATGAATATTAACAATTGGCTTTAACTGCATGTTTTAGAGTATGTCCGCATGTATAGATTAAATTCGTTTCCTCTCAACTTAAACTAATTTCCATTTAACTAGGGGCATGACTTTTTAACCGCTTACTTTTTGTTACTTAGAATTTTTATTTTCTATTTCCAGTCCAAGTTCAGCCGCAATTACAAACGGAGATAGTTCTGAGCCCAACAAGCACAAATGGCGGTTTATCCTCGAGCCCGCCCTCGTGGGAGCGATGTTGGCCATCAATCTCGGTCAGACCTCTCTACAAAATCTCTACTTAAGAACTGCGTGCACGGTAGATTTACAGTACAAACCTGAAATATGCGACCGTGGCGTAGGCGAGGAGTTCAGAGTTGCTGAGGTAAGGAAAACTTTTGTAATAAGCAACATAACTTTAACATCCTTATTTGGTAAATTTAATTTTGCCATGTAACATGAATTGAGAATGATAATAGTAGGTATTCAGGAACAGATGTCTTATCAAAATTAGCCAATAAAGCCATACTCTTATAACTCAAAATATATTTTGAAGAAAATATCAAATTAAAAATAATTATTGGATGTCTTATGTTCCGACTTCCTGATTTTAGTTGCCATTTAAAAGTCATGATATTAGGTATATAATGTAGTAAATTTATAGATGGGCTACTAAGAATGGTAAAAAATAACTTGAAATAAGACTTTAAACTAATAAATTGCTACACATTGTTCAAGGCTGGCAGTATTAAATTAATGAACTACGGTGCATCAAAAACCGAATTCGACAAGACTAGTCTCGTTTGAGATTACTTAGAAATCAATGAATCAACAATATTCGTTTAACACAATTAATAATTCGCCCATTTGTTAGCACTACTTTACAAAAATATATTTTTAGTAGGTATTTTTCAAGGTAGAACCAGTGTAGTTCGACTGGGGAAGTACCACCACCACACCTATTTCTAGCGTGAAGCATTTTTGCGTTTCGATAGAAGGGTGTGATTGCCGGTATACTTTCACATCTGTGATTGACTTCACATGGAACCCATATTCTGTTAAAGTTGATTAAAGATGTCCATGGGCAGCAGTGCCCACTTACCATCAGGTGCACTGCATGCTCGTATGCTACTTCAGTCAGATTAAATAAAGGTATAGATAGCATCATGGTCTTCTCTTGATAACAAGGTTAATAATATTTTGACAAAAATAAACAGGCGTTAAATACGTAAATACGGCGAGGTAATTTCTTATTACCTCGACCGTCATGTCCAAACAAAGTCTTAATGCAACTTAATTTCTGACTCACGCGTCAGACATTTATCTCGAACTATACGCTAATTGAGTTATTATTTTAGGTGCTTATGTAACCCCAAATGAAAGAGTTGTTTATTTGTAGTTTTAAGAATCGTTATGACTTCACATTGAGTTATTGTTTGTTGATATTTTAAGTACAGTGCATGAATCATTATTGCAATTAACAAACTAGCCTTTTTTAATTTCTGTAACGTTTTTGAAATAAAATTTAGATCTTGATTAAAATTGTAGCAGCCTTTTCGTTGTGGTTTTTAAGTTTGTTTATTTTGCTTGTTGGTTTTTTTTAAATAGTTATTGATGAGGGTATTGTCACGTTATTTTTACGAGTAATACTAGTAACATTTAACCAAGTTTAAGCAGAAGGACCACAGCAGCAAAGGCACACGACTGGTTGCAGTATGGCTATTTAAACTAGGCCTATTTCCAGCAGTGTACCTCGATAGGCCTATGGATAGATGGATCAATATGAGATTATATTTAAAACTAAATTGATCTTAATATCGGTAATTAATTTAATTACACGTTATGACAAGATGTATCTTACTAATAATGTTTGTTTACATGTTACATGAATGTGAATTAATAAACAAGTTTCAAAGTTAGCGGTTTCACATGTGTTGAGATAAATAGTAGTAGTGTTATATGTATAAGCTGAAATAGTGTTGAATTAGTGTTCAAGTGCAATACTGCTTATTAAGATTAATTACTTACCACCACGTTGCTGCTATAAATGGGTCTTTTAATCGGGGGTGGGATAATCGTATTCCAGACACTTCTGATTTTTATAAGTAATGTACGTATTAGAAATAATTATCGCTCGCTTTAACGATGTAGGATATATCATAAGAAAAATAACGCTTCTGTTTTTCTTTTGAAGTTCTTATATGTATGTAAAGTTTAGCAATTCACACTTGGTCAGTGCGATGGCCTATGACCTTAAACCCCATTTCACTCTAAGGGATCCATGTCTACCAGTGAGACAGAACTGATCAAACGAGTGAACAGACAGCAATGAGTTTACTAAGATCACATTGATGAAATTGTTCGATTAAGAAGAGGGGTGTACCCAGCATTGGAACAATGATAAGTTGATTATAATGATAAAATTTAATTTTTAACTTAATCTTAACGCTGTAATCAAACTTCCATATTCTGATGATATCGCACTATTTCTTCGTAGGTAGACGATTAATGTGCGAAAATTAGGTTGGGTTGAAAACCCCACAATACAAAGCGAGTTCAATAACCTCTGCTGTTTGGAGTCGCGATAAATCATAAGACCTAATACAGAAGTATATTATATTGCTATGGCTCAATTAACCCGTACCTATAACATTATCGATGTTTGTAAAAAATATATTTAGATTGACGTATATCTATGTGGCAGTCCACCTATTCGCACTTGGCCAGCGCGGTGGACTATGGCCTAAACTCTCTCATTCTGGGAGAAGACCCGTGCCCAGCAGTGGGCCAATAATGGGTTGATGCATATCTATGTATATCTCTTTACGATCAAGAAAATCTACGTCTCATAATTAAATTATTACTTTGAAAGTCATAAATAAACATCAATGAGCAAACCTTAGCAGCATCTTTCTGAAAAGTTATTCATTCATTTCTTATGACAATAGTATAATTTCGGTTTCAGGGGAGTTATATGATCAACTGCTGGCTTTGAAGAAAAAAAAGATAAATTATAAATATTTGTTTTTTACTTATACATTAACGAGCTACTTTTAAAACTATATAAGTATAGTAAACCCTACTGATTGTATACTTCTTGACATATTACCTTTGTTCTTTTTATGCTAAGTATATGTCCGTAGATTTTTCAATTTTATTGAATTTTCAATTTACACACATTTTAATTGAAATCGTGAAATAAATATAAAGACACACTCAAATAAACTTTTTCCATACAGGCAGCTAGTCAAATGGTGGTGTCCCGGATAAACATAAGTCGGAGCTTCGTGGGTTCTCTTATATGCTCCATTGTGCTCCTTTTTGTGGGGCCTTGGAGTGACTGCAGTGGACGTAGGAAACCATTGCTGATCTTGCCGTTAGTGGGCATGAGTGTGATGACCACGGGTGTACTGCTGTTACTTATGTTTCCTGGAGCCACAACAGCACAAGTCCTCTACGTAGTACAAATACCGATATCGCTGGGTGGCAACTTTGGTCTTCTACTCGCTGCTGCTTTTAGTCATATAGGTGACGTAAGTATTTAAAAGTATACCTAGTATATTATATTTTTATGTAACGATTTTTTTATATTTCGATGACCCGCGTGGCGGAGTGGTTACCGGTCTGATGCGCAATAGGTCCCGGGTTCGAAACCCGGCCGGACAGGTGTCTGTATGATGGCTTTAGATTTGTCTTGTGTATGTCCACGGTACCCGCGACACAGGAGAAAATTCTAGTGTGGGGCTATGAGTGTAGAAAGCGTGATAAGGCAGCTACCTGACGGAAAGGAGTCACTGTAGCCAATGGACATTTGCAACACCGGAGGAGTCGCTAACGCTTTGAAGAAGTGTTCTTTTTGCACCTTTCTTGAAGAACCCCATATAACAGAGCTCCGGGAGTACCTTTAACACAGCTTTGGTATTTGCAGTTCTCTTATAATATAATGTCGCACGGAAAAAGAAGTTAGTTTCATAAAAAGGCTAAGTAGAATAAAAAAATATTGAAATGTAAGAGACAATGCTATAACAATATGACACAGAAGGCTATGTTTTCCTGTTATAATGGTTCGAAATGATTGTTTACAGTATAACATGGGAGTATTATATATGTAAATTATTTATTTAGGTACGGTAATTATGCATTACTTTAAAAAAAACTACCAACTTCTTGATTATAAGTAGGTTTTATAAATATATAAATTAATATTGAAATGTTTAACGTAAAAATTTATTTATAAGGCATTATTAACATTATTTACAAAAATCAAATAGTCATTACAAGGTTACTACTAGTATAATTTAATATTAATATTTCGTAGATATGATGGCTCGTATTACAAGTTGACACTGATTTTGACGATATATGATGTGCGCCTTTGTATCTTTCAACGTTAAGCTCCACGATATATTTGAATATACAAATGTTTTGTGAGATAAGATTTGATAATTGTAGGCAAAGATAGCGGTAGAGTACGGACGATACGTTTATTTTTTATATCACGTTAAGTTTATTTTTTTCATAATTATTGTTTTCTAGTGACGCTTAATGCTTGATACACTCATTACTCCACACTAGGTTTTTCCTGTATCGATAACACGGGCACTGTACTGAGACAAAACGGTACCTAAAGGGAAAATAATGGAATGATGAACATATAATAATGCAAACATTTTTTTATAAAATCTGAAACCCGTCTGCTTAAAAATAATAAGTGAAAATGGAAAAATCACGTTTTGTTATTGAATTTTTTAACCCGGTAGCAAACGTAATTTTTCGTGTAATTATTGTTTGCAGCACCTTGTAATATAAAATATGTTTTTTTGTCATTGGTTATTTTTCAGCGTTCGGATTTTGTTTTTAAAACATTTTGTTTAATTTAAATCTTTTTAAGAGTTTGCGTCAAAATTTATAGTGTTATAAGATATATATTTATGTAGTTGACGATTTAAAATTAAAGCTACTAACTTTAATTTAATACCTACCCATATTGTCATGATTAGAAATCGCCTCCTTTCGCTTTCTTTTTATTAGCAGACCTTCATATCAAAATTTTGAATATCTTATGTCAGTATTACATAATGCGTTAAATTCCGTTTGGACTGTAGAGCTTCACAAAAAAATGGTATATGAATACATACAAACATTAGAAAAAAAATCCTCTCATTGATGCAGTCAAGTAAATACAAATATAATACTACTTGTAGTATAATTTATCAGGCGAACGTAAAATAATATTGTAATGTGGATAATAATACCCCAATGTGTATAAAATTAGGTTTCAAAAAGCCTCCATCATTTACATAAACAGGATTTCCTTCATTAGCTTAAGCTAAGACATGAAGCCTTACTTTTTTAATTTATTTCTCTTTACGAACCCTCGTCAGTTTGCTTTTTTAAGCTGGTATTTAATGCTAATGTTTGTTCCATTTTATAATTAGTCACAACTGACATGAAATAATATGAGTATATTTATTTGTCTTGTGACTAGGAATACATTTTATTGGTTGATAATATAATAATAGACAGATTTGATAATACATATATCTTTTTGCATTCGGAGTCATACTTATTCGATGCATTCCAACTAAGTCATCAGGACTAGCAAGAAATTCGTAGGCACCCTATTTCTAGCGTGAAGTATTTCTTGCTTGTCGATAGAAGGGTGTGGTTGCCGGAACACTTTCACATGAGGCGAGCATCATAGTCCTCGGGAGTAGCAACGCATCTGTGATTGACTTCAGACGGAACCCATGTTCTGTATGAGGTTGATTACAGATGTCCAGGTGGACTGCATGCTCGTTTGCTGCTTCAGTCAGATAAAAAAAAAACAAAACCTCAGGATAGACTGGTCTTCTTTGGAGTTAAGTACAGATGTTGTGCATAGGCGGTAATGGCACTTACTGTACTTCATCCGGGTTTTTTGCTTTTACATCATAAAAGTTCGACATTTTAAAGTAGCAGTAGGTACTTAATTGAATTAAGTAAGAAAGGTGAAGCCCACAATGTGAAAAAGTTACAAGTGTATTCTCTACTTTATGTAACATATTATGTAGTTTGTTATTATCATTGTTATCAATAATTACGCAATTATAAATCAACAATCGTCCTTATTTGAAGTAAAGATGAATGTTCGAATTGTTACACTATCTCTAATACGACCATATCTATTTGCTTTTTATGAATAAAATGTAAAGTTATAATAGTATAAGTAATAAACATTCAGGGCATTACAAAATGCATATAATTATGCAGTCTCCCAAATATGTTAACAAACCATTATAAACGGATAACTTAGTTACTTATTTTTATGGTCTATAGTTTAAAGAATTTACGTATACGTATGTTTTCCAAATAGTAAATATATAGAATTGTCTTAATTATAGAAAGCTGATGAATAGACGAGATATTAAAGAACAAGTGGTAGTCCTCCTAGAGAGAGCGGTGATAGCCTAATGGTAGAAACTTGCCCTCTTAATCGGGAGGTCCGAGATTCAAACCCAGGCACGCCTGACTGATTCATGTGTGTATTAGAAATTAATTATCACTATTTTTCGGTGAAGAAAAACATTGTGAGGAAACCTACATACCCGAGAGTTCTTTAAAAAACAGTTCTCGGAGGACGCCAGCAGTGGGACAATAATGGGGTGACGAGGAGGTAGAACTCGTGTTGTTCGACCGGGGAAGTACCACCAACACACCTAGCGTAAAGTAGGTCTTGCATTTCAGTGGATGGATGCGGCTGTTGGTTCACATTTACATATATAAAGAAACCGTCTTAGTCCAGCATCTCATCTATGATTGACTTCACATTGAACTCCTGACTTATATCTTTCTTACACATGTTAGAGGGCGGCAATAACCACCAATAGTTAAGTTTATTGTAAAAAAGAGTATTTTTAATAATATTCCAGTTATGTCACGCGACCGGCAGTGACGTCACACGGACAATGGGTACCCACCGCGCGGCTATCCAAATAGCACACGTGGTGGGCGCAGTTGGAGGACCCCTGCTCTACCGCCACCTCGGATTCTACGGTGTGTTTCCCCTTGTTTTATTACTGCAGGTACTTCTTTTCATTACTCACGAAATGTTATCCGCAGCTTTATTAAGTGTATGCGCCTACGATATTTTTTTTATTTAAAATGTATAAGGATATGTATGTACATGGAGTATAAAGATTAGGTATGAACTCAAATTCATATTAATAATTAATCAGGCATATATATCATGATGTTTTTAATGTTTAATGTGATTTATTGGATTGTAATGTTGTTTTCAAAGTATATTTTACTATGTCAAATATAAGTGTAGGTAAAGACAATCTAAAATTTACGAACAAAAAGTAAAGGGCAAAAGGAATAGGAATTGTAACGGCGACAGAAATGCAAGTTGTATATAACAACTGTACCTACAACAACGGATTGCCTGTGATTTTCTTTAATACCTACTGGAATAAATATGGCAATCATTGTTATAAAACTATTTTCTTATTCAAATGACACAAGTCTAATTCGTATTTTTAATACGTTCATTAGTCCTCGGATTTTCTTATAATAATAATTTTGAATTATTTCCTCCTATTTTTCAATTGAGTGTGAATTGTCTTGTTTCTACAACTTGTCATTGAAAACTCAATAATAGTCTACCAGTTAAGAATAATAGTTGTCTTTTTATGCACGTCGTATTAAAAGTATCTTTAGAGGTAAAGTTAAAATTACTTATTAATTTACTACGTAAAATACATTTTAATTCCGCAGCTATCATCTTTAGCATACGTCATAGTAGCTGTTAAGGACGTTAACGTGAACGAAGATAACAAAGTGTCGGTATTGAACTGGAGGTTACCACTCAACGCCGTGCGATGCCTGGTGCGCCCCCGAGAAGGATATAAGCGCCTTATCATCCTATTGATGCTTGTTGTCGCACTTGGGGACAGGATGCTGTTATCTGGTTGGTTTTTTGGCTTTTATTTTCCCTGTATAAAGATGGTATAAAATAAACAATAAGTAAAATACACATAGCGCCGCCGCACACGGGCCACTCGCGTTGGCCACAAATGCCGCCACTAGAAGCTAAAAGCGGTCATCGTGTGCGGCGAGTCTATATAAAGTGTATAGATACTATAGGCACAGTACAAATATGGAACAGTATGGAAACTAAGCCTAGTTGATAAAATGATTACCCACACTCTATTGACGCAATATCATTGTCTCTTTATTATTTTTTTAGTAATACTGTTATTTTTTTTTATTTTAGCATCTGCTGTCCTGTAGACATCAATCAATCGAATTGTAATATCTACGCATTTTACAAGTAATATTAGAAGGTAATCTGACGGCATCGACTAATCCTATCATGACGACAATTATTACTATAGTTTTAAATACGGAAAACTGTTTAATATTTATACAATTAAATTTTATACAACAGCGTATTTTTTTACAAATTTTGGTGAGAGCGTACATTATGTTGCATTTTTAAAGAGATCGCAGAAACAAATAGCAACGTGACCACTCGTCTTGGCGCGACACTCGCTTGTTCGCTACTGAAGTACTGCGAAAACCCCTTAGCTGCCTCGTTGATGCGTATGTTTGTGTGACTGTGCCTTTTTTGAACGTTTGTAGGCATTTTCCATACCGTTCCCCATATTTCTACTGTGTTATAGGAGTATGCCTGTGGCGGCGTTTGTGGCCGCCGCAAATGGCAAGTGTGGGGCGACACATTCCAGTTATAACAAAAAAGCCTCACTTACTAAGTTTCTTGCCGGATCTTCTAAATTGAGGTTGTATTTCGGTCCGAGGGTACTGTAAGAAAAACTTTCGTGACTGACAATTTGTCAGTGACTACATCAGCCTATGGAAAATAGAGACATTTAGACATTTCCTTTAGTTGAGTTTGGTAGAGTCATTGGTAACCACAGATAAAAACATTTATAATTTCCATAGAGGTAAAACGCCCATAAAATTTGGTAATGGTAACGTTCCCATAAAAGCTAATGAATTATGCTTGTCTTATTTTAATTCTAATTGTACAATTGTTTTCAGCTGAGGTTCTGCTAGCGTACATGTACTACCGTTACAAGTTTAAATGGGACGACGTGATGTTTGGCTCCTTCCTAGCATATCGGAATATTGCTAGTTTTACAGGTAAGTAGATAATTTCTAGGCCTATAAAGTCCTCTGATAAAAGAGTAGTACCTAATAACCTAATGGTTGTAACTCGGGTTCTCAGCCGAGGGTCCAACGTTCGAATCCTAGAAATCACGCATCATGTATTTTTCGAGCGTATGTATGTATATATGTTTGTTTGTTTGTTTGTTTGTATGTATGTCCATTTCTTTGGCACGTGCTACGCCCAAACGGCTTGACGGATTGTAACATATGGCATATCATTTGAAACGACTCGGTTGTGAGAGAGACTAATTTATACGAGTAAAGATGGTCGTATTAGAAATTAATTACCGTTGCTTTACTGTGAAGCCAATCACAGTTGTTACGCGTCTACGTGACATAGACGTATTTTCACTACTATGCTCATCACGACATGATATTAATGAAAATAGAAAGAAAGAAAGAAAGAAAACATTTATTTCGGTCCATCGACACAAAGACAGAATAGGCACATACATTTAAATTAGAAATAAGTTATAAGGGTAAAAATAACAATATGCGAAAAAAAAATCCGTTAAAACTAAAACAATAAAAAAAAAATGTATCAGTAATGTCAAAAGACTCACTAAGAAATAAAATAAAAACAAAATAACATAATTATATCGATGGGGACCGAAAAAATAAAGAATTGTTTCACTAAACCTATGGTTATTTTATTGTTTCGATTAACGTTTTAAGTCAATACATAGCATATAGTAACTAACATAATAAAATTATAAAACAAAGGGTACAATTACTTTAAAACGATTAATTGTGTTTAGTTTTAGTAGGTATTTGAAAAAACAAACGAGCTAACATAATAATTTACTTCATTGAATGATTTTCGGATTTGCGTCAAAATACGCAATTCGTTAAGACGTTTGGGTTGTAGCTTGTGCCAAAAAAATAAGAGTCCATACAAACATATACACACACATATTTACATACATACGCTAAACATCACTCTCCTGACGCAGTCGGGTAACAAAACGAGCATCGGAGTAGCCTGACCAAAATAAAAATTGTAATAGAACGTAAAATATGAAAATTGTAACGTACCTACTACAGGTACAATGCTGATACTGACGGTGCTAAAACGGCAACATACATACACACACACATACATACATACCTACGCTCGAAAAACATCACTCTCCCGACGCAGTCGGGAAAATAAACGAGCATCGGAATAGCATGACTAAAATAAAAATTCTAAAAGAAACAACGTAAAAGACGATAATTGTAACGTACTACAGATACACTGCTAATACTGGCGATGCTGAAGCGGCGGCTACATATACAAATACGCATATATATGCTCGAAAAATAGTACCCTCTGATGCTGTCGAGTAAAAAAACGAGCGTTTAATTACTGTGACCATAGTATTGTAACGTACTACAGGTATACTGCCGATACTGACAGTGCTGAAGCTTCGGCTGCTGTACACACGTAGAAATATACATTCATACGCTTGAAGAACAGTACCTTTTGGGTACGCAGTCGATTAGAAAAACAAGCGTCAAATTAGCGTGTTTAAAATATTACTAGTCACTAGTATATTACTAGTCACTAGTAGTGCAATATTTCTCTTATTTAAATAAATTTTAATCATTTTCAAGTTATTTTGAACGCACCCGTCATAGGTAAAAAGAGGTTTACTATGCTGCATTTAAAAGCAATAGCGGTTATTTTGACAAAGACATCTGAGATTTTTCACATTATGTGTTTTTATACTACTCGACCAAAACAATTAGGCATACGAAAGTTGAAACGTCATTAGAACTAGGGATTTCCCATCCCGATACGAAGTATATTCTCTTACCAAATACCAAAAGTATGTAGGTATACCATTATTAAAACATACACCATAGTGGTGTATTATCAATAGTCGAGTATTTATAAAAGCACTTTCATGTGTTTAATATATTCGCAGACATGGAATATTTTCTTTCTTTTTTTTATGTGTGTAAGAGACTGGTGCCTGTTGCAGCACACATTCGATTTTCGACTTTGGAGACAGGAGTACTGAGCCCAATACTCTTCTCTTGTTAAAAAAACGCATATTTTGAATGTAAGAGTCCTTTCTCCTCCAAGAACAGTCTTTTTCCTACCCATTTTGATGTTTATTGACGGATAATCAACTAATTTAATAATAACTTTAAAAATTCAACAATCACTCATTAAACTAACATTTTCGAAATAACATTAAATACGTGCTGGCTAACGTAAACACCCAGACGATACACGACTGCACGTCACTAGGGGATGCGCGGGGTAAGAAGCGAGATGCGGGGTATTGAACCACTTTTGTTTTATACGCCTAATTGTTGTGGTCAAGTAATAGTAAGGCATTGAATGTTCCATTTCGTATATTATGTATGTGTTTTTGTCATATGCAAGGTAGTGTGTGTAATGTGTTTTTAATGTTTTATGCATTATTTGAAAAAAATATTTGCATTCCGTAATCCTCCTCTACATCAACTATAACCGTGCGTAATTTCAAACTCCTACTCCTGCGGCAAGTATCTTAAAAACGAATCACAAAATATTGCTTCGCGTATTAATATATAGATAACGTACTACAGGTACTCTGCTGATACTGGCGGTGCTGAAGCGGCGGCTGCGGCTCGCGGACGAGGCGGTGGGCGCGCTGAGCTGCGCGTCGTATGTCCTCGCCACCACCGGCCTCATCGCCGCTACCACCACGCTCGTTGTTTTCTTCCGTATGTACACTATTTTTATAAGATGCATGTAGTTCACCTGACTTTTTTTTCTACAAGATTAAAGTTGCAGACGAGCATGCAGTTCGTCGTCAACCCATTATTGTCCCACTGCTGGGCACGGGTCTTCTCTCAGATTGAGAGAGTTTGAGGCCATAGTCCACCGTGCTGGCCAAGTGCGAACTGGTGGACTTCACACACCTCCGAGAACTTTTTTTTTTATATAGAACTCTCGGGTGTGTAGGTTTCCTCACGATGTTTACCTTCACCGAAAAGCAGTGATAATTAATTTCTAATACGCACATAATTTTAGAAAAATCAGTGGTGCCCCCGATCGAGAGGGCAAGCTTCGACCATTAAGCTATCACTGCTCCAATGCAGTTCACCTGATGCTAATGGTCACTGCCGTCCGTGGACAAATGTAAGCAACTTCATATATGAGTTCCATCTGAAGTCAATCACAGATGCGTTGGTCCTCCCAGGGACTAATATATTTACCTCATATAAAAGTAACCGGCAACCACATCCTTCCATCAAAACGCAAGAACTGCTTTACGCTAGATATAAGTATGGCGCTGGTACCTCCCCGGTCGAACTACACTGATTTAGCACATAGTTAAACTCTTTTTTAATGCACTTAATTTAAACGGTTACACTATTATATGTACGGGATGTACATAATTTAATATTATACAATTAGGTATGTGTTTATCTCTATTAATTCATTGGTCGACGATATTTAAATATAGCTGGCAAAAAAATATACGAAATTCAAACACTTATTAACGAACCACGCACATAGTACCGTATTCTTTGAATGTGAAACGGTGTTTTCCTTCAGATACGAAGTATAACAATTCACATTATCAAAGCTGTCGGAATTTACGTATGCTTAGTAACTTTTTATGGAATTACCTATCGTCTGCAATCAATCAAAATATATTCTGTTATTTCATCGCTTTACATGAGGGACATTCATCATGTGATTATTAAACATGCATAGCACCCTGCTTCGTGTGTGTAATTCGTACATAATATTGGTATCGACATTAGTTAGTTCCATCAGATGTTATGTATTTTTTTTCAGACAAATAAGTACAAAAATGTGTATAATTTTATTAATAATTTAGAACAAAATTTATGTGGAATTAGTAACAGCTTAAAACTCTGCCAATATCCTACTAATATTATAAATGCGAAAGTTTGTGAGGATGTATGTGTATTTGTTATTCTTTCACGCAAAAACTACTCAACGGATTTGGTTGAAACTTTACAGTAGTATAGGTTATACATCAGAATAACACATGGGCTATAATTTATACCGATTTTTTTGTAATTAGGTTATAAAATAACGAGAAATATCAGGTTAGTCGCAAAAAAAGTTGTCCTCTGAGAGCTATCTTCGCGTACGCTGCCTAAACCGTTGGAGATATCCAAATATAATGTACCGTGGGATTGTTTGGCTCACATAGATCTAAATAAAAGTCCGCGACAGCATATGTCTATATTTTATGTATAACCCACAATAACTCTTTTTATACTTTGAAAATTTTAAAAATATGAAGTTGATGTTTCCATGTGTTTTATACAAACTAAATATTAATCCTTATCAAAATAAATGATTTCAAAAAATCAAGCATGTAATAAAGATTGAGTCTGCCTTTTACACCATGTGAATTAGATAAGTAGTTTAGAAGATATTACGAGTATAACATATTACGTAGTCAATTGATTGACCGGCAGAACGCGCCGTGCGCCGCCGCCGTACACAACGAAGTTGTATGATATTAATATTTGAATGGTTATAAAACACGGAGCAAAATGTGAAAGGTCAATGACGTCCCTGTAGTTCCGGGAATAAGGCTAGAGGCTTTTAGTTGCCTCTTACCCCTGTCTGTGGTAAGAGGCAACTAAAAGGGGGCTTTCGGGGTTGCGGGCGGCTAGACTGGGAGCTCCAAACCTGAACCGTCCAGCCAGGCGATCCCGGGAAGGACATATCGTGGTAAAGACCAGGTGGAGGGGTGGGCCCAGGCGCTCACTTGGGAGGAGCCCGATGGGGCAATGCACTCAGAGGACTCCAGTTGCGTTCCTTTGAAGATCCCGGAGTCCTGGTGCTATAAGAATCCTAGATAACCCTGCGTCGCTCCCACGGCGTATAGTACCTTTTGAAGGTTTCTCTCTAGATAAAAAAGAAAAAAAGGTCAATGAGAATGAAACAGTGGAAAGGTTAAATATGTTATTCAATCGTCATCGACCTTTTAATCTTACACAACTCGGCACACATGTCAGATTAGCAGTAGTTTAGGTCGTAGTTGACCACGCTAGCCAACTGCGCGTTGTAACCGTCACGCGTTTTGAGACTCTTTCTTTTAATTTCAGAGTAAGCATTAATATCTGTTGCCGACAAAACTAATTCAAATTAATATACGTGCCTGTGATTTGAAATTTGAACACACTGATTTAGGCGATTAACACACGGCACCGCGCACCGCCGTGAATAGCGGTGCCCCGCGCGGTAAGGCGGTTTACGCACCTGTACGCGCGGATCGACCGATCATCAAAATAACTTTTCGACATCGAAATTCATTTTATTAAATTGCAACACGGCCTGCATCAACGATGATCCGCGCGGTTAGGCACCGGCCCGTGTGTGAGGCGCCGACCCTCGGCACTGTCGTTCGCGCGGAGACACGGTGGTGATGAGAACACCTCTGGACCGCGCGGTCGGTCGGTGTACGTGTGTGAGGCATCAACGGATTTATTAGACCCCAATACAACATGAGATCCGCTTCACCACCTACCGCGGCAGTGAGCGGTAGGTGGTGATAGCCTTAGGAAGGGCAAGGGTTCAATCTGAAGTCAATCACAGATGCGTTGCTACTCCCGAGGACTATGATGATCGCCTCATATAAAAGTGAGCCGGCAGACACACCCTTCTAATGAAACACAAGAACTGCTTCACGGTAGAAACAGGCGCGGCGGTGATGCCTCCCTGGTTGAACCATTGTTCTACCACCTTGCAAACTTCATGTGGCAGACTAAATTCCACGCGAGCGAAGCCGCGGGCAAAGGCTAGTATTATTATACATGACATGTAAACGAATGTATAAAATAATAAACAAAAATATGATTTTATTGTTTCATAACCTCAATATTTTATTGAAAATACCTATGACATGTCAAGTTTCGAAATGATAAAAGCAGTAAAATCGTTTTGGGATTATATTTTTTGAAATAACATCGCGTTCCACCGGTTTCAATCAGAAACAAGAATTGAAAATTTAAGTATTAAAATGACATATTATATGTAGGTATATAATGATTTACCTACATATAATACAGAGCAGTGATAGCCTAATGGTTGAAATTTGCCCTCTCAATCGGTAGGTCCGAGGTTCAAACCCAGGCACGCACCACTGATTTATGTGCGTATTAGAAATTAATTATCACTGCTTTTCGGTGAAGGTAAACATCGTGAGGAAACCTAAACACCCGAGAGTTCTTAAAAAAAAAACCAAGTTCTCGGAGGTGTGTGAAGCCAACCAATTCGCACTTGGCCAGCGCGGTGGACTATGGCCTAAAACGCTCTCATTCTGAGAGAAGACCCGTGCTCAGCAGTGGAACAATAATGGGTTGACGAGAGATATAATGTAAATAAAAATCCTGATGATAGGTAAGTGGTCACTGCCATGCCTATTAACGAAACTTCATATCAAAGACGCATTGCTACTCCCGAAGATTAAATTTTCACTTCATACACCTAAAAGCCAGGAACTATTTCACAACTCTTTCGATATGATCTTTTTGGTAAACAATTTAACAATCTCAATACTTGCAATCATTTACTAGGTGGTATAACCAGTGTAGTACGGCCTAGGAGGCCAACTGTCACGCTTATTTCTAGTGTTAAGCAGTTCTTGCGTTTCGATTGAAAAGTGTGGAAGCCGGCTCACTTTTATTTGACTACCATCTTAGTCCTCGGGAGTAGCAACGCATCAATGAATGACTTCAGAAAGAATTTGTTCTATATGAAATAGCTTACACGTGTCCATGGGCGGCAGTGACCACTTACCAGCAGGTAAACTGCATGTTTGCCACTTCAGTCGAATAACAAAAATCTTAAATAAACCCTTAAATTTCATATTTTGGTTTTAAATATAAATCGCCCTTTTTACAGTTCCATTGGTCGGGATTATCGCCCAAGGCTCTCAGGTCGTACAGCGGCCGCTCCTAAACAAACAGATTTTGCCAAACGAACAAGGTATTGTGTTTACTTTACTGTATGTACTTTTATGATTTATGATAAGATAGACTTTTTACATGATATTGAAATAAAAAAATCCAAAACTTTAAACAGGCAATATTTTTATAACCATGTTTTATGTGTGTGTTAAGTATTTGTGTATGTGCTTGTTTAGAAATTGATCACATACCGGTATCTGCGGATACTAAATTTATAAACCTCGTACAAATATTTATGTCTTCCAAGAATAAAGTAGCAAACGAGCATACCGTCCATCTGATGGTAAGTGGTAACTGTCACCCAACCTTTAAACAACTTTATATAGAAAGCAAGAGCTTTATTAAAAATCAATCACAGATGCATTGCTACTTCCAAAGATTTAGATGAATATAAAAGTGAGCCTGCAAACACATCCTTCCACCAAAATGCAAGAACTGCTGCACGCTAGATTTAGTTGGGGGGATAGTGCCGGTCTCCGACCGACTCTCCGGTTGAACCATATACTTTCCACCGCCTTGGAAGTATAAGTAATCTAGAACAAGTAGCTACTCCTATTTCATATTAATTTGTTCCGATACTGAATAAGACAGGAGTTTGATTTGAGTTTCATCACAAATGCAAAGCTACTTGTTTCACAGCTGAATTTGGTTAAGCTCAAAGAAATCACAATAGCTTCCTAATTATACCACAGTCATAAAATAGAAATAAATGTAATGATGGGAATCGTCATAGTCAGATTATAAGTACCTTTTCTAACATTTATTTCAGGCAAAATTTACAGCGTTATGGGCGCCTTCGAATCCGCGACGCAAACACTGTCCTCTCCACTTTATTCCCTGCTCTACGCGAAGACTGTATCAACAACTCCCGACGCTTGGCTGGTGCCTGGCATTATTATAGCTGTTATACAAGCTCTTTGTTACTTGCTAACAAAGAGATTAGCCAACAAACCTAACAAAGAACCGCAAACTGAGAAAAATATCGAAAATCCCGTGGAAAAAGACGTTGAAGCCAAGTCGAATTCTAATTCTGTTAATAACTCGCAGATCGTTAAGACCAAAGAACAAAGTTAATATAAGTTGTATTCGAATAAAATGTATTTTTTTAGAAAGTTGTTGTTTAATTTCTTTCAAAAGGTAATTGGAATATGTTATGATTATTTAACTTTTTTCTAATATTCGACACTATTAAAGAGAAGTCATGATATTTGAGGTTTCAGGTTTAAGAACTTGTATGTTCATTAAGAACACGAACTTATCACTGCCAAATTTAGTACGCTGTTATACAGAATACGCTTTTTCATTACGGTCCAAAATGGACGATTTAACAAAAAAATGTGATATCTCACAATTCGCCCAGTATTCGAACAGTATTTTAACTATAATATAAATGTACTTTAGTTAGTAATGCTTACCTCAGCTTGGTGGTATCCACGAAATAAAAAAAGTTTGTCCAGCTAAAAATACTTTTATAGACTGTATTTTTTTTAGAGTTTTATTGCTTTGTAACTGTTTAAATATAAGGTATATTTAAACAGTTACAAAGCAATAAAACTCCTATTCAGACCCAATCACTGTATAGTATAAATATTTCGGAAGTAATAATTAAAAACCTAATGGTAAAGTACGTCAGATAGGCAGGATCGATTGATATTATTTTATATATACCCCAATATATCCTTATTATACTGAGACTGCTGTAAAAATATAAGACTCAAAGGTTTGTTAGACATTTAAAAGTTTAGAAACATTTAAAACGTGATTTTAAATGTTAACGTTTTTCAATACATTTAACGTTTTAAACATTTGGTATTTTACATAATTATTTAACGTACCTACCTATCTTACTATCTATTATTTTCAATAGAGACAACCTCGGATGTCACAAATTACGTCCCACTCTACTTTCTGGTTTTTTTAATATGGTATTTCCAACATTGATAAGATCGCCATCGTTTTAGATTATCAAGATATATCGATGTGTCGCGGATATGTCTATTCAAAGTGAAATATTTATTGTTTCAAAGACAAAAACATTCGCATATGATGGATATTAAACTGCATTTAATTTTAGAGTAAAATAATTAATTGCTAATAATTAACCAGAAAGACAGCTATATGTATTTTAAATGCAAGTCATAGTACATATCTTTAATTGTAAATAATTAAAATAATTGAAAAACCTGCAATAAATTTCTACTAATATTATAGGTAAATGTGAATGTCAGTTTGCTGGTTACGCATTCACGCCAAAACTACTCAACCAACTATAATGAAACCTTGTCTTAGAGTTATTAGAATAAACAGAGGATACTATTTATTAAACAATGTATATAAAAAAAATTATGTAGTTATTTCTTAATGCTGAATTATATTGATTCGGATTTATTAGAATGTAATGATATTTATTTAAGGGCTTCAACGAGAGCGAAAGCGCTGGTAAATTCTAGTATAAAATGTATTAAAGAACTATAAAGAACTTGAAAATGTAATTTTAATGCTGTCAATGTGCAGTGTAAGGACTCTTTCATTGTTAAGTGGTCTTTGCATCTGTGATTGACTTCAGATAAAACCCCTGTTATGTATGAAGTTGCTTACAGATGTCCATTGACAGCAGTAATCACTCACCATCAGACCAACTGCATGCTCCTTTCTAGTTTAACTTTTACTCGTCATATGACGGTTGGACCGTTTGAAAGTTTGATATGACTGTAATCCAGCTTGTCTTGAACTGAACTTGATAATGTCAAAATAGCACAAAAAGTTTTCAAATTCAATTAAATAGTTTTATTTTTAGAGTGACTTTAAAAAGGGTAGTATTTAAATAAGTGACTGTAAATAAAAGTTTAAAGTGACAAAAATAATTAATTTACGTTATAGTATTACTAAATGAACGACTGACTGCGAATACTTAATTAATGACGAGAAATGAAAAGAACAGCAACTTACATACATTAATTTGAGTTACTTAAAATACAAATTAAGAAAACAATCCACGTTTTCTTTAGTTTTTTATGTATGTGTTTGTGTCAATGTATGGTGCTATGTAATGTTATTTTTAATCGGTTTTATGTATGTTTCATGTATCATTAAAAATATTATTATGGCATCTTGCACTCCTTCTCGATATATAAACCAAATTTCAACCTCCTCCATCCGCGTAATTTTCTTAAAAAATGGCTCCCAAGTTTTTGCTTCAGGTATTTATTATTATTATTATTATTATTATTTATTATTATTATTTATAGATGGATAGAATAAAAAAATATACTTAATTCATATGGTTCTACAAACAAATAGACAAACGATTTTTTTTACTATAGAGTGGCCGAAATGTCTTTGACCATGCAGTAATCATTCAAATATCCTCTCAAGTGCGGAAAACCCGAAAAGAAGATGGTATGTAAAATAATAACATGATAAAACAGAGACATGTTTTTATCTGCCACCCTGCCACGTATTTATAAACAATAACTTTCCGGATAATTTCAGTAAAAAAACAGCTCCTGTGGTGAAAACATCCAAGTGAACAATTTTTCAAATATCTTTATTCAAATCATCAAAAGTTATAAACAAGTAAGTACTTGGGAATATATTTTATATTCGGTAATTTTTTTAGTACATTATTTATATATATTTGATATATTTTGTATAATACCCCATAATAAAAGCTTTAATCTTATTTCGTAGACCTCTTTCTTGAAATTTTAAGAATACTTTTTCGATTTTAGATTTTTTTATCACGTAGTTTATCAACCACAGAAATTCATACGTTAAGTATTTTAATTTGCACTTGGCGTCGTTACTATAAAAATGGTTTTAAAGATATTTGGATTAATTATGTGACACATAGATTTTTTCCATTATTTGAATCAATCAAACCACAACAGTGAACTGTCTCCTCTCTCTGTCTCCTCGAACTGTCTCTATTCAATACTTGTGTTTCAACCCCTTTAGTTTATTATGCATATAGTATTATTAAATCAAGGTAGACCATACCTGGCTTCACGCTAGAAAGCGGTAGTACCTTCGCTACACCAATTTCTAGTGTGAGAGAAAGATATGGTTGCTGGCCAGCGTTGCCAGTCGTCCCGATTTTTTGATTAAAATTAGATGTCCCACGCGGGACAGGCTCAGAGTCCCGCTTTTCGGAAAGGACTGGAATTTACTCAAATTTAAGTCACTGCAGTTTGTCGATCAAAAAAAGAGGTCGCCAAATGTATACAAATTTAAGTCGATCGACAGTTTGTACATACACCAAAAAGGTCGCCAATTATTGATCTTCCGGCCCCCGTCCACCGTGTCCCGCTTTTGACTACTTAGTCCCTCTTTTTTCAATCAAAAAGTTCCTCAATCCTTGATTAAATAAAAATTACTCACTCACTTTTATATGAGGCGACCATCTTAACCCTCGGGAGTTGCATTGCAACTGTGATTATCTTCAAATAGAACCTTTGTTCTACATAAATGATGTTGTTTACAGATGTCCATAGACGGCAGTGACTTAAGGTACCATGAAGGTAGACTGCATGGTTGTTTGCTACTGCAAGCTTATAAAAAAATTGCCGTTACACTAGTAGTAATATAAGCGTATGTATATGACTGACGAAATTAATACCTACTGTTTATTCCAGATATGTCGGGGTCCGGAAACAACCCACAAAAACCATACCGGCCGCCCGCATATGAGCGGCCTAATGCTCCCCCGGATGGCTCAAAGGGACGTCCAACAGCGAAGTTTGTCGGAGAAAAAAATCGATAATGAAACGACTTCGTAATATAGATTAGACTTCCCTAGTAGACGAAAATAAAAGCACGAAATTAGATTAACGTGATTGTAAAGTAATGAAAATATTTTCGTTTATCAGTATTATGAAGTGTACATTTAAGTTTAAATAATTAGTTGAAACTAATTGAACTAATTTGAGGCTAATGACTATTTTAAGTATTATATTTGTAGAATCTCAATAAACAATTATATTTATAAGAGGGTATTTTTTATTTTAGATACGACTTCAGTAAGGAAAGTATATGATATGAATTCAAATTAGAATAAGTTAACATTTATTTCATAAATTCAAAAGATACAGTTCTGCACAAAGTTTTCTATTGTTTTCGATATTGCTAACGAATTCCAAAAAATAATATTATGATCATCAATACTTTTCATTTCGCTGAATTCAACGAATGCCGCCTAACATTATGTCACAAACCAAACTGGCTGTATTAGGCATTATTGAAAACGGACTGCTGTTGAATATGGCTACTGAAGTGCCGTTTACTTTGGTCTACGACCGAACTCTTTTGCGTCCGGATACGGCCAATCGACGTAATGTAAGCGTGCCATAATAGTACATTTTTAAATTTTAATCATTTTTTAACCTCTATGTACCGTCTACCAGACGGTAGACGGTACATAGAGGTTACATTGTGATGTACAACCACTGTACAAAACAAAGTCGCTTCCCGTTATCTGTCCCTATGTATGCTTTAAAAAAAAACTTCTTTAAAAACTACGCTACAGATTTTAAAGCAGTTTGTTTTAAATAGGTAGAGTAATTGAAAAAAAGGTTTGTGTGTATAATACATGCATAATATAATAGAGGAACGCTGATAATTATTGACTTTTAGGTGGAACAAAGTTCGCCGTGTCAGCTAGTTCAATTATATAACTTGAATAAGGATAATGCTGTAAGTAATAACATTGACAATAGTACCTAAAATAGTAGCGTAATTCAGACGAAAGAGATTGTAAGCTGTGAACTCCAGGCGATTAGCACTGACGACTTGTTTGAATGTTTGTAAAACTTCTCTCGTTGCTTTATCTGAAAATGCATTAGTTTTAAATCTCTTCATTTAAGAATCTATTGTAAAAGAACATTAAAAGGTTTTTATTTTTATAAATATTTATACATAAATAATTAAATTTCGTAATTTATAAATTGCATTATTTGCTTTTTATACAAGTTTGCTTGGAAATTAAAAAGTCAAGCTACTAGTATTTAAAATGTATTCCGATTTTGAACTTGCACTTCGAAACTTGAACTCTACAGTTACGAACGAGAGGTTTAAAATAAACATGAACTTTGATGCGTTGGCTTTGTATGCCAAGACTTCTAGATCATGAAAACCAGGTCAGAGTAACGAATTGTAATTTTATATTAAAGAAGTTTAATACATACAACAACTAATTTGTAATTATATGAATGAATGCTTTGTAATATTTTAGGGAATAAAATTTTCGATCTGATTTAAATTTTGCTAAATTGTACAGGTTCTGAATAAATAATGGAACTCAGCACTATTAGCTCCTAGGCTAAACAGAATGAGTCGCACTAGGCTCCAGCTTCAGTGAGTGCCAAAAAATGCTTTTGCAAAAAAAAAAACTCCTTTTGAACGTAATTATCATGAATATTGTTAATTAATATAAAATCAGATAACCTGAAATGAAAACGTCGATCAAAGAGCACTGAAAGTCAGTCTCGGTTTATCCTGAAGAAAGGCCAACGGCAAAGCTCAAGGTTTACAGATGGTGCTGTTCGTGTATATTTTTTGACTAATTCGGAATTAAGATAGGGTCAACTTTAGCCGCGTAGCTATTTGTCTATCAAATCGCTTTACAGGGTACATCGCTACCTAATTTATATGCCGTTGATTAAATCGCGAGCGGTTATTCCCCTCAACAATTTTTATCCACCCGCCCTCTTCATTCGGCGAATATCGACTCTACATACCTTATGCATTTGGAATTTTAGTCACCAGCGTCCTAGTCGAATAAGTATTAATGCAATCGATTTCAAATTGCTGCCTAGGTTTGCGGTAAAATACGACCCGCTCAAGGAACGTCTGATGATAAAATTGAGATAAATATCTTGAGTCATAAAATTTTATCATCAAGAGTATGCTCTTATGATATACGCAATGCTAAATATATTAAGCACCTTTCGAACTTTTAGATGCGTACTTACCACATCGAAAGTCAATCATATGTTTTATAATAAGCAATTCAGTTTGGTCCACTTCCTGCCGTAGTTGGTTATCAACGTAGCATCCAATAAAATACCAAAAGAATGGTAAAGCGCTCCGTGCGATGACTATCCACGCCATTTTCACCTGCAAAATATTATTATCAATAACAAACACTAAAAATTTAATTACAAATACGAAAATAATGAAAGTAACCATTAATATGTTAACGCGTGAACCATCGGTGTAGGTAAAATGCCCACTCAAGATGAGCTTATTCGTTTTTTTAAACACATAGAGTATTTTATTAGTGAAAAATATTTTAACTTGTTATTAAATATTACATTGAGAACACAAAAAGTGATAATTAGTATGTAATCACTAACTACTAAGCAGGGATGTATTAGTGCAATATTATTAAAGAAAATCTCTTTAAAAGATACAGGTAAAAGGCCACACTATCTACTAATGAAAAATTTTCAGAGTAATCCATCTTAATATAAACTAAACCATTTTATGTTATAATACAGAAAATAAATTACCCGATTATTTATAATCAACGATATACCAGTAACCGCATTGGAAAACATTAACCAAACTGACAGAAGTATCTGAAATAGATAAATATGGAAGAATTTTTATTCAGTGATAATAAAAGATTTTGTTTTATATTAACATTAAATTCAAATGTACAACAACAACTACATAAATTACCTGAAATCCATGAAGTTGTTGCAGTAAATTCATACAAATACCTAAATCATCGTAAGTATTGCAAAGCAATTTTAATTCAACTACCCCTTTTTGTATTTGAACGTCATGGAATCTAATTACGGGACTCAAAAAATAATAAAACCTCTTCGACTTTGATAAGTCCCGCAGGAAAAAGTTGTTGTAGGGCTTTAATTTTTGGGAAATATTCAAATTTATCACTTTCAATATAGCCAACATCAATGATAAATTAATAACTAAATGTAAAATAGAGAGAAATGTAGGCATTTTCACTATAAGAGTGAATGGCGGTTTGGCATAAACGAATTCCATGACTATCATCACAATAAATAAAGCGAATGGTAGAGTCATCAAGATGTAAAGTTTGATTGCTAGTAGTTTTTGATTCTGATTTTGAATTTTAAGATCCCGAATAACATTATTGAATGTATTATAAATTTGAATACATAGATTTTCTGAATTGAATAAATTAATAATAATAATAATGACATTGACTAGTAGATTGTTAGCGCTAGAGATCTCTTCTAATAGAATCTTAATTATGATAAAACTCCAATATGTGTTCGAATAAAAATAGGCCGTTATAAATAACAGTGCAACTATCAAAGACCATACTTTTATCCAGCCAGTTTTAGTTACTTTACCAGACACCATCAGGAAAGGTTTATAAAGTCCAAATAAACTGGAAATCCAGTTGAATATACGTAAATAGTAATAAAACATTGTGAGCGACTGATGACGGCGTGACGGCTACCAGCCTAGTTTACTTTATATTAATTAAAAAGTTATCAAATATTTGATCGAATTCCCCCGTGTAACCTGGGTCTGTTTAATTTGAGAGTGAGTTCTTGTTAATTCATTTTTAACTATACGGTTTGTAAAGTAAATTAATATTATGACAACAGTATTAGGTACACTGAATTTGATCTTTTTAATTTGATTGCTTGATCTATTAACGATAAATAGATACCAAATATATATAAAATTAAAAAAAAAAAACAATGTTAAATGAGTAATTACACTTATCAATTTTATATGTTACTCGTTCTCTATACTTTATTGTACAAGCGTTGTTTTCACAAACACTTGCACAGGAATTCACTTATCTAATCACAGAACATGTCGAAGTTGATATAAAACTTGACTTCGATAATGCGTATAACGAAAAGATAAAAGCCTGTGTCCTGAAGTCACATACTTGCCTCTGAGCGATTAACCCCGCCCTGTTGTTCGTTGATTTACAAAAGGAATTTGCTAAATATGTCATGTAAGTAACTAATTTTCTTATTTTGATTTGTTTTTCTCCCAAACTGCTACTCGTATTTGCTCAAAATAAATTCAAGTTACAAAGAAACAGTTATCGTTATATCTTTGTTCAACTTATCTTGTTGGTGAATCGAAATCGATGATATCACTTTGTAACCTCGATTACTTTTTATGAAACTGAAGTTGCAAATGTGCTTGCAGTCCTCCAGACTCCAAGTTGTCTCTGCTGCCCATGGACATCTGTGGACATCATATAGAACAAGCTTTCTATCTAAAGTCAATTACAGATTCGTTGCTACTTCCGGTTAAGCGGAAACGGAGCTAGCAACCAATCCTTTAAACCAAAACGCAAGAAATGCTTCACGTCAGAAATAGATATGGTGTATCTTCAGATCCACATCCCAGATCATACTCGTTCTACTACCTTGTAAAAGACTCACCCTTTATAACAATGAGTGCTAATGGCACATTTCCATTAACCTATCGTTAGGAGGAAGTATTATGCAGTCGTTTGCTAAGCTTTTATTTGCTCGTAGGTATATATATAAAGTAATAATTTGATAAAAAGAAATAGAATTACGGCATGTATATGCTACATTTTTGCCATAAACGCTCGATATGTGGAATTATGTTAGCATCTTCTAAAGGTATTCCAGGAACGTAATAACTGGCGGCTCTTAAAAAAACATGCAAACTCATTAAAAGCAGTGCTTCAGTTTAGTTCTTCAGTTCAGTTTAGTTCTAATGACGCAAATGTCCACAGTTGATAGGGATTAGGTACTTTCCACTACGAGCCCAATAGTCATAAATTTATTGAAAAATATTATGAGCTTATTTTAAACGTTTTCAGACCCACCACACCAAGGGCCGCCGCCGTACCAGGGCTACCCCCCGGGAGCGTTCGCATACGTCACCCCACCAATGATGGTGCATTACCCCCCGCCGCCAGGTCCAGTTACTAATATAACCAACCATCATATCTACCCTCAGCCGGTCCACGTTGTTGAACGTAATCTCGTTACCTTTTTATTAGTGATAAAGTATGTAGTTGTAGTTTTCTTGATTTGAAAAGGTTGTGGGTTTTCTACATTCTAATTTTTATCTTTATATTTCATTAGATATACTATTCTGTTTTTGATACCTTAGTAAAATGTGCACTTTGAAGCATTGCATTTATTATGCTAGTATTAGTGGAGTCTTTAAATAACTTTGAAACCTAAAGTTGTAAAAGCTATATTGCTTCAATACGTATTAAATTAAAACTAGTAAATTATTTTTATCGGACAACGCATTCATATAACTTTACTTACATAGAATTATTAATTACCGATTAAAGAGTAAAGGGAATTCCATCATTAAAGGAAATTCCTCACAATTTTTCAAACAATATTTTAATTTTTAGAACCAGCTCCGGAGCCTGAACTAATTGACTGGGTGCCAGTGACCCCGTCCACTGCATCTTCGTTAACGGGTAGAGCGTTAGTCGTGGGCAGAGAAGGCTGGGATGGGAGCCCCCTGTGGGCCATCAGAGCCCACCACAACGGAGAGTTTGTTCCCGGTAAACTCGCTATTAAGCATCAAGCAGCATACATACCTCATGCTGGAATGGAAGTCCCTGTTCATCACTTTGAGGTGAGACTTTTTCTAATTCTTAATGAAAAAGCTATAGGTGTCTATTGTCAAACAATTATATTATCGATTTGTGGTATCACTACATAGTATAAAACAAAGTCGCTTCCCGCTGTCTGTCCCTATGTATGCTAGATCTTTAAAACTACGTTACGGATTTTATTTTTTTAGTAGATAGAGCGATTCGAGAAGAAGGTTTCTATGTATAATACGTGCATAATATAGTAGAGGAACACTGATAATTTTAGATTTTTGATTTCTAGGCGGAACGAAGTACGTCGGGTTAACTAATTAATAATAAGTCACGTTTAGTCAAACAGTCAAATCATACATACGTACGGTAGAAAAACATTACCTTCCTTCTGAGTCTAGTAAATATCAGATTAAAGCGAGGATTACGTTAATCTATTTTATGTATTTCAGGTCCTTTGCGCTCCAGCGAACGCAGTCCGTTGGACCAATGCGAGCAACGGCCAGGTTCCTGTGGGAGCTATTGCTGCTGGCAACACACAGAGTGCTGAGCCACTTTACATTGGTAGGGTGAGGCATCGCGGCTCTGTGTCCCCTGGAAAGGTATGCGACATCGACAAAAATTGGCTACAATTGCTATTATCATTATCAAGAATAAGGTAGAACAAAGGTTCAAGTGGGGAGGTACCACCGCCCAATTTCTATTTAAGCGTTCGCCCACCGTTCTATTTAAGCGTGAACCTGTTCTTGCGTTTCGGTGGAAGAGTGTGGTTGCCGGTACACTTTTATTTGAGACGACCTTCTGGATCAACAACGCATTTGTGATTGACTTCAGATTGAAACATTGTTGCTGTATGAAGTTATCTACAGATGTCCGTAGGCGACAGTGACCACTTACCATCAGGTGGACTGTGAGCTATTAGCTACTTCAATGTTATAAAAAATAGTGGCCTTTTTATAAGTTTATTGGTACCAAACCTTTTTTAGTTTATTGGTTTTGGTACCAATTTGGTAACAATGCATTTTGGGTTCTACATGTGTGTTATTCGAACAGTCCATTGACTGGACTTCACTATTTCTGGCTATTATCATTCATAAACAAGTTTACTATTAAATAGAGTATATCCACTTTGTTACGCCTTAAATTTTTAGTTACGATCAGAAAGATGCATGTCTGAATAAAAATATGTGCAACACTTTAGTGTCGTCTACACATATTTTGCAATGATGGTAGATATTGTATTCTATAATACATATGTTATGCAAATTTACATTTATTTGAGTGTGTAAACTGTAATGGACAATAATTTATATATCACTTGATATCATATCATGAAGACATGTTTTCTTCAAATATCAAGAACAGGATACAATAAACACAGTGAGTAGCCATACTTAATGATTTCGTTGAAATGATAACGGATATGATTAATAAAAGATAACTAGAAGTATTCTTCAGAAATGGAAACGCATATTACCTAGACGTATTGAAAACAAAAATTACAATATCATTATTGATTAGAGATAAATTGTTACGCAATGTTGTATATTATAAATACAATTATAAATCTTTTTTATTAGCATCAGGGATAAATTTTCATTTTTTACACTTTGGTAATAGCTGATGGGCCATAAGTCCACCGCTGCCAAAAGCCAAAAGCCGCTATGATTAATACTGACCAGTTGATGCTTGATGCTACCAATGTAAATACTAGTGTATTCGAATAAAAAATATATAACTTTAACGGGCATTTTTAATAAAACAGGAAAAAACGGAAATAAAACAGTAGTTTTTAAATTAACCAAACCTCAGAAGCGTTGCAACGTATTAACATAACAACGTATAACCATTAACATTACCAAGGTTTTCCTATAACTTTTCGTATTTGCGAAAAGTACAGTGAAGCAGTAAAGAAAAATATACTTTTTCTATAGCAATGAGTTCGTGTTGTTTTAATATACCGTTTATGGTTAATATATTACATGTTTCTTTAACGTGCGCATGCCAATTTGTATAGGTCCATTTTGTTTTCTACTTAACCCACATTTATTAAACTACATTCGAGAAAGGAAACTGTTTCTACAAAATATTTTTGTGAATAATTTCTTCAAGATGTTAGTAGGTAATTACTAACTTTATTTTTATGTTTTCAGGTTCACCCCAGTCACGGTTGCTGTTACATATCTTTCAGCGGTTCTGAATTATCTTTCAAACACTATGAAGTTCTTTGCAAAATTTCAGGATATTGAAAAACTGTATAAAAGAAAAGTCAAAACTCTGGAGCATATATTAAAAAATATTAAGTTTCATCAAACTATTAATTTTGTATTTAAAATTAAATAATTCAGTCAAAAATATTGTATATTAAGAATAAGTTTATTTTTTTATAACTAAACCACCTCTGCCAAATGGTGTGTCTAATAATTAGATATGTATAATAATTATTATTTTAATGTAAAATTTGTATATAAATAAAATATTTTCAAATTAATATTGTGTAATATGGTTTTCACGCCAATTTCAGAAGAATGATTTCACTCATCACTGTTGCGAAAGGTTAAAATTTCTTATATTACAGTTACTAATTTTATCTGGCGACACGACAGTCCCTCCGCCAAGTCGAGCAAAAAAGCAGCAGTACTATCCATTTCTCGAAGCAATTCAGGCCATTTTCAACACCCCATAATTTATATGTGGGTAAAGCTAGACGCCTGATGTTTAGTAACCAAGTACCTAGGTAGAATAAAAAGATGGCTGTAAACATAACTGCTCGCAAAGTTTGATTTCATCGATCCAGTTTCGGGATCAGAATAGGGCTACGGCATCCCCTGCCTGTAGTAAGAGGCCACTAAAAGAGGCTTCCAGGGTGGCAGGCGGCTAGAGTGGGAGCTCGAACCGTTCGGTCAGGCGACCGAACTTATTACGGCGGTATATGTGGTCGCATACCGTCGTAAGACTAGACGGAGCGGTGGGCTCAGCCGCCCATCTAGGAGGAGCCCGATGGGGCAACGCGCTTAGAGGATTCCGGTTGCGGTCGGACCGAGTTCCCGGAGTCCTCCTTTTAGCCCTGAGGACGGCCACCGGGGGTGGTAAGTGCGGTAAAAATCCCACGTAACCCTGCGTCGCTCCCTTTTGAAGGTTTCCCCCTCGAAAACAAAAAAAAAGGTCAATATTGATACCAGTATTACTTGTGGTCAATCATACATGCATAATGATGCATGCTTGATTGACCAAAAGTGATACTGAAACATAGGGATGTAAAGCCGGTTTTACCTAAAATCTAAAGGAAGAATACGCTAAGACGCACAAGTACTTATAATTAGTTTATAGGAAATAAATTACACTTGATACAAAATAACTAAATTTATTTGATTTAAAAATTATATAAATAAGTAGCCTGTATCGTTGCTCTTAGGAATATCGTGGTCATGATCTTCCCATAGGACCTGAATCTGGTTGTTCGACCACCACAGGTGGCGAGGGCTGGAAGCTGTAGTCAGGCGGGGGTTGCTCCGTTATGTGGATCCCACCTCCAGAATCGTCGTCACAACAAGAACTGCATCCACCCATTGTTTTAAACTGAAATGAAAAGCGGGACGTATTTTAGAATATACTTATGAATATACTTATTATTTCCGGTGACCCTAGAGCTGGAGCTTACCTCGGCCAACAAATAAGTTTAGCAATACAGCGAGGTAATGCTGCTAGTGTCTTGTGTACATTTCCACGGGGCAGCGATTTGGCTCATTTATTCTATTTATAATTGTAAATTTTAGTAAATAAATTGTAAATTTGGGTTATTTATTATAATGTTTTCGAAATATACGTATGTACTGATTAATATATTTAGTGTACTTATTTTTGTTCTTGTTATTTGTAATTTATACATACAATTTAAGATATTTACACGAAAACTAAATTTATATTTGAGCTTATTACGAAGCGACTTAGCGCGTTAAAAGTACAGTGAATAAATAAAAATAACTCTACATGCTTATATCCCGTAACACATTTCCTGAATACTAATGTACATTCAGATTCTCTTTATCAATTATCAGTGTTCAGTAACTGAAACAATGGGCCGAAAATTTGAAGAATAGTAGCAATGTTAGTAACAAATTACATCCATGACATCCAGCCTACCGCATGCTCAGTATTTACAATCACACGTCAACATCCACATGTAATGTACAATTAATTAAAAAAAATAAGTAGATTTTAGCTTTGTACTACCCTTCAGGACTAATCCGGAATACCTCATATACATTTGTGGTATAACTTACTCTTAATTAAGAAGTTCTTCTCCCTCGAATACGATGACCACCAATATTCACTAATGTCTTCTTATTAATACCTCCGTTGATAAGTCGCTCCAATCCACCGATGGCTTTTATCATTGCCTTGGAGATAAGATTAAATTATCCAAAATAATCAGTTTCTATTTTTTTATCATATCGCATAGCACGCATGATTCATCGGAATTACTGATCACCAATTCTAGTAATTTTATGAATATACACAATTCCTATTACAGTGCAACCTCGACATAACGAAACTAAAGGGAATATGAACAAAATCGTTATACCTCGTTATACCTAATTTGTTACAACTTCGTTTCAATAAGGCAAAATAAATTGTTTACTAATCTGAAAGTTAAGTAAGAATTATTCTGCGTACCCTAGCAAGTGATTTTCACTACTTTTATCTGACTGAAGTAGCATGTAAAGTAAACGAGCACGCAGTCCACCTGATAGTCAGTGTTTACTGCCACTCATAGACATTTGTAAGCAACTTTATTTAGAACATGTTTTTTATCTGAAGTGAATCACAGATGCGATGCGACTCCCGAGAACTAAGATGTTTGCCTCATATAAAAGTGAACCGGTAACCATCACCTTCCGTCGAAACGCAAGAACTGCTTCACGCTAGAAATAGGCGTTGCGATGGTACAACCCCGGTTGAACTACACAATGCCTGGCTAATTAATTGATAAATAGAAACACATTTTAATGAAAAAACGGCAAATAACTGAACGTTAATCAACAATAACTGTCCTTATGTAAAGGTTATAAGTTACCAAAATTGGAATAGAGGTAAATAATACCTACTTTTTCTTTACAATTTGCAATGATTGAAAATTTATTATAAAATACTTTTTGATAAATATATTTGTAATGTAATGGTTTACTTTGTATTAAATTGTACGAGCAAGTTCTAGAGGATTTCGGTAAATTCGTTAAATCGAGAAAATCGCTATAGTAAAGGTCATTGTATTGAGGTTGCACGGTGGTATGTAGATATTTCAAAAAGTTAATGTTAAACACTATCTCAATTGTACTAAGTTACTGTTTTACAGTTGTAATATTTAGTTTTAAAAATTGATATTGCCTGTTTCCTCTACAAAAAAGGCTCATGATTATAAGTACCTAGGCTTTTAATAATGGTTCAATCCGTAAAACAGCGCAATTACAAAGTAGCAATCATGCCATTGTACTAATTATTGAAAGGAGAGTTCCTAATCATAGGATTTATCATAGTGTGGTTAGTTAATTGGTAAGAAATTACCTTCTTGTAGTGGCAGGATAGTTTAAAATGGCTGAGCCCCAGATGCAAGTGGTTCTGTGGATGAAGACTTAGTACTTACTTTATAAAAATATCGTGTATTTATTATTACTGGGCTATTTTTACTTGAAATAACATGGGTGCTTTAGCGACTCTCACCAGCGTTCCGCTGCACGTATCGCGAAGAAACATACATTCGACAAATCTGCATTGTGATACGAAAACAACGATATAATTAGGTATGTGTCATCAAGACACGTGTAGAGAAAACTTTAAAAAACGTGTGACGCCTCAAACTACTGTATATTATTGTATAATATAATACTATATAATAAAACACTTTGTATAGAGGTATAAACGTAAGATTGTAGTAGCAAACGAGCATGCAATTCACCTGTTGGTAAGTGATCACTCCCGCCTTTGGACATCAGTAACAAACTTCATAGAGAACAAGAGGGTTCTGTCTTTTTAGTTGTTGACAGATGCGTTACTGCTCTCAGAGACTAAAATGATCGCCTCATACAAAACTGAGCCTTATATTACGTATAGATCTAGATATGAGTTAGGTAGATACCTAACAATTCGACTATCGGGAAATGGTTCTATCATCAATTATTTCCAATCTTACGTGGGACAGGACGCTACAATAATAGCTAAATCTACTTTAATCGGTTCTGAATCACACATTAACGGTGTACGCGTCACCTATATTCATATTATTTGTTTTTCATATCGTTTACGTAATCACATTATCTAATTCAAATAGAACAAGCCAAGATATTTAAACAAGATAGACCAGCTTAGTCACTTTAATGACGTGGATATAATAAATATAAAAGGAAAATGCAACAATAGTACATAAAATGTCTAACATTCTTATGTATTACCTATGTTATGATTTACTACCTAACCATACTACATTATAGAGCAAACGTAGCAGTTACGTATATTAGATTGGTAGGTACCTACTACGACCCATCGCAAGTGATATTCACTTGCAACATAGGTACATTCCTGTTAGTTTCTTTACTTTGCCCCGAAGTTACATATTATGTTTATCTACTGTCGGGTACCATTGAGTCACTTGCCCATGCGTTTTCGATGGATAAATCCTACGTCAAAGGAAATTAACTTATGTTAAATTTTAAAACACTAAACACTCTTGGAAGTAAAGGTATGAAATGAAATGTCTTTATTTTGCATAGGCCTTCGGTGGCGCTTACAAATTGTCAGTTACGTATATATATATATATTTTTTTACACTACCACCGTATCGGAACACGACCTCAACTGAGAAGATCCGGCAACAAACTCAGTGGGTTTGTCTTTTTTATGTAAGTTGTAACGGAATTTAGCAGCTTTTAAATTGGGAAATATAGAGCGTAGTCCATATCTGCTTCAAAATAGAACCAACGTTTTCGGGTCCGCATACAGGTGAATAGGCTCCTTAATACAAATCCTAGTATTAGAGCTAATATTTCGTGATTAATTCAATTAGAAATCATACCGAAATTGGAAGCGTATATAGGTATATTAGCGTGCTATGCTGCAGCGCGGGTTTGTGCCGAGGTAGAAGTTGCTTTTCCTGCCCTTTATATGTCAGTGAATTACAAAAATATTCTTAAAAGAATAAATAAATCAGTCTTGAATAAAAGGCGAAGAGATAGATCAACCTTTCGCCCCACTTTTGTTCGTCCTAACACTGATAAGAATTTATGCTACTCATGGCAATTTCCCTGCTCGCACAGCAGTACCTAATTAAAATAAAATGTATAAAATAAAATATTCGGCAATCCTGGCACTTACTTATTTATTAATTTATGTATTTTAACACTTTATAACGTTAATACACAGGTAAATTTTCAAAAAAGGTAATATATTCTTTGGGATCATATCCGAAAAAAAATCAGAGAGAAAATAAGAAGAGTCGAATTAATATACAAATATATTACACACATTTAATAAAAACTTATTAATTTTTTTAACGAAACATTAAACGCATAGAATAGGTATATAGCACTCTTAGTACGAGTTTTTTTTTTCAAAACTATTATCGTTTAAGTTTTTGTTGTACTGAGGATACTGAAAATAGTGATGATTGTAAACTTTGACTTCTTTTTTTTTAAAGCAAGGCAATCTGTATTTCCGATTATCGTTGCTTCGAAGTATGCAGAAAATAATATTTATAACACGAAAAGGAAAAAAGTAGGTATTCTTAAATAAAAAATATAAATATATAAATAATAAATAACTTTACATTTATTTATAATATTAGTTACATATATACAACAATAAACATGTTTGATTTAAATAACTATTTCGTTTATCTTTTTTCAATACTTTTACAATATTATATTTTCGTCTCTATTCATTGTTTTTTTTACATTTTTTTAAGTAAATTGATATATCGTACACATCCAGAAAAAATAACTAAATAACGTTCTGTCTTAAAGTAATAACAATACACAAACATTCTTACAAATAAATTCATTTATCGGTAGTAGATAATATATTTTAGTAACTAGGTAAAGTTACTAAAACATTTTACTACCGATAAATGTAGTAGGTAAATAGTAAGCAACAAGAGGTCTGTGACCTGTGGTGTCAGACTTGAATAATAACATTCTTTCTTTTCTCAGAGATGCTGCCTAAAGTTACTGGAAGGGAAAATCCATGAGGTGTGCAGTAGCGTCTTTCCATAAAATATCAACATCCACTACGGACTTCGAAACCTTCATGGATAAATGGAATCAGCAAGAAATAAACTACTTTTATACTTTACTGATAATGTGTGGATACTAAAGGAAGTCGTAATTTTTATTTATAAATTGACATGCACTAGAGCACTGTGACGAATAATCATCAGCATATACTTAAATCTGTAATTCGGCGATTTAGTTTGGCATAAAATTGTTGCTACAGTACGATTTACCTACTTCGTCAAATTAAGTCAATTCACACGTAACAGCTTAACAGAATAGTTTTATGCACACATTTTGGCGTCCAAATCAACTGACTGTCTAACTTTATTGACCATTTTGATTTTATTGACTATCGCAACTACAAGCATAAAAGATCAGCCACTCAATCGCAAACATATTATTATAACACAACAACCAAAAAAAAGAAACGAGAAACTGCAGCGAAGCTATTCATACTTTTTTATATCTGACTGAGCATGCAGTCCACCTGATGGTAAGTGGTCTCTGCCGCTCATAGACATCTGTAATCAACTTCATACAGAACATGGGTTCTATCGGAAGTCAATCACGGATGCGTTGGACTATGTTAGTCGCCTGATATAAAAGTGTGCTGGCAACCACACCCTTGTATCGAAACGCAAGAAATGCTTTACGTTAGAACTAGATGTGGCGGTGGTACTTCCCCAGTCGAACTACACTGATTTTACCATCTTCAAAATACGTAAACGTGTGTAGGTAGTGTGGACATTTTATTGCTGCCGTCTAGTGTGGTTGCGGTGCGTGCGAATTGATACTGTTGATTTGAGAATAATCCCATTAATTTAAATTTATAATAACAATGATTATTAACTATACACCATAGATTAACTATACAAAATAACTATATTAACAATGCATTTACAATACATTAACATTACGATAACTTATATATTGTATCCCCTTTTTATACATATATTCATATCACAATAACAGACAACATGGTTTCTAGCGGCTGAGCCAGTGGGCGCCGTTGTCCCTTTGACGCTGCGAAACAGTGGAAATTCCATATATAACATATTTTTTGAAACTCTATCGGGAATAGTTTCCTCCTTGGCTTGGGTTGCTCATAATGGGTAAAAACAGTAATAGGTACTTCTTTTCTTACACTAACGGCAGAAACTGATAATAATGAAGCCATACGGCTTTATTACAGAACCTTCATCAACTTGGAAATTTATTGGCCATGAATTTTGTATGTTTTCTACATTGTTAATGTTTTCATATTAGTAACAAATACCTACTAATACAAATTTTACGGCTTATAAGCAAAATTCTACTTGATTTATTATGAATGATTAACACATTAATTAAAATATATGCCAACGACATACCATTTAAAGGTAGCTTATTCAAATGACATAAGTAGGTATAAGAAAAAAATATGATAATTTAAAACCTAGGTTTGTAAAATTTAATTTACACAACTTAATGGTGACAAATAATAAATGATTATTCAATTATTGAAAATAAATTAAGCTTGACGCGTAAACATAAAAATAAGTATGTATTAGATGTAGGAATAAAGATTTTTTGAGCTATTGCTTAAAATTATAAACGCATTTTACACATTGTTGTCACCTTTGGTTTTAAAATAAAGTGTAATTTAGCTATTTGAGTGTCAATTTTTTTGTTTAAATCAATATCTATAAGGTGGCGGTTGCTGGTTGATAACGATTGGTGGGTTTGCAGGTGCTTCAATTACAGTGTGGTGGTGGACCTGAACAGCCGATGGTGGGTTTGAGTTGCAGTCGCAGCAGACACAGGGGATACAACAACAACAAGGTAAACAGCAACACGGACGCACCGAGATGTTACAACCCATTCTGAAATGCAGAAAATATCAAGTAAGACTAGGATTATTTTTACACTTAAGCCCAAAACAATATAGCAGACGGCCGTGATGGGAAGTAGACACCGTCGTCTATGGACATTTGTAACAGCAGAGTATAGTCGACAGACTATTAACCATCAGATGGATTGCAAACTCCTTAGCTACTTTTATATTATAAAAAAAATGTCCACAATTGGTCTTACAGTTAACATAAACCCGAGTATAAAAACATTGAGTTTAAACGAACTCTTGCATTATGTTAAAGTGCTTAATAGATATACTCACTACAGTATATGTTACCAATACCTATAACGTAAATATAGGTAACCACCATACATAGTTTCCCAAAAGATAATAGGCCATGTTAGCACGATTACTATAGATAAATTTAAATAAAGTAATAAAAATGCAATAAATTTCAGATATCTAGAACAATTTAAAAATTATACTTTGACTCATAAAGATATCTACAGTGTTAAATTAGGTACATACAGCGCTCTAACTGAATTGACGTCACGAAAACGTGGCAAATGCTTAGATCTATTCAACAAACACTATTTTAAATAAACAAAGAACTGTTAACACTTTTTACATTCTTATAAATAGCGAGAACAGGCAATTTCTTAGAAACTATATTTGCTGCCAATACTACAATTATCTACTAATAATGAATTTTGTGCATGCAACAGTATCCTGAGAAGGGAAAAAGAAAATAAAACTAACTTGTAATCAATACAATAAATCAATTGCAATATAATAAGTATTGTGCAAATACTCAACAGTTATTGCAAACAACAATAGTTAAAAATTGAGTAATACTTACTTAATAAATCACAATCTTCAGTTGCAGTCACAACAATATGATGAGCAGGTGTCAAACCCAACGATTCCAATCTCTACCTTCAATCTTATAACGAATGAATAACAGGTATGAAAAGCATATGTCAATGTTACCTATCTTTGGAGTACCTACTTTGACTTGAGAGATAGTGATCTAACCATTCTAAGACATAGCGCGCACTGGTGATTTTTGTCACCGTGACTGTTGCATTACTGTCACCAGTACATTACCCTTAATGAAGGTGCGCGCATTTGTATGCGTGACAATTATGTGACTTTTTGTCCGCGGAGGATGGCAACCTGCCCGTGATGCAACTGTCACCACGTCAATAGGCTTGTATGCCCGTGCGCGCAGTAGAAACAAATTGTCACTTAGTTCCTCCTGCCCCTTGCGATTTCCATACTTAGTCGTCTTCCGTAATAGTAGTTCTTCAGTTAAGCCTTAACAAAAGTAATATTTCGTCAAAGCTTGTGACACTTATTCGGAAGTACTTAAAAAAGTTATCTGGACGTACATTATCAAACATGATGTTGAACATTTGACTTATCAGTCTATTACTTTAAAGCGGGATTCAACCAATGCTTTCTACTTTTGCATATGTTTCTATTTCTTAAAGAAAGTGTACAGATAAACACCTACTCGAGATCCATTCTATCAAATGTAAAAAAATGCGTCACTGTCACCGCAAATGCGCGCAGTTGCGAAATGGGTGGCGCAAAGACAGTGACAAATAATTTATTGTCACCCTGACAATCACCGGTGCGCGCTATCTCTAAGCGTGTAATGAAAGCTAATAAAATATTCTTAGCGTGGTCGTCCACAGAACTTACCTTAATTAGAAGTTATTTCATCTATACTGCGGGTAACTGGGATATCCCGGTTGAGGATAACCCCCAGGTGGTGGCGGGTAGGCTCCGGGTGGCGGTGGGTAGCCTCCAGGTGGTGGGGGATACGGGTATCCACCCGGGGGCGGCGGCTGCTCCACAACTATAGGTGGGTGATGGACGTGGATGGTCTGTGGAGGCTGCTGCTGCTGCTGTCCACACGCGTTGGGACACAAGCACGGCACCAGACAACACGCGCTCAACGCCAAGCAGCATGGATTGCAGCACACGTCGCAATCCCCGCAATCCATAGAGAAGCAGATACCCATCTTATATACGTCTCCTGCGAAAACGAACAGGGACTAATATGACTTTCAGCCCTGATAACACCTTATCGAACCAAGTTTACAACAATTGGTATGTGGACTTAGCCAGGATAATAATACTGTTTGAAAATGATAATATGAATCATAGCAAAGTCGGTCTTGCTACTGACTCAATATGGCTGAACTCTAATTTGTATCTCGCTATGTAGACGCCATTTTTATCTGCTGATAACAGATAACTTTTTATCTAATGATAATAGGTGCTTATATGAAACTTCTAATGTGTTAAAATAAAAACAAAAGCGGAATAATATTTTTAGGCATTCGTGCTATGCCAAGTTTCATTATTCAATCATTAAATTATAAATATTGTATAAATATAGGTACCTACTTAATTTAAATATTAATGACTAGCTGTACCCGCGGCTTTGCCCGCGTGCAAATCAACGTGTCACAAAGTTTTTCCCGCGCAAATCTCGAACAGTGGGAATTCTATGATAAAAAGTAGTAACATTAAAATCGGTTTGGCCGCTCAAGGATTACCTGGTCAAACACAGAGTGAAAAAACGAATTTAACGTAACGTAGGAACGTATTGTTATGTATTTTTTTTAAATACGACGAATTCTAATATTGTAAACCACTTTTTTGAACCAATTTACATTCTTAGTGGTCTAATTCACAATATCGGGATACTTTTTTCAATCAACTCCTCCACATTTCAACCAAAACGTATCGATTATGAAGATTGATTTGAACTTTTCCGAATTGGAAAATACTATTTGAAGTAATTTTGGCGGATTCAAATTTCTAAGTAAGATTATAGGTAAACCTACTTTTAATATTAAAACACAAAAATTCTGTTGGATATGGACTGCTTCCTCCATCTCAATGACTGTGTCTACCGAATAGTAGATCTGTGGCGCTGCTTTAAATTTTGAAAAAAAAAATAATCATTTATTTTATCGACACGTTCATTGGTGGGTGGGTATATAGCCGTCTTTTGGAACCAATTTAAAGTGTTATTGGTTGTATTAACAATATCGGGATATACTTTTTCAACCAACTCCTCCACATTTAAACGAAGACGTATCGATATAAAGATTGATTTTAACTTTTCCGGATAACAAAGCACTATTATCTACTTGAAGTAAATCATTACAAAATTGGAATATCACTGAACAGCGACATATATTCTAAGTTCATATTTTGTTTCATGTGGCCAAAGATAAGATCTTTTAAGAGGTGCATCGGGCTATTTGTGTGCGTAAATCCCGCATTGTTCTTTGTAAAGCAGAAAACATAATCAAAACACTTTTACAATTCATACGAACAGGGCGCACCCGCTCGCAGGGCGCTGCCGCACCCTGCTCGCTTGTTTTTTTATGTTTTCTTTTATGTTCCAACCTAACCTTTTTTTTTAAGTGGGTAATCCTCATGGATACCCAGCCGCCCGGGGCAGCAGCTGGGTATGACGGACTCTTACCGGCTAAACCCCCACTGTGTTTTCACCTCCGCACCGTTTGGCGGGAACACGGGCGCGCTTTCACATTCATCCGCGAACCCGCCGGTGCCTAGTCGCTTCCGCAACCCCCTCGCGTTGAGCATGGAGCTCCCCTCCAACAGGAAGGCGCGCCAGAAAACACAAAGGCGCGTCTTACCTCCAAGGCTCCCATCCGCAGGGCGAGGGACCAACCCCGAGACCGCCACCCAGGAGCCGTGGGCATGGGCAAGTCGACACCCGCAAAGGCACCGACCTCCCACACCCAGCGGCGGATCCGATCCCTGGTTCCGCCGCAAACCACCAAACAGCCGCAGAGGACAGGGAGGACGGCAACGACACATCGCATCTCCTCTTTCTCTGCGGCCCCACCGCCAACGCATCTGACGGTGCGCTCCCGTTTGGTCGCGGGAGACAGGGTGCACGGCAACGACACACCAAGACACCTCTCCTCCCGCGACCCCTCCTGGCTGCGGAGGACAGAAAACATCGTCCCCCGCAGCCCTCTCGGATGCATCCGGAGCGGGCCTCCAGCTAAGCCCACTCGGAGCGTCCCCTCCCTGGGATCCCTCTTGGCTTCACCGCGGCGCCGCAAGCCACGGTTACTGAGCCCCCTCACCACGACAAAGTGGAGATCCCTTCGAGGGGGTTGTTCCAACCTAACCTAACCCAACCTGTTCAAAAAGCTACAGCTAAATCCAACTCTTAACAATAACATGACAATACTCCTGCATTTTCAGGATTTAGGTATTTAAAGTGACACTTTTCATCATAATGTTCTCTCAGGAACGGGTTGTAATGTATTGTAATCAATAAGTACCAAACTCATACGGCTTAAGTAGGCTGTGTACTTAGATTATCAGGGTTGATGAATTGAAGTTTAATTTATTAATCACATTTCAGTTTAATGAGCTGTTATTAAACATATACTAAAAACAACCGTAAGCATTATGTGACTACCTTTTATAATTTAGGCTTGCACTATCCCGCATCATCAGGGAGGAGTTGAAGGTAAAAAAAATATCCCGTGTCTTTGCTTAGTATTCTTATTACTTATACGTAAGCACTTGCGAGACAACTTCTATAGTGGGCTTGCAGTACCCTGCATCATCAGGGCTGAGGAGCTTAAGGTCGAAATTTTCATCTTGTGTCTTTGCTTAGTAATTATATTACATACCCAAAAGCACTAAATAGCTAACTGCTATGGCTTAGGGTTGAAGCACCCCTGCATCATCAGAGTTGAGGAGATGATGGTCAAAATTTTCATCTTGTGTCTTTGCTTAGTAATTATATTACATACCCGAAAGCATTAAATGGCCAACTCCTATGGCTTAGGCTTGCAGTACCCTGCATCATCAGGCTTGAGGAGTTGAAGATCGAAATTGTCATCATGTGTCTTTGCTTAGTAATTATATTACATACCCGAAAGCACTAAATAGCTAACTTCTATGGCTTAGGCTTGAAGTACCCCTGCATCATCAGGGTTGAGGAGTTAAAGGTCAAAATTTTCATTATGTGTCTTTGCTTAGTAATTATATTACATATCTGAAAGCATTAAATAGCTAACTGCTATGGCTAAGGCTTGAAGTACCCCTGCATCATCAGGGTTGAGGAGTTAAAGGTCAAAATTTTCATCATGTGTCTTTGCTTAGTAATTATATTAAATATCTGAAAGCACCAAATGCCCATCTCGTATAGTTTAGGCTAGCAGTATCCCGCATCATCAGGGGTGAGGAGTTGAAGGTCGAAATTTTTATTTTGTGTCTTTGCTTAGTAATCATATTACATACCTGAAAGCACCAAATGGCCATCTCCTATGGCTTAGGCTTGAAGTAACCCTGCATCGTCAGGGTTGAGGAGTTGAAGGTCAAAATTTTTACCGTGTATCTTTGCTTGGTATTTTTATTACATAACCGTAAGTACCAAGTAGCCAACTCTTACGGTTTAGTTTTGAAATACCCTTACATCATCAGGGTTGAGGAGTTGAAGATCAAATTTTTGTCCCATGAATTTGTTTAACAATCTTATTATATATCCATAAAAACAAATTGACTTACTTCTACGGATCAGGTTAGCAGTACCCCTGCATCATCAGGATTGAAGAGTTGAAGGTAAATTTTTTAGGAAATATCTGCTTAGTAATTTCATTCTACATTCAACCCAATTGGACTCCTACAGCTTAGGTTTGGCCGAGTATCGCTAATTTCGTTAATTTGCTTCAAAGAAATGGATCCTATGATCAGAACCGTATCAAACTCATCAGAGTACCCTTGAAGTACATTCTTTCAAATAAAAGAAAAATCATCAAAATCGGTTGGCTGGAAATTGAGTTATTCATCTATTTATCGCGCACATCGTTAATGAAAATATCAGACTTATGCGCTTTTCTTATGGATGCCACTGTCAAAAGTAAACTAAAAATAAATGAGACCCCATGACACGCACTGCCTTTCAAATGAAAAAAAAATCATCCAAATCCGTTCACCCAGTGCGGAGAAATCGAGTAACAAATATAAAATTAAAAAAAAAATACAGACGAAATGATAACCTCCTCCTTTTTGAAGTCGGTTTAAAACGATGTTTTAACTTAAAAATTAAAGCGAAATACTAAATTTTATTGAGGTAGCCCCAAAATTTACTGATTTTCATACAAACTTACATCTCCTATATGGGTTAAATTGGGGGGGGGGGGGATCAGAAAATTCATTCTTAACTGACGTCTACATCATAAAAGGAACCCCTAGTAAAAATCATATTCGTATCTTTAGCAGTTTAGGCTCTACGATGTTTATTTACGATGTTTCAATAGATGAGTGAGAGAGCATCCTTTCGTTTTTATATAAGTATATTTAGATATAGAGATATAGATTTGTATAGTATCAAATAACATAGGTACACACATAACCAATAAAAAATACATAACAAAGGAATACATTTTACAGACCATAACATGTTTAGTTTCAACCAATTCAACTATGCAGTTACTTATCTTATTAACACTTATCGAACACAGAATAAATATTGCGTAGTTTTAAATTGACATAACTTTTTTATTTATAAACCGATTTACATAAAATAAACCCTAAATGTTAAGTGAAGTTTCCCACAATACATCAGTGAAAATTATATTAAAATTGGATAAGCCGTTTCTGAGATTAGCGTTTTCAAACACACAGACAAACAGACAAACAGACAAACAGACAAACAGACAAACAGATAAACAGACAAACAGAAAAGATTTCTAAAAACCATTATTTTGGGTTCTATATCGTATTAAAGACCTCTAGAAATGGTTTTCACCTAAATTTATTCCATGTACAGACAGCGACCTCTTACAGATTTATTATAGTATAGATAGAAGATAGATAGATAGAAGATGATGGAAATGAGTAATGGCAGTTTAATTGAATATTAGTCGTATTAAGATTAGTCTGAAATATGTAATGACAGCACGTAATATATTTTTATAGATGTAATTAAGGAATAAGTAGGTATATATGTACATCACAAAGAATATATACATAGGTAGTGTTATTGCACTATGACCGTATGTACCTACCGTTTTCTGCTACAATTGACTCGGAAAGGTTGTCATTAATTTATTCTGGGTATTTTATGTGATAGTAATTATTTTAAAACAAAAGTAGGAAGATATGCTCATATCATTTGTAACTAGCTAACTAACCAACAAATCCGCAGAAAGCCCAACGCAAAAATGTAAAATTTTTGATTGACTACGAACGTACAATACGTGCCTATATGTTTTAGACTTTAATTAAAATAGTAGAATGGTCATAACAGGAAAAAACACCCTCTATTTAGAAGGTTACATATTTAGGTAAAACGTTTTCCCCGCTTTATTTTTTTTATTTTGTAATACCATTAATAGTTTATTCTACCTACAAAATGTTAAAAAATTCTACGCCGAGAGAATAGTACCTACTTATCTACGTAATATATTTTCTTATATTGTATTTGTTACTATACAGATTCACTAAATTGAAATGATAAACTACATTTCAGAAGAAACAATGCAAGTGTACAGCGAGACAATTTCACCAATATGGATATCAAAAGGCATCACATGATCTTGAAGTTATTATTATTATATTGTTTATTGTATTAAGTTAGTGGACGACCAAAATGTTAGAAAGCAGAAAGCATTTAGTAGCTATAAATTATTATTAAAATTAATGTTACCTTGTCGTATCCGAACGAGGTCTTTTCAAAAAACAATAAAACTCAAGTACAACTGTTCAACTTGACGTCCTTATCACAATACCAAAGGAAACAAAAACGGAGTGATCATTCGTAGCGGTTTGTCATCGGGAAATTCTTGTGACGTGCGCGCGCGCAGCAAGCTATGACTAGTCGTTTCGCATCCGCTGCTCACAGAATACTATTTGAACGGTGAATGAAAAAGACAACATGCGCGCATTGGTATAGTTTTGGAGGCTACGTAGTTCGGAAAATGAGAGTAAAACGCGTCAACATTATGACAAAACACGTAAAATTATCGCGAACAACGTTGCCTACTTTTGTAGTTTATAGGTAGGGTATATTAATCATAAGTTACACGTAGTACTATTATATACATTAATAATTAATAGAAATTCCTATTTAAATACGATAAGCATTGACAACCTTAATTGCCTTAATTACTAACTCATACAACATAAGGTTAGCTAGGGCAATGTCGACTCTTGAATAGGTTCCGTATGAAATTAATTGCAGGTTCATTTGTTTAATTTGTTTTTAAATAGTAGATACGAGCTATATAAATCAGGCTGGTATTTACCAGGTAATAAAACCGGTGTAGGTCGATCGGGGATATACTACCGCCACTCTTATCTCTAGCGTGAAGCAGTTTCTGTGTTTTGGTGGAAGAATGTGGTTAACGGCTCACTTTTACGTGGCTACCATGTTAGTCCTCGGAAGTAGCAACGCATCCCTGATTGACCTCAGATGATATTGCATCTGTTTTATTTCTATTTACTTACACATGTTAATGGGCAGCAGTAACCTTCAGGTGGACTCCATGCTCGTTTGCCTAAACCTTATTAATTTGAAAAATACCTACTTAAGGCTTTGATTTATCATTGATGGTTTAAAAAAAACACTATTCGTCATTTTACTAGACCTACGTATGGGAATACCTTTTTTTTGTTCTCTGAGGGGAAACCTTCAAAAGGTACCCGACGCCGTGGGAGCGACGCAGGTTTATGTGGGATAATTACTCGGTCCTCGGCGCTACAAAGAGGACTCCGTGATATCCAAAGGAACGCAACCACGAGTTGTGAGCGGCTGGGCCCACCGCTCCGCCTAGTCTTTACGACGGTATGCGACCACACATAACGCCGTCCTTCCCGGGATACGTATGGGTATACCGACTCGTAAAAAGATAATATTGCTAATAACGACATAATTATACTTATCTAGCATATTTTCATTGTTACTATTAATATTATAGCATCTAATATAGAAACCGTGAATTTTTTGGCCTCATGAAGCTTCTATTCGTCAGCTTTAAAAAAATAAGGAAACTGCAGTAGCCGGTTACGGTTAGTGCACACAGAAGGTCATATTGCTTGGATTTTTTTTAAAAGCAGTCACAGCCGATGTAGTGAGTAATAGTTACTACAATACTATAATTAAGAATTTTAAAAAATAACTCTATTACTAAATAGGATGGGGAGAAATTGGCCTGTCCTGTAGTTTCGAAAAACCAGAATAGAACTACGGTACCTTCTGCCTATCATAAGAGGCAAATAAATGGGATTTCTAGAGTTGCGGGTAGTTAGAGTTGGAGCTCGAACCGTATAGTAAGCGGTCCCGGGAAAGACGGTATGTGGGGCCGCATACAAACGGTATGTGTGGCCGCATACGGACGACATACCGAGAGAAATTTTAGTTTTCATGGGCAATACATCTTGTAGGCATTTTAGCGAATGGAAGCAAGGTATACCTACTTTACGACTGACTTCAGGAGACTGGAGACTTCTGACATTCCAGGAGAAAGTGGAGTTGATCATATGGTGTTCATTTCGTCAACATCAACGTTGACGAAATGAACACCAAGTTCTTCTAGGCATTACAGGCGATTGCGTAGCTCGAGTTGAAAGTCTCCAGAGCCCTGGATTTATCAAGATCTTGGACGGAGTATTGAACTCATAAGGCGGGACCGTTCCAGCTTGATCTTGATATTTAATGTCTCTCTTACCATCCGGTGATCGCTTTCAGTCTTAAACTTGTTGATCACAGAAACATCGTTAAATATAGGTATACCGCTTGTCTGCCAGTATGAAGTCAAGCTCGTTTTTGGTAGTACCTTTGGGACTCATTCAGGTCCATTTCCTTTGAGGCTTCTTCTTGAAGAAGGATGTCATTATGTAAAATCCTTCCTTTTCCAAGAAGTTAGCCAGCAAATTACCTCGATGTTTCCGATTAACAATGTTTAACCTTTGCATTGAAGTCCGATTGTCGATTAACAATGCGTAACCTTTGCATCTTAGTACGATTTTGAGGTATGTATGGCTTTGGATATGTCCTGATACATAACCTCAACGATTTCGTCTCGCTGAAGGTCGTACAGGTATATGCATCGATGTCGGCGCATGTTTGCCCTCCCGGTGGTAGAACAAGATTTTACGATCATAGGACAGGGGCAAGACACGGTGATGTCTTCCCCCTGCCGCTGCCCATCACCTGGTTTAATGCCCCTTAGTCACCTTTTACGACACCACGGGAAAATAGGGAGTGGTGCTATTGAATACCGACACCACACGGCCGATAGGTACCTACTATACCTACTATATATTTAAAAACGAAAGAATGCTCATAATCTATAATTATAACTATTTAAAAATTATTTAAATAATTATTTAAAAACGAAAGAATGCTCTTAATCAATAATAATAATTGAATAACTCAAGTTGTTTAGTTTTCCTTCAACTTGATTCGTTTCGTTAGAATATTGTTGTTTGAAGAAGAACTAAATAACTATTTAACTAAATAACTATTTAGCGGATTCATTTTATACTCAAGTGATTAGAAGTTACAGTTGTTCATTTACTTATAGAGTTAGTAATTTTTTCCACAATTAATTAGTGGTTATTTAAACATATCTATTTCTACGATTGGAACATGAAAATGGCTTTATATTTGGATTGGGTTAAGATATTGGAATGTTTCTTAGACCAAAAGATGCGACACAATTTGGGGGTCAAGAAAATAGTTAAAAGTCAATTTAGTCAAAATCGGAGTTAGTTCTTCCATTATACCGACAATATTTATTGGGCAAAATAGTTCGCAGTTCGTACCTTTAATTCGCTACTTTACTTCCTGTCATAGTTCAAGCTGGGCCACCAAAAAAAGTTATCAAATCAATACCTACCGACTTTGTTATATGGAATTTTATGTTGATAGTGCATATAATCCGTTTCTATTTATTACACTGTGAACTCATCCGATGAATGTGCCACTGACCTCGAATGTTATGTCTGCAGTTAAGCCACTGGGTATAGGTAGGGTAGACCGGGTTCGGTTGTGACAGGGGACGGTTGTAACAACTCGAATATTTACGAAACTACGCAAGGTAGGTGAGAGGTATAAAGGAAAGGGGCACGCAGCCTACAAGTTCTAGCGAGATTCCCAGTGTTACGTCATCTTTCGCGCAGTGATAACGATTACAGAGAAGACTATTGAATATTTCAATCAAAAATAAATCTTTTAAATGTTGATAATTATATCATACGATACGATAATTATATCGTATTTCGAAGATTGCTTATGTAATCGTTATATTTCAAAGACCATAATAAGACCATTTGTTTTTTGTATAACTTGTATTACCTTGTAGGTACTGACAGTTTTGTTATTGAAATAGGGGATGAAGACGGTTGTAACGATTTTCATGGAGATGGTTGTAACATCAATTATATAATATTTTTTTGTGTTGCTGATGCCTTGTATACATATAACAATGACCTCTAGAGGTGAAAGCGACATATTTTATCATACTAGATTAGCCTACGTAGATGAGCCTACGAGGAGGTCAAGGTAAAGGGCTTCTTTGAGGCGAACTGCAGAAGAGTATGGCGTTAATCTCTTTTGAGATATAAGCGAAAGAGGGCTTCAGTAAATGAAGACCTAATTCAGTTAGAAAATATTACCATGAGATATGTAACTCTTAACAAACTTTTTAATGAAGGTCAAGCTACAATTAGCGAAATACCTGGTACGTTGATATTTTATATTTTAGTCTCTCCACAAAATAGGTCATAAATATGGCTTTTGAACTTGCCATAAAATACAATTTAAACACGCCTTTCACTTGACTGTAAAGCGCAATAGCTGGAGAATGGATTCGTTCTTTCAAGAAGCGTAATCCGGAGCTACCTGTTCGCGCTGCTCAAGCTGCAAGCCTGCCTTAAGCCTTAATTAACATTGTTGAATTGTTATACTAACATTTTGGTGTTTTGAATTAGTAAAATCCCTAACTTTTATTTTAGTTTAGACTGTTACAACCGCTCACAATTGGCGTCACAACCGCCCCTGCCATGGGGTCGGTTGTAACACTCTCCATAAAATATAATTTTGCTAGCAACTGGTTTTACCTGAGCTATTGAATTTGATGTTAATTTAAAGACATAACTATGCTTTCATTCCAAAATCATTACAGCTGCAATAGCTATGATGTGAGCTATTAAAGACAGATTGTTACAACCGACCCCGGTCTACCCTCCATGTAGCAGGGTTTTTTCTGTAAAAAATCACTCTATTCACTTTAAATGACGGAGAAAGAGTAGTTCTCGCCTTGTATTTACAAGTTTTAATTACCATTATTGTTACTAAAAATAGTTTCTAATCTATACGTCACAAGAATGGTAGCACAATGTAGTCTATCTTATCAAGTTGTTTCTGATTCCTTCTTTAAACACCCATTTAATCCACTTTTTGAGAGTGTAGGTAGTACAGAACGCATGAGAAAAATCACTTCATGACATAATGTAATCTTTATGTTTTAGATAAAATATAACCTAATATGAAATCTGCGCACAAAGGAAGAATCATAACCATAATCATGGTAATCTTAATAATCTTATCATATACGCACGTCACACTCAATCAATGCCAAAATTAGTTAAGCAGGGTTTATTTTGGTTTAGTTCACGAACATTGCTCAGTCTTATCACAGTTACAAAATGTATAATAAAATGTGAACATTCATTTAAAAGTGATGAGCGGGGAAGACTATAATTTAATCGCTATTGCAGAAACAACCAAAAAATATGTCAAGACAGTGGACTCAAACGAATCTAACAGTGCAGTTAACAGGTACAAAAATCGCACACGAAAACGAAATGAAAATGAAAACTCATTTAGACGAGTTCCAAGCTTTCGGTTGCTGAATATTAATCTTGAGAAGTTTCGAACAGGACTTAGGAAGTTGAGTTGTGTGCGACAGGAGGAATCGGAAGATCTGCCGATGATGGATATACCAAGGCACAAAAGTATCGATATTGGTGTTGGATTAGCGCGCAGGGTGTCGCTTTTTCTATTTACCAGAAGGTCAGTTTGTGTACATCCTTACCACCCGTTCACACCGAAGCAAACTACGAGAAAAATCTATATAAATCATGAAGAGAAATTAGTAAAATGATATATTTTTTATAACTTTAACGTAACGAGTCAGTAACTAAATGTCAAAATTTTATAGCATAAATATTACAGGTAACTTTCCTATTCGTAAGAGAGAAAAAATAGTTTGTACTTATTTTTCCTCTTTGTTAGGTACAATGAAACTAATGCAATCAGTAAATTACACTGGTAGGTACAATTACCTAGCTTTAAATACAAAGCACGTGACTCGGTAACGTGTCAACCTTATTTACTTATTTATTATACATCATACTTCATACTCTATATTGTATGACTAGTACTCCTTATTATAAATGTGATATATGAATAAGAAAAGATTATGAACGATATGAGGAATTTTGAAGTGAATGCAGCGCAATTTGTTACATAAACCGATTCTGCGCGCGTCCTCGCTCGCGTGCCTTTAGTAAAAGGTGCAATTTAACTTATGATAATATAAAATCTAAATAATGTTACAGTTTAAATGAAATACGTAGATATTTTATATGTTGTGACATACTCGGTACAGGGTATTGATTTCCTGGTACTGAAGTCTTATTAATATTATAAATACGAAAGTGTTTAAGGATATTTATTACTCTTTTGTGTTAAAACTACTGGGTGGATTTCGATGAAATTCGGTACACAGAGAGTAAAGGAACCTGAGTCCCTGATTAATAGAATACTCATTATAGACATGATCTAAGCGAGTGAAGCTGCTGGAATAACTTAGTCGTCTTTATGATGGTACTGTTAATACTACTACTATTGGTTTCGCTATTTCTAAAATAACCCAAAAAAAATTTTTTTATGTTAAAACGTTGAAAACATCTGTCATCGTGAAAATAAATAACATTTTAATAAAAATATTAAGAAATATTTGTTGTTTTATTGATATCAACAGTCTTAATACAAACTACACGTACCAACTAAGTGCTGATTCACGTGCACCTTGACTGCACCATACAGCAATTGCATGGGCGGTATTTATATGCATAATTTTATTTAAACGAACCACATTTTACTGTTCAAATCAACTTTAGGGACTAGTGTTCATTGCAACTACAAGAGACAGTGCACGACAGACTTATGTGTATGTAGGTATGTTTTGGGCCCTGCTAATAATAATCTAAAGCAAATAAACTTACGTTATTATATTTACCACTACACAGCAACAACACAACAAGCCCAGCTTGCTGACATTTTGTCGCTTTCTTGTAGAATGCCACACGTGAATGGGCACTTAGACGATAATATTCTTTCTCTAGGCAAAAAAAGGATTGATACCTACATATTTTTATAAAAAAAGAAAATCTTAATATTGTCATTAAAGGACATGGCATGATTTTTTTGGCTTTACAGCTTTGGAAAAGTACTTAAATAGTATAAGACATTTTATATAGTATCATTGCGAGTTATCTCAATTTATAGCTTTATTGCATCCAATTAACGACATTGATTGCATCAATAAAAAAGGCGACTCAGATTTACGACTCACTACGCCGTAGAAATTTATCTTTACAATGCTATGCTAAATTATACTTTAGTTAGTTGAACCATGTATAATTGTACAATAATCGCTACTGGTTTAATAATTATAACGCTTAAAAATATGTTGGTATCGAGCATAAAACTGACTTTATAATGTGACATGATGTTCAAATAAAACAATTTTATTTAAGCATGTGATTTATTTCATATAAAAATAACTCCATAAGTTATTAATTTTATCTGTTAATGAGTTTATATCTGAAAATACTAGGCTTACTAAAGCGACAAATTTTATCAAAATTAACATGAAAACAAATACTGCATTGAATATTAAGACATAAACAAACGGTAATTTAGACAATTTATGCTATTAATACAATATGTATCTTGTCTTTTGATAATATATGCTTTTGATGTTACATATGCGCTCGCCAATCAATGTAGCGTCGCTAACAGATTTGTCACTTGACGGAGTGTAGAGCTGTAGGTTCTTTCACTCAGATACAAGGAGTGAAAGAAACCTGACTTCGTTAAACGAAATGAGCATTGCACATAAGATTTATCCCAATCATTAGCATATATAGAATATTCATGTAGAATACCATACCATACAATCCAATTTGAAACGTACAAATTGAGAGATTTATGCATTTGTTTTATGACGCTTGGTCTTATATCTATTCTTTATTTTAGGCTCACTTCCGGAGATTAATGGCAAATGGTCCATTTTTGTCCATTTTAAAATTAAATAACCATAAATTAAAATACTATAAAAATGAAGACCCTCATAATAAGACTTTTCATTTGCCACTTCACACAAAATTAAAAAAAAATGTTTATTTACCTAATTTTGTCTTTTGACAGCAACAATTATTTCCAAGATTTAATTTATTTACAAATCTGTGTTTGCGGCATAAAAAATTATATGTGTTCAAAATTTGAACTTAATTATTGCAGTAGATTTAACATAAATTGGCTGTAACGAACGGATATTAGAATCATGAGTGACATTTACAAGGGTTACCTTGTAATGAAGAGAATCCTAAAAACGAAAATTATCCCTAAACACAATATTAAATTATACAAAATGTTATTCATGTACAAAATTCAAATCTGCCGCGTGCATCTACAAATTTATTCCATAGGTTTGTATTTAGAGTACAAGTCAATCTCTCCTGTTCCACACTGGAAATATACATCGGAGTTATACCATTATTTCCCACATTTAACTAAATGTGGTCAAACGGGACGCTTATTTGAAACTATCGAAAAATTGTCACAAAAAATACTATCAATTCTGTAAATATATACCATAATATATGTTTTATGTTTATTGATATTGCGCAGTGGCTTATTTGAACTTTATAATATATAATCATTATGTTGCAATAAATATAAAAGATTTTAAGCCGCTGCTTAGGATGAATAGCCGCACAATTTCATCTATTTTAAATTACTGATACAGTTTTTAGAAAAAAATGGTCTACAAAAAACTTGGTATTCTAACTACACTGTAGTCGACGGTCTATTTTTACATTTAAATTATTTGGCAAACTTCGTTCATTAAAAGAATAAGACAAAGACATTTTTAAATTTTATATGGCTCTCCCGTAAAATTATCCTTTTTATGTTTTGTTATAATTCAACATAAGCAGTGATATATATTTTTGTTGTTGCACTTAATATATGCATTGCTAATCCAACAAATACCTCAAATGGTTCGCACTAACGACTCCAGTTTTACATATGACAAAGCTACATTTACACTTAGTAAATAATGAATACACTAACACAATCAAATTAAGTACATCTCTTGCAATTGTTAAAGCAAACTAAGAATTAATATTCACACATTCTAAGGTACTTATGCACAGCCGTAGGATTTGTCACAAAATTATATAAATGAATCAGGTAAAGGACCATGGCCAACTATTGTTTGGCGTTCTGCTTAACTTCTCAAATTCCATGTAAGTACACATAGTTTTTTGAATTTAGGGTATCCTAAATATAATAATTTCAAAGTCTAGTAATCAAAAGTTTTTTGCAAGTCTTAGGAATATAGTTCATCTGCAACAGTTACGTTAAGTTTTTGCTAATAAATAAAAAAAAGAAAATATAACTATTATTCTTGTTCTACACTATTACTATTTTTATTAATATAATTGGATATTACAATCAAATCAAACAATCTTTATATTGGAATATTATTGTATGCATTTACTTCATCATAACGATTTTTTTCATTAAAGAAACCAAATGATTATCGACAATGGCGAGAAGGGCTAAATTAACCGGATTTTTATAGATTTTAATGTTTCTACCGTAATTTATATATATGTATAGTTCAGATTGTCATTAGACTCCTTTACATGTAAACCTCAATCGACAACTAGGCACAAACTGGCCACGTCCTTTATTGTATAGATACCTTAGGGCTCAAGGAGTATTTGTTAATAAAGGCAGTTTAACAATATCACAAATTGATTGATCGCTCGATGTCCTTAGCGCACTTCAAGGCTAGAAGTATCATATTATTATATTGTTTTTGTTTAATTATTGCATTCTTAGTATACTGTATTAGTATAGTTTTCTTTTCAATAAAATTAATCTAATACTGAAATAGTTATTGTGCTAGTGGCGTTTCGTTTCCTTTTGACATAAACAGAAGAGTTAAATAAATAGATAAGCTACGATATTCTATGTTGTACTTATTTATTTCCCATTTCTCGGGTTCTATTAGTTGCTGCTTCTACAGCGTTGATCAGCGAAGCCCTGAAATTAACAAAAAACATAAATCTAGCTTTAATGTTTATCTAAATCTTTTCATATCTTATTAATTAACCTTTAATTATATCTTAAATAGGCTAAACCAGATAAACTTAATAAGTATATTGCAAGGCGAAATTAATTTAATAACGGACAAGTACCATTGCAGAATAGTTTATACAGTACTTCGATTGCAATTTTAAAATGCATTAGTAGTTAGTAGTTAGTTATTTACATTCCTTTAAGTAATGCCTCTGGTTCCCCCAGTATCTTTTAACTGTGAAAATGTCACATATTTATCCACCAGAAATGTGTCATGTATGTTAAGCAACCCATTGTTGCGGGCGAAGCCCGAGTAAGAGCTAGTAATAGAAATAATCCGCAAATTAAACATACCTAAGTCAGGTTTACAGTAAGTCATGTTGAGTAATATCGGTATTCTAAATTATAAAAATAAATCATAAATCTGTATCTACAATTACCTTAATTTGCCATTCTCTAGTGCCGCTATCCCACATATAGTGGAGCCACCTGGAGAGCACACTTCATCCTTCAAGACAGCAGGGTGCTTGCCGGACTGTAACACCATCTGTCCACTGCCCAACACCACTTGTGCGGCCAACTTGTTCGCCTTGTCACGAGGCGCACCTTGTTTAACGGCCCCATCAGCCAACGCCTCTATAGCTACATACAACTGAAATTTATTGAATCATTACTTGAACAGGTCAACAGCAAATAAGTATTACATTTATTTTTCTAAGATGTTAGTAGCAAATAAGCATGCAGTTCACCTGTTGGTAAGTGTTCACTGTCGCCCATTGTAGTCTAATCACATCTGTAGGCAAATTCATATAAAACAAGGGTTCTATCTAAAGCACATACGTACGTAGCTACCGCCGTATCAGCGGCATCAATGATATGGGGCCCCTGAGCTACGTCGGCCCTCTAACGCAGCGCCGTAGCGTGGAGAGTGACAAAATGATTTTTTATGTCATCAATTTGCAAAGACAGAGATAGGTGTCATACGGTATGTCCCTGTAGTTCCGGGACCAGAATAGGGATTAAGCCCAGCTTGTCGTAAGACGGGACTGAAAGGGGCTTGCGCGGTTGCGAGCTGTAAGAGTGGAAGGTCGAACCGTCCAGCCAAGCGACCCCTGGAAGAACGGCGGCATGTGTGGTCGAATGCCGTTTCTACATACTTATTATTTTCAGGCAAAATGTAGATTGATCTCTCTGGTCAAGTTCGGCACTATTAAAAACTAATAACTTACGAATGCTGGACCGCATCCAGTTAGAGCTCCCAAAGAGCCCATTAAACTTTCAGGAATTTTCTCAATTATCCCACAAGGCTGCAAGATTCTTTCTAGGAGTGTACACTGTTGTTCTGTGACCGTGTTATCTGGAGAGTACAGACAAACACCAGCACCTACTGCCATAGGAGTGTTTGGCATGATTCGTACTACATTGACTTGCGTAGGTAACACTTTTACTGCCTGAAAATGAGAAATATTCATATCATGAATTTATATGTGTTTTGTCCATATAAATCAGACATTAATGCACACATAATACTTGATGAATCGGACAAAGTACTATTAGTATGTTTAGGCAAAAGGAATACAGGTCGCCCCCCTACCAGGTGGACCGATGACCTGAAGAAGACAGCAGGAAACCGTTGGATTCAGAGGGTACAGGACTGCTTGGAGTGGCGCCATTTAGGGGAGGCCTATGTCCAGCAGTGGACTTCAAAGGGCTGATGACTGGATGGACTATTAGTACTATATACAATATATATATACATATTATAAGGTTGCTGCATTCTAGTCTCTCTTCGATAGGAAAGGATAAAAATACAAAAGTTGCTGCCCTGACAAACAAATCATATCACTTTGTCAGGGCAGCAACACAACTGTTTTGATTTAGGTAGAAATAGTGTCTTATTTGGCATTGGTTACAGATCCATTTATACCAGTTAAGACTGCCAGTTGGATCTCTGATTCTAAATAAATAAAGTAAAAACCATATAACAAAGTCCACAATATTTCTTTCTATGGACAATAATAATAACAAAACGCATAAATTTACCGATACAATAAAATATCAATATAGATAAACAGTAATCAATTATAGACATTCACAACATAACCACAATACCACAAATGCAATTGGCACAGAGATTCAGAACTTCACACAATGGTATGGTATTTTTATGTGACAAGGCACATAACAATAATGGAATGTTATGAGAAAAAATAGACTGTATTTTGATTATGTTGGATTTTAGAAGCTGTTACAAGTTTTATTAGGCTACAGCTATAAGTAGCTGCTATGTTTTTTTCAAGAGCTATTATTACTAACATGCATTCCAAACTTCAATGATCAAGTCAACAATATTTAAAAATATGTGATCATAACTAATTTAATAAACATGCAATGAGCAAGTACATGTTGGCATCTCTCACCTATTCTATTGGTAACAATAATGCAAATTGCTCTATTTCTGTCCATACACAATTCTATATTATCCTCAAATATAAACTGTTTCAATTGTTAAAAAAATGCTATTGAATACACAACGCCTTTTAACTTTTTTTAAATGATTATATAATTGCAAAGAAGAATTAAATAAAAGCGGTATTTATGTAAGATAAGAATTTTAAGATAATATATTCTCATACTAATATTGTGAAATACATTTTTGCATGGATTTTTGCACTAAGGATTATAGATATCCCTTCAGATTAATCAAGTTTCAGTTCATTACATTTAAACATTGGATTATTATTTTGTTAAACAAATGAATTAACTTCATTTGTCAAAACACATTGTACTCTATACAATTTTATTGCACAGAGACTTAAGTTTAACACCAATTTTTCATTTAGACAACCCCTTTCCAAATTATTTAAATTAACTATAGAATTAAATGCAGTTATGAATATGTTTCTATTTGGGTATTGTTACAATCCTCAATATCATGCCTGATAAGCATTTTTTTTTAATTTACAAGTAACAAACAAGCATGGAGTCTACCTAATGGTAAGTGCTTCCTACCTCCCCATGGACAAATGTAAACAACTTCATATAGAACAGAAATTCTATCTGAAGTCAATTAAAGGTTTGGTGCTACTCCTAAGGACCAACATGGGCACTTCAAATGTAGAACCGTGAGCTGGCAATGATATCCTTGCAACACAGGAATTGCTTTATACTAGAAATAAGTGTTGCAGTGGTACCAACCTAGTATACCATACATGCTCTATCAATAATCACTTTGAACAATTATGATGATTCTTAAGTTGAAAGATTATTAATAAATTGCAATTACAATAGCATGCATGAGTAAGAGTTACTAACCTGTTGTAACTTTTCAATATTTATCCCCGCCAACATTGACACAAAAAGCAGATTTTTGGACAACACATTGCCATACAGAGTTTTGAGACATCCCTCAATAGCATTATTCAAGACACCAGGCTTCACACCCAGAAACACCACATCACAATTATTTAATACTTCACCGTTTTTGTCAGTAACATTGGCTCCTAACTGCTTATGAACTTGGAGATTTTCCAAGTGTGGTCCAGATACCCAGATATTTGATGGTGGATATTTACCTGGAAAATTGAAAATATTTGCATATTAATATAACATTAAATTGCATATTATTACAAAACATTAAAATAATAGTTGAATGTTTTGCAATTTAAGATTTTTAACACTTCTCTTTTTACAGCTTAAGTTATATACATACGATGCGATTAAGCATAAATATAAATACGTAATTTTTTGAGTCCGACCTAACTGGACCACAAAGAAGGTAGCACAAGTCTTATTGCTCAAAAGTTAACAGAAAAATAATGTTAAAAACATTATATTAACATTAACATTAAAATTGAATAACAGGTAAAGCTGAAGCAGATTTTGATTTGTGTGCGGAAAATTCCATGTACTTTACCATACTTCACTATTCCCATAATAATTGCTGTGGACATATTTCCACCTCCAATAAATCCCACATTGATTGATAGTTTATTAGCTAATTCGTCATTGTGCATTGTAGTAGTCATCTTCTGAAAAAGGAATAGAAATAATACTTTAATGCATTTTAAAACATTTTTCAAAATATTGTTTTTTTTGTGAATATACAATTTATCAAAAATAAATGTATATCCGATGTGTACATACTTTTAGACTTTATAACGATTTATATAATCCTCTTAATTGAAATTCGAATTTTTTATTAAAAATTAAACGAACTTACAACCAAAAAAATGACACTCCGTAAAATACAACACTGTCAGCACTGAACTTGAAGTGCTGACATCTGTCAAGTTTTGATTTAAAACTTGACAGATGAAACTTGTCTATGATTAACTTTAAGGTCGTCGTAATGTCGTACAACTCGACGACTTTAGAAACATGCCATTTCAAAACTGCCGTTTACTTGGTCGAGACTAGCGTTGAAAAAAGCGGGAAAATTTCCCGTTTTATTCCAATTCCTTCGTTTTTATCCACGTTTTATTGGAAATTTTCAAGAAAAATAAGGATGAAATATTTCATGTTTTTTATAAATAAAACTGAAAAAAAAAAGGAAAAAATATGAAAGAAACAGAAAATTATTGTTGTTTTTTTGTAATTATATTTCTCATCAACCCATTAATGGACCACTGCTGGGCACGGGTCTCCTCTCAGAATGAGAGAGGTTAGGATTTAGTCGTCCGCGCTGGCCAAGTGCGGATTGGTGGACTTCACACACCTCTGAGAACTTTTTTTTTTTTAAGAACTCTCGGGTGTGTAGGTTTCCTCGCGATGTTTTCCTTCACCGAAAAGCTGTGTTAATTAATTTCTAATACGCATATAAATCAGTGGCGCGTGCCTGCGTTTGTAATAGGTCGAACAAAGACAAATAACTCCAATTCTCGTATATTTTTTTAATAAGTACGGTCTTCAATTTATAAAATATTTCATTGAACTCAAGAAAGTTGACTGTAACAATCTAAAAGCTCTACCTTCATTACATTCTTTAAAAATTTAATCAGCATAAATCTTCATTCATTAATTTTCATTTATTTTAAATCTTCTTCATCTTTCATCTTTAAGATTAAAGTCAATCATTGTTATTTAAGAGCCCAAGATTAAATCTATTGATTAATAATATACGTGAAGCAAAAACTTGTGATACGTAATTTCATGCTCCTTCGCAGACGGAGAAGCATGAAATTACGCACGGTTATAGTTGATGTAGAGAAGGATTGCGAAATGCTAATACTTTTATCAAATAAGATATTCAACTAAAAACATAACGTCAAAAATGTCAGGTGCCTTTGTCAAAATACCCGCTATTGCTTTTAAATGCCGCGATAATTAAACCTCTTTTTACCTTTAATTTTCAATTCAATTTTTAATTTTCACAATTTATTTGAATTTGAGAAATATTCGCGCTACTTTGGACAATATAAAGTTTTGTTTTTTGAATTGTGAAGTTTAGTTGTTTGAATTTATATGACGGTCGAATTTCTACCGTTGCGACGGGGACTAGTAAATTTTATTAAACTTAAAATGGTAATGTCGACAGAACATTTTTTATTTTAATTGTCCAATATTTTGGAGATAACTTTTGATAGATCATAGACAAAGAAACTTATTCGATAACATCTTGGTTGCACGACATAATAATTAGCACTTGCAGTATTTATTTCTATTCATTATAATACATAAATCTCAAAATGTCTAATAAAATATGGCAGTTAAAATTTATTTTAAACAAAAAAGAATAATAATAATTATTATATTAAAATAATAATATGTTGTCAAAATATAACTGTTTAATTTTCAAAAGTGCTACACGGCTACATGGTAACACTGAATGTTTTAGTTTGTGGCTTCATTTTCGTGGATGGGGCGAAGGAGTGTCGTTTTAACAATTTCGTGTCGTTAATAATTTTAAAATGCTGAAATAGTGCTAGAATTCGGAAAGTGCTCAAATATGTGTGGTGATAGTGATTCATTTTATTATAGTTTGATTGAAGTGTAGTGTCCAACATGTTTCGATGTATACCTTTGTTCAAATGTAATCGCCAAGTGGAATGTGTAGACAAGCGGCATTGCTCGTTGCCAACAGTACCTGAAGACATTTTGCGATATTCCAGGAGTTTAGAAGAGTTGTTTTTGGACGCTAACCATATACGAGATTTGCCTAAGGTTAGTATTATCGTGCCCTTATTTTTACATCGGTTGCAATCGTGGGCGTTCACCTTATCACTAGGTGTAAATAATATCAATCGCTTTACCTAAATTGCGTACCAACTTTACATCGCCTTTAATCTGCCTTCAAACAGCTATTTATGCGAGGAATCTTTGTATTACAATTATCAAAGTACTTACATTCATGTTTTTTTGATTATCGAAATAGTCATGTTATAGGGTAAACAACCCCTGGATAATATAAACAATTTTTTTGTGGTTGAATAAAATTAAATCTTAACAGTACATAAATAGTTCCATGTTATTTTTTTTTGACTCACACTAAACATGAATTATTTTTTTTATTTTGACAAAGATATAGGACTTAGGTTGTAAATACTGTTATCTAAGATGCTCATGATAAACACATTCTACCTTAGATTTTAATCCAACATTCAGTACGAACATAAAGTAAACATACAAATACATTTAATGGGAATAAATATTATTTTTGGGCAAACATAAGTACTACATTCTCGTGCATTACAAAAAAGGACTAAAATAAAAAATAATTTAATTTCTACCTTTAATTTACAGATGTTTTTGTACAACTATGTAAAATTTGCATACCTCAATGCCCTTATACTTATGTATGAAAAAATCTCCTAAATTTAAGATGAATGTCTTGTTATGTGTATACTGACTTCAATTATATGCTTAACATAAATCCACTGCTGTGTTCTCATTTGGAGGCTAAGAGAAGCCAATGCAAAACTGTTCAAGAAGACTTCCTCAGTGTTCTTAATATCTAAATACAAAGTAAACATCTGACTAAGTATGTTCTTTTTATTTCTTGCATTCCTTGTGATGCTATATGTGTATGTTAGTGATGGACAACTCTAGTTGAATTCATTGTAACTCGAGTTGGATATTATAAATCTTGACAACCAAAAAAAGGGGGGTCAAATCTATACTGATTCAAGTTTGACGATAGAGAAAGGTCCTCAAATTTATTCTGATTTCAATATGACAATTCAAAACAAAAGGTTATCTAATGGTAAGCCATTTGGTGGTTCTTCCTGTCGTGTAGTTATCTCGACTTGACTTTGGTTAAGTGCATTTTAATCCGAGTTGACTTGAGTTGTGTTTATCCCTAGTTGGCCCATTACTAGTGTATGTCTTACTGTAACATGAAAAGACTTCTATATATCAACTGTTTTTTGTAACTTTTGTAAATGGGGCACTTCTGTATGGTGAAATTTTGGGTTAACTTTTCTTCCTTGAAAGATAAAAAAAATTGCTTGTAAGTAAATGTTTCATTACATTTAATATATAAGGAATATTGTTTAAAATGTCCAGGTGAAGTTTTAAAATATGGATATCCCAATTAGTTTTTTATTTGTACCATTTAATTATTGCCATTTATTTACATTTGTTTTAAAAGAATACATTGTAGCAAGCACTATTTTAGCAGGATATATAGTTACCTTAACCATACTGTACCATGCTGTCTGACAATATGATAACACTTGACATAATATAATTAGATAATTATTATCTGCTTTTTACTAAAAATATTAATAGATAATTATGCCAATGAGTTCACATATAGCTACCTACTAGGATTTCCTGTAATGTAATGTGTCCACACAGTCAAAAAAACATTTAAAAATTTATGTATCATTGCTTAAGTTATAACACCGTGGATCTCAAAATTAGCAACTTATCAGGAGAACAAATAAACAGTCTCAAAAAGTTATTTTTAATTCTACAACTACCAAATAATATATTGCGTTTAAAATATTAATATACTCATATTAAAATATATTTTTTTTTATAAAAATGTAACATGTTCCTATATTATTTTGAGATACCATTATGGTATATATATGGAGATACCTCAAAATGGGCATCTTTTGAGTTATGTAGTGTTAGACCTTAAGCGATTATATGTACTATTACATAAAACTGTTTTTGAATTTACTTTAATTGAATTGTAGGATTTCAGATAGAATTTAAACCATTGCAATGGCTAAATAGTATTGAGAAATGAATAAAACTATATATTCTCTCTTTTGTTTGTCAACCGTAATTTTTTTGATAGGTGGTTAGAAAGAAGTGTTATATTCATACATGAAAATGTTCTCAAATATTATTTAGGTACTAACTATCAGTAGTACACTGGACATATCTTTCGGTGAATTGTGTATGGTTTGAGTCTTTTTATGACTGGGAAATAGATTCTTAATATTAATCAGATATTTTACCAGTGTGATATTGGAACCATATAGGTACACCTGGTTATAAGCAGATAAATAAATTATCACTGTCCTTCATTAAATAATAATTGCAAATTCCATGTTAAAATTAGCTTTTCTAGTCATTGCCTGTAGGTAATAATATAATTATGCTAAGGTTAAATCAATAATATGTTTTTTATATATCACTAAGTACATAGTATAAAAAAAAGTCGCTTCTGGCTGCCTGTCCCTATGTATGCTTAGACCTTTTAAACTACACTACAGATTTTAATGCAGTTTTTTTTAATAGATAGAGTGATTCAAAGAGAAGGTTTGTGTAAAAAAGAAGGGTATATTATGGAGGAACACTGATAATTTTAGATTCTCTAACTTTTAGGCCGAACAGAGTTTGCCAGGTCTGCTAGTTTTTTATAAAAGTTACTATGTGTTAGCATAAGATTACAAGATCAGCTAAAATAGATTTTTATTAACAGTTTTATGTAATTGTCGGAGTCAGGCGCACAAATGGGTAATGGTCTCTTAATGGTGAGCAGTGATTGCCAGGTAGAAACTTAGCTATTCAATCAAGAGTCCAAGGTTCGATCCCAGGCAAAATCCTGTGATTTTTCTAAAATCATGTTCATATTAAAAATTAGTTGTTGCTGCTTTATGTTGATGGAAAACACTATGAAAAACAGAGACATTTCTTAGTGGTGACCAGTGCCCGTCATTGGGACAATCACAGATTGACCAAGCCAAAATCAGTTCCATAAGAAATTTTACATTACTATTAACTAGGATCAAGTAAGATGTATAATGTACCCTTTTAAAAATAGCTATAAATGTTTGTGTATGTAGGTAGTAGTTCTATATTAGGAAAACTATAAATAACTGTTAAGTAGATTACAAACAATGGGAGGTTGTAATGCTCTATGAATGTAACCAAATTAAATATAATCTTGTTTTCTTTTCTTGAAAACTATAATGGAACAAACAAATAGTAGTTGTTGTTGCATTATAATTTGGAGGTACCTATTTAGTATTGTTTATGAAACCTAATCATTTTTTATTTTGTTTTATTAATTAATGATGGATTGCATTTATCTGTCTCTTCACGAGATTGTATTGTTTATTTTGATGGCCTTGTTAACAGTTTTAAGTTTCATTGCTCCTATTTTAATCAAGTGATTTGAAATTCTTGATCTTGAAGCCTAATTAAGTTTTATGATTTTTTCAATTCTATTAGTGTTTCATTCTAGCTGTTCTCGAGTTATTATACGACTATAGGTATATGCATATTCTAAAACTACTTGTTACTTTACCTAAAAATGTATTAGGTACTTAAGTTAAAAATATTTTGTAAGAATACAACATTAAAATGTATTTTTTATAAAGTTCTAATAAGGATCATATCACACACTCAATAGTTTATGTGAAAGTCCTAAATTAAGAGACTGCATAATAAGAGTAGGTATCTGCTTAAGTAGTTCCAGATAACTCAAGAGCGGATTGCTTTGTTTCAGAATTTCTTCAGACTACATCGGCTGAGAAGATTAGGATTAAGTGATAATGAAATACACAAACTTCCATCAGACATACAGAATTTTGAAAATTTAGTTGAGCTAGATGTATCTCGAAATGGTAAGTGCATTTTCATACTAAACTTCTTTAGATATAATTAAATAAGTTGTGACTTTTACTTTAAAGCAACTGAGGGGTGATTACAGTAAAATGAGAGAAAAAATATGGAGAATTCCTTTTTTATTATATTTTTTTATAACTCATTTATGAAATTTAAAATAAATCAATACTAATATAGCAATTAGGAATGCCTGTCGAAGTAATAATCACCTCTTGGTCCTCATAAAAAATCAATTTAATCCATTAAATAAATAATTACTAAGCATCATATTAGTAATCGACTTTCGTACTATTTAAAGCCGGTTAAAGCCATTAGTCGCAATGTCCAATGAGATTCAAGTAGAATGCCTGCTCATTACTTATTAAACACATTAAGCAATGTGCAAGATTATGCACATCTCTGAGAGGTTGTGCTTGCTCTACTCTGCTCGAAAGTAAAACAACAACTTAGTTTTAATCGCTAACAATAATTTATAAACGTAATATAATCTCAAGGGGGCAATAAGAAGACCAATAAAGAATAATTTTGTAAATAATGTTTAAGACTTAATAAATAAATTTAATTAATACGAAAAATATATAGGTTTTTATGGACGTTAATTGGTCTGTTCGTATATGAGTTTGGTTACGCATAACAACGTACATAAGACGAACATTTCACAGCTATGTTTACCGTGAAACTAACATAGGAATGTTTTGTAATATGGGCCGGATGTTGGAACGTTCCCGGTGGCTGCCACACAGAAAAGGCATCGAACCTTACAGAGAGGTGAATTTGACGCTATTCGTATGCGAGTTACGTGCTGATCCGTCACCCGCATAGCTTCGCGTACGGTGCAGGTGCGAAAACACCGCGAACGATATACCTAACACAAAAAATGTTACTATGCAATACTTAAAACATTGTAGCGAGGAACGGTTTGATAGATGATACGAACGTTGTTTATATGAAATTTGTGCGGATAAACGGTCACGTAGTTAATATAGGTATTACATATAATCTAGGAAAATATATTGTGTCGGGAGGGAAACGATTTTTGGGGTTAAATGTTTATATACTCATGAATTCTTGTCGAATTTGATCGCGTATAGCGTATGTATCTATAATCTATATGGACAAAGTGGCCATATTAAAGTGTATTTGAGTTTCCGTGTCTTTTGATACCAACTTTAATAGTTTTGGAACTATGTTGGATGCGATGCTGTGATGACGCGAAGGTTCTTTTTTAGGGAACAAAAATTTGTACTTCGCAATCATAAGTCATTTGAAAGATTTTTTAAATATGATGATACAAGAAATAACTAGGTATTTATGCGAAGCACGTCAGTTCAAGACGAAGAACAAAGTAATATTTCTTTTGCACAGAATTAAATTAAAGAAAATGGTTATCTACATAATTATATAAACATACACAAAAGTCATGTTTTAACTGATGTAAAAATCTTTATCAACTCAAATTCTTTATGCTATTTTAAAATTTACATGTAGCGTTAATAACGGTCCGATTTTTCTATGTTTATTTTGTCTCTAATTATTAGTTATCACTTAGTTATGTAGACTGGTATGATAACTATGTAAAATACTTGATTTTATGTCGACATATTAATTATGTCATTAACTTATTATTACGATCGTTATTAAAACGATTATGACGTTAATTACAAAATGCCCTTAGGAACGAACCAATGCAACTGTAATTAGACGGTGTTCTCGATAATTTATGCCAAGTATCCCGTGGTAAATATTTGTTATTGCATGTGACAGCAGTTCCAATATGTGTGTCTCGTAATTTATCTTCAAATTAATTATGTGCAAATTAAACGTGCAGTTAATCTGATAGTGTATGGTCACTTCCGCCAGTTAACTTCTTCGATCATCATATAGTGTTGGGACTCTATTTGAGACACAATATCAGGGGTGCAATATGTAATATTTATTACTACCTGACCCGGCGAACTTCGTACCGCCTAAAAGTCAAAAATATTAAACTATCAGTGTTCCGTCACTAGATATATTATGCATGTATTGAATCACTCTAATTTTAAAAAAATGTATTAAAATCAGTAGCCTAGTTTTATAGATCTAAGCATACACAGGGACTTTGTTTTATATTATGTAGTGATAGAAACCTTCCTCTTGAATAACTTTACCTATTAAAAAAAATGCAATAAAATTCGTATCGTAGTTTTAATGATCTAAGCATACATAGGGACAGACAGCGCGAAACGACTTTGTTTTGTACTATGTAGATAGTGATACACGAGGACTAAATGAAATGCCTCTTATAAGTGTGTCTCCTTTACCAAATCCTTCAAAACCAAAACACCTCATTGGTTAGCACTACAGTGTGCTCTTTAAGGCTATAAAATATATAAGGTAAGGAAGTCTGCGACCTCCTAAATATTATAATTTTAACTTAGTAAGTTTTTTCATTGTGACAGAAATATCATTATTGTACCTTTTCTATTTATATTTCAATAATAATAATGGAAGTTCCATTCGGTAACCTTACATATTTGAAATACAACGTAAATGGTCGACAGTTGGAAGTAAAACAATAAAATTAATGCAGAGTTACATCTGAAGGTTTTTTGATGTTGCATACAATAATCTACTACAATTTGTCATGATATAAATTGCAAGTATAAGAGCGCGTTCGCACAAGGCAGTTTTCAAAGGTGACTATAATTTGGTTTGATGTTTAAACCGTAAGATAATTTTGCAGGTAAATTAAGAACCCAATCATAGAAATAAACTTTGAGCTATTGAGTATTTGTCATATTTTTTTTCGTTGGTTACACTTAAGGGCACTATCAGATTATACATAATAATATGTTAAGGCGATTTCGCATACTGTATGAATCTGCAATTGAATCACTCGATATGTACACACGTGACGTTAATATTCTATTCAAAGTAGTAGTATACCTTACTTCAAGCAGTGGGCTATAAAATAGTCAACGAGAGCGTCTTTACAATAAACCGTCCTTACATACATGAAGGCAATGAAACGAACTTCCTTTTGTGGTTTTCCCACAGGGCTATAACACGATCATCTCCGTAGTGGGTGGGTAGAAAGGTTCTCAATTCCCATGATCGTCATTGACCTCAGTGACTCGCTGATTTGGTTCTTCTGGGCAATAACGAAACAATGCTTCGAAAAATTAAATTTACAAAATTTGGCGAACACGGGGGGTCCGATGAGGATTGGCGGGCTCTTTGATGTTTTGGAGCAATGAGCTTGATAGAAATATAAACTTCCTCGAAACTAAAGTACACTACGCGTTGAATATAATTATGTAAGCACTAAGACTCATAATGTTGGCTGAGAATCAAACGCGGAACCCCCTGCCTGTCAGACCGGTCAATTTTATACTCGAGTCATCATAAGATCAATACTTCACGCGGGCAAGAATTAGTGATACTTGGATGAACGAATGATGATGAATTTTAAGATCGTGAGAAAAAATGCACGCCCTGGTTTGTGATAACAGATACTATGATTAGTAACTGTTATCACAAACGCAACGCACTTCGTTTTTTATCATTCATATTATTGTATCACGAGTAATATGACCTTAGATACAGATGATGGGAGACCTTAGTATGAATTTCATTTTGTTACTACGGCAATTGTTCCATTGAAACTGAAATAATACACAATTTAATTCAAATTGCGCTACTACAAGACCAGCAACCAATTTACAAGCGTAATATTATGTTAAAGGGTATAGGAAGCTTATAACAATTGTATAGTTTGTATATGTTGAGTTCTATACATCGTCGTGTTACGTTCTTGTTTATTTTACAATGTGAAACAGAATATTATTTAGAGAAGTCCTTCAGTGAATATGAACACGTTTAGGTATTACTTGTATATTCCTAGCAGTAACGAGAATAACGAGAAGAAAGATACAGCAAAGATTTGTACTACGTTTACAAACGTTGGTCGCTTACAATAATCACACTGTAATCACTTACTAACAGATAGCACCCAGGATTTTGGTTAGCAATATTTTTTATATAGGTGAATATATCTTGTTGATGCTAAAAATGTGGCTTATTATTATTATTTTTTAATTTGATGAAGTAGCAAACGAGCATGCAGTCCACCTGATGGTAAGTGGTCACTGCCGCTCAAGGACATCTGCAATCAACTCCATACAGAACATCGGTTCTATCTGAAGTCAATAACATATGCGTTGCTACTCCCGAGGACTATGATGGTCGCCTCATGCAAAAGTGTGCCGTATGTGTGTGGCTTATGTACAAAACTAAGCCCTGTTTTAATGTTGTCTTCTTGGAAAAAGTTAAGAACATTATTTTGAACCAATCACGAATAATTAAAGAAACTTCACTGACGTAAAGTAATATAAAATCACTTTTAAACTGGTGCAAGTTCCATGGATTAAAGGTGAATCCTGATAAAACCCAAGCTATAGTGATTGGTAGCTCTAGATTATTATATAAGGTTTCAAACATCAATCTTCCCTCAATCCTGATTAATGGCGTCCATGTGCCTCTACAAAACAAAGTGAAAAACTTAGGTATCTACATGGATAGCTGTCTGACTTGGGCCCCTCAGGTCAACGAGGTGAGCAGGAAAGCATTTTCAGCTATGGGTTCACTCCGGAGGCTTCGCAATTTCTTACCTATTAAAACAAAAATCACACTTGCAATGACATTATTGCATCCTATCCTTGACTATGCAGACATTTGCTATCTAGATCTAACTGAGGAGCAGTTAAATAAGCTTGAGCGCATTCAAAACTTGTTTATAAGATTCATATTTGGAATTCGTAAATATGATCACGTGTCTGAATATCGTAAGAAACTCAAGTGGCTCCCAATTCGTCTTCGCCAGAATACTCATATTCTTTCTGCTTTATATTGCGTCTTGTTTAACTCAAATAGTCCAAACTACCTAAAGGAGAGGTTTCATTACTTGTACCTCTCTCATAAAACACATTTACTTCGGTCGAACGAAAATCTTTCTTTTTCAACTCCTTCTTCTTCTTCTTCCTTTTACGGTAAATCTTTCACTTCAGTGGCTGTGCGCTTATGGAATTCTTTACCGATTGCTATCCGCCGTGCACAGTCACTGGATTCCTTTAAAAAGCAGGTGAAAGATTTTTATCTAACGCATTAATCTACTATTTATGTATATGTATATTCCTTCTTTATTCTATTATTTTATATTTCCGTTATCTATGCATTCCCTAAGTTGCCCCGTATTATTTATCTATTTTATGTCTTTTATTATTTGCTTTTTTGTATATTATTAGCTGCTGACATACCAAAATTGTTATGTTATTATTTTGTACACCCTACCTTCTCTTGGAGATGAATATTTCCTTCAGCCACATTAAGGTTGTCTGGAAGAGATCGCTATTTAAGTGATAAGACCGCCTCTTGTACCTTTCAATCCATCCATCCATCCATCCATCAGCCTTTTGATGTCCACTGCTGAACATAGGCCTCCCCTAAATGGCGCCACTCCAACCGGTCCTGTGCCCTCTGAATCCAACGGTTTCCCGCTGTCTTCTTCAGGTCATCGGTCCACCTGGTAGGGGGGCGACCTGTACTCCTTTTGCCTAAACGTGGTCGCCACTCGAGGACCTTCCTTCCCCATCGGTTATCGGTCCTGCGAGCGATGTGGCCGGCCCATTGCCACTTCAGCCTACTAATTTTGAGAGCTATGTCGGTAAGCTTCGTTCGTCTACGGATTTCATCGTTGCGAATCATGTCTCGTAGCGAAATTCCGAGCATAACCCTCTCCATAGCACGCTGAGCGACCCTGAGTCTCCGAATGAGGCCTACAGTGAAGGACCACGTTTCGGCGCCGTAGGTCATCACTGGCAACACACATTGCTCGAATAGTTTCGACTTCAGGCACTGAGGAATTGTGGACGAGAAGATACTACGAAATTTCCCGAACGCAGCCCAGCCGAGTTGGATTCTTCGAGTGACCTCCCTCTCAAAGTTGGACTTACCCATCCGGATCGTTTGTCCCAGGTAAATGTACTCGTCGACAACTTCGAGAGGAGTGCCGTCAACAACTACCGGTACGGGTGTGACATGGACGTTAGACATGATTTTCGTCTTGTCCATGTTCATCTTAAGACCCACCCGTTGTGAGGCACTGTTGAGGTCGCCTAGCATTGTGTTGAGGTCCGTCAGCGAATCTGCCAAGATGACTATATCATCGGCAAATCGAAGGTGCGTGATGTGTTCGCCATTGATGTTAATGCCAAGACCTTTCCACTCCATCAGCTTGAACAAATCTTCCAACGCAGCGGTGAACAGTTTCGGCGATATAACATCACCTTGTCTGACTCCCCGCTGCAGTTGGATTGGCTGTACCTTTCAATATGTGTCTTTATTTTTGTTCTATTGTTTTATGGTGTACAATAAAGATATTTTGTATTGTATTGTATTTTAATGCGAAAAATATATGAAATGTAAAAAATATTTTTTGAGCTGCTAAACTATATACAACAAGATTGAATGAATATTTACTCTATGTTTAGACAGAATAAGGATGCAAGGTTACCTCAGCTTGGCCTCGGGCTCATTTGCCTCTCCTCTGCATCTATAATTTAGCGCCTTCCATACACAATGAACTCTTCAGCACATTCAATAATCAATGGGCAATCATATGAATATTCCGTTTCATAACTTCTGTGTGGATATTACTACAATAGCTACTAATAGTGCTAAACGATATTCATGTACTGTTGATAGAATCATTTAAAGCCGGAATAAGTCTTTCAAATGTAGCTAGCTATATGCGACACCGTTCTTTGTACGTGTTCCGTTCTTAATATCTACTTGGGCAATTCCACGTAAAAGTGTCCTGCGACTGAAAAAAAAAATTGCAGTAATTTACATTGAAAAATACTCCTTGTGTTGGCACAACTATTGTATTTTTAGGTTTCATTGATGACAACACATTTTTTTTTTTAAATTATGTCAAAACGGACATTTTTAAGATGACGTCATAAATGTTAACTGTTGCCGCGTTTTGCAATGGACTTTTAAATACATTTATAAAGGGAAAGTTTTTTGTATTATTGTAATGTTATGCTATATATTGCTACACTTGCTAATGAATTACTGATAAATAGTCAGTAATGTTTGTATTAATTGTAGCAATAAGAGATATTTAGCGAATTAATGTACAACGTCGGGATGTAGTGTCGGTCACAGTATTAGCCGAAGTTTCTTTCTATCTTTTGTAAAACTTATTATAAATAACTAAAATTTTTTTGTGTCCTATTTGACATAACAACTTACATAATGCCATTATTAAAAAGTTCCAAATTTCGTTAATTATTCTTCGAAAATTTAAAAGGAGTTCGTAGTGTCAGTCACGCTGTAGAGTCGGTCACGAAACACGTAGGGTCAGTCACGTTTTTTTTATCAAAGTTATAGATAGATATAGTTGCCGTGGGAGCACCACCGGGTTTTGTGGGACTTTTAACTCACTTAAACCCCCCGGCGGACCTCCTCAGCACTACGCGGAGAACTCCAATGGAATACAACCGAAAGCTTCGGAGAGCGCGATGCGCCTTTTGCGCTCTTCCCTGGTGAACATTTGTATTCACTATCCCTCCTGGTGTTTACGTGACTTAGCTCGACGGTTCGAGCTCCCACTCTTACCGCCCGCAATCTCGGAAGCCCCTTTTAGTCGTTTCTTACGACAGGCAGGGGGTACCGTAGCCCTGTCGTGGTCCCGGAACTACAGGGACTAAAATGATTGTCTGCGCAAGTATGTACCATGAAAATTAGATGTTAGCTGTGAACGCATTTTCAGTTTCACCGGTTACTATACGACAATTCTTAAGCAAAATGTGCACTTTGTGAAGCGCGAACGGCATCATATTGATATTAAAGTGTATGTGGTATGATGTTTTTTTTTTGTTTTTTATTCCTAAAAAAAAAATTTTTTAGCTTATTTATATGTTTAAAATGGTTTATAAAGGTTTTATGCAGTACCCTGTAGAGTTATTTTCTAAGGTTTCTGTGAAAACTACAAATATTTTGCATTCCAAAGTGATGGTAGTGTCAGTCACGTTTTGGGCTGTAGTGTCAGTCACGATTTGTTTTTCGAATAAATTTGATTCATCAATACCGAGGTTCTTAATTTTAATATTTTCCTACAATTTGTTTAATATATAACAGCCACAGATAGAATTTAAAATTTTAAATCATGCAAATTGGAAGATTCTCGAAGTTTAAAAACACTCTCAAAAACGAGTTCTTTTTGAACGTAGTGTCGGTCACATTTACATTTTGGTAAATAAGTCATACTTCACAAAGTTTTATATGGATATTTTATATTACACAGGGATAATTGAAGATTCAACTATACAATCATACACAAACTATCACTGTGGGTATAGGAGTACATAAAATATGAAGCAAAATAAGTCACATTTTGGCGTCAAATGTAGTGTCAGTCACATATGGAATTGCCCACTTAACAACAAACGCGACCTCTCAATGTACAATAAAACAAAATATTTCTGGAACACAAACCAATTTCTCGACAAAATTAAAAACTCTTATAAGGTTTCATGATTAAAGAGACTTTGTTTTAATGAAGTTCTTTGAGACGCCACTTGATGCTCTCCGGCTCTTTAAAATTAAAAGCTTTTCTGCTAAGAAGTAGGTAGTTACTTATTTATAAGGACGGCGTAATATTGTCTTCAAATTACGCGAAACGAAACATACTGTTGATTTTATTAAACTCAAGTTTCCTTTTGACGCCAGTTTCTTTTTTTATAGAAAAATCTCATTAAATTAAGCACATTTACATTTCCTTATCGGGGCTTTATTGATGTTATTTATCATTCTGAAGTGTAATTTTTAGAAGTATGCTAATGATATGTATTCTATCGATAGTATCGCAAACTGACATGTTTACATATAGGTTGCATTTTGTTAACTAATCAATATAGCTAATATACCCCATCTCTATGTTTAATTTGAACTGAAGTTGAAAGGACACGCAGTAATGGATTCACTTGTGCATCAACCCATTATTGGCCCACTGCTGGGCACGGGTCTTCTCCCAGAATGAGAGAGTTTAGGCCATAGTCCACCGCGCTGGCCAAGTGCGAATTGGTGGACGGATTCACTTACACTTGTGCTATTGCCGATGAAGATTAATTAAAAACTTATCTGGTATATATTGGAAGACGCATGGGATATTCACGTATAACATTTCCCTATAAATAAATTATTGTTATAAAATATCAAGTTACCGTGACAAAGTTTCGTTTGTTATTAGTATGGCGTGTTTACTCGAAATCAAAATGAGTTTTCCTTAACAACTTCTCGTAATATTTGTTTACGTGATCTACGCAACGTGTAAGTTTGATGTAGTTAACCGCAGTGCCGTTAAAATCACGTAGATCGCACTATCGTTAGAAGAAGTAGTTAAAATATATGTATCTTTTCGATCGGGGAAACTGCGTCAGGAAGTAAGTTTCTGAAACTTGTAAAATATAAATAATATTTTGAATAAATATAAACAGCTAACTTTTAAAGAAATTGCTATGCGTTTAGTGATGATGTTCTACAACCAGGTGCGTATGATGCTCGTCTGTCTAAATATCCGCTCGCACACTTATTCGTATAAATTAGAAACAGACGGAGATATATTCGTTGAATATACATGGAGTGGTGTAATGCTTTTTACTCATTTGACGATTTCTGTCATTCAACTCCTAGCGCGAACTTCGTTCCGCCAAAAGTAAAAAATCTAAAATTATCCGTGTTTCTCCACTATATTATTAAAACTACATTAAATTCCATAGCGTACTTTTGAATATTTAAGCATACATAAGGACAGACAGAGAGAAGCGACTTTGTTATATACTGCAGTGATACATCTTGACAATGAATTTTAATTTTGAAAACATCTTACACTAATGTAGTTCCTACTATTATTGGGTTTACAAACTCAAAATAGTATTTCCTTTAAGACTTCTTCGTAGTCATTGTTTACGTGATTTACGCTATATATTAAACCTAAGCACTTAATGTTTATTTCATCAGGTTATATCCTGCCATTACGTAAATTACCGACATTACGAAAAACTGGTACAAAATGAGCGATAATGTTCTTGTTGTCGCTGATAAACGATACCAATTTACTTTATATTCAATAAGATTATAGTTTACAAAAAAATGCAGTAATAAATTATTTGAGAATGATTTATCCTTGAGACCTATGAATGTTTCAAACATTCATTTATCTTTTCTAAATTACCGAATAATTAAATATTAGCATCTACCAGGCAAAACCCTAATCAGTTCCAGAAAATACGTTTCCAAAGAGAAAAAACTAAATTCTAAAGAGAATTCTTTTTTAAATCAAATATAGTTCGTTTAATAGTATAAGAATACTTGCCCGGTTGGTATGTTGTGAATATTACTGTAATAAAGGCTCGAGTGAGGCAAGTGTGGCGTATCGTAGCAGTACGGTACGGGTACCGTTTTAATGTCAATCGCGAGGTCTTAAGCCTTGTATACCTAAGAGTCAAGTAATAATAACACCTTTTCCCACTCAGTATAATATCCTTAGCGAAAGGTTTCTCGATCGTACTATTTTTATCGCACTATTAACCGCTAGTTACATTATTTTCTTCATTTTGCTCGAGAATTCTGAGCGCGCTATGGTTTCTGCGTCCTTCCTTCGATTTTCCATCCTTTATATTTTTGAGTTTAAAGTAGACCTTTATAATCTGCCCATCTCAAGTGTCCCGTCAAAATCGGTTCGTTGGCCCGTACAAACATAAACATTTAGAAAACCAGTTTTTATGTTTTCGTATTCTGCAAATAAGCTTATAAACTGGCAGTGGTTTTGCAATCACAGATTGCTTGGTCTTGGTTATTTGGACTTATGTAATTAGGTATTACAATACTCGTACTTGGGTTATTAGAACCCAGGAAAAATGTCTCATTGATGATTCGCTTAGTTTTCGTTAGGTATAGGTTACATTATAATGCTCATATAGTTGTCACGTAGTTGTTGTTTCCCCAAATGATCTAATTAAGTAGATTTTTTGTTTAATAGGCCACCAACATAATTGTGTCTATTTACGAGAAATATTATGAATTAAAATACCATTACAATTTCAAACGGTCAGATTTACAGTTGATCGGAATGACTAAGCTAAACCGCTGAAGTTTCACGATTAGACGAGGGTAAACGAAGTGAGCATTCGGCAAAAAAGGGGACCGTTGTCTAATGAATGTCCAATGGGTTGATATTTAGGAAACATTTGTAAATTAATCCCGTTTATAAATGAATATCCTTATAATCCTTATAATCCTTTGATAAATGAATATAAATGTAGCATTTGTTTATCTGACTGGTTTTGAATGAGTTGTCGAGTCCAAACGTTTAATTTTGTAACTTTTAAAATTAACCTATAATTGATTTTGAAACAATTTGATGAATAACACTGTTATACGTAAAATTTGGAACAATATAGTTCATATAATAATTATTTAACGCTGTATCACCATAACGTAAGTTCATGGTGTGTGCTTTAATTGCGATCCCCAGCGACCCGTGCAGATGAACTAGATTTCCTGTTAGGCCAGCATTTGTGGTGTTAAGCTCGTACAAGTATAACCCCGTATTATTCACAGTTAACTGCTCCGCTCTAAAATAAAACAATGCATATACTTCCGGGACTTCATGACATGCTTTACGGTTTTCATGTATAAACACAATTAAGATTTTTCTTCACATAACTTAGCAATTAAATAGGTACGGTTATAGGATTAATAGTCGCTGCGTTATTTACGATAAACAAATACTTTACACGGCGTGCCAACTCGATTTATAATTCAACCTCTGACGCCTACTTTAACATTAACGTACCTTGCGCCGTAACTTGTATCGCGTGGAATCTCTGGCACCACCTGTAAACAAAGATTCATGGTTCCTTCCTGAAGTCTTACGAAATACTCAAGATAAGAGGCTTGGAATCGGTAAAATATTTACGTGTGTACACGGGTATCGTGTGAAATATATGTAAAACGGCTCAAGTATCGCTACAACTTTTATTAAAACGCATTTAAATGGATTGTTGTTAAAATTATTTTTGTTATATCATATTCCGGTTGTTAACTTTTGGTACCCATTAGATTATTACTTATAGAAAATTTTAATATCTAATATGAACACGCGCGAACACTGCGTGCATTTCAATGCACATTTTTCCCTCGTATAGTTGGCTGCATTCGATGTACATACAGAATGCATTAGCTCCATGTTCCTATGGCTTATTCGGCTGTTGAACCTTGCCACCATTGTCCTCGATGCTCCCACGCCGCGCCGAGCCGCCGCCAACCCGCCCGAGTTCCGACTGCGAACACATAGCTGTCATAACACTGATCAATATCTCCTGCATTCCAGCCCCATTACATGCTATACGATATGATGCGCCATCAACAGGCTAAGATTTGCCGGCACAATTGGGAATTGAGCAATTTTTGTCAATCATCCCGTATAACGTAATAGGCGTCGAATCACTAGACAGTGAGGTCACTTTACGAACCGGTCTGGTTACGCCATGAAACTTACGACCGTGTAACATCGACAGATATTTCTTATTGTTCGTCTTTTCGTAACAATCCGTAAAAAGTCTAGACGAGATATTTCCTACTTTCAACTTCTTCTCAGCTGTATAGGTAACATCGGCAGAAATGGCGTTGTTAATGTATTTCAAAATTTCTTTCATTTGTGTGCTAGTATCAACCCAAAAAATGACAATAAGTTTGTTCCGAAAAATAAGTTTAAAAGAGTAAATATAAAAATCTCTGTAGTCAACCTAAAAATGTTGTTTTGCGTAACATACTATTGTGAAAATCTGCAAACGTCACTCACGGAACAAACTACGATAACTAAATTGCGACTTGCGTAAAATTAAAAAGCACTAAATTATCGTCTAAAAAGCTATAAAAAAGAGACGTCACGAAGTTTTAATGCTAAGACGTACGGCACATTAAAAGTCCGCAGGTGTGACTAATATTTGCGAACGTCCAGATAGGGTTACTCAGTGTGAACAAATTAAAATGCTTACACGCTGGTCGTGTAAACAAATCTGGTCGGAAACTAAAGTTTTAGCGGCACGCATCGCGCGCAATCAATCGCCTGTTTGTTTATGCCAGCTGCTTAACTTGCTTTTTTTATTTTTAGGTATCTTATATTAACATTTTGAATGTAGGTTCACGGCAACATAGGAATTGTTGCCTTAATAATTATAATATCATGTATGTAGATTTTGTCACGTATTTTTTTTTACATGTAGATGTACCTACTATTAATTGGCTTGTGACGTTGTATGAGTAACCTATATATTTGTCGTTTATTTGTACGTTAATGCGACACAATAAAATTGTTTATGCACATATTTGCTCAATTAGAATCGTAAGTACCTGACGTATGACCTTTAAATAATTAATTTGAAAGATAAACGTCTATGTATTGAAAGCTTCCGGCTTAACTGGAGTTAAGGCACTACTTGGTAGAGTAATGAATTAATTAAGATTGTATTTGTATTATAAAAATCTGCATTTCTTTATCTCCGACTATAAATTAATAACTAGATTGATATGAAAAACTCAAATATAAAAGTGAGTTAATAAAATTTCTCATTTTTAGGGTTCCGTATCCAAAAGGTAAAAACGAAACCCTATTACTAATACTCTTGTCTGTCTGTCTGTCGACAGCCAGATCTCATGGACCGTGATTGCAAGACAATTGAAATTTTAACAGATGATGTATTTCTTTTGCGACTATAACAACAAATACTAAAAACAGAGTAAAATAAACATTTAAGGGGGGCTTCCGTACAACGAACAAGTTTTTGTCATATTTTACAGATAATACGGAACCCTTCGAGTGGTTTGACTCGTACTTAACCGGTTATTTTTGTAACAGTTCCAGTTATATCGCTTACTATTAAACGTGGTTCAAGACAGTAATGTATTTGCTCAACATAGTTCGTGTTAATGTTTCGTAGTTTTCCGAGTTGTCTCACAGTAATGACACGATCATTGTTATGTATAACGAATTAAGTAACGGTTGTGTTTGTCGCACAACAATAGCACCTGTTTGCGCAAACACTGCGCTTTCCCTACGTACTCCGAGACACCTGTAATTGAAAGTGGATAACCTAATGCCAGGATTAATTTCAAATGAATTAATTCACAAATTTTCTTGTTTTTCTGTCAGGATAGATCTGATTTGATACGGTGCTTCGACTTTTATCTACTTTATTCCAACTATCTACTTTATATCACTGGCGACCTAGTATGCCAGATAGGAAATAAAGAGTAAAATCAAATTAGGATATACCTGCCAAACCACTTGTGAACGATGGAGAATACAACCCAAGATACGTCTCACGGGGAGTTTCGTTGTTATTAACTATGTGTGGTGATTATTATCAGTTACGATATATTTCAACTGGCTCTTTCTAGATTAAGTATCAAAGTTTCATCAGTTTTTAATGATCTGTGGGTTTTAAGAATGTTTTTTTATTTTATTATTATTTAATTAAAAGGCAACAAACATTAAATATTTTTATAATGCTCGCTGATTTGGTTACGGTTCCAAAATTAACCTTATTTGCGATGTAAATATTTATATGAATGATATGTCTATCTGTGAATTTTAGAAAACAAGTCACCCGTCGCAACGGTCGAAATTCGACCGTAATTTAAATTAAAAAAATAAACTTCGCATTGTCCAAAGTAGCACGAATATTTCTTAACTTCAAATTAATTCTAATAATTTTCAAGTTATTTTGAACGCACCCGTTTAAGGTGAAAATAGGATTAATTAGCTAAGCTAATAGCGGGTACTTTGACAAAGACATCTGATATTTTTGACTTTAGTGTTTTCGTAGTAAGACATTAAATGTTCTGTTTCGTTTATTATGTGTGTGTTTGTGTCAAATGCAAGGTGCTGTGTGTAATGTATTTTTAGTTGATTTTGTGTATGTTTTATGCATTATCTGAAAACAATATTAGCATTGTGTAATCGTTCTCTACATCAACTATGTACTTAATTTCATGCTCCTCCGTCTGCGGTATCTTAAAAACGGATCACAAAATTTTTACTTCACGTACTAATATAGATGACTGAAACATAATTATGTTTTCATATTGTGTCCTAATCGTATTCTTTGAAATTAAATTATACAGGTAGAGTATGAATCATATATTTGAATGCAATATTCTTTCAAAATATTTAATACAACACTTATTGTTCGTTAAAATTTTTCTCATGTTTCAAGATCAAATGTCTAAAAAAATCCTTGAGAGAGCTCTGGAGTCTCAATAGACTTATTCCCATTTAAGTCACATTTATAAATTCCTGAATACAAGCGTTAAGAACGCCAGTAGTACACTATTGTATCGAGCACAAAATCTGACAACTTGATGGTGTTCACGTAGCGTTTAAGAGGGCTATTCAAAATGCTTAGTGCGCTTACTATGCATGCTAGCGTGACCTGACAATTTGTGCTAGCGTCGCTTCTCTGAGCTCCATCGATGCATAATGTCGGTAAAGCATTATACTGTGTTATCCTTGTTCACGATTACGTCGTTGTCTGCACGTCATTGTTCTTTTCAATCCCCTTGTGGCCGGAGAGTAAAAGCATAATTGATATTGTTTCTTGTTATCCTTCAACAATGAGAATACAGAGATGTTTATTGTAGCGCAACCTCGATTCTAGCTTGATATTATTTTCTTCCGAGTTTGATTACGTTTGATACTGCACTACGGACGTATAATAGAAAATAAGCGGAAGTGCTCCATCAAATATATTTCTTATCAGGTTACGTTACCGGTGTCGCAGTGTTAGAAAAAAATGAAAGTAATCAATAACAATTCTAAGAATAAATCAGGTTTTTTGGTCTGTAAAAATGTGAACATGTTACACTGTAAATGTGTTTAAGAATATTTCGCTGGAAAAGTTATTGCTTTGTAGTAAGCAGTGCAATAAACTCTATAAAACACGTGTTTAAATAATTATCATACGATATATAACAGGCAGTAAGACAAACACAAAAACGATATGTAATATAATATAATCTATTTAATATACAAGGAGTCTACTTATTTTCTTGCGAAATTATTGTGGTCAAATATAATACAGGTCATCGATTTGTGGTTGTATATAATCAACGAAGTTATTCCAACGATGGCTACTGGATTTCTACATGTAGAATGCAGTCATCTCATTGATGGAGACTCAACTATTACCGTGAGCAGTGGATCGGCACAGTCCACTCGCCCGTCGCTTTGTACTCCAAACAACTCAATAACGCTCTAATGGAATTCCACCGGATAGGGGTAAGCCACGCGAGGCTGCCACCCGAACCGCGAATAAATAACTTCCAATTCGTTTTGTTTTTGCAAACCCCCGTATATAACAAGTGGCGCTTTGACATGCAAAACTGACCTTTGATGTTTCTGTTTATACGATATACCCTTTGTTTGTCACCTCTACTTTCATTTGTAGTATAATGAATGGCGTGCGCGCGGTTTATAGAAAGCAGCTATTAGAACAATCTATTTTGAACATTGACTGACATGACCTATTATACTTCGGCTTAGTTTCGCAATCAGAAACATAATTATGTAAAAGCTTTGTGTTATCGTTAGTTTTGTCTCCTGCTGCGAATTTAATGGGACTTAGTGTTACTTATATGCTTATTGCATTACCTGATGTTAGGTTATCTGTTACAGTTAAAATATTATATTATTTTTGTTGCAATACTATTATAAATAATATTGTAAGTCCGTACGTTTACCACTTGGCCGATTTTCTGACGTCAATACTCATATGGAATGATATTGTCAGTGGTATTACAGCTACTACACTACCACTACTACATTATGTTTGTACTAATTGTGCGCCTATAAAGCAAGAAAAAAAAACTGAAATTTCATAGTGAGTAATTTTTAAAATGCATGCTTACTTGACATCAAAAATACATAAAAATTAGTTCCGGTAAAAAAATGCGAGTCGTATTGCACGAAAATTTTCGTTATGTATAATTTTGATAAAGCGAAAACATTGAAGTATGTGTATATTGATAGGAACTAACACCTTTAAAACGACCTTTAGTAGTTAAATAATAAATAAGTAAATACACACGATCACATTAAAACGCAACCCCAAATTAGATATATATTAATTATACAGAAATTGAACCCGGAAGCCTTTCAAGCTTGTCAGCATTGTGCCGACCCCGGCACAAACTTCCATTGTGACATGTGTACGTATATTTAACCCTTTGTATCTAATGAGTAAAATTAACACGGCGCGAGTTAAATTTTGCGTATTATGTTAACTGACGACTTATAGGGAATTATACTATTAAGGGTAAGTTTTAAGGCCATAAGTTTTACATATAAGTATTAAAAGTCATACTATAAATATATATTTTTGTTGGCCTACTAACTCTACTTTTACATGTGAATATGTCGAAGCCTCATATATGTTTATTTTATAAATTCCTTTGTTTGCCTCATTACGTCATCCTTACATCAAATGGTAAACATTCTTCTGCGTATACCCAATCGTATTAAAATATTAAAACGTGTGTGTAAACTTAAAAACAATAAATTTATGAATTTGACGACCACATAATATCACTAGACCGGTTTGTTCTGCCGTGAAAAGAAGATTCCACGACAGACATGAATTTGGTATTGCTTAGACGTTTCTACCTTGCCCTGTATTATGGTACTCGGGAGTATATGTATTGAAATATGAAATGAAATACGTTAATCAAGCAATTGTTAAATATTGTAATAATGCGAAAAGTTCAAAATTCTAAGTTTAACCAAACGGAATGCAATATCTAAGAATATCAATTTATTTACAGGAGGTTATTGTAGGAACTGTTAATCTTGAAATCTCTATGTTCATTTCAGCTGTAATCTCGGATTCCTGCATTGTTTATGTAGTTTCCTTTGGGTTCCCGCGCTTCCTACTTACAACCGAGCGAATTCTGTGCCGGATATTACGTCCCCAGCCATGTGGAGTCAGCACGGAATTGCCAATCTTCTTGCCGAGCGACATTCGATATTCTAATGTGTTAACAAATATAAAATCTTGGCGCGTTGAAACGTATGGGTGTTACACGCATTAAACAGCAATATGCCAAAAAATCTATAAATGTTAGAAACGGTTCCTTTACTGATACTACCCATGGCACCCATGCTCTTGATTTTTTGGACTAGAAGAATATCGCACAATGTTTCGATGTGCACCTTTCGATAATAGTTTTTTTTATTGAGCAAGAAAGAAACTAGCTCGCAGTTCCATTTGATAATAGGTAGCAATGACCTTAGATAGTAGTACCGTATATCTGCATTTGTGATAAATTCCATATCACGTTGGCAGTTGAACCTGAAGTGCGACATCCTACGACATGTTGCTGCTGACATGAGCCCTGAAAGCTAAATAGAACGCGTCGTGTAGGTTATGTTTAAGAATATTTCGGACACTTAAATCAAGCTTAATTCTAAATTACGCTTATGCTTTGTAAAAAATCTAACTTTGTTAAAAATTATTACTAATCGTCTCGAAAACATTTCATTGCTCTGTAGAAATAATTATAAGTACGAATTTTTTAACGAATTTCTAACAATTTAAGATAACTCTCGTACAGTCACTATCTAGGGCGTAACTGCTAGTTTTTACGGTCCAGTTAACCTTACCTGTTTACTTTTCGTCTATCAAGTTATTTTTAGATACTGACGATTAATTTTAAAACTTCTTGATTAAAGGAAAATATTTATGAATGACGGTAACATTTTTTTTTATCTCACTAAAGTAGCAAACGACCATGCAGTCCACCTGATGGTAAGTGGTCACTGCCGCCCATGGACATCTGTAATGAACTTCGTACAATCAACATAGGTTCTACCTGAAGTCAATCACAGAACCGTTGCTACTCCCGAGGACTATGATGGTCGCCTCATATAAAATTGTGCCGGTAACATTTGTCAGTAACATTTATATGAGTTTTGCATACATAGATAAAAATAATCATCTAGGTAAATAAATGTTTTTTGTATAGCGTCTAAAAATTGTTGGAATCCAGAGCTGTTCCTTAATAATAAACCATGGGATCTATTCACTGCGTGTACTTTTGTTATTCGTTTTTGGTTCGTTTGCAGCCTCCAAATTACTGCAAACAATGACCTACAAACCATTTGTTTCCCCGTTATTAAACCATTATGTAGATTTGTGTAGTATGAACTCTAAGATATTATGTTTATGATTTAACTCGCGCTGTTAAATTTGATTTTAACATACAATAACACCAACAATTCTCAGATACTTTCCGCTTCAAGAAGCTCGATTCGTTGTTCATTATGTAAATGATGGTATGTTTTTTGTCCATAAATAAAATTTAACGGATATTTATAGTGAGTGCAGAATACGCATTACTAGATTGTTGGAAACAGGCGACGCCTTAACTGCTTAGTTCGTAAATTTGTATATTTTAATACCATTATCCTAGTAATAGATAAATAATGTTTATAGATCTCATATACGTATATATGTCACAATCAGTATGTAGCTCTAATGACATGACATAGACAAGATATTATCGCTAATTTCTATAGTAGTCCAATAACATAAATTAGGCAGTGTTTTAAAGTCTATTAAAATGACAAATATTTGACACATTTTTAAGGTGTGGTAGCATCGTACATTCAAGTTCATACATATTTTGTGGAAGCCTACATGCAATACAAATAACTTTAAGCCATTGACATATGTAACGAGCAGCAAATATTTTTAAGCGGTAGAAATAAATTTAAATATTCTTTTCTGTCGCTTGGTTTTTTATTTCCATGAAGCCAAAATACGACAGGTTTCGTGAAAATAGGTCTTCTTTTTGACTTTCGACATAATAATCTATGGTAAATATTTCGCACAGTTCAAAAATAGCTTCAACGGACTAGATAAATATTAAATCACCGCATCGAAAGCGCACTGAATGGCTATAACCGCAGGCTTCGTATGCCTTGAATAGCCATTCACCCCTCACATAAACAAAACGTTGCACTTAGAAACAGATTCCCGTAGCTTTGCATACCTTTCTTAAAATAGCTTCACTAGTTGTATAACGCTAACATTTCTCCGGGCTCCGATAAAAAAATGACTTGGACAAATATACAAAGAGCTGCTGGCTATCCTAAACATTCGCCAGGTAAAATAAATCTTACCGGGAACGGGCTTCTTACCATTTTATAACACATTTGTTCTTTGCTCGAGCGATAAGTTTATTTATATCGATAATGACTTCATCAGCATACTTAACGATGTCGGTTCCCCGTGATTCCGAGAAGTAATCGCAGAAAAGACGTCACTCTTTCGTTGCTTTTGACCTACTTATACCGTTTGGGAATTGTCCCTTTTTGATGTTTTTATATTAAAGTAGCAAAAGCATCCTTTTTTTTGTTTTCGAGGGGGAAACTTTAAAAAAGTACCCGACGTCGTGGGAGTGACGCGGGTTATGTGGGATTCTTACCGCACTAAACCCCCCCCGGTGGCCGACCTCGACGCTGCGAAGAGGAACCCCAGTTGACCGCCGCCGGTGTCCTCAGCGTGTGCCCCATCGGTCTCTTCTCTGGTGGGCGTGAACTGCTCACCGCACCTTCTGGTTTTTACGGCAACATGCAACCACACATGCCGCCGTCCTTCTCGGGGTCACTTGATCGGACGGTTCGAGCTCCCACTCTTCCCGCCCGCAACCCCGGAAGCCTCTTTTAGTCGCCTTTTACGACAGGCAGAGGGTACCGTAGTCCTATTCTGGTCCCGGAACTACAGGGACAAGCAAAAGCATCCTATCCATTTGATATTAAATGACAGCAGTCTTTCATCAATATACGTAATCAACCCCAGATAACTTAAAAGTCTTACCTGACCTTAGACATTTCTGCGACCCAAATTTGAAAGCCTCGAATAAATAAGTCTCTCTTGTTTCAACCAGCAAACAGCAGCTGCAAACACATAATTGTTATGATATCTCCGGAATTGAACCATAGCAGTACCTCCGGAATCGAATAACAATGGGTTCTACCACCTTTAAAGCTTCTGGGTGAGAGACTCGATAATTCAGCTTGATGTTATGCTCCCTATAGCTTGACAAATAATTGATTACGCCACGCCCGATGGAATGCCCGCTCGCTAACCGGAAACCGGGGCGCACTACCGTTAACATCATGAAATTAGAAAACCAGTTTAGATATGCCTTTACTTTAGCAACTTTAGCATATTCGATAGTGAGGAAGATCTTACGTATATTTCAAACAATAACACAAAAATTTGCCTCATCCCACGGTATTGTGTATTTTTTGTACATGTAAATTACATACTTTTAACTTGCTTTCAACCTTGTAATACGTTAACATTATGTTGCAAAAATAGGTGGTATTTATGTGATAGGTGTATGCTTATTTAATATTTTATAAGTGTCATACACCAATGTAAATGTAAAATACTTTCGCTTTAATACATAGTCGTAAATTGTGTTGGTCATTCAATAATGAAAAGGTGTTGCATAAGCAGTGTATACCATTTACACATTTTATTTAGGTTAATTACTTTCTGCTCGTTAACCTGCTACAACTTCTAGATTAGTCGGTACATTCGACCGATGTTCCCATGTACCGATACTTACAAATTACACATTATAGACCTAAGTATGGATCTCTTTCCATTTGGTAATTCCTGGGCATACACATTGATATACTACGTAGTATATACATATTGTTTGTGATTATATTTGTCTCGTGACACCCATATACTCTCTTAGATTGTATGTATTTCGCAATAGGGGCGATCAGAGCCATAGGTCAAAGAGCAAACTTACCACTCGCAAGGTATCCTAAAAGGCTTAAAGCCTGTTATTTAAAAGTAAGAAACATATTATTTACTTAATTCACAAACTCGGTAGACGTTTGACAAGTTCAAACGTCAAACGAAGCGAGTATGTCTTTACTGTGATAGGAGCGGTTATTTGTAGGTTATGAAATTTTATTACTTACACACAACGTATTATCCTCAAATAATAATTTATAATAGTAGATTATAATTCATATATCTCAAATCAATTAATTACAATCAACTATATAATGAAATAAATTTGAAATTAATAAAATTCGATAGCACAAACCATAGTGCCCCCAATTCTTAGACTTTTCGCTTTCGCTCGATGAAAACCTGACATCCAGTAGACGTCAAACTTGCTTACACATCGCTTGACATTCAGTGAATCTCAAACGATTACATTTATACTACCAAAAAGATTTTTTCATAGGTTAACATTAAATAAAATAATAAACGTAATGAAGTTATGAATTATGTTAATTCAAATGGTGATGAATAATAAGAATATAAACTCGTATCAAAGGAAGAGATGTGCGCAGGAACTTGAATGGAATATTATGTAGGTACTTTTTTATTAAGTACCTACATCGTGTTATTTTAATTGAATGCGTAGTATGATAGATGCCTATGTAGGGAAGTAATAAGATGAGACGAAGCGAAAGCGTGATTTGCGATAAAAATGTGCGCGCATTTCGTTAGTGCTTGCTCATATTAGCGTTGCCGATCGATAGTCGACTATCGATGATTAATCGATAGTCTATCGATAGCCAGGATATCGCAAGATTATCGATGGGCCTATCGATATTATCGATACTATCGGTAGTATCGATAGCTCAGTTCGAAGCAATACTATCGCATGAGTGCAATACAATCGATACTATCGATAATATTGTTGCTCGCGAGAACTAGACTATCGGTACTATCGATAGTATCGTTGCTAGTAAATCAAAAACTGTCAACACTATCGATGCTATCGATTATTTTGGACTATCGATTGTTTACTAATTTACAATAGTATTGTTAGCAATATTAAGGTATAGTAGTCGGAAAACAAAGTTAATGGAATAATATTTAAATAATGTTATAATGCGACAACATTACGTATTTACGTACACAAACTATGGAGGCCTTTAATAGTCCTCGTTTAATTACATTACTTTTAAAACAAACTCAATACTATTGCAAATTGCCAAACTATCGACGGTGCCAAATTGTCGATACTATCGATTCTTTTTTTAATAATTTATGATCACAATACTATCGGTAGTATCGATACAATCGACAATCCATTCTTCTTGAGCAACAATACTTTCGATAGTATCGCTCTCATCCGATAAAATTGCCTTATTTTGAACTATTGATAGTATCGATACTATTGATAGTATCGATAGTATGGCTGTTTTAAGATGAAAACTATCGATTGAAAAACTATCGATAGTTCGGCAACACTAGCTCATATACTACTGTTTTGCTTTTGTAGTCTATGCAAATTGTGTACCTAAGAAGAGATTGATAAGAATGAGCTTTCTCTTGCCTTCTTTAAAAAGGTGTTTAACGCTATGCATATTTTATTTCTCTTCAGTTATTTTGTCATCATTTTAGAATTATGAAAGCTATTACAATTCTACGTTTATTGTTGCAAGTAGACATAATAATAAAAATAGTCTGGACTACTAAAAATAAAAATTGCAACGTTTAAATATTTTAACACTGATTTTATTTTGAGCGAAGTGGTTTGAAGTAGCGTACACTGTAGGCGGTTAATTAACTACTAAATAGATAATTTAGTAGTTATTTAACCCCACAAACAAATATCATATGTAGGTACCTATCATAAAAAAATATCCAATCTTTTAGACAAATTCATTGCTTATCCCTCTTTGTTGTAGTATTTATTTTTTGATTCATTATGCCGGGCGCTAAGAGCATGACCACTAATATTAGGCCGGGCGGTCAAAAGATTCAATTTAAACTAATTCGCAATTTCTCTAAATGAAGGGAATTTCCAAATGAAAGCCATTCAAGAATATTTTTATTCAATATGCAATTATTCTGAAAAAGATTATTATTTGTGTTGTACTCCCAAGTTGTTATTAGTAAAATTGCGAGTTCATGCTTCTTCTATGGTTGTCTTCATGCTGTAGGTATATTGTAGGCATTTATGCTGTATATTATTTTCATACTACATGTTCTGACGGAAGGTTAACCTAACGGAGATGAACGTATTGTCAATAAGACCTCATCCAGCGGAGTTATCAAACAATCAATTCTTAATTTACATAATATGTTATTATATGAAAATATAGATTATCTACTAGCTGACTGGCGACCTGCGTTTCGCAATTCACTCTTTAATTAATGGATCTAATAGTCTTATTGCAGTTATAAACCCATCTTTTAGAATATTTGATACAATCCAATATAACTATCTATTCGAGGATACTATTTGTTCTTAACATCAATCTTCAATCCAAAATACAAAAATAAACATAATAAAGTATCCTTGTTTTAAGTAGCGAAGTTATTCTTACACTTATTTCACCTGTAAAAATAAAACAGCAGTATGTGATTAATTCAATTGAAATCTGTAAAAGGATACATTTATTTTATGGGCTAATAAATCCCACTCATTTGAATCAAGATTCAATTTACACACTGTTACAAAATATGTTAATACTGTCGTCAAATAAATTAACTATTATTACATCTGGTAAATATGCAATGAGAATCCATATAGTTCATATGGAATTCGCTTTGATTTGGTAACATTATTTCTTTTATAATTGTGGGGCAAGAGCTGCATGCAGAGTTAGGAATATCTGGCACACTTAGTAAAATTTTGTGTTCATACTGTATGTTGTCATCATTCTGTACATTTTCTTTATGCTGCACGTTCTCTAAATGTCGACCAAATTCTAAGTATGTTGACATAACTATCGACCAGACCTCACCCAGCAGGAATGGCAAACATACTTGGTTCTTATAACCTAAAACATTTTTATGAGAGATTAATAGCCGATGTCCATTAGAGGCAGTGGCCACTTACCACTGGACTTTAAGCTCGTTTTTTACTTTAATAGTTATTTTAAAAAATACTATAAATACTAAAGCTTTACCGGAAATATTGCAGTAAATGTAAAATTCATTGGTCTGGTACAATTAGTGCATACCATAGGGTGGCCCATTAAATATTTGTTGCCAGTTTCTCTTCTTATTAGCAAAAAAAAATGTGTGACAAATATCCATCTCTTAGGTACTGAAATATTTAATGAAATATTATCATATTTAAAAGGTTAAGGTGTCACACAATCACAGTTTCTGACGACGAGCCGCCACAGTGTTTTCATGCGAGCTAGACAGTTGTTTGGAGTCACCAAGTGTAGGACCGAGATGGGGTCATCAATGTGTTAATACTGGAAGGCTCGCACTATCTAGGTGCAAAACTTGGCGAAGCTTGATGCTATCCCTAGTGCGCCGGTACCTGTCTCTTCGTAGCAGACAGCTCCAAACTCTAGTAAAGCCCACGATGGAAAAGAAGTTACTCACACTAAACGTCTCCAAAAAAATAAGTGATTTGGCTGTTATGTGAGTTCCTTCTGCGTCTTCTGTCTCATAAATATTACATTATTTTTTCCTCAGACTTTATCACTTGTATCCTTTGTCATTTTTATGTCATATAGTGCTATTATTTTCAGTTCCTGTCCAGTCAAAGAATCTTTAAGTTGTATTTCTTTATTTGTATTGTAAGCGCGGTAGTTTAATATGTATTATTTAATGTTTCGTCCACCAATTCGCACTTGGCCAGCGCGGTGGACTATGGCCTAAACTCTCTCATTCTGGGAGAAGACCCGTGCCCAGCAGTGGGCCAATAATGGGTTGATGCGATTTAATGTTTACCTTTCTCACTTGTCCACTTGTCCACCAATTCGCACTTGGCCAGCGCGGTGGACTATGGCCTAAACTCTCTCATTCTGAGAGAAGACCCGTGTCCAGCAGTGGGACAATAATGGGTTGACGACAATGTTTACCTTATTTTTCATCTCTTCGATAACAATGTTTACATTTGTCTACGTCAGTTGCGCCGCTCATTGAAAACAATGTATTACAATTTTGTACGTTTTTTTTTTAAATTTACTTTATATAATATTTTCATAAATACAGAACATTATTAGAAACATAAAATTAAAAATAAATTAAACCAATTTTATACGTTTTACTTTTTTAAACTAACATCTGTCAAATTAACTTAGAACGATCTATGGACTCCAACGTTTTGGCCCATTTGTCACAATGTACAATCAGTTTAATGTTGTTTAAAAATCTTTAGGTAGTAGTTCATGTACCTATATGCCTATAATTACTAATAATTTATGTGTGATATTTGTTTGTGTAAATTTAATTTAAATGATTTCTTTCTATACTGCTGGTAGGTAATGAAACGAAATGAAACGTTTTTATTTTGTATAGGCCTACGGGGGCACATAATAAAATATTTTTCCTCTATCTCTTAAATTACTTTTAATATTATTTTTCAATTTTAGTTTATGGAAATACGAAATTATAACTAAAAAAACTGACTAAGTGAAACGGTATTGATTTATCGATACATTCGGTTCATGTAGATGACCGTAACGTAAACAGCGCCATCTAATATCTCAAACATATTACTATTTCGATTTGGCGGTAAGGTGGCGTATCATCGCAGAATATACTGAGAATACTGAGATGGCTTTGTATTACTTTAGTAACTTATAAGGATATACAGGGTGTAAATGACAGCGTACCGAATATTAAAAATATGGATTCCTGACACGATTCTGGTGCTTATGGCGTTGGAATTTTTCATCGGATTTTCCTCGGATTTTCCATTTTTTTATGCACTTTTTTTTACAAATTTTGGTAGTATTTCAATACTACTGCATAATGCAACATGAATTTAAAAGAAAAACACTCATTATAGTGTTTTTCACGAAAACTAGCAATGTATAATGAATGCGCTATCAGCTGTTCGACGTCCGGTCAATGACGCCGCGCGGCCTCAGCCGCGCGGCCGGCCGCCCCGCGCTCCGCCGCACCGACTTCCACCAATTTAGGAACCAAGTTTCCAAAAAACATTCAATACCTAATTCAAACATTTTAACGCAAATAATAACTGAAAACATTATTCGGAAAAATACTAAATACCTATTCTTTAGTTTATTTTTGTGTACCTAATGATTGAAAACTTCTTCATTTATTTAGGGCAAATAAAAATAAATCACAAATAATGATTAACATTTTAACGTATTTGTTTCAGAAGCAAACATAAGGGAAACATCATAAAAGAAATGATGTAGGTACATAAGTATCATGCAAAATTCTATTCCACATACACAGTACACTCACACATACAGCGCGGTGCGGCTTTTCAGTCCTTTGCCGAAAGGCGGGATTAGCGCCGCACACAGAATAAACAATAAAAAGATAACTCAATGTGGCTAATAAAGTACTTGTTCTCCGTAGGTCATGTACTCGAGATGAGAGTTTCTGTGATAAGAATATCAATAGTTATTGATTGATATTATAATAGCTTCTTATACTTTCGTTTTTTTTTATGTTGTATGTTGTTATTTTATGAAATTTTAATTTGCTTTTATGTATTTAAAGTATTTAGAATCTTGAAGTAAACCAGTCTAATTTAAACTAACATGAATAATGTTTATAATGTACCTAATTTGGTATTTTATTAAAATTACAAAACAACGAGTGGACACGTAAAAGTAATTGATTTGTCAGTTTTAAGTTAAAGGTTGTGTCATATCTGAATTTAATTGAATCTGTGTAATGCACTCGCTTAGTAGTAACTCGTCACTGAGCGGCGTATTGGCGGTTTTCTTTGATAGTTCAGATATTATTTAAAATTTGAAAAATTGTCACAGTTCGTGATTTTCGCTTGTGGAAGACGGATGCTCTGCAAATTTCTGTTTCGTGTTAGTCGTGTCGTGTGTGAACTGTTATTTATTATTACTTGTTATTGCTTTAGTTTTGTGTTTTTATTGTTATTTAGTTTTTGCAAAATGCAGTTCAGTGCTCGTGAATGCGGGGAAATGCTAATGTGTTATGGTGAAGCACGTGGGAATGCACAGCAAGCTCTGCATCTGTACATCCAGAGGTACCCTTATGCTCGCCATCCAACGGACAGTCGTGTGATTACTCGGGCGTACCAACGAGTGTTGGATAATCAGCCGATTGTACCGCAGCAGGAAGAATGTTGAGAGCACGTGTGGTGGGTAATGTTTTGGAAGCCGTGCGTCTAAATCCGCGCTTAGGTACACGCACCGCAGCTCGAGTATTGCGCAATCGGCACGGGTCTTAGTCTAGGTAGGTATTAAGTTAATAAAATAGAATAAGCGATTTGTTGTTAGATGCGTGCGGGGAATAACTACTTATAATACAATAAGCGATCGGCGATCGGTACGCGGGTTGTTCGATGTACATTGCGCGCTCAAAAATGACCAACTCGGTAACCAATAATTTCCGAGGAAAATTGATGAGTTATTTTTAGTTCATTTAGTGTCACAAATCTACCATTTAAGTTTTGATACGCTGTCATTTACACCCTGTATTTATATCTGGTTATAATATTATATTGTCGCTCATATGAAACGTTAGCTCATATAAAATTTTAACAAAGCGCCATCAATACATTCGGTTCATGTAGATGACTGTATCGTAAAGAGCGCCATCTAATATCTCATATACATTATTTGGTAAGATTCCGTATCAACGCAGAATATACTGAGATGGCTATGTAATAGGTACTTTAGTAACCTTTGATCACCAATATTACCGATCGAAGGTAGTAACTGATACTTATTTTTAGTCATGATATTAGATTGTAGCTTATGTGAAACGGTTGTAATTTTAACAAAGCGCCATTACTTACTTAATCAAGTTAACAGATAACATTACACCATCTGTTATTAGGATTATGCAAAGTTAACTGCTGAAGCTAAAAAAATATTTGCAACTAGCTGTACCCGCGGCTTTGCCCGCGTGCAAATCAACGTGTCACAAAGTTTTTCCCGCGCAAATCTCGAACAGTGGGAATTCTATGATAAAAAGTAGTAACATTAAAATCGGTTTGGCCACTCAAGGATTAGGTACCTGGTCAAACACAGAGTGAAAAAACGAATTTAACGTAACGTAGGAACGTATTGTTATGTATTTTTTTTAAATACGACGAATTCTAATATTGTAAACCACTTTTTTGAACTAATCACACTATTAGGTGTTACTCACACTAACTATTAGGTGTTAATCACACTATTACTTTAGGTCTAATTCACAATATCGGGATACTTTTTTCAATCAACTCCCCCACATTTGAACCAAAACGTATCAATTATGAAGATTGATTTGAACTTTTCCGAATTGGAAAATACTATTTGAAGTAATTTTGGCGGATTCAAATTTCTAAGTAAGATTATAGGTAAACCTACTTTTAATATTAATTTGTGTTCAGGAGTTCCAGAAGGCATTAAGGAATTCAAAAATTCTGTTGGATAATGTACTGCTTCCTCCATCTCAATGACTGTGTCTACCGAATAGTAGATCTGTGGCGCTGCTTTAAATTTTGAAAAAAAAATAATCATTTATTTTATCGACACGTTCATTGGTGGGTGGGTATATAGCCGTCTTTTGGAACCAATTTATAGTGTTATTGGTTGTATTAACAATATCGGGATATACTTTTTCAACCAACTCCTCCACATTTAAACGAAGACGTATCGATATAAAGATTGATTTTAACTTTTCCGGATAACAAAGCACTATTATCTACTTGAAGTAAATCATTACAAAATTGGAATATCACTGAACAGCGACATATATTCTAAGTTCATATTTTGTTTCATGTGGCAAAGATAAGATCTTTTAAGAGGTGCATCGGGCTATTTGTGTGCGTAAATCCCGCATTGTTCTTTGTAAAGTAGAAAACATAATCAAAACACTTTTACAATTCATACGAACAGGGCGCACCCGCTCGCAGGGCGCTGCCGCACCCTGCTCGCTTATTTTTTTATGTTTTCTTTTATGTTCCAACCTAACCTTTTTTTTTTAAGTGGGTAATCCTCATGGATACCCAGCTGCCCGGGGCAGCAGCTGGGTATCCATGAGGGAAATCGATCCATGAGGCATGGGAAAGTCGACACCCACAAAGGCACCGACCTCCCACACCCAGCGGCAAATCCGATCTGGTTCCGCCGCAAACCACCAAACGGCCGCAGAGGACAGGGAGGGCGGCAACGACACACCGCATCTCCTCTTCCTCGCGGTTTGGTCGCGGGAGACAGGGTGCACGGCAACGACACACCAAGACACCTCTCCTCCCGCGACCCCTCCTGGCTGCGGAGGACAGAAAACACCGTCCCCCGCAGCCCTCTCGGATGCATCCGGAGCGGGCCTCCAGCTAAGCCCACTCGGAGCGTCCCCTCCCTGGGATCCCTCTTGGCTTCACCGCGGCGCCGCAAGCCACGGTTACTGAGCCTCCTCACCACGACAAGGTAGAGATCCCTTCGAGGGGGTTGTTCCAACCTAACCTAACCCAACCTGTTCAAAAAGCTACAGCTAAATCCAACTCTTAACAATAACATGACAATACTCCTGCATTTTCAGGATTTAGGTATTTAAAGTGACACTTTTCATCATAATGTTCTCTCAGGAACGGGTTGTAATGTATTGTAATCAATAAGTACCAAACTCATACGGCTTAAGTAGGCTGTGTACTTAGATTATCAGGGTTGATGAATTGAAGTTTAATTTATTAATCACATTTCAGTTTAATGAGCTGTCATTAAACTTATAATATATACTAAAAACAACCGTAAGCATTATGTGACTACCTTTTATAATTTAGGCTTGTACTATCCCGCATCATCAGGGAGGAGTTGAAGGTAAAAAAAATATCCCGTGTCTTTGCTTAGTATTCTTATTACTTATACGTAAGCACTTGCGAGACAACTTCTATAGTAGGCTTGCAGTACCCTGCATCATCAGGGCTGAGGAGCTTAAGGTCGAAATTTTCATCTTGTGTCTTTGCTTAGTAATTATATTACATACCCAAAAGCACTAAATAGCTAACTGCTATGGCTTAGGCTTGAAGCACCCCTGCATCATCAGGGTTGAGGAGATGATGGTCAAAATTTTCATCTTGTGTCTTTGCTTAGTAACTATATTACATACCCGAAAGCATTAAATGGCCAACTCCTATGGCTTAGGCTTGCAGTACCCTACATCATCAGGCTTGAGGAGTTGAAGATCGAAATTGTCATCATGTGTCTTTGCTTAGTAATTATATTACATACCCGAAAGCACTAAATAGCTAACTTCTATGGCTTAGGCTTGAAGTAACCCTGCATCATCAGGGTTGAGGAGTTAAAGGTCAAAATTTTCATTATGTGTCTTTGCTTAGTAATTATATTACATATCTGAAAGCATTAAATAGCTAACTGCTATGGCTAAGGCTTGAAGTACCCCTGCATCATCAGGGTTGAAGAGTTAAAGGTCAAAATTTTCATCATGTGTCTTTGCTTAGTAATTATATGAAAGCACCAAATGCCCATCTCGTATAGTTTAGGCTAGCAGTATCCTGCATCATCAGGGGTGAGGAGTCGACGGTCGAAATTTTTATTTTGTGTCTTTGCTTAGTAATCATATTACATACCTGAAAGCACCAAATGGCCATCTCCTATGGCTTAGGCTTGAAGTAACCCTGCATCGTCAGGGTTGAGGAGTTGAAGGTCAAAATTTTTACCGTGTATCTTTGCTTGGTATTTTTATTACATAACCGTAAGTACCAAGTAGCCAACTCTTACGGTTTAGTCTTGAAATACCCTTACATCATCAGGGTTGAAGAGTTGAAGATCAAATTTTTGTCCCATGAATTTGTTTAACAATCTTATTATATATCCATAAAAACAAATTGACTTACTTCTACGGATCAGGTTAGCAGTACCCCTGCATCATCAGGATTAAAGAGTTGCAGGTCAATTTTTTAGGAAATATCTGCTTAGTAATTTCATTCTACATTCAACCCAATTGGACTCCTACAGCTTAGGTTTGGCCGAGTATCGCTAATTTCGTTAATTTGCTTCAAAGAAATGGATCCTATGATCAGAACCGTATCAAACTCATCAGAGTACCATTGAAGTACATTCTTTCAAATAAAAGAAAAATCATCAAAATCGGTTGGCGGGAAATTGAGTTATTCATCTATTTATCGCGCACATCGTTAATGCAAATATCAGACTTATGCGCTTTTCTTATGGATGCCACTGTCAAAAGTAAACTAAAAATAAATGAGACCCCATGACACGCACTACCTTTCAAATGAAAAAAAAAATCATGCAAATCCGTTCACCCAGTGCGGAGAAATCGAGTAACAAATATAAAATTTAAAAAAAAAAAAAAATACAGACGAATTGATAACCTCCTCCTTTTTGAAGTCGGTTTAAAACGATGTTTTAACATAAAAAATAAAGCGAAATACTAAATTTTATTGAGGTAGCCTCAAAATTGACTGATTTTCATACAAACTTACATCTCCTATATGGGTTAAATTGGGGGGGGGGGGATCAGAAAATTCATTCTTAACTGACGTCTACATCATAAAAGGAACTCCTAGTAAAAATCATATTCGTATCTTTAGCAGTTTAGGCTCTACGATGTTTATTTGCGATGTTTCAATAGAAGAGTGAGAGAGCATCCTTTTGTTTTTATATAAGTATATATAGATATAGAGATATAGATTTGTATAGTATCAAATAACATAGGTACACACATAACCAATAAAAAATACATAACAAAGGAATACATTTTACAGACCATAACATGTTTAGTTTCAACCAATTCAACTATGCAGTTACTTATCTTATTAACACTTATCGAACACAGAATAAATACTGCGTAGTTTTAAATTGACATAACTTTTTTATTTATAAACCGATTTACATAAAATAAACCCTAAATGTTAAGTGAAGTTTCCCACAATACATCAGTGAAAATTATATTAAAATTGGATAAGCCGTTTCTGAGATTAGCGTTTTCAAACACACAGACAAACAGACAAACAGACAAACAGAAAAGATTTCTAAAAACCATTGTTTTGGGTTCTATATCGTATTAAAGACCTCTAGAAATGGTTTTCACCTAAATTTATTCCATGTACAGACAGCGACCTCTTACAGATTTATTATAGTATAGATAGATAGAAGATAGAAGATAGATTAAACCTATAAATTAAGATATAAACTATCCTATCTTTCAAGTTGGATCAAAATGCACACGTTGTGTAAATTTGATTATAATCGGTTCAGAGTTTAAGAGTCCATTGCGGACAAATAAAGTGACACGTAATTTATTTATATTAATATGTTAAATCTAAGTTCAGACAAGCCCTCTCGAATAGCGCTAATCGCGATGAAATAGGGCAAACCCGATCAAAAGTTATGAGAGGTTTTACATATTTATATATATAAATACATACAGACATAAACACAACATCATAAAAAATCATAGGAGAACCTTCCTCGGACGTCTAAAGATCGAAATTCGATTGGAAACTCGATTTATGTAAAACGGAGTAAAACCAATAACTTCCTGACTTTCAAAAATTTTCAATTATCTTTGCAAGAAGTTAAAAAACCTTTACAAAAAGATGTAAAATCCTATCAAAAACAGTTTCACTGTAAAAATAGCACAAGTTCAAAGTCATCAAATTGTTGAAAAACAATCAAAAAATTTACAAAAAGTTATGAAATACAAACACAAAAAACCCAAGTTATGATTTTTTGATAATTTAATATTGAAAAAGTTTTGTTGCAACCTTAAAACTTAACAAAAATCGAACTTGGCGTGCGTCCTTGAGAATCTCAATTTTTTAGGATCCATTCATATTACTTTAATGTAAGGTAAAATACACTGTAACTGTTTAGGAACTAGTACCTACCTGCTCTCACCTGCTGAAAATATGTTGGAAGATTTTTTTCTGTGTTCAGTATTATTATCTACTTGTAAGAATGCAGCGTAATTACTGACCCAGGTGAAAATTATCTCACACTTCCCACTAAGATAAAAAGAAAGTAAAGGAATAAGAACGGTATTGAGAAATTACTTGCAATACATCCAAGCAAATTTTGGGTACTGAAGGACGCACGCCAAGTTCGATTTTTGTTAAGTTTTAAGGTTGCAACAAAACTTTTTCAATATTAAATTATCAAAAAATCATAACTTGGGTTTTTTGTGTTTGTATTTCATAACTTTTTGTAAATTTTTTGATTGTTTTTCAACAATTTGATGACTTTGAACTTGTGCTATTTTTACAGTGAAACTGTTTTTGATAGGATTTATACTTCCAACCACGGAAAGGGCTAATGAAACATGAGAAGTATATATGCATTAATGTGATTTACTTGCAGATCATTCATTACATGTTACGTGTTTACACATATCGATTATCAGTATCGTTGAATACGAATGTATGTACGAGGTAATATAAGCTAAGTATTTAATGGTTTTGTTTTTATCTTTCACGCGTTTCCAATTGAAGCCAATAAAATTCTCAGCTGTTAAACAAATTTCTAATCAAGGACCATACGCTTATTTAGGCGCCGTTGAAGTGTCGCGAGATATCCACGTATTTATAACAAGTAATTTGCTTATAGAAACATACATTCTAGAAGCCTGGCATTTATTTTGTTACATTTGTGATTACATTTTTATGATGTGGATATACTACGTTTTTAAACCCAATATGTTGTTTTTTGAAATGGTACTTTTCCGTTGCTTATACCACAGAAATACTGAAATAGTGGCGATTGGGTGAAACCATGATAAAATATGAGAGTTAAGAAGAGCTTGTTTAACAAATATTCCGGTTATATGACCTTGTTCTCAATCAATTTCCAATGTTTTGTTTAGCGCGTCTGGAAACATGGAACAATTGTAAATTACTTTGCGGACCGTAATATTTACGTGTCCATGTGCCAATTATTCTAGTATTGACCTTCGACGGCCTCTGCTCGGCCAGTGAGACCAACATAGCAAGCGTGGTGTACTGTAGGTCCTTGTCTGGGTTGTGTCGTGGCCTGAAATCATGATCCGCCGCAAGCACCGGCCCTTATACGGCATGCCAATGTCTTTTATTATTACGAAACTATTGAGACACTAGTGCAACGGTTTAAAACCCGGTGAAAACAGGTTTTCTGTACTCAACTGCTTATATGTCGTTGGGCGATTTTTCCAGAAAACAACTATGGATTAATAAGATGTGACGTAATTGCTATCACTTCTACTTCTACTATAACAGAATGTATCCGTCCACATTGAATAACATTTTGGTAGTAAGCTGTTTTAAGGTAGATATTCCTATATTTATTTGAGACATTATAACTGAATACTCACATACACATTCATACCTACTCAATTATCATTTACAATTGGACCAAGAAGACAAACGACAACGTTTGTCCTCTTGATCCGGTCAATATCAAGAGCGTCGTCAAAAGGTAAGGAACCCTCCTTACCCTTTGACGACGCCTCTGCTGCCTTCGTCTCCCCCCATTTGAATTATTTGTACCGTTTGGGAGAGGCCAGGATTTTAAGAGTCATGTAAATAAGCATATCGGCTAACATTTTAAAATAACATATCTACAGTCACTTAATATTATTTAAATATATCTATAAATGAATTGTAGATCGATGTGAGCGTGTCCTCCTAAAGTAGCCTACAATTCATCACACATCAGCATTCGTTTCGCCAACGATGAACACTTGAATGAAACATGCATTTAGGACATTAAAGTTACTACGTTTGTTCTGGGCGTACTCGTATGTTTGCTATGGCGCGCCGCCAATTGTCAAAACTATAAAACTAGATAAAGCAACATTCAAGCTTAGGTTACGTTACGTCAATTTACTGAATTCAGATAGAACTACTCGTATACAGAGACATAAATTTAAAATTTACAGTCGGTCTGAAGGAATATATTTATATCGAAAAGTAAGTGGTTAAATTATTTATAAATAAATATACCTGATAGCAGTGATAGCCTAATGGTTGAAAGTTGTCCGAGGTTCAAACCCAGGCGCGCACCACTGATTTATGTGCGTATTATACATTAATTATCACTGCTTTTCGGTGAAGGAAAAAATCGTGAGGAAACCTACACACCCGAGAGTTCTTTAAAAAAAAAAAGTTCTCGGAGGTGTGTGAAGTCCACCAATTCGCACTTGGCCAGCGCGGTGGACCATGGCCTAAACTCTCTTATTCTGAGAGAAGACCCGTGCCCAGCAGTGGGACAGTAATGGGTTGACGACAAATATACCTGATATGGAATTGTGGAATTAATAGAGTAAGGCCCAATGGAATCAATATGTCAAAGTGTTCTGGAGTTCTTGTATTTTTATACTATTGTTACACCTATCTTAAAACATCTGGGTTTAAAGTCCCTTTTCTTACTTCTGCATTTGTACGGAAAACGAAATAAATATATGAGTGTATGACGTGTTGTTTACCTACTCTTAATATACAGTGTTTTTATAAGAGTAATTTTAAAAAATGATTGGCATCGGCGAGCAAATTCATGTTTATTTCAACGTACATATTGAAAGAATTCAAAATTATATATTCCAAATCATCGCAAGACCTATTTGTTATGACATGATATATATTTTTTTCGAATCATATATTCCATAGTCACATTTGCACGAAGATTAATAAGGAGATTAATAATTAATAATACGATAAAAAAACTTATAACATGCTTTTAATTAGTGTTTATGTTCTTGATACTTGTACAAAATGTTAAGTTGTTTCGAAATAAGAATTTAATCACAGTATCGTAAAGAGTTGTATACCTATGGACATGCGTGGACAATATATGGTAAAGCATACGGGCCAAGTAATAAAAAAGTTAAAAATATCTGTCAATGTCTTGTAGTAAACAGGAAAAAGAGAAAAGAATCCATAGCTTTTTAAGATCGTTCTTATTATCGTTCTAAACAGTTAATGACGAGTGTCCGACAGTCATTAAAATGTTCTTATTTAAACCGTGTTGAAACTGGTTTATTATTACTTTTTATCATTTACCAAAAACTTTTTGATTCTCTACGCTTCATTGAATAACAAGTTTTTTATTAGTACCGTATTTTAGCGCTATTATAAACGGTTACATCAATGTGCAAAAACATGGACGTGGCATATTTCATCGCCGGTTTGATAAAGAAAAACTTTACAAAAGATTTATTTTGTAAACAAATTATATTACGTACGTACACTTGCGATTTTTCGTACAGAATATTAGGCGGTATTTTTAAGCGTTTATGTAACGTCCTTTATGTTTGTCGGGTAATAAATTAAATATCACGAAAACCCTTTATGTCTTTCGTGATTTTCTTTCCTAGGGCAAGGTTTAAATAATTTGTAATGAAGTTTCAATTAAGGTATAAAAACATGCAAATCTCGTTTGCGATTTTGGACTTAGTTCAATTAAACTGTAAGCAGAAAGTAATTTCTTTATAGTTTCGTAGTCTCTCTCATTTTCGAATCTATTTGATTACTTTAGATAAATCTGTAATGATTGAAGTTAGATTTGATAATGCACCTTTATCGCGATACTTGTTGTCGCAACCATATACGAGTAAAATGCAGGCAGGTATTTGAAACTTGCCACACCTGACTTTAAATTGCAAACATTATGTAATTGCCCTGATCGTACGACTAATTCACGCGAAAAACGTTCTCTAACATGCTGTTCATGTTAAGTCCTAAAAATGGGCTTGTTGTTGCCCCATACTAGAAATCTCTCGTAATGAAAAGAACTCATCTAGTCCAACTTGTAGCCTTTACCACTGTGTATTTGTAGCAATGTAGCAACACTGTGTTTTGGTTTGAATAATGAGATAAGGCACATACATATACTTACTTATGAGGTATTAGCTTATTCCTGCGGCTTCGACCCCTTCGGTCACGTGTACCGTGGTAATGAGCATCCCATATGTTAATCTAGGTCAGTGTGCAAAATTTAAGCGAAATTTGACCTGTAGTTTTTAGGCGAAAGAGTAATAAACATGCATACACCCTTTTGCATTTATAATATTAATAGGATTTTAATTTGATCCCTAATAGTAGATACACATCATCAGTATAAAACAAAGTCGCTTCCCGCTGTCTGTCCCTATGTACCTATGCTTAGATCTTTAAAACTACGCTATGAATTTTAATGCAGTTTTTTATTAATAGATAGAATGATTCAAGAGAAAGATTTTTTATGTATAATTCATGCATAATACCTATAGTGGAGAAACAATAAATAAATAAAAGTCAAAAATCTAAAATGTTTAGTACATTTTAGATTTTTGACTTTTATTTATTTATTTATTTCATGCAACAAAAGTCCATAGAAGGCGGTACGAAGTTTGCCAGGTCAACTAGTTACTAATAAGCTTAAAAAAGGAATTATTTTATTATTTGCCCGTGTCAAATTTCAGATTATCTCCTATTAACAATAAAGTTGTTGTCCCACAGACATTCCCGATATCCCAGAGGATATCAAGAAACTGCGGGCGCTGCAGATCGCGGACTTCAGCAGCAACCCCATACCTCGGCTGCCGGCGGGCTTCAGCCAGCTCCGCGCGCTTACCGTTCTCGGCCTCAATGACATGTCCCTCACCAGTCTTCCCAGCGATTTCGGCAGGTGAGTTGAAATGATTTTGTTTGTAAGATTGAAGTAGCAAACGAGCATGCATTCCACCTGATGGAAGGAGGTCGATTGCGCACATGGACATCTCTAAGCCACTTCACTTATAACGTGGTCTATCTGAAATCAATCACATATCGTCGGCTTAGAGTGTAAACCTGCCAAATCCATTTTTGACGATATTACGTTTTTCATACCATTCGAAAGTGTAAAAAGAAATACACAATCTAGAAAAACAGCCACAATCAATATTCTTTTTAAAATTGACAAAAACAGATGATGAGTAAAACTGTCAAATCCATAACCTCAAAAGCTACCTGCTAAATCCGTGTAAGCCGTCATTTTGTACTGAGATTTCGTGGCCGGCATATGTGCTCGTACAAATTATTGATGTTTTCTCATTCGAAGGCTCAGGGTTGCTTATGGCAGCCACACACGATACAGTATACTTGCGCAAGCTTGGACTTGTACAAATTCTCGTATTTCGGAGACCATAAACGAATCAAGCATGCTTGCACAAATATCATTTCACTGATATTCGTACAAACGTGCGTATCTGCTCCAATAAAAACAATATCATTTTTTGAAAGTGAGCTACCTGGTTGTGTTGTTTTGTGGTATGGATGATGCAGTGGCATTAGTTGACTTTATTTTAGCTACGAAAAAACTGAAAACTCACAAGAGAAATCGAATAATATGAACTAAAGACTGGTTTGTTGTATGAATTGAAATTTGTACCCAAAGACAGTACTGAAACTTGCGCGCGCTCCCACACACGTTCATGTAAACTTGCGCAAATGTAAATTTGCACAAGTTGAGAATTGAAATTTGGAACTTTTTAAAGAACTTGTGCAAGGGAACAACTTGCGCAATTATCTTCCAACACACGATACAGTATACTTGAGCAAGTCTGGACTTGCTCAAGTATACTGTATCGTGTGTTGAGCAAGTCTGGACTTGCTCAAGTATACTGTATTGTGTGTGGCTGCCATTAGCGTGCAATGGAGAGGGCTATGTTCAGAATTTAGCTACGAGACATGATTCGCAACGATGAAATCCGCAGACTGACGAAGGCTACCGACATAGCTCTCAAAATTAGCAAGTTGAAGTGGCAGTGGGCCGGCCACATCGCTCGAAGGACCGATAATCGATGGGGAAGAAAGGTCCTCGAGTGGCAACCACGTTTAGAGTACAGATCGCCCCCCCCCCACCCTCACCTTGTGGACCGATGACCTGAAGAAGATAGCGGGAAACTGTTGGATTCAGAGGGCACAGGTTGGAGTGACGCCATTTACGTCTTTTGTCCAGCAGTGGACATCAAAGGGTTGATGGATGGATGGATGGATGAAAATTTCAAAATTTTAATTATTGTTAATTTTTGTTTTATGAATGTTATTAATACTTTATAAATTTTGATTACGTTTGTGAAAAACCTGCTAAGTTGATTTTAAAATTATATATTTGATTACCAAAACCTGCTAAGTCACAAAAGTGGTGTTAAATAAATAAATACTGAATTAAATTATATTTCTTTCATTTCAAATTGTGTCTAATACAAATACAAGTTAATTAAAATAAAAGCCTTTTCATAAAATATATTAATTTTTTTTTTGGAATGTTTTTTGTCTCTCCTGGAAATTTACCTAATATGGAGTTAGCAGGTTTACACTCTAAGCCGACGATATGCGTTGCTACTCCCGAAAATTATTCGCCTCATATATCACTGATCCAGCAACCACACAATTCCCTTGAAACGCGAGAACCGTTTCAAGCAAGAAATAAATGTGGCGATGGGACCTCTCCGGTCAAATAACACTCCTTTTACCACTTTTTAATAATTATTACGGTACATTCAAGTTATATAACTATAGTGATGTTATGAGCTTTCGTTTCTACGCTACGATCCTAGGTTGTTACGACCTTGGATGCTTACAACCTACTACTAGGTACTACTATTACGTATTATGCCTGCTACATTCCTTTTACATTGCATTTTATTTATCATGAATAGAAAGTGGCGTACCTTAATCATTTATTGAGACAAAGTTATGGATGAAAGCATGTCATAAGTGTATTTTAACTAAATAAAGTATGGGTCAGTTAAGAAATTAATGAGCGTACTGTTAAAAGGCCAGTGTTTAGCAATACTTAACTAGCTATTTATTATTATCACTGTACAAATTGAAATATTTTAATTATTAATGTTTTTTCTTCGTGTGTTTGTACATATCTCTAAAATGATAAATGCGTATAGTGGTCACCGTTATAATGCATTCTAAATTACGAATAATACGTTTTTATATATCATGATGTGGTTTGAAGATCATTGTACCACAGTATAATTTGGTATTGTAGACTATGAATATATGAAAGCGAAAGTCAAGGGAAAGTCGGAGGCCCCTGGCTAGCTTTTGACAGGCGAAATTATCTGTTGTACAACTTTGTTGATCTTTATGAAAAAAGAGAAACCACCAAAAAATACCTTTTCGTTTGTCGTGACTTGTTTTCAGCACGTCACATTTCTCAAGGAAAGTTCTTATCTTATCAAAGCTAGATAAAAGAGGGAATTGGTGAAATAGTATAAAAATATCTTTTCATCTCGTTATCCTTGGAAACATTGAGATCTTACTTAGATTTCCTATAAAAATACACGCTGTCACTAGGAAACCGCAGTCATGGTGTGATGGATTAATACGAGCATGTAAAGTAATCCATCACGTAGGTACACATTTCTGCAAGTTACCGTCGAATGACCACAGCGTGACTAATGCTTATTTTCCTTGTACTACAGTAATGCAACTACGTAGTAGGTATTGTCATTGTGACATTTATTTATGCCATCGAAATATTATAAGCTTTGATGTATGCGTGACGTACCTGTCGCTCACTGTACATACATAATTATTTAGGTGTTCGAGCCTTCGCTTGAACCACAGTGAGATTACTCTTCCAATATTCGTCTTCAATATCTACTATCTCGTTCTCTCAACCAGTGTTTCTTGTCATAGTTTTCTCTTTCTCGCATTTGACGGGCAGCGCGCGGCGGCCATTTGATTCAGTACGCTTTCAATATTCGGACTATCAACACGTGTGGTGAAAATTCATGATATCGGATTTTTATCAGCCAGGTAAATAACTCTGATTCGCTTGACGCTCTGAGCTCAGTGACAAGTTGTTGCCGCTCGGCGCCTTCTGGCCCAGCGATGAGTCGAAACATACTTCTCGTATGGTTTTTTTCGACAATTCTCAAATAAGACGACAATGACATTGTGTCGTGTCGTCTCGATTTTTAAGTAGCGTCGTCTCAATGAAGACGTCTCGTAAAATGTCAAATATCATGAAGCGACACGTCGCCTACTTTGAATATATCTTTGGAATAATTGAGGCGACACGTCGCCTCAGACGAATTTGACAATTTGACAATAAACTTTGTTATAGGAGGAACCGTATGAAATGGAATTCTGTATCCGCTTATAATCCTCAAAATGCTTTCGGGTGCCCTCTCCCAATTGGATTTGTATTGTGCAAGGCACCCTGCTCGAAAGGAGTCATTTGCGACTGGGCCACCCCCCCTCTTTTTTCCCAAATTGGGAATTGAGGGCTGAAAACTTTTTGGAGCGACGCTCTCCTTCGACGCGCTCTGTGGCTTCCTTACCTCTAAAACGGATGTCAAACTTCTTCGAAGGTCGTAAATCCTTGCTGCGATTTTGCAAGAACCTTCGAATCTTGTTGTTGGATTTTGCTGCGGAACGTCTAACAGGTGTATTTTGTTTTCTTTTGTCGGGAAAAAAATTATATATTCCACCCTGCTCCTTCACAGCCTCGGTAAAAGCCATTTCTTCGAATAGATGAGTCTCAGAAGGTGGTATGTCATGCAAAATTCTCTTCAGAGCTTTATTTTTCGGTTTGTAAACCTCTCTTCGATTCTGAATGATTTCGGCGCGACGCCCACAGACATATTGTAAAAGAGAATCGGAAACTTTTTTAAATTTTGAATCGGCCGTTATAAATTCACTACCAACCTTCCTTTGAATTTCAACTGGAAGACTATCAAGTAATGTTTGAAAAGCTATTCTTTGTTGAATAAGACCATGCGTGATAGCTCCCAAAGTATGGTCAAATTTCTCTAAAATAGTATTTGACTTCCATTCGGGAGTAATACCCGCCAACAAATTATTCGGTTTTAGTGCGCTAAAAGCCGGGGTAGCCAAAAACAGTTTTTGTGTCTCAGCGTATCTAATATTTCGCCAGTCTACGTCACGAAATTTTTGACAATTTATACCATGTTTTAAAGCTATAGGATCGGCTTTGCCGATTTTTGGATCCTGACCAGTAGTACATGGAGTAAAATCAAATTTCGGGCCTGCCTCAGAATCCTCAACATTTTGAAGTTCCGCCAATTGCCGTTGAGCATTAGAAATTGTTTCGCGTAACAACGCTTCTTTGGCAGAACCCAGATGATGCGTTTCCTCATCACACTCTGTACTATCTGGGATAGATTCAAAGGATCTATCCATATCAACTTCATTGGCCGATTCAGGCTCAACAGACTTTTGTTGCAGCAGCAACTTAACATTATTACTCTGTTCAACCTGCATATCCATCATCTTGTTAAATAACGCCATTTGTTGATTTAGAACTGATACTAAAAGGTGATCGCTACCACCTTGAACTGGGGCTGAACCCACGGAACTATTTTCTAAGTCCCTACCTAGCTCACTGGAGGCTTCTGTACATTTTTTAAAATTATGTTTAAGCTTTGCGACAGTATCCATAAAAATATTGTATGATGGAGCATGAATTTTTTCCATCAAATTATGAGGAGAATAAAGCAGAGCCCTGCCAAGAGGCCATTTTAATAACTTAGCTCGTATAAGCCTATAACTGCGCTCAGATAATGATGAGGCTGATGGATTAAACGCTCGGGCCAAGTCCACTGTTGGTATAGCAAATCGTAGCTTTGTTTCGATTGCAGCCGGCACTTGATCACCAAATAATTCTTCAAACGTATAGTTATACACCTCCCAGTCCCGCCAGCCATGCGGAAAGCAAGAATCAATAGAAGCAATAATAGCCTTAAATGCTGCTGCAGCTTCATTGCTTGAATGTATTTCAGACGCAAGCTCGCCCAGAGTTGTTAGTGCTGGCATTTCTGGAACCAAAACATGACCAAGACTGAGAGTAACCCCATTCGTAAAGAAATTCGTCTGAGGCGACGTGTCGCCTCAATTATTCCAAAGATATATTCAAAGTAGGCGACGTGTCGCTTCATGATATTTGACATTTTACGAGACGTCTTCATTGAGACGACGCTACTTAAAAATCGAGACGACACGACACAGTGTTATTGTCGTCTTATTTGAGACTTGTCGAAAAAAACCATACGAGAAGTATGTTTCGACTCATCGCTGGGCCAGAAGGCGCCGAGCGGCAAGAAATAGTCACTGAGCTCAGAGCGTCAAGCGAATCAGAGTTATTTACCTGACTGATAAAAATCCGATATCATGAATTTTCACCACACGTGTTGATAGTCCGAATATTGAAAGCGTACTGAATCAAATGGCCGCCGCGCGCTGCCCGTCAAATGCGAGAAAGAGAAAACTATGACAAGAAACACTGGTTGAGAGAACGAGATAGTAAATATTGAAGACGAATATTGGAAGAGTAATCTCACTGTGGTTCAAGCTACGGCTGAAACCTAAATATCCGTTTTATACCCTTCTTAAAATGGCCTCTTGGCAGGGCTCTGCTTTATTCTCCTCATAATTTGATGGAAAAAATTCATGCTCCATCATACAATATTTTTATGGATACTGTCGCAAACCTTAAATATACTTTTAAAAAACGTACAGAAGCCTCCAGTGAGCTAGGTAGGGACTTAGAAAATAGTTCTGTGGGTTCAGCCCCAGTTCAAGGTGGTAGCGATCACCTTTTAGTATCAGTTCTAAATCAACAAATGGCGTTATTTAACAAGATGATGGATATGCAGGTTGAACAGAGTAATAATGTTAAGTTGCTGCTGCAACAAAAGTCTGTTGAGCCTGAATCGGCCAATGAAGTTGATATGGATAGATCCTTTGAATCTATCCCAGATAGTACAGAGTGTGATGAGGAAACGCATCATCTGGGTTCTGCCAAAGAAGCGTTGTTACGCGAAACAATTTCTAATGCTCAACGGCAATTGGCGGAACTTCAAAATGTTGAGGATTCTGAGGCAGGCCCGAAATTTGATTTTACTCCATGTACTACTGGTCAGGATCCAAAAATCGGCAAAGCCGATCCTATAGCTTTAAAACACGGTATAAATTGTCAAAAATTTCGTGACGTAGACTGGCGAAATATTAGATACGCTGACACACAAAAACTGTTTTTGGCTACCCCGGCTTTTAGCGCACTAAAACCGAATAATTTGTTGGCGGGTATTACTCCCGAATGGAAGTCAAATATTATTTTAGAGAAATTTGACCATACTTTGGGAGCTATCACGCATGGTCTTATTCAACAAAGAATAGCTTTTCAAACATTACTTGATAGTCTTCCAGTTGAAATTCAAAGGAAGGTTGGTAGTGACTTTATAACGGCCGATTCAAAATTTAAAAAAGTTTCCGATTCTCTTTTACAATATGTCTGTGGGCGTCGCGCCGAAGTCATTCAGAATCGAAGAGAGGTTTACAAACCGAAAAATAAAGCTCTGAAGAGAATTTTGCATGACATACCACCTTCTGAGACTCATCTATTCGAAGAAATGGCTTTTACCGAGGCTGTGAAGGAGCAGGGTGGAATATATAATTTTTTTTTCCGGATAAAAGAAAACAAAATACACCTGTTAGACGTTCCGCAGCAAATTCCAACAACAAGATTCGAAGGTTCTTGCAAAATCGCAGCAAGGATTTACGACCTTCGAAGAAGTTTGACATCCGTTTTAGAGGTAAGGAAGCCACAGAGCGCGTCGAAGGAGAGCGTCGCTCCAAAAAGTTTTCAGCCCTCAATTCCCAATTTGGGAAAAAAGAGGGGGGGTGGCCCAGTCGCAGGGTGCCTTGCACAATACAAATCCAATTGGGAGAGGGCACCCGAAAGCATTTTGAGGATTATAAGCGGATACAGAATTCCATTTCATACGGTTCCTCCTATAACAAAGTTTACGAAAATAAACATCGCAAGGTTTCAAACGCGGTATTCTCCAGAGATGTCCATAGAAATAAACAAACTTTTGGAAGCCAATGCGATTCAAAAAAGTTATCATCAGAGCGGGTTTCTTTCAGGCCTGTTTTTAAGGAAGAAATCGAATGGAGAAAATCGTCCTATCTTCAATCTCAAAAGGCTAAACAAATACGTTTTCACGCCATCTTTTCGTCTAATCAATCAGCAGCAGATTCCATCAATACTAAAGACCGGGGATTATATGATGAAAATAGACATTTCTCAGGCTTATTTTCATATTCCCATAATGCCGAGTCACCGTCGGTTCCTTTGTCTGGCATACCGAGGATTGGTGTACGAAATGTCATGTCTTCCTTTCGGGTTGGCGAGCGCGCCATCAGCATTTGCGAAGGTGACGAACTGGGTTGCACATCAATTGAGACCGAAAAAATTAAGGGTTTTGGTATATTTAGACGACTTTCTGATCTCACACGAGGATCCCTTGACCCTGGAGGATCAGGTGATTTTTGCAAAGGATTACCTAGGAACACTAGGGTGGCAGGTGAATCAGGTGAAATCATCCATAGCAGCTACAACCAGACTAGAATACCTGGGAATTACCTGGGATACGAAAGAAAATACGAAAAGCTTGTCGGATATAAAAGTGACTCTAATAAAGAATGGCATACTAAAACTACTTTAAAAGAAGCGATGGAGCTGGCGGGAAGCGAAAGTAGTTTTAGGCAGGCTGAATTTCGCTTCTCTAACAGTACCTTTAGGGAGACTTTATTCTCGCGATCTACAGCGAGCTCTGAAGCATTTACCTGCTCAAAAACCCCATCGAAAGTTCTCATTGTCAGTTGCAGCACAAGTGGAGCTGAAATGGTGGGCGGAGAATATTCACAGATGTACCCCGATTCACGTCGATGCGCCGTCAATTTTCATTACGACAGATGCAGCAGACTTAGGTTGGGGTGCAATTGCGAACAGTGTTTATTTATGGGGACGTTGGTCGATGGCCCAGCGAAAATGGCACATAAATTTGAAGGAGCTCTGGGCTGTTCTGGAAGTTCTTCGAAAACTAAGGCCCGAGCCACGGAGAACGACAATAATGATCCAATCGGACAACCGAACGACAGTTGCTTATATCAACAAGCAAGGGGGGACGAGATCGCTGAAATTGTTACGAGCAACTCGGAAGATACTCTATTTTTGTGAAAGGCGACAATGTCATTTGGTAGCTCGATACATTCCAGGCCTGTACAATGGAATAGCAGACGGATTGTCGAGAGAGAAAGCTCTGCCAGAGTGGCATCTCAAGAAGGAAGTACTGTCCACACTATTTCAGAGATTGGGAACACCAGAGATAGATCTATTTGCATCGGAAAGGTCAGCTGTGGTACCCATTGATGTGAGCGAGAGAGTAGAGGACAAGAACAGTCAATTCACAGACGCGTTCAGCAGGAAGTGGCAGTACAGGCTGGGGTGGATATTTCCTCCACCAGTGTTAATACCTCGGATATTACAACACTTACACATCTCGGAGGGCCACTACATTCTGATTGCGCCCATTTGGGAGAACGCCTTTTGGATATCGGAACTTCAACATCGAGCATCGGGCCTCCACTTTTAATTCCGAATCTGCGGGAAAATCTAGTCCACCTACAGACGAATCAACCTCCACCTCACGTGGACCAACTGCAATTGGGGGCTTGGATGGTTCGGGCTGGTGCCTTCAAGTAGAAGGATGGTCTGAGGCGGAAATTTCATTGTTAGTCTTCCTGGAGGAAATCTACATTGAAATGTTATAAGCCTGTTTGGTACAAATGGTGCAGTTGGGCTGAAGTCAATAATATTCCAAAGGACAATCCTAGTCCACAAAACTTGGCCAGGTATCTATGTTATTTAAGCAATGAGGCGAAATTGGCTCCTAGGACGGTAGCTCTCCACAAGTCAGTCATTGCTAATTTTGGGAATCCACTTAGAGCAAGCGAGTTATCTTCTCATCCTCTAGTCCGACAGGTTTTGAAAGGCGCCTTTGCTGTTCATACTTCAGTTAAAAAATATATAACTTGGAAAATTGAAGATTTTATGACATTCTTAAGTACCTATTCCATAGATGAAAGCAATCTCTTTGCAGTTGCTAGACATACATGTGCTTTACTTTTATTAGCCTCAAGTAGAAGAGTTCACGATTTAACACTTTTATCGCTTGATGATGAATCCTTTGAAGATAGAGGTGAAGAAATATTGTTTTGGCCGAAACTTGGTTCAAAAACTGATTCGACTACATATAGGCAATCTGGATGGTTATTAAAGAGAGGGAGGAAAAACGGTAACTTAAAATTTGACATAGTTTTTTGGGTTAAAAATATATAGAAGTTTCCAAGCAACGGCGTGGAACCAAAGGCTTAAGCAATCTTTTCATTACTACAAGGGGTATAGTTAAAGCAGCATCGCGTACCGTGATTGGAGGTTGGGTACGCTCATTGTTTAAAGAGGCTGGAATTACAGCTCCTGCAGGTAGTTTTCGAGCTGCAGTTGCTACTCATAATTGGTCTAGCAATCGATATAGCATTGATGAAATATTAAAAAGAGGTAATTGGCAGTCCAAGAACACTTTCTTTAAATATTATTTTAAGGAGGTTCGCAGTTCTTTGCAACCTAATATGAATGTTTTAAATGAAGTTTTCACTTCTGTTTAAAATGGGATTTTATTATACTTAATTATTATTACTAAAATAATATTATAGTTGATTTATGTTTTTATTACAAATTATTTGTTTCACTTAGTTAATTGTTACTATGTATAATTAAAATTACCGTTGGAAGAGCAACCGTTTGTAGTCATTTGTTGAGTTTAATTTGGTTAACTAGGTTCATGTTATGTTTTTGAATAAAAAAATATATTTTTAATAATATGGAAATTTTATTCTAAGTATTCACAGTACGCTAAGGCAGCGCCGGCAGATAGTAAACACGTCTCACTGTGGTTCAAGCGAAGGCTCGAACACCTAAATAGAACCGTTTTTCCCCCGAAGGGTATAAAACGGATATTTAGGTTTCAGCCGTAGCTTGAACCACACTTTAAGGCCCTTGCCGGCTTATGTACTGAATCAAATGGCCGCCGCGCGCTGCCCGTCAAATGCGAGAAAGAGAAAACTATGACAAGAAACACTGGTTGAGAGAACGAGATAGTAGATATTGAAGACGAATATTGGAAGAGTAATCTCACTGTGGTTCAAGCTACGGCTGAAACCTAAATATCCGTTTTATACCCTTCGGGGGAAAAACGGTTCTATTATTTACGGCCCAATGTAGCTCACGTGGTATAATGGTCGCCAAAATAGTCTGTTTGATTGATTTGGTTGTATGGTCGCTACCTCGTTAGACTTCTAGATAATCTTTCTTTAAATAAATATATAACGTATTCACATAAATAAACACAGAAAACACTAGTGGCATTGTTTATAAAAAGTATCTAATCTATTCAGTATGACACGTTATAAACTTTTACATACTAGTTAAAAGTGAGGTTTGATTTACCTACTTGTGGGTACACATATATTGCCCTACAACCACGTAATGAAAATATACCTACCATTATAGCAGCACCATACCTACCTGGGTAGCAGTTACCGTCAATAATCGCCACTCCAAAGCTAAGCCTACTGAGAGGCTGTGTAGAGGATTACTGTTGAAAGGAAGAAACGCTTCCCTTTGTGTCGATCTTCATCATCCCTTTGAACTTCCCTGAAGCTTCCGTACCCTTTCTGAGTAGATGCGTCTAAAGGTTTCGTTTTTAAGCACAAAGGGATTTTATGCGATGCTCATTCGTTAAAATACGTACTTTTGATAATATTGTCTAAATTATATAACATCGATAAATTTGGGACACTAGCCTGGTCAATTTATGATAAATCAGTTAATACAAATATATCGCCTCTTTACAAGAACAATATGTTATCTTAAAAACTCAATTTTTATTGGAGGCTAATCGCTGAGTTACACAAAATAAAATTCCTTAAAATGAATGAACTTACACCGACCTAATACGATCATTATAAATATTACCTAATGACTAACCGGCAATCTTAAGAAAAAACATGATAAAGAGATGATTATGTTCGACGTCCGTTCAAACAATTCTGTGAAATTAGAGCTTTCAATTCTTAAAATATTTCGGCTAAGTATCTCAAGCTTTCAATGGCTTAAAATCCGCCATTTTTTCAAACGCTTACGTCATGTTTAAGTCATAGGTTTGTACTCTCATGGTTTGTCACGACTACGTTCGTGAACGAAAAGTAATAAATAAAAATAAGTTTGTAACACACACTTCCATACCTAAATTTGTGTAACTTCTTCCAAAATTACCTAATTCTGTGGAATGTGGGCGTGATAAGTGATAATAATGATAAATTTACAGGGTTCTCTACGACGCAAATTATCTGGGATTCTTATCTCTACTTTTTTCATCGTTGCCGTAACTGCTATGACCTCATCGGCTACTGCACTTTTTATTCTTCTTTATCTGTATTTTATTCATGCTTACGTATTACGTACCCATTTTTTAGGTGCCCTGAATTCGAAAGCTACGATAGTTGTTACGAAAACTTTTGAATGAGAGAATGCTTTACAACGAGTAACGCTCGAACAAAGGCTTGTTGCACGACTCTATAAAAAACGCATAGACACTTTTTTAAGTTACGAGAGTATTTATACATTAACTACAACTATAAACCTATTTTTTTCTTTACCGACCTTATATTTTATGAGTTTTTGCGGTATATCATAAATTGTTACGTTAAAAAAGTTTATGCTCATCTTTATTGAGAAGGCCACCCGAGTATAAACAATGGCCGAAATGCGTAGCTTGCACTCATATTGGTAAAGAGTGATACTTACAGGGTTACTCGGATGATTCATCAAACGATGGTCGCGTTTGGTATTGAGCGTAGCGCTAAGTACTTTGACATCTGGTGAGGAATGCGGCTCAAGGCTTTCAACGTGAAACATGCTTATTGTGTGCTATCGGTAAACAAAACCATATTTTTGTTACACAATGACGTTTCTCGTGAAATTTCTTGCCGGTTTCATTTCAGTTTTGTTATCGGCAAATATGATAATCAAGTCTAACTCACGAAGGGATAGACGGTTTTTATATGAGTAATAAAGACCTATTAATTAAATAATAGAAACTTTGAAAAAATCCTCAACATATTTATTGAAATAAAATTTCAAGTATTATAACTAAAATATTTGCAACTAAAAAAAATAAAGACGTTTTCCTTTTACAAGCACTCTGTACCATATTACAATCGATCTAATACGAGGAATCGACGTCAATCCATTCCTGTCCCATTGTTAGGTTAGGGTCTTCTCTGAGAATGTGAAAGTTTTAGCCCATGGTCCATCGAGCTGGCCATGTGCGAATTGGTAGACTTCATACATCTTATATGATTTTTCTAAAGAATTATCAGATATGTAGGTTTCCTCACGAATTATCCGGCACCGTGAAATAGTGATAATTAGACATCGGATCATGTCCATTTGCATATTTGCATATGCAAGCCCCCTGTCGTGGGGTTGACCCTAAGAACAGCAGGGGCACTTAAAAGGGTTTTAACTAAACTAATTTACTAAGTGTTTGCGTTAATACGACATGCAGGAATTTTAAACATGTACCTAATGGTTTGTCCTAGTTACCTCTATGAATATTTATATCAACGTAGGGCAATTCAGATAACATTTATTAATAACTTGTTTAGAATACTGTGACTAGGTATAAATATGTCTTTAATATTCACTTAGCCAATATTGTTTGTGTACTTGAAACTTATAAGTTGTTTATTTTGATTTCAGCCTGGTGTCTCTCCAGTCATTGGAGTTGAGAGAAAATCTACTAAAGTCACTGCCAGAATCGCTTAAGAATCTAACTAAGCTAGAGCGGTTAGATCTAGGCGACAACGATATTGAGGAGCTGGTAAGTTGCAATTTGTCAATTAAAATATATGCAAATACAAAAGCTTCATTTGTACTTTGAGTTCTGAACCGAAACTATTTATAACGATTTTCTTAATATTAATTACAGCCGGGATTTATTGGTGAGCTGCCAGCGTTACAAGAGTTATGGCTGGATCACAACAAATTGCAATATTTGCCGCCGGAGATCGGTAACTTAAAAGCGCTTGTATGTTTGGATGTCAGTGAGAACAAATTAGAGAAGCTTCCAGAAGAAATCGGTGGTCTGTGCGCCCTTACCGACTTGCATCTCTCCCAAAACATGCTCGAAACAGTTCCGAACGGCATCGGTGATCTCTCCAAGTTAGCTATACTGAAGTTGGACCAAAATAGGTTACATACCTTAAATGTAAATGTTGGCAGGTCTGTAAAAAAGGGTTATTAATAACTTAATTCATGTACCAGTAAATCGTAGTTTTAGTTGTCTCAAATTAAGGAGGATCTTAATTTGATATTAATTTAACAATAGCTGAAAGTAACAATAGTAGGACGGTAAATCAAATGATGGAATCGATAGACCATCTTTCATTTGAAAGATTTCTATTGATGTTGACGATAACATCGTTTGATTGTTTATCTCCATTATTGTAAAGTATTTACTTCGTTAATTTTATTTATTTTAGTCTTTATATTCTGATATCTGATTTAGTCTTTATATTAATTTAGAATAATTTGTTATTAAAAATGTTTATTTGTTGTTAGGTGTACAAATCTCCAAGAGCTTATTCTGACTGAGAACTTCCTTATGGAGCTGCCACAATCAATAGGAAACTTAAACGAGTTGACTGTGCTGAACGTAGATAGGAACTCATTGGCTGAAATACCCTTGGAAATCGGCAATATGACGCTACTGGGTGTGTTGAGCTTGAGAGATAACAAACTAACGAAATTGCCGAATGAATTGGGTAACTGCAAATCACTACATGTCTTGGATGTCAGTGGAAATAGGTAAGCTAATGTTTCTTATGTATTAGAAATAGGTTTACTGTTCATCATACCGTATAACAGACGAGAAAAATAATTGAAAATTTTACTGTAGCCCAGATGTTTTGTATGATGTAGAGATATAAATTCTATTCTTTAGATATAAAAAAGTTTTAGTATATTACATTTTACCTACATGCCGTATGTGTCTATTCTATATGTACTATTATTGATATAATATTACTTCCAACACGGCTGCTATAGGGCAAAACTAAATTTTGCGGAAGCTATCTAAAGAGACTTCTATCACTTTTACTTCTCATGCTTCGATCAACAATTAGTTCTCATCACTCTTAAAGAGAGAAAGTTAAGATGATTTTTTAGACAAAAAAACCGTTACAATGACACGAAGTAATATTTTCCCACAATGCGGTCAATAGACAAACGCATAATACAATATCTGCGCTGGAAAATTGCCTAATAATAAATGAATACTATTTTTAAATTTGGGTTAAAATATTTTAACGAGGTTTTTGCTTTGAATAACTGTTTTCATGAAGCCACTTTAATAAAAAGCGCACTTCCACACGGCCTTTAACTCGACCGTTGTAATCAATTTGCGATGCTCTTATCGGAAAAACGTATCTAGCGTTGCTTATGCGGCATAAGTAACACGATTTATATTCTCATGTATTTGTATGTATTGTAAACATAATTTAACACCATTCTACAGATTTTACCTAATTAGTCACCTTGTATGTGATTACCATTGTTGTTTTTTTAACGGTGTTTTATGTTTATATGCCTTACTTGTTTGCTAATTTAACTGACCCAATTTAATACATTCTTAATATGTTTAAATGAATAGAGCACTATAGTTTCGTAGTGATTGGGTTTTATTTTTAATTAAATATGCAGGAGGATGATGACATGATGTGGTCAGACGTGTAACTATTATTATATGTGATTCATATATTGTTGGAACATTGGCTTGGTATGGAAAGTTACTTTATCAAGGTGTCACAAAAACCTATGAATATTAGTATTAAATTTATATCAAAGTACTCGTAGTCTGCCAAGTGGTCGTAATTCGATTATAAGCATACAATATTTAATTCCTTTTTCAATGATTCAAGTCCTTTTAAATAAAATTGGCTTAAAACAAGGCTGACAAATGATTTGCTGTAGCGTATTTACATAAACTTATATGCATACACATTCTTTTGCCATAAAATACAAATTAAAAACGATCGCAAATTACATCATTCATCTTGCAAGTATGTAATCTAATTTTATCGCCAATAATTATAGCTTATACTGTCATTAAGTTATTCGATAAACGCACTTTACATTTTCCAGGTTGCAACACTTACCGATCACGCTAGTAAACTTGGAGTTGAAGGCTGTGTGGCTCTCTGAGAACCAAGCCCAGCCCCTGCTCACCTTCCAGACGGACCGCGACGAGACAACGGGAGAGAACGTCCTCACATGCTTCCTTCTACCACAACTAAGTTATACCCAGCAACCAGGTAGGAGCGTTGTATACGCTTTGGTTAAGAGAATGTTTAAGGTATTGCCGCTTTTGGTGTATAGTTTTTTTCGGATTTTTACGATGGTGCAGTTTTATCCGAGTTATGTACATTTTTTGGTAATGATAAGTTATAAATACACAAAGTATTTTCTATAGAACATTGACAGTGTTTCTGTTACTTGTCGAATATTCGGGTTTTTAAATAACATATTTGAGATATGTTTTAGAAGTGTATAAAGCTTAGTTATTAGTGCACTTAAAATTTCGAGATTCTTATTTAAACTTGATCACAGATTGGTTGCTTTAGAGATAAACTTGGTTCCTAGAAACAAAAGAAATATTATTTTAAACAAAACTTATCATCCCAATGGTTTCTCCAAATTTGACGGGTTTAACTATCCTAAAATCTATTATTATCTTTTATAGGAAACTTAAAGCATCATCGTAAAAAATATTTTCTCTGAACTTCATAGAGAGCTGCCCTTTAGTGAACTTGTTTTAAGTTTGCACAGACTATACAGCATAAAAAGGACACTGTGTTACATTCAAAGTTTATTATTTTGAATGCGATTTTTAAAAGGAAATGTTTCAATGTTATAATACTTGTTCAAATTCAGTTTGAATCTATATGTTTGGATTTAAAATGTATTGCATGAAGATCAAGCACACATTACTGATAAAATTTATAGAACTACTATTTTATTAACTATTTTCACTTATTTCAATAAAAAGGATATCTTTTTATGCTGTATCCTATCCTAGTCAAAGTAGTATTTTCTTTCTTATCTTTACGAGTAATAAAACTTCAAAACGCCATAAAAGACGTAATAAAATAATGTGACATTGTATGTACAGTCAGCGATAAAAAAATTATACGGTGATTGCCTTCTATTTAGATCGATACTAGTGATGTAACGAATGTTCGCATTCGCTAGAATTGTGCGAATGTTTTGCAAATATAGAATTGCAGTGTTTTGCAAAAAAGAGCGCCAAATCTAGATCACCCGGCCCTCTACACTAAGAACTGAAAAAGAAAATAACATTCGCGTTGGTGTTAAGAGATATTCGCATTCGCGAAGGTTCAAATAATATTCGTTACATCAATAATCGATACGTAGTTGATATTTTGTTGCTGACCGTATGATGATTTATTTAAAAAATATACTAATTATGGTACAATGTAAGTGCTATTTGTCGCGTTTTATGCTTCTTGTGCTTTTTTTAATTATGCTTAATTTCGGTGACAATTTACTAAATTTTGTAATTCCATTTGTCAATTCGTAAGTTCTCGTAACTTGTTCGCAATGGTTCGCGTATAACATTTACGACAATACTTATATAAATGCTGTGTAAAAATTTGTACTTTACTTTTGAAAAAATATCGATTAATTTACTCCAAATTTTAGCTGCTTGGCCTAAAAATGTAATTTATAAAAGAAATCAGTTTGAAAAGTCTTATTGTAGAATGTTTTGAAAGTAATTTTCATACTTATAGTCTTTACTAAATCGTCACCGAATGAGTTATGTTTTGTTTTTGCTGTGTAAATATACTAAAAGTCACTTTTGACACTTGTCACATCACAAATAGAGTTGGAACATACATCTGAGGTCGGCAGTGGCACGTGGTACAGGGAACACAGATTTATTTCACAATCACAAGATCTAGATAGAAGAGGTAAGTTTCACCAGAAATATTTCTTTACCAAACAAAACCCATTGTTTATATTCAATCTGTACATAAACAGCACATTGTATATTTTTGAGATTGAAGTAGATATATTCACAACTTGGTAGATGGTTTTATTTAATTTTAATGCTAATTTACATGTGATTACATTTAAATTAGCACTAAAATTTAATAAACCAAGTCATTTTAAATTCCTTACTCAAAGTTCAGTATTGAAATTAACAAGAAGAGGTAGGTTACATATCATACATTATATGTAATGTATTTACTATTATAATAGTATTATACCCAGTGAAGCACGTAAATGCTGTAACATTGAAAAAATACTACATTGTAGAGCATACGTACAAACATTTAGAAATGGACGCTTAAAATATGGAGTAAAATATAAATGTTCATGTATTTTAATTTTAACAACACTATACAAACCATAACATATATAGAGATTTTATGGTTACTATGCCATCTAAGTCTCATGACTTTGGATTGATGGCACCTGTACTTGTAAATGTTAAGTAATTAAATGGACCTTGTTAAGCAGAAAAGATCCAGTCAAAATATTGTTTGACATCAAATTATAAACATATTTATGATCCACTAATGAAGTTTTATATATGCACAATATATATTACTTTTTAAAATGTATATGTTATGTCTTATTACACTGGCTATTTTCAAAAGTTAATATAACAATAAGATTTTTTTATTTTACCGTCAAACTTTGGACTGCGTTTACTCAAAAGTAAAAAAGTTCTTGGATCTTTTCTGTTCAACAGGGTCCAAATTTATTTCGAAGTCCCATATCCAGTGGCAGAAATTAGCAACCCAATAGTTACATCACTCATACAAATATATTTATTCATAGCATAATGCTAGTTTAGGTCGAATTTTACACCCACACTAGGACAAATTGTTGCTTTTTGGTGTCATTTATTTTTAGCAATTATTTTCGCTTACTGTGTTTCTGCAATGTTGTGTCGTCTTTTGTTTAGTACAATGTTATTTATTGTTTAAATTCTAAATAGAAGTTCTCAGCTTACTTCAAGTTATTTGAAGTTCTAAGCGTTTTTTTTTAATCGTGTACTTAATGTATATCGTTACCAAAATATAAAATATCTGCAAGTAGTAGTAATAATAGTAGTATTTTATTATAACTGTTACATAATCTATCAAATGTATACTATTTATATATTATATTTATCGTTAATAAGGTTATTTTACAGAAAATATCTATTACCTATTCTATCTACCTTTGCAAACAAAACCGGTTTTTAAATTGAATATCTGATTTAATTAGTATGAAAGATGTTAAGTGAATAAAGTCGAATGAACCAACATATAACATCGTGACCATTAACGAATGTAATGATTTATACGTGGGTTACTTCCAACAGAATCGACCATATCTCGCGACCGTGACTCCGACGACGACTGGGAGGAGAAGGAAGCGTCTCGCACCATATCCGTCAAGTTCACCGAAGATGTATCCGAAGCGAAAGAGGTGAGACTATGCTGTTGTACCTTTGTACCTTACAGAAGGCGACACACAAACTATTTCAAGACCTTTCGTTACAAAATACGTGCTCGTGACGTAGCAATCTCAGCGAGAAGTAGTTTTGGTAGAGTAGGAAATTGGTTCAGTAGGAAAATAGGAAATATATGTTCGAGACAACGAGCCTACTTAGCTCTCAGCTCGATACTTGTTGCTCTTGAATAGATGTTCATAGTGAATTTTTGTATTAACTTGTATAAACAAATCGTGCATGTATAATTAATGATTATCATATGGCATCATGTTTGTGTAATTAAATCCAAACAAATTATTTTTGTACAAATTAATTGTATAAAAAATAACAGTATTAATATCATAAGTTGTGTATACTTAGTATTATAATAATATGATTATTGTTATGAAATTAAACTTCGTTTTATTTATATTTATGTTTTATTTTGTTTGCATGTTTAAATTTGATTAAAATTAATTTAAATTAATTTCTTAATGTTCTGTTAAACTTTAGGTATATAATTGATAATACTATGTCCTTAAATTATCCACTACTAATTGATATCTTACTGACTTGTTCGGATTATATAAATATTGATTTTCTTGGTTTCGTGCAATCTGATATTTAAATGTTTCCTTAAATAATAGCACAACACTATTAAGTTTTGATACCTACTAGCTGTGTGATGATATTTTTACTAATCTAAATGGTATATGTGGTCGTGTGACCATTTGACAGTAAACAATTAGCTATTTCAAACATATAAATTGATATACTTTATTTTGTTGCTTTCATATTTTGAAGGTTTCTAGGCCATATCAAAAAATTTATCCCTTATTCTGTAGTACTTATACCATATACAATATACTGAATTCCAGTGTAAACAAATGTGTATATAGAATAAATTTTCAATTCTCTATATTCTCTTATAGCGTCTATTTACGCTACGTTTTTTATCATATTGTGTCTAAGGACAAAAGTGGAGCCGGTTAGAAAATGTTTTTAATAATATTTTCATTGAAATATTAAAATTAAATGAAGATAATTAATTTCTTAGTGATTTTGTATTAGATATATTCTGTTTAATTAATTATTTAGTTTGTATTTGTCCGATTTTAAGGAGGATATTTTTCAAATTAAAATATAATCAGGACTCAAAGTTAAATAATAAGTTTAATCTATCACAATCGTTTCAACTCATTATTTACGTATATTTAGTATAAAATCAGCTTTAATGCACTATTTACAAGATCGTGTTGTACAATTTGTATATACAAGCAAATTTGCTTTGATAAGATGTATCGTACATAACATTTGCTTTATACTGCCGATATCAGTATGTAAATATCAGATTATTAAAATATCAACAGTATCTTACTTATTAAGTAACAAAATTTTCGTTGATAAATTACATGTCGTATTAAAGTACGTCTAATTATTTACAATATTACTACCATTTGTAATTAGAGTTATAATTTTGGGTGCCGGCATATAAATGATGAGGCAATGATTAAGTAATAATACAATTGATTATGTATGCAAGTATATAAATTGTATTAATAATTCTTATTTATTATCCATACAGTGTTAACTATGCTACACCGTTTAGGTTTATTTATACATAGATTATGTAATTATATATCTTCACTGCATGCGAGGAAAGCGTGTGAGGGGTAAATAATAGTCACAACCAGACAAGCGTTTATTATCAGAGTTATCATATTTATTGAGTATAAATTTTTGGTATACCATATGTCTTAAATCGAATTTAAAAGGGCGAAATTGTCAATTATAATTTATATTAACTGTTTACATTTTTTATAAGAAAAAATATTCGAATAATAAGTATACAATAAACCTTTTGTTGAATTTAACTGAATAATGCAACGTTTAAAATTTTCGAAATAGTAGACTAAATTTTTTTCATATAAGTTGTAACAGATAACCGAAATATTACATATAACAGATACTGTAAAATATTATTCGCACGCAGGCGATGTCATCAATACTAGTCTAGTGTAAACCGTTGCATGTATTGTAATGTAATATTGCGTTGGTCCTGGACATCGTTGTATTTACGTTCAAGGTTCCGTCGATTCAGGAGGACAGTGACGAGGTGACGTCGGACTCGTTCTTCACGGCACAGTCGATGTTAGGGCTCCGGAAGCCCATTAACGTAGTCCGCAAGCTAGTCACCACACAGCGAAGGAGCTCGCTACAGCGGCTCTCCTCCTCTATAACTAACCTTGCCGAGGTACACGGCGATGCGACGCACTGAGTGCAATCACATAATTTGGGATTCGTTCGATTTATATAAGGAACATTAGTGTACTATTAATCGTTTAGTTGTTACGGAGAGAGAAACGATAACTTAATGTTTACTGTACTAAAAGTGATAATACACACGAGAAGTTACTACTTTCCAAATTTATTTTAGTAAAATTAATTTAAAAAACGCTATAGTTAATATACCTCAAATGCTTTATTGAAAGATTAAAATAAAAAATATAATATGATTAATTTTAAATTATTTTTGAAATATCACTTAAAATATTTAAGTCAATTTCTAATTATACATTACCTCATATGCGTTACGTACCAATTTATACACTTTAATTGTCTATTTCCGTGTCCGTTATTTAATGAATTATTAACCTAATTTACCACTATAAAATACACAAAATGCAATTGTTGTACAAGTTAAATATACAAATTATTGTGATTGCACTCAAGCTTGAACGGCATGCACTGCCTCCAATAAGCCTCTTGGTCCTTATTTTGTCCGAATATTAGCTGAAAGTAGTCAAAACTAATTCTAGATTAGTTTTAATTCTGTAAACGCCTCGTATTTTCATACCAGTTTGGTTATTTATTGTTTTTCTGGACTAGTTTTAATTTAGGTTTAATTATGATTTTATAAAACATGCTGTTTACTAAAACTTTGCTTTTAGAAAGTACTAGAACTGCAAATTCATCACCAAAAACACAATCGGAACAACAATTCATCATAGAAGGCAATGTAAACCTCTTTAAAGGATACAAAATATATTTTATTTGATATGTTACCTGCGCACTACGCTTCCGGATGCGGAATGCGACGTGAAATATAATGATTTGATACAACTTATAGCGCACAGCACTATTTGAACTGCACTTATAGTAGATTAGTGTGATATTTGAGACACGTCGTGATATGGCCGAGGTGAAGCAAAGTGTGATATCATATCCCGTGAATCATTACGCCTCGCATTGTATTATTAACATTATGCGCTTAATAGGTTAAGTGGTAGTTGTAATTTTTCGTGGGTCGTCGTTTTAGGGATCCTGCTCTAGGCGTCATATTTCAGGTGCTGCTAAATTACTCATCTCTTCATTCATTAATATTTTACAAGTTCCAAGCTTATCATAGGCCATTTGTTTTGAACAACGATAGATGCTGTGTAATGCTGTAAAATGCTTAAGTCGTATAAGTAGGACGGTTACATCAGTCAAAATACATTACAATAAATATTAAGATGATATAGTTAAATGTACTTGGTAACATTACATTCATAAGCAGATTAATATTAGGAAAATGAAAAACAATTTATGTACTGAACCCTCACATGTCCAGTTTGTTTACTAAGTCACAGTATTAATCTCGCGTTGAAAGACTAATACATCCATTATACCCTTATCTTAAGATAGATTAGTCTAGATACAACGTGGTTTAACACTACTCCCGGCACTGGTATCCAAAGGCATGACATCAGAGCCCCAAATTTAAACACTTTGAGTTAGAGTACGAAACATTACAGTTCACAAAAACGCATCTTATTTTTTACCAATTGGATCAATATCCATGCTAATGCATGCGCATGATTTTCATTATTCAAAATTTCATTTATCATTATAATTTTATTATTCTCATTTATATCGCTTATATTATGGACATAAAATTAATCAAGACTGTGTTTCCAGACACCGTTCGTGCGGCAAAATACACCTCACCCGAAAGAATTGAGGGCCAAAGCCCACAAACTACTTTTGGGTCGATCGCCGGAGCAAACTACTCAGGCATCGACGCAAGAAGCTCCAACAACGAATGGCGTTCTTTCTTCACCACCCGAACCTCTGCAAACTACTACCGAAGAAATAGAGGTATGTCATTTGAAACGTAATATTACCCACATATTATTTAAGGTTTATGGGAACCGTTTTTTTTGAGGGGGAAACCTTCTAAAGGTACCCGACGCCGTAAGAGCGACGCAAGGTTATGGGGGATTTTTACCGCACTAAAACCCCCCCCGGTGGCCGTCGTCGACGCTATAAAAAGGATTCCGGGACCTCCAAAGGACTGCAGCCGAAATCCTCTGAGCGCGTTGTTCCATCGGGCCCCTCTCAGATGACCGGTCCGTCTAACGACGATATGCGACCAATACCGCAGTCTTTCCCGGGATCGCCACCAATTCTACCAATTCGCACTTGGCCAGCGCGGTGGACTATGGCCTAAACTCTCTCATTCTGAGAGAAGACCTGTGCCCAGCAGTGGGACAGTAATGGGTTGACGACATTACCGCATTGTATCTGATAAGGGGATTCTATCACAACTAAAAAATTGGATAATTTTTTAAATTGACACAAAATAAGTCGCAATGCAATGAACTTTTCTCGTCCTTTACCTTATATGTCTAACTAGCTGACCCGGCGAACTTGGTTCCGCCCAAAAGTCAAAAATCTAAAATTATCAGTGTTTCTCCGTTTTATTATGCATGTATTATACATAACAACCTTCCTCTTGAATTACTGTAACTGTTAAAAAACTGCTATAAACTCCGTAGCGTAATTAAAAAAAATACGTGACAAATAGATAACCTCTTTCCTTTGGGAAGTCGGTTAAAAATCTAAGCATACATAAATACACAGGGACAGACAGCGCAACTTTGTTTTATACTATGTAGTAATATTTTTGAACCATAAATTTATATGTTTAAGGAAAATTGATAATCTCTATTGAAAATGTTATATGACTTATTTTTTTCTTTTAGCCCGTACAGGAACCTGAAATCCAACCCGAAGTAGCCTTAAGTCAAGCGAGGGAAGATGAAAGCGACAGTCAAACGGCACAAGACAAGGAATCATCCGAAGGTGAACAAGACGACGACGATTCTGATGAACTAGAGGTATGCGAAAATTGCAGCATTCACAATATTAATTAAAGTAACTGTTTAGTAGAAACTACTAAATTGACTAACAAATATTTTTGAAATAGGATCTCTATTAACATAGAAATTATTATTGGGGCTAGACGCAGTATGGTAGCACACTGATTTGAATAACATTAAATTATTGTTTATGGATTAGATGAAAACGCATTTATATGTATTTGATACTGTCGCTATTAACATTGATTTGGCAATAAGTGTCAAATTTAATTTACAAAAGCTATCAAGTGTAATGTTTACTCCAGCTAAAAGTTTGGTACTGAATTGATGGGTTTTGTATGAGGCATCCATTAATTACATATCATATAGAAATGGTATAACATATAAATGGGTAAATTGCAGACGTGTACTTCATTGTGTCGAGTTACTACAATAAAAAACGATCTCCTAGTTGTGATTACCATTAATAATATAAAAAAAAAACAAATTCTTAAACTTTTTGAAATTGGATTTCGTTTTAATTATCGTTCTACTTGATATGTATTGTATGGATGGTGTGGTACGTAAGCTAGATGCTCGGTATGGGTGAGCGTTAAGGAGTGTACACAATGCGACTTTTTGTAGTGACAAAAACGTGCGTTAATCACGTGACTGAATCGCTGCATTAGACGCTTGTAACATGAACGTGCGCATTTATGTCGATGAAGTCGTATTCTTTGCTTCGCGACTGAATCGCTGTGGAGGCGTTAGCGGTGGCGTAGCGTGGGTTCGAAGTGTCTGGGGCGGCCACTGAATTCTTACTATAAAATTCCAAAACCAGTGAATATCGCAGCATTTTTAGAATTACAATGACCTTCGTGAAAATATCGAGAACTCTAGAAAATAGTCATCATCATCTAATCATATCGAAATTGACTATTATCTAAAGAGAGTTTTGATAGTTTGGCACTTTCGAAATAGTTATTTTGTCTCATTTCGATCTTCAATATAAAGTCTTTCAAATTTAGTTAAGTCCACGATTTACATTAAATAACTTACTTCAACCATGAATAGGTCTATGCCTTTGCGTCAGTCAAATTGGATGAATGCTTTCCGAATCCAACAGTTTTCGCGGTCTTTGACGTAGTAATTTTAAGGCCATCTTCAAATTAGTCTCAGCGTTGATGCAGCCAAGTATAGTTTCATATGGATTAACAAGGTACTGCTGCAGTAGCTGCAGTGCTAATGCCGCACGTTAAACGCTGTTGTGAGACAGACAAGTTTAATAAGTATAGCGTCCTATAGGTGTAAAAATAAAAAAATTGTCGCCGCTTAGGGCGGGTCGACACTCACGTTACGCCTCTAGGCGCTACAAAAAGTCGCAGGTCGCTAGCGTTAAAGCGGGGTTGTGTGGGTGGCGGTAGCGTACACGGCGCGTGGCGTGGCGCGCGGGCGTGGCGGGCGGCGCGCCGGGCCGCCTGCACCGTCGCGACACGCCGCACCACCTCAAGAACAAGCGCGTCAACCAGATTGACGCGTCCCGGGCGCGCGATCTTATTGCGCAGGTGCTGTGTTTGGTACAATTGAAAAGTGGCCCCAATACGACGACTATCTTGATTAAATGTATTGACGTTCGCTCTCGTTCATTCTTGTAGTATATGACTTTGTTTAACATATTTCATGACATATTTTTATTAGCAGTTATTCCATTCATTCAATGCCGGTACCATCTCTGAAATAATCGCGTCTACTATATCGAAGCGGAATGTGATATTATTTCGTAGTGTTTAACACACTTTCAATAATGTCTGTAGTAGATTCATAAGGGATGTATTTGATACGTTAAAGTGGGTTCGATACGATTTTGACCTATTTCTATAGTGGAGTCTCTATAATTATGATCTTTAATAAATGTTCGATTTACTTAATATTGACATTAATAGCAAGTTGCTACTTTCTTTCAAAATGTACGAATATTTAACCCTTTGGTTCGATTATAAGATATAGACTTATTTGCGTGTTGCGTGTTGCGGATTCTTACCTTGCCTCCGCGTGTATACCGCGCTCTTGTAGATATACTATAGGTTTTTATCAACAAAAAGAAAGGGTTGTGATGAATTTGGGTCTATAGGATACTCTTTATTAACTTTCTACGCGCATATGTCTTTTTATTAACACGCTTATTTTCCTTTTCATATTATATTATCTTAGTTGGGTCTGTAGTCGATGTTCATATATCCTTTATTCAACGAAATCTTGATATCTCTTTTAGATTTTATTACTTTACTTTATCAGACTTCGATTTTTGCTTAATGAGTAAACTTATTTCATTTCATTTACGAGCATTTATTTGATCATTTATCATAGTCAATCATTAATTATTATTAGTTCTATATTTATCACTAATTAATTGACACTATAACGGAATTTTATTCATCGCCCTCGCCAACAACGTTGATAATTTGCTCCTTGTAATTAAATGTTTATTTATGGGCACAATTTGTTCGATGTCAATTATAATTAGTGACAAATCAAAAGTTCATTAATATCCATCGACACCTGTACTGATAAATAATTTGTAACGACAGTTAGGTATATTATATATCCACGTAGCAAAACGTACTCGTTTTGGGGCCATTTTAAATGTAAATTTATTGTTCTTGCTAACTTCTAGAAACTGAATCTGCTTCTTGCTTTGTCATTTCACGAATTTAACTGACTAACATATATTTATTTATATTCACACTTCTTTGACTTTAAACAGTTAAAACATTGCTTCTACGTGTCGTAAAAATGTTATAATGTAACTATAAAATGTATCGTTTGAATATGGCACCATCACCTTTCAATTTCTGTTTTAATCTATTGCTATAACCAGTATACTAGCTATTTGTAGAATCGCTATATATTGTGTTAGTGTCTGTGAAGAATTTACAATACTAAATCAGACTTATCTATATGAGGTATTGAAATGTAGTCCTCCAGAGGTTCATGTAGGAATTATTTGTATTTCATGAATTGCACGCTTATTTGTTACGTCTATTACCGCGTCTATTATAAATAGTAATATGTAAAAATACACTGTAAACTTTTATGTTAATAATTAAATTTTGTTGCGGTTAAATATTGATCGTTATATTTTATTATCATTACTATTTTAATTACTGTGTCATACATATTCTAGTCGTTTCTAAGCACCACAGCTAACATTTACCTGACGCCATTTTGGCCGACTCAGATGCTTTGTTACTTCTAATTTTATTTTATTTACTATAGAAATGCTTGTAATTAGCTGTAGTATTAAACAGTGTTACATGTGTTCAATGGATAACTCGTTGCAAAACGATACATGAATGATACGCCTTGTGTGGTTCCCCGACGCCAATCATCGTATCATCTGCCTGTTTAATCCGCAACGTATAATCCGTAACATCATTGCTTCGATTGGTTATTTAATAAGCGGTTACGTGTTAATGCACGCATCCAAATGATACGGTAATAGGCGCCGTGTGGTTGTGCCTTTAACAAATGATTTCAACGGGTAATTTTCTCGACGTAGCTCCGTTCAAGTACTAATTTTACTCATTCAATCTACTTAGAACTGGTTTTCAGGTCTATTAGACGCAATTGTTTGCTATAAATTCACACAATATTCATACTTCATATTACAAATGCAAAAGTAACTTTGTTAGTGTATCTGCTATGTTTTGGAAGTCTATGTCTAGAAAGGAAGCACGCATTTTTTTCTAAAAATACCTATATCATTCATGATGTGACATGTAAATACTATATAGGTTAGTGTAAGGATTGCAGGATTGTAGTCACAACCATATTCCGAGGAGCATTTCTAATGGTGGAAATAATTTTTTATTTCGTAATTTCTTTTATTTCAATTTTCATTGCCCAAAGTGAGGAAGAGACGCTAAGAGCTAAGCTTTTTAGTGATACAGTCCAAGCTGGGTTAAGCACTTATTATCGGATAGTCAGAGGACAGTCAACTTCATATTAGAACATAGATCCTACTGAAGTCGATCACACATATATTGCTGCAACGTCGACTGACTGCTGAGCTCTGGGTTGAAAGATATATGCGCACGCTTGACTTCACAGATGGTAATGGGCAGTTTTGGCCACTTACCGTCAGGAGGACTGCATGCTCGTTTGCTACTTCAATCTTTAAAAAAACCTTAAAACATTACGTGGACAAACTTACAGGTGAACATGTTTTTAAGGATTACTGCTTTTCCTATTTTATATTATTGGTGATTTAGTCTAAAATATAAATGCAATTTAGGTAAATAATGAGTCATGTCCATACCTCAACTCTTAAGTGCTTCGATATTACAAAGTCGGTGAGTTATTAAATACATTTAATATTAGGAAAATTCATTATTGGACATAGTACTATTTATGCATACAAATATTCACTCGTAAGATAGACAATGCTTGTAAACCTGTCGATGTTTAAATTTAGTCACGTTTTTCTTTCTTTTAAAAACCTGTCGATATTAAGAATTTTAACGCAGACTGGGCTAAAAATATATTCTTATGTTAAATTATTTTAGACAGGATCCACTAGACTGTGAAGAAAGCGGGTTTAAATTTTAAGCTGTACTATATGTCATAGATTTTTAGTGTTATGGACGTTATAATAAACGATTTTTATAGTCTACGAAAGACGATTTATAGAATTCATGTCTTACTAGACTGTGTCGTACCACTTGCGAAAGTCCGTTTTAAATTTAAATGAAGATCACCTTTGACCTTCGCGGTTAGTCGATAATCGATTTTTGCATGTCGCGTAACGGCATAATTCTCGAAACAGAGACATGCCGTGACTAAATAACTCAGCTATTTTCATCCGTTGCTCGCTTTGAAGTTAATCTTTGAGCATGTGTAATTAGAAACCTGTGTGTATGAGTAGTGATAGAATAGTGCTAGAAATTCAGATTAGCCCGGGACGTTCGCAGCCGGTTGCTGCAACGCTACGTCCAGTAGATTGTGGGGATGGTCAGACAGTATGATCAGGACTTCGGCCACTCTTCAGCTTACGATCAGTCCCTCGGCAGAGAGAGTCGCCCACGAAAGGTCTACGATCGACTCTCCCTGCTAGCTGACGCATGTACTGACTCCGCCACAAAATTTCAGTATTATATTTTCATTAACGGTATTTAACTTTGAACTCAAATACCAGCCAGGGGTTAATCGTAGACGTTCCTTGTCATAGTAAAAATTTTTCAGGACATTGTTTCCAATAAGAATCCACTATTTTTTCTTCTGGCCGGCTCTTTTGGGTACGAAATGAAAGATGTCCTTTTAGTTTTTGGGGCACGAACTTTGACTTACGTTTTCTCCGAAACTAGTCTACTGAGCATTCTAGTGGTTGGTATAGAATGCGTTGTGATATTATGATAAAAAATGGGCATGTTCAATTTTAGGGGTAAAAAAAGCACTGAGCTCCGGAAGTTATATTAAATGTGTACGGGTACATAATCACAAAAATTAACTATCGCTTTTATGCGTTAACAGCGAAGGGAAACATCGTGAGTAGGTAAACCTACATGCTTGTGAGATTTATGAAGTTCTTGAAAGTTTGTAGTTTTTTAAGTATGTTTGCCAATCCGCGCTTGACTAACACAGTAGACTACGATCTAGACCGACTAGACCTAGATTATAAGAGGAAACACGTATCTCTTTATGGGGCAGTATAGGGTTTACCGTGATATGTAAGAATCATAGTAGTTGTTGAAGATTTATTCGTTATATATGTCGTCAGTGGAATATAATGACTCGTGTAGAATAATTATGCATGTTAATTATAGATGCGCGTTAGTACTGAGTTATGGCTTGTAGAGTGTAATGAATTAGTGTAAATCTAAAAGATTAGTTGTATATCGTACTCCTTTCTCTCGTTACTTTAGTGCTTGTACTGATAAGACCAATTAGACTGCAATTTCATTAGACTCGGTGTATCCAATGGTTTATATAAGAGTATACGAGAAAGTCTATCGGTAGAAAATATTACTTGCAATTTTTTTTCTAACGTATAGAAATAAGTATTCGCTGCAGGGCTCGTTTTCTGAATTGTCAATATTAATTTGGTCTTAGAGTAATATCATTAGGAAATTATTGATTATTGATTTTAATTTATGTCATTTCATCACTTTAGATCTTTATGAAAGTATAAATGAGATGATGGTGATAAAACTCACGTTGTGTTTACATTACAAGGGTTGCTCGGTCGTGGACGTTAGATAGAGTTATCTATCTACATCTATAAATTAATTGCAAAGTCGTGGTGATAACGTAATTCAGCTCGTGGTAAGTAGAACTAGTTGTAGTATGTTAAAATTGACGGTTTAATTTTTGTCGACACTCGTAAGGAGGTGTAACGACAGAGTGGAACAAAAACAGGTGTTAATAAAAATTAACATGCCGATAACAACACGTTATTGTTCTAAGACTAAACAACGCTTTGTAAGTGAGAAACGTAAGGTTACCTAATTTTACGTCACAAAAGAGTAAAATCAGAATAATGGTTATGATTTCTTTAACCAAGAAAAAGTTCTCACAAAACCATTTCGAGTTGCTAAAGCTGGACGGAGAAAGTAATCTAAGGAATCGAGGATAATGAAATGTTGGCTTTACTTTAGACACTAATGACAACCTAAGTGAACGTGAGAAAGTTTCAAGATGGGTCCATTTTTCACCTTGGATTCTTTAAGTGCTTATCTCATTTACATCGTAAAGTTTAATAGTCGTGGAAAGCTATGTTGTTCTGAAAGATTGAAATGAATGTGCTGTTAACATTAAAGATTAAGTAGTGGACATGATCTTAAATGTTACAATGCTGCGTAGTATGTCCAATACAATGTAGCCGCATAAGAGGGAAATTCCTTGAAAGAATTTGTTTGAAATATTTAGAAACCTGCAATATTTAATTACTTTTCGCGGTATATAGACGTGTTAATTGCATTGTCACTTAATAACGTTCCTGAAGTAGATAGCGATCGTGCGCTTTCCTCCGTGATGCTGTATAACGCAAACGCTAGTGTAGGTACTTACAAGTACAACTACGTAATGCCACGCGAAATGGTAAAAGCGATTCACGTCGCAATTTCTCATTCGTTGGAGAACAGAGAAACAATGAGAGTCGTGAGATCGACTACGAGCAGCCTGTGAACGTTCTATTCTTTGATCAATAAAGCCACAGGTGCGTGCAATAAACACTTTGTTGTAGCGAGGAAAGGGAATTCAGTTCCAAGAATATCACTTAACTCAAAGGTTGCGTCGGCTAACATGAAAAGTTAAATTGATTCGATTTATCGTCTAAAAATTAGGTTAAAGCGTAGCTAGTGCGTTAATCCCTACTAATATTATAAATGTGAAAGTAACTCTGTCTGTCTGTCTGTCTGTCTGTCTGTCTGCTACTTATTCACGCCTAAACAACTGAACTGATCTTTATGAAATTGGGTACACAGACAATGTTGACATCGAGAAAGGACATAGGCTGCTTTTTATCGAAAAAAATGGGTTGAAAGCGTTAAAATCGGGCATTAATGTTTGTATGGGAGTTCGTTTTCGACAAAGTCTCATATTGACAAGTCCGTCAAGGGGTACGATAGACTTACTTGAAACCTTATCTAAATAATAGAACATAAAAAAACATTGATTTCGAGTCGACAACATATATCCGTAAAATTCGGATTGTCGTGGATTTTGATAAATTCTAATAAAAATGACATGACAGTAGCCATAATGGCCGCCCGGACGCCAACATGTCATGTCACCAATATGGCTACGGATGAATTCTGAATTCATTAAAAAAAAATACGTATAAATTTGTAACTATCAAATAAAATAGATGTGATTTAAATTGATTTTAATTTACCCATAGTTTATGAATTTATAAAACAAAAATGTATTTATAATACGAAAGATACAATTACGAAGAATTTCCGATAAGTTACCTAATAAGTATGCAACGGTGGTATGATGGCGCTTCATACTATTATAGTAAAAAATATAATCGAAACCAATAATTCAAAGACGATAAAATGTTTTAACATTGTTTTAAAATAAAATTATCGACTCTATTTGTCACTCCATGTTCAACTGTTTATTTTACTTAATTGCCAACAGCAAATAAAAAATAGATATACTAAGAACTTTATTGTTCCAATCATCGCAATTTTCGATCTCTTCCTTTTATTATTTTACAACATTACACCCTATCCAAACAAGGAAGGAAGTGGACTGTCTAACTATAATGTTAGTCAACAATATGTTTCATATAATAAAATACAGTAAGTTCGAAAAACCCACGTAAGTAAATTATGTTTCAAAAATAAACTACTACAATATTTAAAACATTTGCACATTGTTACTTAAATAGTTTCATAACTATTATTGCTTAAATAAAGTTATGTTATTGACCATACCCGTACATTTTTAGCGAAAATAAATATTATGGACAAAATACAATTGATAGTTTTTTATGCAAAATACTAACATTATAAAGTCGATCAGTATCTAAATAAGGTATAACAATTATATCATGAATTATTATTATAAAGAAGCTTTTGCAACTTTTGTGATAAATAATTGAATGAATATTGAAGCATGGTTGATGAACACTTGGCTCTAATAACAAACGCGCAAGGTCAACATTATTGTTCTTTTTATATTTATGATATGTTCATTATAAATAATGTTATAGAAAACATGCACTTAATCAACATATTTTAAATTAATTTTAGAATAACAAAGTGTGTCAAAATAAGCCAAAATAGATGATGTTCTTAACTCATAAGTATGTGAAATTCGCATCTGTTATTAAAATCGTGATAGCCGTGTGGTGCCAAGTCGGGCGGATTAGAAATGCGAGGTCTGGGGTTCGAATCCAGTTGTCTTATGTACATTATTATTATTATTATCTGTAGTTTTCATAAATACTAATTTTAGTATTATTTTTTTAATAACCACCTCATTTTTAAATATTATTTAGTATCGGAAATGCAAAGCTTTCGCCCGCCTGGGAATCAATGTATCACAAAGTTTATATGAAATTAATAGAGGTTTAACCTCTGTCAGGTAAAAGTACAAAATAATTTGGATTTACCTTGCCGACAAATTCAAATTTTAATGTAATGAACCACAAAGAAGGCTTAATAAAGATAAACTAAAAACATACCTGAGCGCCGCTTAAATGTTAGTAGAACCAAAATTAGTTTACGTATCATTGATACTGTCATTAGATTTTTAGTTTTAGTTAGAGGCATTAGGACGCACGGGTAAAACGTTTTTAATAAATTTACTATTAGCGAAAAATATAAGATCTGATAGAAAAATAGCTATTGCCGTGGCGTCGCCCAGCGTTGCGCCCACACTTTTAAAAAGCGGTCATAATGCCTGCCTATTCGCCTGAGCGTCCACTCAAGATTTGTAGCAACGATTTCTCTTTTAATATTTCAAACACAACATTTTTAATATTTCAAATCAAAGGAATACTGGAAATTCAATGCGGGATTGTTATTTGACTACTTATTTGGGATGAAGATTCTGTAGATACAGCCATCGAGATCGAAGACATTATCCAACAAAATTTTTGGATTCTTTCGACCCGCCTCCCGGTACTCCTCCACACAAACTTTTTTTAATAAAAATACGCTTTCTACACTCAATAAAATGGAAAATTTCTACAATTTCAATTTCTACAATAGCCCCACACTAGGATTTTTTCCTGTGTCGTGGGTACCATGGACACACAAGGCATATATAGAAACACCCAGACCCAGAACATTAATCTATTCAGATTCCTGTCTGGCCGGGAATCGAACCGGGTGTGGTAGCTGCTCCGCAACGCGGGTCGTCAAGGTTATCAAATTAATGTTAAAAGTAGGTTCACCTATATGTAATCTTACTCAGAAATTTAAAAGGACCAAAATTACTTAAAATAGTATTTTTCAATTCATAAAAGTTAAAATCCATCTTTAAAATCGATGCGCTTTGGTTTAAATGTGGAGGCGTTATTTGAAAAGATGTATTCCGATATTGTTAATGTGACCACTAAGACTGTAAATTGGTTCAAAAAAGGGGTTTACGATATTCTGATTCGTCTTATTTTCATAACATTTTACATAACAATATGCACCTACCCACAAATACACACTTAAAATTCGTTTTTTTCACTCTGTGTTTGTCCGGGTAATCCTTGACCGGCTAAACCGATTTTTACGGGTTTTTACTATAGAAAATGTTATGGAACAACATGTAGACTACTTTTATCGTAGAATTCCCACTGAGTGGAGATTTGCGCGGGGAAAACTTTGCGATACATTGATTTGCACGCGGGCGTAGCCGCGGGTACAGCTAGTAAGCAATAAATCTGTCGACGAATCGCTCCGTTTCTGTAAGCACGACTCAACCGTGGGTAATTGTCGGAATACTGTGTCTGTTACGGCCTGATGCGCGCGGGCCCTCGACCACAACGCTCGGTGTAGACCCTCCGTGAGGTTCGCAGAAATGACTGTCTTCTTCTGTGCCTTACACGACAATGTTAGGTGTATTTCAATTGATCGATAAGTGAATTTGTTCCAACACAAATGTAGTAATTAATGAATGTGATATAGATATTTAGTACGTAGTGTTTGTTCAGTGTGCTTTATCGGTGCTTATTAATATGAGGTGCTTAAAAGCTGCAGGAGGATGGCTCGCTCGGGTGAGATTAGTATGTTAGATACAGCGACATTACGAGCGAGATTTCAATTAAGATCTCACTGCACTTTATTTGGCTTGCCTAAATTATGTTTAATGATATTATCGTTCTATTTTACCGACATGTTTATGTACGCTTAAAAATATATATCACGACCTATGTTATTTGTATGCTTTCATATATTTTTGTTCATATAACTTCTTTCTGTATTATGCGTCAAAATATCGTTTGTTTTCTTTTCGGCTCGCAACCGTTACGTTCTGTTAACATATTTGTTTATTGCAGGCGATAAAGAAACGAGAACAACACGACGACCAGAAGACTGATGAGGAAGAAACTGCTGACGATGTTCCTGATGGTGAGTCAATTATGTTATTTAAAAAACCCTCAAGCATAAGTTATCATAATACATAGACACACAAGAATAAAGGTACCTAGAATAAGAAATAACGCAATCTACATTAAACATAGTGTTCCCATTATCATAGGATGAGACCTTTAGCGTCTATGAAAGTTTTGCAGTACGGTGACCTTTTAGACGTTGATATTCGATATATTCTGCAGAGAAGGTTATGTAGTTATGTGTCGTTTATTGTACATAAACATTCGATGTCATGAGATATAGGCAAATATTTCAAACATTAGTGAGTTTAAAAGATAAAATCTACAAAACAAGAACAATGATTGCTTTGGTCATGAATCATGGTAATGAAGTCATGTCATTTTGAGGCACAGTTCTGACATTACAACGTAATTGTGTATGGCCTTGGACGTACCGCTGAAGTCAAAATGAACTTTAGGCTAACTGAAAGTATAGCAGCGTGCAGCGCTCTCGGATAGCGCACGACCTGTCGCGAGATAATCGACAGTTGCAACTTGCGACATCACTTGACGTGTTCGTGACCACACTCGCTCGTCGCTGTCACGAGCGCATCTGCCACTCGTCACAAGTTCACTGTTTACGGTTGTTTGTATGGGAACCTTCATGAAAGTTTCACAAAACGTATTATACGAGTTGTCAGAGACTACTGGGATCCTAGAACTGTATTGCAGTTCTCTGAGAGAGCACTATTTTCGTCAGTTTATCTATACTGTTAATAACACCGTCAAGTTAGTTACGTAGTTAATTTGAAAGGTTATATCAAATTGTAGTTACGTCATTTTAGGAAGGTTGGAACCTTACAATAAAAAGTGTAAATTAAGTACACTTGCAACTACTACCCCTATATAATATTACTTACAATTTTGACAAATCTTATACTCTACCATTTCCATCATTACACTTTAAACATTTTGTTTATAAGTAACCTACAGAAAAGTAAATCAAAAACCTAATTGGGTATTATTTCAACGATCGTGACCGGATCCGTTCGTTGTGAGTAAAGTTCACCAGCGGATTTAAAGCGTTGACGGGTTGCCGAACGCGTACCAAGATTACCTGTCACCGGTATTTTTCTATGGGAACTTTTAACAATCAGCTTTCGAATAACGTTTATAAAATCTTTAAGCTAAACTTTTAATGCTCTTATAAATATACCATTATATAATTAGAAAATATATACTGTTTTACATACAAGTTTCGAATTTTAGACATGATTACAGATGTAACATTGACAACTGTTACTATGAGCGATTAATTAATATTGAAATAATAAATAATTATTTTGCCGTGTTGTCAAATATAATCACTCCGTTATAATGTTACTATACCATTATTGTACACGAAACAATCTAAGTACAACAACGGGTGTGCCTATCGAATGTTTACTTTTAATTAAGCGCCCTAATTATCCCGTTGCTTGGAAACCAGCCAGGCTTATCTAGGAGAAAGAATGATTGCCTTAATGATTTCTGACCCAAGATAAAAGCCCGGATCCACGACTTAACACGCTCTTTCAGTCACGGACGATAGTAATTTAATGCGGTTAAACGAGCCCCTATGTAATCCGTTCTTAGGTCTTGTCGATCTAAATTAAATTACAGTATTAATCATACTTCACTTATGAGTAACGGATGTGTATATCTTAGCTATAATCAGGCCTCCATATGACATTATGACGTGTACGCCTCGTATGTTACAATATTTTTTGCAGATAACAATTTAAAGGATAAGGCTGTCATTTCATAATTATATATTCATTTGAAATTTGATAGATTTACAATTCGTGGAAAACAATCACGCATAATTTAGGTGATGAAATGAATTTGACTTTGAATCTTAAATTGAAAGTAAATCGTTATCTAATCAAGTCATTATCAAAAAATATGTATGTAGTATACTCGTATGTATTCTTCCAGCCGTTATATATTTGTATCCGTAATTTTATTATGAAAATATTTAAAGATCGTAAAGTTTAATCAGTTTCAATCTGTTTGAACATCTGCATTTTCAACACCGGAGCAATATGACCCTTTTATACGCAATGTTTGTGGCCGCGATACAGTCAGTATCGCGATGTTATCAGCTTATCTATACACTCGACGTTCCATTTTGCTACGTTTCCTTACAGTATTTCATATGAACGAAGTTAGCGTCGGATTCCGCTGAATGAAGTGAAAATTACTTATCAAATGTTCGTGTCGCGTGTTGTTGCTCGAATGCAAACTGTGCAATAGAAATTTATTATCTCTATTCATACGTTGATACGGAGGCGGATCGTTCCAGCCTTGTTTTGGATTCCATTTGTTCGAAAATAGTCCGCCGAGACGCTGAGTGCGCTAGTTGTTTTGTACATTTTGTATCGCGAAATATCAATCACGGAAATAGAAATACGCGCACGGTTCATAGTGGCTGTGTTAAATAAATTGGTGATTTTAAGTGATTTTGTATATGGGACAAAGTGTGTTAATAAGCAGAACAATAACATGACCTTCAATTAAATTTGTATTACTAAATTGAAACTAAGAACTTGAATTTGACACCTACAAAGAATTTTCCGTTCCTACATTACTCTACTTTGTACAAGTATTATGACCATTCATCATTGATGGAAAGATGAATACACGATCATTACATATTGTTATTATTCGAAACATATTCTAACTGGAACGTTTGCGTCAAGGTCATATTTACCTATTGTTTAATTGTTGCTTTATAAACAATGCCAAGTCACATGTCGACAAATTGCACTTAACCATATTGTCACTTTAATTGTCTTACGCGGAAGTCGTGATTTGCTCTATTAAACTTAGAATTGTCGGTGTCCGATTTCGTAGTGTTTGTTTGTGTGTGTATACTCGGTTGCGATGCATGCTTTCTCTGCTTACCACATAATGTCTACATGGTGTTACTAAAGTCAGTGTTTAATATTAAATGTCTTTCTTGATATTTAATGTGTAGTTAACGTAGTAATAAGTGCATCGTAACGAGCTCTTGAGCTTGTTTGCAGTCAGTAACTTTCAGTTATGTCGCATTAAAATATATTACTCATTTATTTTCTCACCATTACTTCGATATCATATTGGACAAAATCGTGGCTTATAATATTGGAAAACTTACCACGCCCTTATGATAGGACAAGTCACAACCTACTTACAGATAAAATTCTTCACGATTTTGTCGCTCGACAAAAAGATTACCTACGGGTTTTAAACCGTCTTTAACTATAACATAAATGCTATTACACATTTTGCATACTTTATTGTTACATACCTATATCGAATTTAAATTAAAAGTAACGGTCCTTCGTTTAACAGTTGTTTTATTAAAATACGCGCTGGAATTTTAGTAATTTTAATGTATGTAGATTTGTTTACATTTATGCGTAATGACTTGGAAAATATATGTGATTATGTTAAATAAAAGTTTTGTGGCCTAGAAAACAGGTGGAAAACTGGACATGGTATGACACGCAAAATGTTAATATCGTGAGTAACATACTAAAATAAAAAGCCAAGGTTAAATAAAATGTGCTCAGGAAATTGAGTGTTATATTTGGCAGGTGTTTACTCGAAGCGTGCATAATGTGTACAGTGCTATTGAACTGTCTGCGTTATCTTATCAGTTCCAATAATAACGAGAGGCTCGGGGCACAATAGGACAGTGGCCAGGAACTCTCCAATAACGACGAGTTGTCTAGTAAAGTGATCCATTGTTGTTGATGAGCTGAATGTATTGCACGTATCAGGTTCAGTTATATTTATGTCAGTGCAAGTTCAACATCTAAAGTGATAAAATAATCCAACGCTTCACTTACATCGAAATCGTAAATTCTTTATAGCCGTACATTCAAATTGAGGTTATAAGTGATAAACACCAAACAGAAACAACACTGCTCACGACTATGCAATATAAAATACGTTAATAATACGGTACGTAAAATTTAAAATGAAATTATCGAACAGCAGGCGATAGACGCAAGTACACGAACCGCGATCTCACGAATCAACGTCGGAATTTTCTCCTGTCAAATTTTATTGTTCACGTCAAGACGGGATCCCGCTCGCTTGGCGAATTGACAGAACCTTTGTTTAATAATCACTCGATGTTACGAACAAACTTTTAACCTCAATTAACTCCGACAACGCTAAGCTTGTTCGCGAGCTTGTGGTCATTTACTAATACAACTCAGGTCATTAGTCATCTCTTATGAATAATATTGTAACCATCTTGCTTTCTTAAGCATGATACGTTATTTTACTGGGCTATAATACAGCTTAGTAATTTATAATTAATTTGTTAGAACGTTAGAGAGCCTTTCTATTTTCAGCTTCTAAATGTCAGAGCACGATACAGATCACTTTTAATGATGTGGTGAAACGTTTTAACGAATAATATGGTTAAGAGCAGTGTTTAACAAGATATAATGAGAGATAAAAGACTAGAAGTAAAGTTGAGTGTACGTGGGGATGGCTCCTTGGGAAGGAACAGTATCAGAAGCAGTACGAGAAGTAATCGGAGCAATGTGAGCAATAACAGTTCAGGACTATCTGTAAATGAAATATTTGCTACGGATCGTTACCATGCTCCTCAGCATAGAGCTTTCGACATTCTTGATAAGTACCGCAGTCGCCCAGACCAGTATGGATATCCGGCACAGAGCCTACAAGCCTTGAATGAATACGAACAACGAGATAATAACAGATATGGTATTCGAGATAGAAACAATCCGTATATTGATTATGGAGAATCAGCATTTCAAAATCGTACGGCTCAAAACCCTATTCAACGTCCATATCAATCATTTCCGTACAATGATCCAAGAAGCCAAATATACGGCACACTACCACGAGCAAATCCATACTACGAACAACCAAGAGACATTCCGATGTCAGGATACAACTATGGTCAAGATATAAACGTACCAACCACTGGACATTACACGTTGCCAGCAAGATCCGGGATAAGACGAGTACGAATCAGCGATCAACAACCAGTTGTATATGGATATGGTATGTTATATTTCTATGAAAAATAAGTTCATGATTTACGTAGGTACTACCAAAGTAATTTCCTTAAATTGACTTAAATTCATTATGATAAATAGATTTCCACGCCATGAAAATAGCTTTAGAAAGCTGCTCTGAATAGAAATTAATCTAAACGCCCAACACTGGTTAGTTAATCTTATGCATTTCACTTTCAGCATAAGCTGTTATGTTTATTTGTAAACGATAGATGATAAGTAGTTTCTAATGATGTATTTAAAAGACAACACAACTTTATTGCTTTCTTAAATAAAAAACATGTCATTTATTAGTTATAACAAAATTACATATACCTATTAATTCTAATAATAAATTATTTTACAATATTGAACACGTACAACGTAGATTGACATACAGGAGACAGTATGATGTCAATCAAATAGCTCTCGTTATTTCCACGTTCATATTAATGCGTGTGTGCGCAACTAGGACGAGATGTGGGCTAACCCTCCCAAGGGACGGATAACAATAGCAACATGGCACTCTCTCCCTGTACTTAGGCTGGTGGTAAACTAGCTGCTTCTTGTAGCAAAAACGCATGATTAAGTCACATCGACTGCCCTGCATAGTAATCTTGTTGTTACACTAATTTCCCGTGCGATCATGTTTGTGCAACTATGTTGCTAGATTGCAATTTCACTTAATTTACAGTTGTAGTCATCGGATGTTGGCTTTAAACTTTAATGTGCAATTTATATTACCTTACCTTATCATAAGTTTTGTACGTGATATACGGTCATGCGACATTACTCCCGAGTTGTGTGGATGAAAGTAGCGTGTTTGTCATCACCCTTACATGTGCGCTCTAATGAAGCACACCGATACGAGGTGGTCCGCCCCTGGACGCCTCCATACGCCTCTACGTTATTTGCGTTACAGGCCTTTTTAAAGACACCTGTTTATTTGTTGCCCAGTACAAAATTTCTGAATAATATTTGAAAATATTGTGCCAAAATGGCGGTTACAAAGTCTGCGGTGCGTGGTATCATGTGTTCGATAATGGAGTTCACCTTCAAAGCAAGTAAGGCATCTCTGTTCTTTTTATTTACACAGTTCTCTAACGTGAATGAATACGAAATAAGTTTTTGCGATGCTGTCATAGTAATCAGGATTTCGTTTTAATTTTTTTGCATACACTTTTTATTTCCATCCATTCATGATGAATCTAGTCTCGTTTAATTTATTCATTACTATTAATGTTTCAAATAAAAACACCGTTACACTTATGCATCGATCGATATTATAATGTCACCTTTTTGGTATAAGCAATCAAATACTGGTTTTCGAAGGTCGATACCCACTTATAACATTTTTTATTTTTGTTTTGTGACGCGCATTCTCGCCGCGTATAAATTAACATTATTCTTTTGTGTTCAAAATACACATACTACCTAGATTTTTAACACTGAGGTATTTACATTTCGTGTTAAAGTGTCTTGCTCATTTTTGCATCCTCTTTAATCTTTATTAGTAATAATGTTTGGTTGTCACTTGTCAGTCGGATCAAGACAATTACATTGCCTTTTATTTAGAACTTTCTATGCAACGAAAATATGATAGATGACTTGATTAGATAATACTATTTAATAAACTTTACATAATGCCAAATCTGTAAGACTCAGTTACGTAACAAAAGAGATAGAAAACTTGGCCATTCCGCTCGAATATACTATAATGTCGTTATTCCATTGTCGTTATCAGATAGAAAGTACAAGAGTTGTATCCGTGGAGGTTGTCTAACCCGGCTGGATAATAACAAATATAACGGATGAGCTTCGATGGTGCACGGTGCAATGTAGAATAAGCTGTATGCAAACAGTAGTTCAAATTCTCTATCTGTGATATACGAGCAATTCGTAACCGTATCTCTAATGCAGTTCATCGATGCCCGTTCTGTGCATTCCTAATTCAAGTTCCCGGCATCATAGAAAATACATAAATCAACCACTGCTAATATCCCCTTTTAGGGATGGAAAGCACCTCTTAATTGTTCCATTTTATTAAAACATTTGTACAGACTACGTCTTCGCTTTGACTGTTTTACTCATGGTATAGGCTTGAGACGCGAAGAAGTTGATCTTGATGAATAAAGAAGTCAGAAACATTGTTATGATAAGGACATCTTGTGACTTTCTTGAATGTAATCGAGAGAATCACATATTTTTTTCACGATGTAACAGTACTTATTTCTCTTCAGTTTAAAAGATAATGGAGATTTGCAAAAATAAATTGAGTGAAATGAAACTACTAGTTGCATTATGTGTACTATGGTGAGCGTTGCACGGCGCGAGCCCTCGCGAGCGCTACTCCGACCGACTTCGTGCGCCGATGCCCGATAGAAAAGGAGACGAACACGATTGGCACCGATGAACTCACAGCTTCGCTACGAATAACGTTATATTTACATTTAATTTCTATTTGCATTCAACTGAGCTGTTTTGCTACTCTATCGGGTCGTGTTGCTTTGTTTCCAATTATGGCTGAACAAAATTGATTTTGGTTTTACATAAGCCCATTGTCTGAGCTTGGAAGTATTGCTCACGGCGTTTTATGAGCGAAACTTTGAGGATAGTAACAAAATTAATATTCATATTTTATCTTCGCTACATACTTTTTGTCGAATTGGACAAACTGATCAACAAGAGGCCGTATATAACAATGATTAATATATAACTGTAAAGTTTGAAACCGAGCAAAATTATACTTGAAATAGCATTATGTAAAAATGTCACCAACATCGCATCAACCTGATCAAGATTATTTATCTTACTTTTTTATGTAATAATTTTATTGGACTTATATCTTTCAATCTTCTACATATTTATTAGAGAAATGTATTACAGGATAATTCATGTGAAATTATGTTTTTAAAAGGTGCTTGCAGATTGATCGATTTGTGTATTAAACTTGACGTACATTAATTTCATTCGACGTGAAGTAACCATTATATTATCATAGAACATGATTAAGTATTAGACAAAAATGTGTCTATTACATTAGACCACTGTCAATCATGTGACAACGCAAATTGCCAGAGATTACTTTCGAAGCCATAAATTAATGTCATAGATTGGAATATGTAAGATCTTATTATGATGTATACAAAAACACCTTTCGCTACACCATAATTACTTTTGAATATTCGAACCTTTCTTTTTTGCTTTGTACTTAACAAGTTCGCATATTAACAACCTATCGTCGTAAGGCTTTCATAAATTATGATAATACATGCGATCCTATAATATAATTTGAAATGTGACTATTGAAAAATTTCGTAGACCACACTACACGCTTCAGTTACTGATATTACATACTTATCATTTTCACATCGGTATTTTATCTCGTGCAGCTAATCTGAATACACATTCACCATTACCTGCCTTTTGTGTCGGCTTGGACCTTTCTCCTCTAATTCATTCCATCTGTCTAAATCAATCTGCGTAATGATCCCATATGCCCTAGCTCGAGTTTCTCCCATTCTGCTTTCATGGCAGCCGGCATCCAAACCGCATAAACACAATATAGACAATCAGCGGGCGCAGGAAAGGTACGCTGCGGTTTACATCCGCGCCACGGGCATTCGTACGCCGATCTTGAAAGTGAACCTGTGAAATGAGTTATTGAAGCGCGACCGTGGATACGATACCCTGCGAACATGATCGCTAATTAACTTATACGTTACTCAACTTAACATGCGTATCGGTTTTCTTTATTTTGTTGACCCTGCCAAGTTCATCGCTTTGTGAGCAAGATGCATTGTATGATTTTAAACTAATATCGGCAGAAAGAAATTCAAAAATCGCATATCGCGAGTACCCCTTACATAATGAAATCAAGTTGCATTGTTTTTCTAATAAGCTATTTTTGGGATTGTTTCGTCCATTCTGTAGCTTTGGCCGATAAAGTGACACCCAAAAAATACCTCACGAGTCGCATCATACTAACCGTTACGTGAACTTCAAAACAAATACGTTCCTTTTAAAAAAGAAGTTTATATTATTATAGCATAATAAAGTAGGTTCAAGCATACATTTTGACGCGTTCCGCATCTAATTGGCACCCTTGCATACATTTATCACTGTAGGCAGCAAGGTGCGCGATTCAATATGTAGATCACCGGTCTGACGACTATTGGAAAGCCTTAATCATTCGGGTCCTGTCTAATAATCTGCTGTTAAACTGAAAGCCACATCCCGGTACACTTCGTAGTTTCTAATTTTCTCTTGCTTGTGGTAAATTGGTAGGTCGAGTTGTTACCTGTCGTTTTACCATACTCCCTAGAATTAACTTCATTTAATTAAAGGGAATTGAGCAATTAGAATTTCAGACTGATTTCCGATGTCTAGACTACCTTGTTCTGGTTGTTCATTTCAAGTTACTTATCGGTGCAGTGATTCGTGATCATTATTTAATTAATTAATGTGGACATATTCTATAAGCCATAGCATGTATGGGGAAGAGAGAGGAGAAATTTAATCTCTTAAACTGATGTCATAGTGTAAATTCCAATGAATCAATGATATCGTATAAATGCAAATGAGATTATTAGCAATTCTAATAACAATAAAAAGCTCTATTATTAAGTGTTATATTATTCGGTTCGTAAATTTGACCCATTGTTATTTTAAATGGATCTTAATTTGTAAAGAAAACTTGTTAATCTTGTCTAGAGGTTATTAATTGACTATTATATTTAAAGTACTTTAAATACAAAATCCCAAGTAACGTCTGTTAATTACCCGATTCAATCTCTGAATCACCCTCACACGTAAATTATTTATTAGCCTACTTAGAATGAGTAGTATGAAAATGGCTCAACACCAATTTCGCCGTCACTTCTTATCCAGATCAATATGTACGTAAGTGCATGGAGAATCGAAAGTGTTCTCGTAACGCTGCAATATTGATGAGATCTATTGGTGAAGATAATGGGTAGGTAACGCGAGGGTAAAAATAAAAGGAGTCGGGTATGTGCCAGGTTGTGACTTTCTATTTTTAATCGAGCGGCGAGGAAGCGGGCGCGGGCGCCGGCGCCACAGCCTCTACATCTCGGTGGTTGCTGCGCATTCCGTCAACGCATGCGCCTCGGGCAGCGCGCACGCATGCGTCACTGAGTTTTTAGTTCGGTGCCCTCGATACGTTTGTTTTGGTCCGACTACGTAATGTGATTTGTCGTAACTTATTTTCGCTGAGTTTTATTTCACGATCCCCGACGACAGTCGATTTTATATTCGATCTAGAAATAAATGTAGTCGACAGACCATAAACATTGCTTTAATGAAATTGGACAATGACCGTTTCGGAATGCGCTAGGCAGATTAGCCAGCCAGTGCAAAGTTGATTGATGTACGACTCTAGCGCCCTTTATAGAGTGCTAAGCGATCGACTCTCCACTAGAAATAGCCTCTTTTGGAAGTAATCTCGTACCGGTTTTAGTCGGGAAATGGGTGTTATAAGAAGGAAAAAACGTAAGTGGTTTCGATCGAAGTGCATTTAACTTGTGTTTTGAAGTTGTTACGATTATTTAATGGTACATTATTTTCCAAAAAATATAGTCCTCTAATTTAGGCATTTTATTTTTGTATTTAGTCATTGTGTTTATTGTTCATGTTTAGTCATTTTTTGTAAGTTTACAAGTTATTCACCCCAAGCTTTGCGTGGGATAATAAACTGTTATGTAAATAACATTTTAAAACGGTCGTTTTTATGTGGTTTAACAATAATACGATAAAAGTATTATTGATCCTGAATTCCAAGCATAAGTGATTTAAGTTTAATGATAAAATAAATACAATTTGACGCCTTTGATAAAAAAAACCCATATTTTGAGTATGCAATTATTAAAGATTAAAAAACAGTTCATAAATACCTAAATAGTTTTTAGGCATGTACGCCAGAAAACGTGTTGCATATTGCGCTTCCGCATTCTATTTTCTTTATGTAATATACCACTTATCTACGAGTATGTACTTTAGTTAATAGAATAGATTACAAAGTTATTTGTCTGTATTATACGACAGTGTAGTATGGAATAGTAATTTGTATCTCCGGGGCACGTTGATGATAGTTTTTATACTGTCCTTAATGGTGGTCGTTGTACTTTATAGAGAGGATAGGTATGATACGAGGTGCATTGATATAAGCAGTAGTACCGAGAACCTAAGGCAATTTTATTTAATAAAGAAAATTTAAGTGATATTAGTGTACACAAGGTTTAAACAACGTTGATCGTTTAATTTGCATAGTTTTTCAAGCGTTTAACTCTAATTGTAGTATTTACAGCATTATAGGCATCAAGTATCACGTTTGGATTAGGTACTTGCTTACAATCATACTACATACTTAATACTTATACTTATACTTAATACTTATACTCATACTAAATACTTAATGATCATATTATAAAGGCGAAAGTTTGTGAGTGTGTATGTTTGTTACTTCTTCACGTTTAAACGACTGGAGTGATTTTCATAAAATTTGGTAGGGAGTTAGCTGTCACTCTGGAATAACATATAGGCTACTTTTTACTTTGGGAGTATATCTTACTCCCACAGTACCTTCGATACATCGTTTTTTCACGCGGGCGAAGCTGCGGGGTTCAGCTAGTATATAATAAAGTATACTAGTACCTTCATAGTCTTATTTATAGGTACTTACCTATAAACTTACAGTGATGACACGCAAAAGCAAATTAGAAATCACTACATTATGTCCAAGTAATTAGCATATGCCAGTAAATATATAACCCAAGGCCATCTAAGTAACTGCGTTCAATATTTTACATATTCTTAGTATCCGACACATGTTCTGCTGTCTTCTACATGACACCTGTACCGCATCGTATATTCAAATTTTATAACATACTAACTGTCCCGAAAAACGTTATTTTGCTATATAAAAATAAAAAATAAATGTTAAGGGTGGAAAACCCTTAAGGGGTATGAAAAATAGTAGTTGGCCGATTCTCAGACCTACTGAATAAGCATATAAAATTTGGTAAAAATCGGTCAAGCCGTTTCGGAGGAGTTTGGCAACAAAAACTGTGACACGAGAATTTTATATATTAGATTAGATGACCCGGCGAACTTCGTTCCAAACATAAGTCAAAAAATTAAAATTATCAGTGTTCCTCCACTACATTGTGCACCTATTGTACATAAAAACCTTTTGAACCACGCTATCTTTTAAAAAACTGCATAAAAATCCGTAGCGTAGTTTTAAAGATCTAAGCATACATAGGGACAGACAGCGAGAAGCAACTTTGTTTTATACTATTTAGTGATTAGCAAAGTATAGCGCATATTATAGCGCACTCGTTCAATGCTAAATGGTCTACCGCTCTTGTTCAATAGGCCATACGTAATGTTTTATGGGCACCACCGGGAAAATACCGTATGAGTGTGAAGGTGAAACAGTAGTAAGTTGTTTGCGATGTGGTCATCGTTCGCGTATTTGGGCGCGTTCTAAGGTAGTACGATCTTCAATGTTATTGTAACTGCGCAATATAATGTTGTTTTTATGGTGAGGCAATTTTCACAAGTTCCATCGATCAAGTACGGTTTTTTGTGTGAAATATTTAAGTAAGTTCATAGTTACGTAAGGAATATAGGGTAAGGAAACAATATTTCATACTATTATTTTTTTATGATATGTAAGTAGTAAAGTAACATGAACACCATCTGATTTGATCTGTTATCAACTGCACATGAGATGAGAGTCTTACCTGACGTTGGCCATATACGCGTTGCTACACCTGTGGGCTTAGTTAATTACATTAATAGTAATTTCCGTGATAAGCATCGTTGTCACATATATTTATGTTAAAGAGGTTATGTTATCAACGTATCAATCTCTATCTGTATACATGTATAACATAAGTATAATGCAACATATTTTGTGTCAGTTATATCTTGATTCAATTATGTAATTTTCAATACAATCTTATCGATTTTATTTTTAACGTACCGGATGTTTAAAATGACTTTAACATAAAGATTCCACCAGTGGCCTTAAAGGAGTCATCTTCCGTTCAATATTCAATGCAACAACAGTTGCTCAATGCGAAAAAACTTCATTGAAACGTGATGTACATTATAATCTTGAAGTAATTTGAATATTTTACCGTATACGCGTCACCGGTGTATGGAAACTAATGGAAATGAAGTGAACGTCTAGACTTTTTAGTTTAAACAATTTGCCATTTTTTAGTTATTCTTCTTACTCAAGTAGGTACTAACTCATCGACCGTAATGCGGGAAATTTCCAGATAACCAGAAGAATCGCTTTATGTATACTTATGGCTATAAATTTTATATATTCAAATTTACATTAATTAAAACCTCATTTCTTGGCAAGACCCCAGCGATAAATTTCTACTTTTATATAAACTTGTATAAAGCATTTAAACTCAAATGCCAAGAGGTTGACAAACATACATCGAATGCTTCCAACTACAAACTGTTTTACCCATTACACACATCATTAAATTCAATTGCCTCTATTAATATATCTCGTAACTATCCACCATTAAGCTTTTACTCCTCATAGCAACCATTTCCTACATCGCTTCTCTACCTTTTCACCGATTAGGCGGCCGCCTTCACATGGCTCTTTAAATTGCAATAAGACGTTTCGCAATTCTATCTTTGTTACATGTGCGATAAAATAGGATTATCCTACTCGACTTTCACTCGGCCATTACTCTCCGACTATAAGTAAATTACCATCAGTCCAAGAAAAGAGTGTTTCCCAATGAAATAAGACTACCGACTGATAAACGATAGTCACGAATCCCTCTGTTAACTATCACGACTCGTTCTAGGATACACAATGGTGGCGTTGTTGTTCCATTAAGGTTATAGTGGGGTGAAAGTATTCCGACTGATTGGCTATTGTGGTGAGCGATGCAGGACGCGGATCTGGCGACGGTTCTGGATCATGATTTCACTGCGCTCTATTCATTTATCTCGAACTGATTGTCGTGCGAACGCCGCGAACTGCCATAAGTTCATTTATTATTCAATTCAACCGAGAGGTCGCATTGAAGACTGTGGCAAGTGAAATTCACTTGTATGGGAACGTATTCCTACACCATTTGTCTTCTCATTGAATTTGTAATCGTAAACTGTGAAATGAAATCTAAACGGCCCGACATGATATTACGAAAGACAATGGAATTGACCGTAAATACGTAGGGTTACCTTCGTAATGGGTTATAAAATGCGGTTTTTAGAAATGGTAGCCGTGGTCGGTACTTAAACTCTAAAATTGTGAATTGAGTACATGTAATTGTAACATGCAATGTTCGTGACCAACATTTAATGCTCGTGATCACAGTACGGTAAAGTGGCGACCTTGTAAATGTAATGCACTGCATCCTTACATACCATTGTTCACCTTTAATTGTCACCGGGTTAATCATTATTATTCCAGCGGACTTTTTCAACCTCCCACAATCAATTAACTAGGGACAGGAGTATTGCGTAGTTGAAGGGTGTTTATATGAACGTTATTGTTCAAGTTAAATTATTTCTCTTAAGACTACAATGGGTCGAAAAAAGGTGTAAATATAAACGCAGCCTTATAACGAAATTGTTTTTTCACTTTATCAATAAATATATTTAGTCAAATGTTTTAGCAAGGTTTCAGAATCAATTCCGGTAACCATGTAAAGTACGACCTATGTTACATTTTCCTTAAGTTACGCAAGAATTAGATTAGATGACAATCGACCCGAGTGTCGGAACAGTGATATACAAACCGAGTACAACTGGCCACTTTAGTATTCAATATATCATTCAACTAGCGACGTAACTATTACGTTAGCATGTGTCTATACTGTAGGTACTATATCTACCTATATTTTATGTAGTTTCCGTATAAACGAGAAGCAAAAACATGTCCATTACAGACATGTAAGAACATCGATGTAGGTATGTACAAGCCATTAGGGCAAATGGCGCTATTAGTAACTAATAAAGAAAACTGTTTTTACTCGTCTCATTACGAACGTCTTTTCCTTTTGTCAGTGAGCCAATGGATTCTTGAGTTTTTATTGATTAATGCCTACAAGCTGATTTAGTTGTTGCAATCCATTTATATTTCAGCTCCTATCTAGCATCTCAAGTGATTGATATCGATATCGTATCAATAGTTTTTGACGAATAGTTTTTGTAATGCTAGTCAGAAGATATGTAGTCAAAACATTTTTGATACCTTTAAAAATAAGACAAAGTCTTTTTACAGTGTTTATAAATATTTCGTATAATATTAAATAAAATCCTCCGACTATGTCCGTTAGTCTACCAATTTATGCCCTCTGATGAAAATAAATAATCTTAATAGTTAAAATTAACATCTAGTCATTCCTGAACCACGTTTATTCTAAATTAACTGTTAAGTTAAAGTTGAGATATTCTCAGGAATTATGTCGTAGTTGAAAAAACTGGATTATCAAGAATTTACTGCGTTTTATTTATCAATAATTGCAATTAAATCATAAATATACATTAAAACTCTTAGACACCACAAGTCTCAATAAAGTGGAATATTTATTTATAATGCATTGTTTTTACACGCATATTAGTGTACAGAGCGAAATAAACGATGCATTAATAATTGAGTAAGTACGATTGACGATCCGTGTGGCGCAGCGGATGCCATACCGGTCTAACATCCACAGGGTTCCGGATTTCATCGTTTGACAGGCAGACTTCAAATGTTGAATTTAGGTTTCTTTTCTGGCTCTAAATGTTGATTCATTTATCTATATGTGTGCCCAAACGTTTATAATACGGAATTTTTGTAGTCATTAATGTAGAAAGCGTTAAATACATCGCTGCTTCGCATGAATCACCGCACAATTAAAAATACATCATTTTTTTGTTTTAAGATATAGTTTTATCTCTATCAGGTATATAATTTTTATGATTGAAAACTTGGTGTTGTAACTTCACCGTGTTAGATGGTCTTTTATTTTTTTATTGTTTTGACTTCATCAACAAGTAAACACAAAAAATAATGTTTCGTTTTTATTGGGCTTTCCTGTAAAATTTGCGTTTTTGTGTTGTGTTACTATTCATGCGAAGCAGCGACATGTACATCGTCGAATTAACATTGAACACGAGTTATTGATTGCAAAGAATATAAAAAAATGTATCTGCATAAACGAAATTCTTTATACAAATCATATTTGTTTCCAGGTGAATCTGTATCGGCCGAAAGCGAAGCGCGTATAGTGAACGACCAGCGATGCATAGAGGTGCGGATAGCTCGCGCGGCGGGCGGCCTGGGCCTCAGCATAGCGGGCGGACGCGGCTCCACGCCGTACATCGGGGACGATGACGGCATCTTCATATCACGCGTCACGCCCAATGGACCTGCTTACCTTGCTGGACTCAGAGTAAGCATCACAAATACGACATATTATCAATGTTTTGATAAATAGAGGTCGACTTGTACATTTTTTCAGTGGTCTCATTGATATATCTTCTAATCAACGTTAAAGTATTCATATTTAGAAACATGCAAAAGAAAATTGTCTCTAATAGCCTGTCACTCAATAAACAAACATAGTAGATAGAAAGAAAGAAGTCTATTTTCCATCCTATCCAATAGCAGACGTTCTTTTTTTCAATCAAAGCTATCCAAACAATGTACTAATGAATTTAGTTTTTGCATTTTAAATTTATAGGATAAGGTAAATAAAAATATTCCTTGTTTTATTTGTACAATACAAGGTAATGTTTTTTGTCACAGGTTGGCGATAAAGTGCTCTCAGTCAATGGCACGTCTGTCGTAGAGGTAGATCATTACTTCGCGGTAGACGTGTTGAAAGCGAGCGGCCCCACCCTCACGCTAGTTGTCACCAGAGATTCGCCTACTTCTACGAGGTAAAAACATTTTTTTTAGTCTCTCGTCAACCCATTATTGTCCCATTGCTGGGCATGTGTCTTCTCTCAGAATGAGAGAGTTTTAAGCCATAGTGCACCGCGCTGGCCAAGTGTGAATTGTTTTTTAGTACTTAACCGATTTCATCGAACTATTGTATTACTTACTATCCGATATCAGGCCTACCATTTCTTTATTTGAAATATGAGTTTAAAAAACTATATTGTACCGTTGGTTTTTGCTATTATAGAACCCACAGTCGAGCAGCAAGTGGAGCGAGCCATCATTCGGTCTCAAGCACTACGGATACAGTATCGACATTAGAAAATGGACAGGTGTGTATTTTTTATCGAAAGATGCACACAAATACAATTTTTATAAACTTAACAAAGAATGTGCGTATTATACGCATTTTTTGTTCAGTTAATAAAAACTAGGTATATTTTGAGGTGCTGGAATGTCTTAAGTATAAAGAATTACAAGCAGTTTTCACAGAAATTATATAAATAATAAAAATTCAGTTTACATTATTCAACAGAACGATTTTGTTATTTCCTTAGATTCCAACCGGTCGAGGCGTACCTCAAAAACCACTGATCATTAGCAACCAGTACGCGCAAGAGTTCGAACCAGATTACAAGGAGCAAGTACCGACGACGACAGTCACCACCATAACGACACCTTCCGCGAATTCGGTGAACTTCAGCCCGTCGCCGACACAGGCGCAGGTGACGACCAACTACCAACGACTGCAGGCTTCTCCTCCGCCCACCACGCAACCTTATGTACCGCCCGGTAAGTTCAAATTAAAACTTGATCCACGTAATTTAATTACATTAACATTACCTTCGTTATCCCATTTTAGGCAATAAAATTTAGAAATCGGTTGGAACGATAAGTGTACTGTAATTTTAGTAATATTCGGTAGCATCATTTCTACCTTGGTTGCGTTATTTCCTAATAGTGTCATATATATCATGATGTACTACTATAATATAAAGGAATGCTTTATTTTTTACATAAAAATGACGTCTTTTCATAAAATGCACTGCATTTTATTTTGCGTGTAATGCAAGTAAAAAACGAATAATTGGAAATAATTACTTTCCAAAACAATGAGAAAGTTTATCACAAAGTCTTGATTTATGGATGAAATAAGTATTTGATGTAATAGTGATTGGCTGATTTACCCGCAAAATTTTGGCTTGATTTTCCATTCCATTTGATGCTATAGTTGGAACTAATATATAATACTTTTTTGTTAACCAGCTTACCAGCAAAAGGTTCTGGTGCACACAACCCTCATCCGCGACGGTGCGGGGTTGGGCTTCAGCATCGCGGGCGGTAAGGGCTCGCCGCCGTACAGGGACGACAGCGACGCCATATACATATCGCGGATCTCGCCGCAAGGCGCCGCCGCGAAGGACGGCAAGATGCTAGTCGGGGATAAGGTTGTATCGGTGAGTTCGTGTATCTGTCTGAACTTTTAGATCTGATAGATAGGAAAATTTTGTAAGTGTAATATTTGTATAACTAGAACATGAAAGTGTGGCGACCTCCCACGACTCATCAGGAGATGGCGCTACTAGTATTCTGAAACACGCTATCGAAGTATCACGCTATCGAAGTATTTTCAATACCCCACATATCTACAAGTTCCGAACAACGACTCTCGGAGCACGGCTGCTCCCCAGGCATTATAACCTAGTCTGGCGGGAGATCTCCTTTTGCCGAAAAAGTATCACACTATATTTTATTGGTCTTTTAGTTGTTCTCAATCATTAAATCATGAAATCTGAGTAGTAGTCAGTTTTTAAATAGAAACAATACAAAATATACCAGACCGTGTATAATAGAACATATTCGTTAACGTACTTTAATGCACATATAAGTTTTATTGTACAATTCCGCGTAGGCACACTTTTTTTTTGAACTTATTAAAATCGTATCATAATCATCTAAATCGAAAGCAATTTTACTCAATGTAACCTTAAAAACGTCTTTGTTATAAATTACGTTAAATTTAATAGATTATGTTATTTTCAGATTAACGGCGTAGATATGGAGAACGCTAGACACGAAGCCGCCGTAGCTTTGCTTACCGGTCACGAACGATTTGTGAGACTTGTCCTACAGCGGACAATCACATCCGAACAAGGTACTATCATAATCTTTTTTCTAAATATAAGCTCACATTATACGCATATATATCGTCACATAATATTACGAAAATGTTTACTTATGCAATACATTATTTCAGGAGAGTTGCTTCCGCGGAAGTCTACATCTGAAGAAGTGAGAGAGCACAAGACGAGCCTGACGAATGTGAACATTACAACGGCACCGAAACCCACCGCGAATCACATCAGCACACCAATCGTGGGCAACCACACCACACCTATTGTTGGGAATCACAGCACTCCAATCGTGGGCAACCATAGCACACCAATTGTGGGCAACCACAGCGCACCACTCGTGGGCAACCACACCGCACCGAGAGTGCCCACGCAACTCACGACCACACAAACACAACCGCGCACACAACCGCAACCGCAAACCGCGTACGCACCGACTTCTACTGTTCCACCGCAACCGGCACCAAGGAAACTAAGTCAAACAAACGGGCAGGTGAGGTCTATATGTCGCTTCTCGTGTATGCTTTTACGTCCCTCCAGGGCTTGGGATGGTCGATGTGTATGTGAAGGTACCATGGAAATATGTATATGGTTGTGGATTTTTAAATGTAAATTTTGTGAACTTTTTTTCCAAAGATGGTGCGTAGGATAAGTTGGAGAAAAAAATATGTTATTGTAAATTAAGCGAGGCTTGCCCCTTAATATGCTTTTAGTTGCGTAGCGATCCAAGATTTCTAAATTACCTATTATATTGACTTCAGGCGGGCAACAAACCGGCAACTAACAGTACGAGCACGCCTCTAACTCCCGGCGCCAATAAATTGCACGGCTCTAATGACGACGTATTTGACGATATTCAGGTAAGTCCGAGACATTCCCTTCGCTCAATACAGTTTCGCGGGTGACGGTCATAGAACGGTTTAACACGTTCACATCCACGCTTACGAAATCTCGCTTTCGCCACCGTGTTTCGTCCTACATTATCATTCCACATCATAGTAGTAGTTAGTCGCTTGAAACGACCGACCCGCGGGGGTCCCGGAAGACGCCGCATCCGCTACGTTTCGAAATACCGAGCTCATATTTCGCCACGTAAGGGTGCGTCGTCCGACGGGGCCTCCATTCGGCGTCGGGCGGGCTTAGTAGCGCGATCTGTAGCGTCTCGTGTGCATCTCCATCATCACCCTAGTGATATCTAGGTCGGATCGTATGAACCGACGCCTTGCACCCGGCTATCGGGCGCGAGGCGGCCCGATACCCGGGTCGGGCGTTCACTGTACTGATGCGATGTGAACGTGTTGACCGCGCAGCCGGCGCGGCCGATGACGAACGAGGAGTTCCAAGCGATGATCCCGGCGCACTTCCTGGGCGGCAAGCGGGAGGCGCGCGCGGAGCCGCCGGAGCGCGGCGTGCGCGTGACGGTGGAGCGCGCGGCCGCCGCGGCGCTGCTCCCGCCGCCGCCCGCCGCGCCCGGCCGCGTCACCGAGACCATCACCAAGTCCACCTTCACCGAGACGACGGTCACGCGGGTCACCGACAACCAACTCGTCGCGCCGCTCATCATCGAAGTAAGAACCGCTAACGACTTGACGACCACTGTACATAATGCAGTCGCACATTAGCGTTATCGCTTCATATTATTATGTATACGCAGTCATATTTTATGAAATAAATTAAATACGTTTACATTTAGTATATATAAATGAATATTGCTTAAATGTCTATAAAATTATATATATGGTTTGATCGTGACCTAATACAAAATGACACGATTTGTTTCTTATTTTGTATGTATAACGAGGAGTCAAGAATAATATAACGAGAGCCAAACTAAAAAGCTGTATGAGCAGTGATAGCCTAATGGTTGAAACTTGCCCTCTCAATCGGGAGGTCCGAGGTTCAAACCACTGATTTATGTACGTATATACATTGTATATACATTAATTATCACTGCTTTTCCGTGAAGGAAAACATCGTGAGGAAACCTACACACCCGAGAATTCTTTATAAAAAAAAAAGTTCTCGGAGGTGTGTGAAGTCCACCAATTCGCACTTGGCCAGCGCGGTGGACTATGGCCTATACTCTCTCATTCTGAGAGAAGATCCGTGCCCAACAGTGGGACAATAATGGGTTGACGACATACTAAAAAGAATTAAAGAATCATGACACACATTATCATATGTATTATCCCATGTTATATATAATTTATTAAAATAAAAACTGTTTTTCTTCATTCAAACGTGGCATTCCAAGTGTTTTCAAACTTCAATGGATAACACCGCGATATTGTTATTCAAAGGGCTTAGTAAAGCCGTAGACAAAGTATGCAAGTTGACTTCCAATGAGATTCTATTACACGTTGATTTGCGTCGTTGCATGGAAACATGCGTAGTGACAAGTCCCTATGCAAACTATGACAACTAAAAATTATCATACTGCTACGTAATTATTAGTGATGTAACGAATATTCGTGAATATTCGCATATTTGGAATTTATTGATATGTTTTTAATTTATTGATCTTCGATGATTGCTACTACATTCCTGTAAACTATTCCGGGAAGTACTCACAGACATGGACCCTTATTTAACTCCTTTAATTGTCATTTTCGAATTAAAGCGTAGTTGTCAACCTCCAGCATTTTTAAGTGTACATAACTCTTAACTTAAGGATAAGGAGCAGCAATTTTAGAAAGTTGTTAGTCCATAATTTTTTGTACCCCTCCCTACCCCTTGTCACTGTGTGTTGAGGAAAAAATAGAAGTAAATTCTTTTTATTGTTTAAAAACACAATAACTTCATAAATAAAGCCTGAACTCAGGTCCGAAATGAAGGATCTGGAGATCTCAGTGTTATAATTGGTCAAGCCCTCTCCGCCAAATAGTTTTGTCAAAATGAAATAAAACATAGTTGATTTCTGTACGCCCACCCACTTAAGACTAGACGAAAAAAGTTAAGCATTTGACAACATTGCCTTTGTATTTTGACGAGCGAAAAAAAGGTGACAATTTTTTAGTTTTTTATTTAAATTTAAAAGTTATTTTATCATATATTTACCAGTAAAACTCTAGGGTTACGTTCCTCGCGTGAAGTCGCGAATAAAATAAAAACTGAATTTATTACAAAATTTATGCTTTATTTTTGAAAATATAAGTTTTTAAAATATTTGTGTACCTTTGAAATAATTAGCTATTTTTGCTATACATACGTATTACGTAAGTTATTAATTATAATAAGCCAGAAGTGTATAACAGAAACACTTAAACGTTCCTCTTAAAGAAACTATCAGTTCTAGATTGCTTCTTGTTATCATACAGGTAACAGAGCGTGATGTGTGCGGCCTAGTAAGGCCGCACGCATTTTATTTCTTATTTTAAAGTTATTATCATTAAATCTTATTCAAGAGTAGTAATATTTTCATCAAAAATCATCATAGTAGTTAGTATCATATTCATAGCATTATTCAAGCTTGCATAGGCTGCACAAAGTTTTTTAGTGTCAGTTTCTTTCTGTGTTACTAATAGAACATGCCATTTCTATATGCGAGGTGATATTCCCTGCTCACTGCCGTCGCACTAGGTCGTCCAGTCGTCGACCTCGCGACAAATGAATTCTTCTATGCCGTAAATCGAAACAATTGTCGTATGTTTGAGGAATAAACACATGTGGCAACGACGCGACCCGTGCTTCGCTGCAAACAAACGCATAAGCTGTAGAATCGCCAATAGAGCAGTAGAGTGTAATTCCTTTAGTCTTATATTATAACATCTAATATTTTAAAATCTGATCAATGTCGCCCATTAATGTCAAATCTGTATTCGTTCGCTGTTTCTGTTACATAGAAGAGCTGAGGCTATTATTAATAAAAAGGTTAGATGCAACGGAAACTGCGTTCCAAAGCTCGTGCGTGAGTACTCCGTGGAACATTCAAGACTCATAATTAGCCTTACCTAAAGTGAAATTATACATTGTTAATTAAAAAGAATGGCATACCGGAGAAATCAATGGGAAACATAGTTCCTCAGGTTCCCATTTTAATTAGTTAGGTATTTGGATATTATCTTTGAATAGCTCTGGCTTTCTTTCATATTTTATAAATAAGGATAAGTACTGGCTTTCTGAAGCAGACAAGTCGGTATAGATGTCTGATTTAGACCTGAGAAAGTCAAATCACAGCCAATACATTTTTATGATGTAAGTAGTATTAGGGTTCGTACGGATAAATTAAAGAAATTCTTTTTAATCTCAAGTTAAATGGTAAACTACAAGAAAGAATAATAATCCCAATGTGTGCCATATCGCGCTATTATATTATCCAAAGTAGTGTGCACAACTTTGCCACCTAAAAATGATAATTAATATGTATTAATTAACATAAATATTTAAGTTTGTCTGAATACAATGTTGTATTCAGACAAACTTAAATATTTATGTTAATCTGCTGTTAGTATTTGTTTTATAGCGGCAACAGAAATACGTCGTCTGTGAAAATTGCAATTAATACTAAAAATAGAATAAAATAGAATGCTCTCATACAACGAACATTACTTTTTGCGTTTTTTTTTTGTCGATAATAATACGGAACCCTTTGTGCGCGCGCTTATACTACGGGCTCTTGCTGATTTTTTTATCAGACAAAATATTTAAACGAAGTAATAAAATAACTATCATACCTGTTATTGAGAATTTGAATTATCCATTAATTGTCTTCTTTTAATTCTACTTTTATTAGTACACGATAACTGTGAATATTTCCATTTTAATTTTAAGGAGATGATATTTGAATTTGAATAGTTCACTTGACTCTTCTTACTGCTGGCAAATTTCGTTGCGATTGTAGTATTAGGCGAATTAAAAATGAAATTACGTGCGTACAAAGTGGAAGTGAAAAAGTATAACTTATTTGGTAAAGTATTTTCTAAATCTTCTTTAAATTTATACTAATCTTAAAGATTTAGATTTCCGAGACTTGAAGAGAGATACAGATTTTTTTAATGTTCTCGTCTCCTCCATAGTTATATTGTCCTAATACATTAGCAATATATATTTTGAAACCTGTATTTTATACTATCGTCTAACATGAGAAAGAGAGACAAAAATGTATCTGTGTGTTGTGAAAAGAAATCGACTGTATATTATTATCTGACTTGAATGTTAGTCCCAAGACTATTTGCGTCTCGGTCACAAATTGAGAGAGAGAGAGACGCAGAATCTCTTTGAAAGAATCGTTCACCTCCTCCATACTTATATTAGCCTAGTACTTCCTTTCCTTATTTTCGTGTCGAGTTATATTTGATTTAAATTCAACCTCATGCGTGCAATGAAGTTCCACTTCGAAAACGAACTGGAGACAACTGGATTCGAAACAGGGACTTTTTGTTTCTAGACCGCCCGATTTCCCACTAGAAAAATGGAGATGTTACAGATATGGGCGAAACTTTCCTTTATACTCTATTTATATTGTAGCAGTTAAACGACAGTATATAATCGTCTCACTCGCACGTTACTACGAGTACGTACTAAGTCTATTTACGTTAACCAATAAAAACATCCCACATTTCCGTATAGCACTTCATCCCTAAAAAAATATTCTCATGCGTGCAAAGAAGTTTCACTTCAGAAATATTTGATAAACTACTTACAACATATTTATATTCATAAGAGAATGTGAGAGTCGAGCCTGTAACTGTCGCTTATCATCTATATTGTAAAAGGTAGTTTGCAATGCTGAGGCATTTCTATTTTCAGTACCCAGGATGGGAATGGAGTATGCCCTGATCAATTTATTGCATTGTGAAGTTGGCAAAAAAATATAATATACTCGCATTATACAATAAATAATTACCATATTAAACTAAATTACCATATTAAACCCATATTTATGTCAACTGATTTACTTTATATGCAATTAATATTTTACAAGGTATCTAATATGTACATTCACATGTTTAATAAAAAATGTATGTATTTTAGAGAATTGTGTTTTGCGTTCGAACTTCTCGGAATGTGAGCTTCTTCCGATGAAGTTCGTCGCTTATTGAATAATAATAAGAAACAAATATTACTATTATTTTTATATATTTATGTTCTATAGTAGTTTTTTGTAAATAAGAACCATTTTCATTGGAAGGCATTTAAATAAATTTGGTTGATTATAATGATATTGTATTAATTTTCAATGGTACCCAATTCTGTTGTTGCAGGATGTAACATTGGTAAAAGAAGGCGGTTCACTTGGATTCAGTATAATCGGTGGAACAGATCATTCTTGCGTGCCATTCGGTGGTAAGGAGCCCGGTATATTCATATCACATGTAAGTATTACTAAGACTACAGTTTACCAATTTCTATTTAGTATTTCTTTTAACCATTGGATTCAGAAGGCACAGGACCGGTTGGGGTGGTGTCATTTAGAGGAGGCCTATGTCCAGCAGTGGACCTCAAAAGGCTGATGGATGGATAGCTGGATGATTTCTTTTAAAACAACTTTATGACATTAATTGTGATTGAGTTTGTTTTGACTATATATGGGTTTGTGATAGTTCCACCTCCGTGGCAGGTGGCTGTTGGTGCGTGGGTTCCGGTTTCAATCCCCGGTCTGATAGATTTCTTAATAATGACTATAGATTCCTGTTTTGGTCCTGGGTGTGTTGTGTATTCGTCTAAGTGTGTATCCATGGCACCCACGGCTCATGAGAATATCCTAGTGCGGGGCTATATTTATTTAAGCGTTATTCATTTAACCGTTTCCTGCTTCCATGAAGTATGTAAGATACGAATGCTTCGTTTATCACAGATCGTGCCAGGCGGCGTGGCGGCGCGTTCAGGCAAGTTGCGTATGGGCGATCGGCTGTTGAAGGTGAACGGCATCGAGCTGCCCGGCGCCACGCACCGCGACGCCGTGCAGCTGCTGCTGCAGCCGGGCGCCTCGCTCGCGCTCACCGTGCGACACGACCCGCTGCCGCAAGGCTTCCAGGTCGGTACACAGGTTTTAGGTCGCGTGCGAGTGTCGTCACGTGTAAATGTCACTTGTGAATGACGTCACGCGCTAGTCACGTGACTCGTTAGTTTCAAATTGTTTGTCTAGTTGGAGACCGGGTTGTCTCGAGTGTTCTCACTGATCATCTGATCGACTAACATGAAGCCGTAGTTCAGTTCTATAGGTTGCTGAAGTATTTTTATAATGTTTGTCGAGAGAGAACGAGTTGTATCAAATAGCAGTTAATCATTAAACACGTGGTATGACGTCACGCACTGTTTACTTGCATAGTTTTTTGTTCATATTTTTCAAGGGGGAAGGATGAGATATTTTTTAAATATTTTTTATGTACATTATTGAATACAGTTCAAAAGTCTCGTATACAACAAATCGGCTGGAAATTATTATAGGACATCTGAACGGGTATACTACAATGTTACTAAATATTCACAAGCATAATATAATCAAATTATAATGATCCCTTTATCTCTAGTCCTAAGAATATTTTTATAACACATTTTTGCATAAAAATCACTATCACTATGATTATGTTACGTTTGTGAAATCTATAACATACTTTATGTGTCTTGCAAATGATATTAAGTGTGAAGGTGACTTAAAATTCTAAAGTCTTACTAAGTATTGATGGTAATTATATTCTTAGGCTGCTATGGTTGATTGTATAGACATTTATGTCATTGACTTATAAGGACATGCATTGCAATTTAATCTTAACTACACTAAATACAAACGAGAATGATATGCTTGTTATTTGAAGAAGATTGTGTTAACACAAAAGTTGCTTTTTGCAGTAAATATGACATCTAATGCAGTATTAATTTTTTGATTGGCAAACCTGTGTCATGCGTACAGTAAGTTGTGTATTTAATGAATGACTAAAAACTGAGTGAGAAAATGCTTGTAAAAAAACATGAACAAAAAAACGTAGCAGCGAGTGTTGCAATGAAGTAATGTAATTTTCTGTACTTTGTATGTTTACACGATGGAAGTTGCGCAATGTTTTGCATGACAGCAAGTTGTTGCATTCGACAGTAACAAAATCGATCATACCATGAAACGCAGGTGTTTGGTAGAAGAAATGGATACGAAGCTTATGTAGTTTGGCAATAAAATATGGGAACGTGTAAGGTGCAAGGCTTACGCACATTTCCACTTCAACTGTCATTAGTTGATCGAACTGTTTACATATGCAGCAGTTTCTTTTGCTTGTATCTACAGTATACACCACTTTTATGTCCTGAAAATAAGCATAAGTATTTTGACCCTGCAGATATATTTAAATAATACTTTATCTTTTTTCAAATTTATTCACAGTCAAATGTCAAAACAAAAATTAATGTTCTGTCGAGGTTGTTAGATTTGTCTATATTTCATACTATTAGAAAATATAGTATGTCTAACGACAGCGACCTGTCTAATTCGGTTAAGGATAATTGAATATTCATATTTTTTGTTTTAAAACACATAACGTTATTTTGTTTCACACGTGACCGCGACGGCCACTGCGACACTATACAGGGTCTCATCCAAGTTGAGATTGTAGACGCAACTGTAAGTTTGACCGTCCATCCAACGATCTCAAAATTCTGTGTGTTACTTTAAAAATATTATTGTATGTCAGATCCACCCCTCCCCAGTCGATTCGTGTGCTCAGCTATCGTCGTACTGAATGGTTTCGAGATGCTTATTAATTTGTAGAACGTTAAAACTTAATGATTCCATTCTTTGCCATAGAACAAGCTTTTCTGTTAATTTTCTTCTGTAAAAGTTGATATAGCGTACTGTTAGATAAATGAGTAATATCTTTACAAAAAATATATATTTTTATACTTCAGCTAGATTGGCTGGCATGAATGCATGAGCAAATTAAAAGATAGAGGAAACACGTATCGTGAAAAAAGCTTTGCATGTCTGCATGATATTGTGAAAACCGTTGTTTGTGTTACTGTTGAGATAAAAATGCTTTTAATAGTAAAAAAATATTACAACTATACATGTGCATTTAATTATTCATTTTAACAGTGAAATTGTGAAAGTGTTTATATAGACAAATAAAAAGAACAATTTAAATGAGATTTACATTATAACCCTCGTTGTTTTATAGGACCTAACGATAATAAAACAAGAAGGCGAGAAACTTGGCATGCATATAAAGGGCGGACTGAACGGGCAACGCGGCAATCCCAATGATCCCAATGATGAAGGTGTCTTCATATCGAAAATTAACAGCGGTGGCGCTGCTAGAAGAGATGGGCGGTTAAAGGTATTTTATGAAGCATTTTATTTTGGCGAAACATTTTATTTATGAAAGCATTTTATTTATGAAACTCCAATACAAAACGCACACGAAAATTATCCCGTGAAAATATCTACCAACAGCGAGAACATAGATCGAGTAACATAATCAATATGACAGCTGACAGATAATGGCGACTGCAGTTTTATCCACAGACTATCTAAATCAGTTGTTCCGCCATGTTGGAAAATCATAAAAATGTCGATTTATATTGATTTTGTACCAAAAAAGTACACGTTTTTATTATTTTTAAGTATTTTTTTCGGATTCTTGAGATTTTTCTCGAATTTTTGAGATGGTGTACAAATACCTAGCCAAGATTGAAACATCTCCTTTAAATGTAGTACGTGCCTTCTTATTCTGAGTCCGGAAGGTCCCTCGTTGTGTGTTGGTTTAGTAAGGTTGTGTTAAGGGATATACATTTTACGACGTATTCCATATTACTCATGAATGATAGCGATGCATTGTGTTTCTTTCAATAAGAGTTCGATCCTATTTGAGATTAAAAAAATACAGATCATTAGCGGCAGTATTAGTAGTATAACACCACACGTACAACCACACAACCGTGTTAAGATACTGCGGCTAATAATCAAGCCTTTATAATTTTATAAAACTTCGTATCAAATTAATTTCGCATTTTGTTTATTTCTTAATTTCTTGGTGAAAAAATTACATAAACTGGTCTCGTAGCGGTACTTTCTAGCAAGTAGCCCGTCTACCTTGTAATAGTATTAAAAATACATTAAAAATAACATAATGATTAATTAAAAAATACATGAAGTCTATAAAAAGTAAAATGTATACAGGTGGGAATGCGCCTACTGGAAGTGAACGGCGTATCGCTATTGGGCGCGACGCACAACGAAGCGGTGAACGCGCTGCGCTCCGCCACGCACGCGCCGCTCCATCTCGTCGTGTGCTACGGATACACCCGTCCCGAAAAACTTACTGTGAGTCACTTAATATGTATATGCTAGTTTGGAGATCTTCGCCACTTGTGATGTTTGAGTTCTTTGATATCACTTGTGATTTTGAGTATTGTAATCGTTGGTGCGTAAGTGATTTGAAAAAAACGTCTTGAAGGACAATTTTAAGTTTTAAGCGGCAATAAAGCGCGACGGTATGTGTTGTACCAAAATATATCTGCATCTGCATATATAATTTATATGCCTATCCATCGTATAAATAAAATTAATAAGGGAAAAATACTCAAATTAAAATTAATATCAGTACTTTTTTACGCACCAGTGTTTATTATTCAATCGTGTTAAATTGTTATGTTATTCACTTTTTTTATTATCAGAGTGTATAGTTTTTGTTAAAAGTGAGTGGTTTGTTGAATTTACGTTTCACCCTTCTGATGCTTTAAATTAAATTTCATTCAAAACAAAAAATATTTGCTTACATATTCACATAAAATTAATTTGTTTAGTACATTATAAGTAAATTTAGATGCTATTGAACACTAATAGTGAGAGCTAGTCATATCAAGCTTAAACACATGTCAGCGATCATTCCTCGCAATAAGCAAATTGTAGTTAGTGTTTTGAAAATCACTGAACATTTGAACAGACGGGTAGCGAGAGCGGGACGGCGGATACGGGCGGCTCTCTATCTCACTCCACGTCGAGTCTTGACAGGGACGAACCGTTGCACCATCATCAACAGGTTTGTATGCACGTAACACAATATATAATGTAGATTAATTGGAATTTGTAGGAACAAATCACTGGATTAATGATTCTTGCTGTGTCCGATAATGATTCCTGATTGTTCCTTATTTATTTGTAAGTATTTTAACGGTATATTAGACGTATTGTCTGTCCACCAATTCGCAATTAACCAGCGCTGTGGACTATGACCTAAAACTCTTTCATTCTGAGAGAGACCCGTGTCCAACAGTGGGATAATAATGGGTTGGCGAGAGATATGAGACGCATTTGCTACACGATGGTATTTTAAAATACTCTACTTAATAACATTGATCTGATATGTATTATTTGTAATCAGAATTTATATTTGGTAAAAGTAAAAGCCTAATTATATGAATTTTAATTTTGAATTCCAACTACATTTTCACTTTCTAGGATCAAATAGATCTGCCGTGTAACGGCCAGTGTTATTTACGATTTATCTCAAAGCTTAGAGCACAACATACACTTTAATAAGTAAGATCGCGATTGCCGTTTCCGTGTTGCCAGTATCAGAAATGTATTTCTTAAATTACAGTCATTTAATACATTATAAGTCCGCCAATTCGCTCTTGGACAGCGCGGTGAACTATGGCCTAAAACTCCCTCATTCTGAGAGAAGGCCCACGCCCAGCAGTGGGAAAATAATGTGTTGTACCCAAATACATTATATTTTAATTTGATGGAACTATTTCAGGAGCAACATTTCCAGCAAGATCTAGTAGAGTTTGAACATGAGAAACAAGTCGCCGAAGTGAGGGAAAAATCCACACCTGAAAAGGTAAGTTTGGTAGTATTAATAGATATTTGTTAAACGGGCGGACACTATTGTGTACTAAAATTATGCTGCTTTCTATTATTGGGGAAACATACATTTGAATGTAATTTCAATTAGTGTCATAATAAATTGGGACATTGTTACTGATTGAATTAAATAGAGACTTAAAGTAGATATATTGCAAGGAGGTATGCAATATGATATATTTACTTTATATGTTTCTATATTTTTTGTTTAATGCAACTTTTGATATTCTTATTTAGTGCTTAATGAATAGTATCTATTTAATTATAGCCACTTAATTTTGTTATGTTTACAAAGCATGTTATACTTGTCTTTATTTGTTTGTTTTTAATGTTTATAATTAAAGTTAACATTGCATTATCATAATTAGAAATCCCTTGTCCCAGCATGACTTTTAAAATTACTTTTCAGGTAATGGATATAGTGCATGCAGTAGAAAGCATGGCACTCGAACCGGCCCCGCCCACATCGCCCGAGCCCCAACACAAAACGACCACTGTCGTTATGTCCAAACACACCCTTCAACCTCAGGTCAGTTGCACGAACAAACTGATATTATTCTAGTGCTAATTTCTTGTATGATATACTTTTTAAAGCGTATTTTACTTATGAAGCTCATTATTTGCTATTAAAACTACAATCTGGAATATAGTAATAGTTATGTAATTGACAATTCATAGTTTTATATTAGGAAGTTGAAGTTTTCTCTTCCTGTGGCAGCAAGGAAACGCATTCTAATTAATACCTCGTCACTAGACATATTTTACTTATAAATATGTCTTCTATATTCTTAATTATAGTAAAATTACGACACCAAGTAACTGCAAATTAGTATAAATCAAAGGAATGTTAATAATAATGAATATAGCTGCATTTGATGGCCAGTAATATGAAAATTTTATATGTTTATTTATGACTTAGGCCTCAGGGAAGAGAAAACTTTGCTTGAGACTAAGACAATACTTAGAATAATTGAAACCCCGATAACGTTATTATAGATTGTTGTTCAAATCCCGCTAGAATATTTTTTCTTATTTTCAAATTAGCTTTATTATAATTCGTTTAATAATTCTGTACTTTGAACTACTCGTCTATATAGGCTACATTGATTTGATATATTAACTGTTTGTTCCTAACGTCTAGCTATTAATTGCTATTTTCATTTTATGTTACTTATGAAACAGCTTTATAATATAGCTGACAAATAAGTAGACGCGCATGTAATTAAGAGTTATTTAGTTTGAGCAATTTTTAACTATTCTATTTAGTTGTATCTGCATAGTTAGTCTGTAGTTTACTAATTTTAAAAAGTAATTTTAAATAAAGCATGAAATTAAAATTTAAGCTTTGTATTATATTATACTATTATGAAATAATATTTGTGTGTGATAGTAAAATCAGTTCTGAAGTTTTTTGCACGAATACTTTGAAGTATGGTTAGTACCTAGCATGCACCCTTGTGTAGTATATTGCTTGCATGAAAATACTTCTATTTTTATAACAGTAATCTAAGTATATTATTCAGTATAATAAGTATATTATCTTCCAAAATAAATGTTGTTTAGTATATACTCAAATAAACATTTAATATGTAGTTAATATTAAAAGGTTGGGACGGGTGATTATTACCGAACGAAGATATTTCGATTGAACTTGTAACTCTGTCTTCTCAATGCATCTAGACTATCGAAATGTTTTGCATGTATCCTAAAACTATTTGAACTTTCTGATGTATATGTACTCTGTTTAAATTGTGGAACTCTTGATGTACCTGTTTTGTTCTCAAATGTTTTAGTAACACCACCGGTAGTGTTATGTTTATATCATGCTATCCTAGTTAATGTCGTTGTGTGTTAGAATATTTGCATTTAAAAGTCCTCTCGTTCGGTACTCAAATAATTAATAAATACTGACTGTGCGTATTACGTCCATTGCAGAAAGCAAACCCTGAGGAAATGGAAGGAAACACTTAGTACTTCAAATAATACATCTGTCCAATTTAGTGTAAATAGATAGTGAACGGTGAATGGCTACTTATCGCATTTATGGATTATATTATAATTTTAAGACTTTTATAAAAGTTTACTGAATGAAACTCTACAATACATAATGTCACCGTATAATATTCCGCTTGATACTACGTGCCACTTTAATGTTAGCTATTTATTGAAGTAGAAATCATGATTACAATTTATTACTGCTGCAATATTATTTTGTTACTATTTTATTATAGTAATATACAATAGTAACGCACGTTTATAATAATAAGTATTTATATGCAGTTACAATTCACTGAAGATTATTATTATATGTGACATTTTAAATATTTTATCAAAACCGTCATTAATGTATATTCGTGAGTTTGTAAGTGTAATTTTGAGCTACAATGTATTATGTATATAATAGTTAATTGTTTTTAAACTGGTAAGGTGGAGGGTACGTAAAGTAAGAGAATTGGGATAGGGTTTACGGTTCAAAGCTGAAATGCATTCTTAAGTATTATGTTCAATACATACGTCGTTCTACATTACAGTATGGTACGTTTGTTTATGGTAAGGTTTTCACTTAGCGTAAATTTAGCTACATTATAAAAATATTTTTTAATACAATAAAATGAATGCAATAAGGAATTTCGGCTGATTATACATAATTGTTCGGCTGATTATACTTGGCCTATTTAGTTTATGTAAAATTTGATGACTTCTAAATTTACAAATTGGCAATGTTTTCATTTAGTGCAAAAAAATGTAATAACAGTTACTGCTTATTAGGATTTGATATAATTTATTACGTTTTGAAAAAAAATAAAAAAAATAAGGGTATTTCAGCTTGAAACCGTAAATACATAGATATGTATGTATAAAAGAATTTATCAAATAAATGTTAAAAATTTGTTGCACTCGTAAAGTTGTTTCTATCGTCAGATTATATATGTTGCGACGGTATATTATGTATAATGAAATTTATTGCGAAAACGGTTTTTCGACATTTCTAGCATTTATGTGTAATCTAGGCTATATAAGTACTGTTTAGGGCGTGGTCGCACTAGGAAAAGTATCTGCGTATGTGGTTAAAGAGATTTCTTCCGTATAAAATCCAATTAGTTTACAGTGGATCGATATAAAAGTATCATTTTCTGGACTTATTCTCCTTTATCTTGATAATACAACTAATATTCAAATCCTTCTTTAAACTCTTTTTTATTTTAAATTCATACGCTCGGTAATTGTATTTTCAACAATTGTCTAGAAAATATAGGACAGTTGAAGGGCGGTGATAAAGTTTATTTGAATTAACTATACTATAATCCTACCTATATTGCATGTATTTCGGTAATTAAAGATGGTTTATTCATTTACATCTTATATGTAGATACATATAAAATGTGACAAGTCACATGACACAATGAATTAAAGGCAGTTCTTTTTATTTTGAAATGAATATAAATTTGTTGAATGCTTAGTGCAATTTCAGAAAATCTTGGAAATATTAATATTTTCTTGTTGTCCACATCTTTTCCATCCAGCGTAACTAAGGATAAAAAGTACGATTTATTATACATAAAACTTGTATCTTACTGCTGCTTTATATTGACTAGTACGACCACGGTTACTATTATTGCTGTTTATAAATGTAACCACTTCCTGTAATCACAAATACTACATAAATAATATGCTTCAGTACCTAATTGATTTACTCATATACAATCTGATATTTTAATCTAAAAGACCAATATTAAGTAATATTCAATTATAGGAATTTTAAAAAATTATATACCTCACGTACTTCATCTAGTAGTTGTAATATTTTGACTAAATTTTGTGAATATTTTATACTTATACCCGTAATATCAAATTTGTAATCACTATTAACTAAAACCATGTAACCTCAACTGCGTGCTTTATTCAGCTGTTTAAAAACAATATCAATTTGAAAATATTTATTGTTGCTGTGTGTTTGTAAAGCCATGTTTAATTTTCGATTAGCAAATCTACGTATTACGCAAATGTCCAGCTTGTTCATTTCTGTTATTTAATTTATTCCAATAAATTTATTTGGCATCGCCAGTTACTATGTATTATGGCTTTATCTCTTTAGTCAAATCTTGACATATCAATGCTGTTGTCGACTGTATCTTTTCAGTTTTTATATTTTTATAATTGTGTAATTTCTATTCCCGACAAATTTGAAATAATAATGAAATGTAATATTGCGCCAAATTTTTTAAATGCCAATTACTTTAATATATTGGATAATATTTGACTTTTTAGAATTTGTTGTCTTCTTTATACATTATTATAAAAAAATTGAAATAATGTTGTTAATGTCTGAGTTATGTATATTTTAGTGTTGCATTAAAATATACTATGTTTCGAAACGAAAGGTTTTTTTCTCGTTTTATTATACATTTAAGGTTTTTCGTTAGCATGTTTTGGATGACATTTATTTTGGAAGATTTTTGTTTGCAGCTAAAATAATCCGTCGGATTATGCTACTTTTCTTTGATAGTCAATTTAATTTAAGCTACGTTTTCGTGCAAGTCGCTTTAGCTCCTACTTAGTTTAAAATAAAGATATTTTATTGAATACCCAAAGACACACAAGTGGCTAAGTTTAGAATGTCGTTCGGCACCTAGTGTAATGATGCGCGGCTCTGTGTACATTGTTGGTTTGGTTTGGTTAGTCGTCTAGCTCGCAAGCGGCGGCCCCCTCGCCGCTCGCGGTGTTCACGCAACAAAAGGTGAAGAGCCCGTCGCCCGCCGGCCCGCGGGCCGCGTCGCCCGGCACGCCCGTCGACCCGCCGCCGCCCGCTCCGCCCGTCAAACAGAAACCACAAGTGCCCCGCAAACCGCAAACGAAGCGAGTTAGTTTCACCCGGGAACCACATGACATACACGAACGACACACCCCGACGAACGACCGCTCTCCCCGCCTGCATGCCGCCGACCGGGAGGAGCCTTCCGCCACTAACGATGCATGCTCGGGGTCCGTCTCCCTACTAATCCGAGGTCGACCTGCGAGTGTGAAGCCGACGGAATTGAAGGAGAGCTCCGATGCGGGTCCAGTGCTCCCCGATGACCTTATCATCCCCCCTCCGCCCCTGTTCGATAATAACGTAGTTCACGGACACTTAGTTGGTGTCGGGGACGACGATTTCGACGTGCCGCCTATTACCGTGATTCCCGAACGAGTCGTACTCCCCGAGCCGGTTGTAGCTGAAACGTCCATTCAATCCACAAATTCTACCAATTCGCCCGATTCAGAACTGCCCCCTCCCGTAAACTATACTGCCCATCCCACATTAACTGCGACCGCAATCATAACTGATGTATCACGCCCAACTGTGATATCCGAAGTGCCCCCTTATCAAATTTCTCGAACTTTATTACCAGTTATAGACGATAATAGTAACGAATATTATACGGAATGTAGTAGTCCGTTTAAGGAACCAGATCCGCCGGAATTGCTGCATGCATACTATACGGAACTTCCGACTGTCTCGCATGTACCGAATTCGCCATGTTACTTGCACCCAAATAAAGAGTATTTTTACGAAAATAGTCCCATTCCTCCCCATAGTTCATTACGTGATTTGAGGACTCGAAGTTTATCACCGAACATGGTTCACTCAACGACGTACCCACCTAGCAACCCATATCCGTCCTTAACGACCGTTGCCGGTACGTACAATCCATATACCTGTACTCTTCCGGAACGTGTTTCCAATCAGTCCACTTATTCCAGCCAAAAACAGGATTTTTCTCCTACGTTAGTTAGCTCCCTAGGTAAGGATATAAATGCAAACGTTACACGAACTGTTCCAATTAATACGGGTGACGTGCCTAAAAGTGTTCAATCAGAGAGAAGAGTACGTTTTGGCGAGGTGACGACTGCGCTCGAATCGGATAGATTGTCGAACAGTTCGGATACCACGAAGGAGGGGAGTACCTCGCCCGCATCCACCCTGAAACCCGCATGGAGCAGCAAAATCAAATCCTTCGCCATCGGCGAGGTAATCATTAATGTTCGGCATCTTAACTACACATACACACTCAGCTTCTTTTGATTGTGTTCGTCGACAACCCGACCCGAATACTTGACTAAAAAACATACGAAATGGTCATTCCTTCATATTCCATATGTTATTTAATCGAATTGTGACAATTAACTTGCATTTATTTATATTTTGCATGTGTTTATTAATTTACTTACATTATTAACTTTAATTTGTGCATTTGTTTATTTCTATTTAAAAACATTATTTGGATTGCATGGGTGTTTAACTGCCTGAAAGGGGGTTTGTGTGCCTTGTAAATATATATCATTGTGCTTTTTATTCATTTATTATTTATACTCATTATTGCAATATATGTGAAGTAAAATGTCGACAAATATTTATATGATTGGATATGTTCTCAGGCTTCCCCACCTCATTCTGGTAATTTTGTGAAAGCATCTGTAAGCGATAAGAAAAAGTTTTTCGAGAATGCAATGGAAGAAAGTCACAAATCATCGCCTAGACCAGGTAAATTGGAGTACATTCATTACCAAATTACATTTTTAAATTGCCGACTGATACATTTTAGTAACCACATTTTTTGTGAAATTATAGATAAAGTGTTCACATTCCTGTCAGCGGATGAGGTGGAGAAATTGAAGCAAGAAGAGGAAAGGAAGATGGCCACCCTCTCGCGTGCTCAACTCGGCTCGTGGTCCCCGGGGGAGGACCGCCACAGCGGAGAAAGCTCGCATTCGGATGAGGAACCCTACGAGAATGGCCATAGGTGATCATACAAAAAAGACTATATTATTTAAATGTATTAGAGAAATGTGGCATTCATTACTTTGTCAATCTTTGTTATTCTAAGAAGATCGTATTTTTTTCATTTTATGATCTCTATAAACCGTAAACCAAATTTATATTCCGGTTTAAACTTGTAGGCCTTTATTAAAATCCGTTGTCTTGTAAAGGTTATGGATACACATTATACTAAGTCCACAAATATTGAGATTCTCTACAAAATTCTAAAGTTCAACCGAAGTTCGACCCACTCGACTAACTTTAGCTGATTGCCTCTTGACCGGAAGAGGATGGTTTTGAAATGTGGATCATCATTAACGATTATTGACCTTATCTTATTATTATAAACGCGAAAGTTTGTAAAGATGTATGTGTTTGTCTCTTTCACGCGAAAACTGTCTGTAGGATATCGTTGAAATTTTACACACGCATAGTCGACCTAGATTAACTCATTACCGTGGTTGACGTGGATCGACGCGGACGAGAAGAACCTAGTTAAAATATAGCGTCCCCGTAGTGTATCCACGGAGCGTATCCAAGTCGTAAGACCTCACTAACCGTGGCAGACATGACCGTAAGGGGAGGAGTAAGTAGTATAAAGTAATATATCATATGTCGTGTTTCCCATAGTGTTTCAACGGGCGGCGTGAGTCCGTCAGCGAAGGCGGCGCGGCGGCGGTCGGGCGGCGCGGCGGACGCGGGCGAGGACGCGGAGACGCGCGCCGCGCGCCGCGCCGCCTGGCGGGCCGCGAGGCTGCGCTCGCTCGAACAGGTAACCAACGTTGGCACAAACATTGGTCAAACTGCTTGATCATACTATCTCAGACGTAAAGAAGTTAAAGCAAAAAATCTTTTTTTTTTAATTTTCACTGTCTGCAGTTTACTTTTAAACGAAATATTAGTAATTTTGTCTAAAACAACCGTCTGGTTTGGTTTAGAAATTTACTATATTACGAGGAATCCCTCCTATTTTTGTCAAGGAATTTACTTTTATAAGTTATATGAATTATCTAACATTACAATAAAAAATAAGCAAATGATAATTTCGAAGTCAAGTAATAAAATCTACTTAAAACTCGTAGATTACACTAGTTACAAAAAATGATTTTTACGGATTGGTCAAGTAAGTGGTACTTGAATTACCGCATATTACGTACCTATATAGCTAAGATGAATTAAGTAGCTAGCTATAGTAAGCTAATATCATTAATATTTCATAACATTAGTGTTATAAACCATTTTCAGAGCTATGTTACTGGAAATCAGTGCTATCAAATATATAGCTAACGGTGTAATCATTACTGTTTATTAAACCAAACTAAAGATTTAGTAATGAACACATAAGGTACTTTTTGAATTAATGAAAAAAAATATTCTCTGTTAAGATATATTTACAGATGAAATATGTTATCAGAAGGTAAACTTAGGATCTATTATTTCGGAAGGCACTTTAATTGGGCCACTACTAACTAAATTGACTACTGCATGCCTTAGCACTTGAACAAAATCACACAATATAATGACACTCGTTATGAAATTTGTGTGATGGCTTACACATGAGTAATTATACAATTTATAATATTTTAGGAAGCGATAGAATCGCAAAAAGCTATTAAAAGCATGGTGGGTCCAGCGCATGAAATTATAGGAGAACTACCGACAAGGGATAAGTCTCCTTCAGAGGTAATTAACAATTACGATTATAATTCTTTGGATGCTATCCAAATAAATGTTAGAGGACCATGCAAGTGGAAAAAGCAAATCACTGAAATTACTAAATAATAAACTAAATATTAGAAATATATTTATTTAATAATAAATAATTTGCTAAATATTTCAAGTGATATCAACAATAAATATTATAGTATACCGTATACTTTTTAAAGTAGTAATGTTAATGAGACCTGATTTATTTTTTCCATCTAGCAATGAACATGTTTGTTGTAATCCTGCCTTATATTTGTCTATGTCCGTAACTGTTAACATTAATTGGTCATTAACACTTGATTATATTGGTGCATTATGTTCAGTTTCAATCGATTTCATATATTTATTATTCAGCCATGTGTCTTTAAATATATCAATAAAGTATAGAACAGTACCGTGATACATATATAGTTAAATATGTATAACTTATAATCATGCTGTGTTTTACCTAATATCATGACTAAAACGTAATAGACGATGTATTGTGTGTTGGGTTGGGTATCGTTGTTGCTTGGCAATAATTACGAGTATGTCCATATGGGGAGTGAATGTCAAATTGGCTTTACAAATTATAGAAATGGCCCCTGCCACGTATCGCATTACGTACAAAACCGGGGCCAATACTGGCCGTGAAGGAGAAAGAAAAATTATTAGACGAGCGCATTACCCTACGCACCGAGGAATACGTGTGTCCCACCACCGGAGAGACTAAAGTGCGAACCGTCGAGTACATTGAGAAAGTCATTGAGAAAGAGGTACGCGAGGTCGCGACTGTACATTCTGCTGCATTTGGTTTTTTTTTATTAATAGAAGACGCTGTACACAGGCAAAGCTGTTTTGTGTGTGGTTTTTATTGTATCTCTATTATTATTAAATACGATAATTTGTGTATTTTAAAGTATGCTTAGCTTTCTACGTGCTGTTTTATTATGACATTGAAACGATACAGCGACTACGACTGATGGCGATACATACATTCGAAAGCGAACGGAAGACTAATACGTGAAAATCGATGAATCCGAAATCATCAGACTGACCAAAGACTTGAACTGCAGCCTTTATGCACTTTATACATATATATCACGAACGTCAAACACGGTGTTCAAATAATAGTCCTAGCAAGTAGATAAAATAGAAGCTGTAGATACATCGCACCTAGTCTTTCTCACATAGAAATTAATTTACTGATATGGTGGAAGCGACACGATAGTGAGAGAATATTTTAAAATATTTACTGCTCCAAAACAATAACCGATAAAAACAATGTTATAAAAATAGGTGATTGATAATATAGTAATATTATATTTATGGCATTCCATATCTATTATTATGTTACATAAATATATAAATCACATGTGTGTTGCATGATGTTTAAGCATGGCATGCTAACTTAATATTTGTGTATCATTTGTCAGACAATACCTGGATTCTAGCCACGGAAAGCCAGCGAAAAGAAAATATGGTTTGTTGCAATTATTGTTATAAATTATTAAACGCTTTGTGGCCTAATCAACGCCTAATTTCAATACTAACGTAGTATAGTGCATGTGTTTTATTTAACTTGTGTATATACAACTTGTGAATTTATGTTTTTTTAACACACTCAATCTTTTGTTCATTTCTGCTAAACTTCATTTGACCATTTCATTATTTTATGTAGACGATCATTACGATGAGTTTAGTTCAAACGAACGTGGTTAAACCGTTCTATGTTGATCTTTCACTACATTATTGTTATTTTAAGAACTAATTTAAAATCAATATATTAGTGTATAATGTCTATAAATATAATTTTATAATATAATATAATTTTATAATTAAACAGGGCATTTATAATAGAAATAAAGGCTCATTTCATATTATTTTTATCGTGTAATATGTAAGAAGATTTTTTATAAGATCATCGTTCGTTTGATCTAATCCCAATCTGGTTCTTGTTATTCATCTCGTGACTAAATCTTATTTCAACGTCTTCGGTATCTAACAGTGTATACTCACACCTCAAACCGTACAACTCATTCAGGTGGAGACAACACAAGAGAAGATTATATCTCTGGAGCTGACGACGAGTCCTAGCAGCGAAACCGCGCCGGTGGAGCTCGGCGAGGGGGGCGAGGCGGGCGAGTCGTTACAGCCGGACATCGTGCAAGTTGTCAACCCGCTGCTGGACGGCGGCGCGGGCCGGGTCACCGCCATCCCCGTCGGGCCCTCGCAGCGTCTCACTGCGTACACTGAGCCGCAGTGATCGACATACCCGCATCCACCCTCTCAGCGTCTTACCGTATACGTCGAGTCGCAGTGAACGATATACACAGCCACTCTCGAAGCGAATCACCGCGTCACGGAACGACATACCCGCATCCATTCATATCGACCGCGTCGAAGTTTTTGTCCATTGAGATGCGTATTCGGACGGATTACGTTGTGAAACCTGAGCTTGTCACGGTTTTAAGGACGATTATAGTAAAATTCATTAAGAGTCACCATGAAACTGTGTATTAACGTAAAGATTTTCGCTGTAGAATTCCTTTTTCGACATCAAAATGATGAGAAACTTTGAAATTCTCAAGTACAGTCTATCAGTATAGCAGGTCCGGTTTGCGCATTAAAAATACATATAGGTAGTGCGGAGATACATGATCACGAACTTTAGCAAACATATGCACTTACAATCCGCAGCTCTAGCAAGATTTTATTTTGCTATGATTATTATATTTTGCCCTCTTTAACACAATTTTGTCGATGAATAATTTAGATTTTTATAATTGGACATCGTACGCGTGTAGCGCCCCTCTTCCGGATGCCCAGTGTGGTCGCTTTAGTGGTAATCTTTGCTCGGCTCTACGCCTATAAAGTACGCACATTAATAAAAAGCAGGCTAATGGAACTCACGGAACACGAGATTATAGCCAGTAAAGTAAATCAGAAACCGCCTTTGAATGCTTTTCGGGAATATTTTTTCTGTATTTTAAACGAAGGTTTATTTATACAATTTATAAAAAGCGAGTAGACTTGGTTAGTGAAATTTCTTATGATTTGAAGTTAGGTTTAGTTTCACGTTCGCTCGACTATATGGTACTTGCGTTTTAGGTATCGCTTTCGAGTTCCATGTGCCCTTTTATCTAACTCTGTGCATACTTACCTGTCACACCGCCGGCGGCGGCTCATTCGACTTTCATTCGACCTGCGTCGAGAATCGAACTCGATTGTAGATTTCTTCAACGAAACGAACGACACGAGCGGGTTTCCATCTATATTTTGTATTATAACTGTGATAGTAAGTTTAGAATTCCACCGACTTTTGCGTTAATGTAACTTTGGAATATTGAAGAAATCCACTACCGAGCGACGCGTTTACGGTGGCATTTTATTTTTATCACAATTTTTATTTTTTTATTATTAATTTTGACGGAGATTTTAGGTTTGTGATAGGTATCTATCTAAATATTTTGGTAAACGATTTTGAGTTGTTTTTATTTTGAATACTTTACGTATTTAATTTTAATATATTTCATTCCGTGCAAGTTTTTAACTATTCGACTGAATGTTGATGCTGTACCTGCAAGTGATAGTTTGGGGGAAAGTGATTGGAACCTTTGTGAAGTAGATGTGATGTTGGAAGGAGTTTGTGAGATTATGTAAAAAATGTAAGTGTACATACCATCGACGACACGTGAGCAGCGAGCGTACATACCTTGCGTTGCGCCATTGCAATAAAGTAGGCATAATTGACGTCTCTGTACTGTTTTGTCTTCATTTATTCATAATATTAATAAAATTAGTGTACGCTAAAGTTATTTGTGCATTGTCATAGTTGAAATCTTACAGTATTTGTGTTTATTTTACATGGTGTATTAGAATATTAATTTAAAATTTTAGTTTTATTCAATGTATGTGGTGCCTTAATTCCTTAAATGGATTTAATGTAAAGTTGCAATTAATTAGTATTTTATTCCAATATTTTTGTTTTATGTCAGATACATTGTTTTAAGTGTTTTATTAATTTTATTGTCATTTACAAACAATTTGATGTTGGCATTTACATTTTTAAAGTCCAATAATAAAATTTTATAATACTTAGATCCGTTTTATCCAATCTCAGAATAATGTATATTTCCGTTGTTGATATAAAATTTACATGTTTTGACTAATATTTAATAGATATACTATAGCAATGAATGGTTTGATGTGTTGAATGAAAGAATGTTTTGTGTGTCCTTTATATCTTTATAAGGCTCTAGCGATATGTGGATTGTAAACTAATGAAAATATTGTATGTTTGTCCAATAAATGGTTTAATATATATTTTAATAAAAGTACTCTGCCGTTTGATTTATATACAAAGGTCTGAGAAATTTGAAAAATTTAATTATCTTTTTAAGTGTAATTACATATCATACTCAGAGAAATAACATAATAATACGTCATAATTAAAAACCTCGAGATTAACGTTAATAATTATTTCTTTGGAGCGATAATTCCTTCCAATTGGGCCTGGAAAGAATGAAATATAATTATTTTCTCATTGTAACGCTACATAACTGACGTAATATTTTTCAAAAATATACCTTCAGTTGGGCGTTGGTCTTCTTCAAGGCAAGAAGCTCTTCCTGATGTCGTTTCTCTTCGGCCGCGCGCAGCTCCGCCGCTCGTCTCTCCAGCTGTTCAGTCTTCTGTTTCAGTTCTAGGCACTGCTTCTCTAGGGCCGAACGATCAGCTTCTAACTTTGCTACTTGATCCAATAGGTCCGATTTACCTTGCTCAGACTAATGAATCGTTAAAAGTTAGTAAAGCAAATAATCACTTTAGTTTATTGAACGTATTAAAATATATCGAAATCGCTATAATTTATAATAGCATTTTTACATCTTTAAGAAATCAGTGACGTAGTTATGATATGTGGATATTATAGTTAAATGTTAAATTGGTATTGTAATACCTGTAAAGCTTTTCTCATGCCAAAAGCTATAGAGCTGCAGTACAAAGTTTGGTACGCTTCCATCGTAATTCTCGCTTCATCGCGCACTCTCAGTAGCAATAGACCTCTTTCACCGCAGTTTATTGTAACCTGATCAATTTTCAAATTTAAAAAAGTTTTGGAGTTTTCCGTATTTTTTATTAATTATTAGAAAATGATTTACCTGTCGAATAAGTTCATCAAAGCATTGAGTATAAAGTTGTCTACGAACAGGACAGATACCAGTCTCTCTCGCCTGACGCTGCTGCAGACGAGTATCTAACATCTCTTGCAGGTTTATTACGTCCAGCCTCGTGGCAGGAGTGGACGATATCTAAAGTTTTGAACAGACGTCATGAACCAAACTTAACAAAATAAAACATGACTGACATAAGTGTATTACTAGTTTGTATGCATCCAAAAATTATAAATCTTTTGAGTAATTTAATTACTTAAAATCAAAGCGCAGCTATTGAAAATTATTAGTAGTATGAAAGGTAAATCGTACATGAAGTTTGGCACTAGATTAGTAAGTATAGACTTAAATATTTTAGAATTCTGAACTAGTTAATTGGTGTTTTCAAAATTGTTTTAGTCATCTTGATATCGTATGCTTAACCTATTGCAAAAATGATTTAGTAATTATTATTTAGATTACCTTTTGAGTCCATATTTGACCATCTTCCTCCCATTCTTTTGGAGGTAAAATAGCATTGAGGATTTCTTCAGTCTCTCGTTTGGCTTCTGTTGGTATGCAAGGTTGCGTAGAGGGGCCAACTCGAGGAGATGACTGCAACAGTGAAGGATAACGTCAACAGTAATTAGGTGATAAACCTCCTTACTTATCTGGTGCTTCGAAGACAATATAAATTTTAAAAAATATACGTAGTAGTATAGTATAGTTTCGTATTATATATGCGTATAAGAATAATACTATTGTAGATAACATACTTTAAAAAAGTTAATTGCAGGCATGTTATGATTTTGTACTTACAGCTTTCTCGGGTTGTTTGGTAACTAAAACCGGATTATCATAACGAACTAAGGTATCTTCAGCAGAAACCGGCGCCCTTTCACCCATTGTGTACACAAGCAATATTTTAACAGCGAAACAATATTATCAAGTTCCTTGAAATAATATTTGACACAATCTATTAAACACGTAACTATAGTAACGCTATCAATAAATTGTATAAAGGTAAACAAAGATAGGGAAAGTACCTAGGGGATAGGGAAAGAAATATTAAGGCCTGTTCAAATTAACTTTACAGTTTTAGTGTTCGTGTTGAGACCTTGCTAATAATGAGAATCAATGTCTTTAAAACACGCTCTTAGCGTTTAATATGTACATTTCTGTCACTCAGAACGGTAAATCTATCGGATCGGCTTAATGTGGACGGGTCCTTACGGACTTCACATATCTCATAGACTTAAAAACCTTTTACGTATAATAAAATCAAAGATTAAGTTTACCTTAAGACACAAGCAAAATTGTTAATTTATTTACAATCAATACCTAATTGTTTACTGATAAGGATATTTACTATCAAAAGTTACAATAATAAAACAACATAAAATGCTTTAAATTAATTTTATTTACTTATTTCTAATTATTAACATCTAAATTACACAGTTGTAATAGAAAGTGTTTTGAAACATTGCATGACAGAAATTTATTCTGTACATATTTGTTAGATCTCTAATGTATAAAACTGGCTAATAATCTTTTTTAATGTAACAAATAAACACAGATACATGTACATTCCATGAATAGAAACTCAGTTATTTGTTATTCCAAGTCCATTATTACCCACTTTATAGTCTTTAAGTTGTTTTATGAGTAACACAACCCATTTGAAGTAATCACAAGTCCTCAGTGACCTATAGTTTAAGATCTATAGATTTCTCAGAGGTTTTTACGTTTAATTGTGCACTATTGTGAATCACTACTGGAACTCGAACTTGAGTCAGTTGACATGACTTCGACGTCTTCTTGTGTAGGCGCGTCCTTGCTCCGGCCGTCGATAGCGACGGAGTTCCCGCCTCCGACCGACATATGAAGCTCCCCTGACGGATGCCACGTGAACTGATTTGTTGCTGATGCAGGAACTGAAAGTAAAAAAAAATATACAAAATAATGAGATAACCATCATAGAAGTATAAAATTAACAGCAAACAAATTATTCATACCATTTAGGAACATATATTTGAAATAAAATACAACTACATTTAAATAACAGCATTATAATGTATGATGTAAAACCATGAATCAAACTGAGTTTTAAGTTACAATGAATAACTGAGGAAGTTAACTTATTAATTCTGCATATATTAGATACTTTATCGAGTCACGGAAAGTACAAATATTGATCAAGTAAATATAATTAATAAAAATTTCATGTACTTCTTGGAAGTGATTAGTAATGGACAATGGCATCTTACCTCCACCCGTAGTTATTCGATGCAGATCATTGAGTGTAGAGGGCGTGTGTCCATTAAGTGGTAGATCACAAAGCCGGCCAAGCATTCCCACTCTCATTTCGAGATCTGTTGGGTATGGGCGTCGGGGATCCCCTGGCTGCCAGGAAAGTGGTGCACTTACTGCATTTGATGCACTAATTCTGTGGAGTGACAAACCATATTTTTCTAAAGGTAAGCTTTTAAATATTTTTGATATGTAGTTGTTTATTATAGTACATACAGTGGTATACTTTGTGCAAAATAACTATAAAAAGGCTTATCTGTCTTATAATATAGAACTATCCAATTTATTAAAATCCATATTAATTAATGTTTTATAAAATAAGTGACAATAAAATACCTGTGTGCAAATTTAATCAATTCTTCTGAAGGTACAGCTCGTTTCCTTGATTTGACAATTGAAGCCAGTTTTTGTCTTGCTTGATATAAGGAGGTAGCCAAAATCTGTTCTGCATCCTTCAATTGCCTTTGTAATAGGTGAATATCTTGATCCTGGAAATAAGTATAATATGTAACAATTTTTGTACATAATAATAATATTAACTTTAAGTAGCATATATCGTAATAAAAATATGTATTTATCCAAATTGTAAAAAAATACTTTTTATATCAAACGTTCTTGGAATTAAGTAAAGCTAAATCATTACTAGGTGCAAAAATTCCTTAAACCCTTATTGAATTGATTTAAATTGATGAAGCTAATTAAGATAGTGAATTTCAATAACATTTTGTTTGTATATTTAACAACACCTATAGTACAGGATGATATCTATAACAAAAAACGCTATAACAAGATATTTACAAACTGCCAATAAATTGTTAACTGTTAATTGCACTCTATTTAAATTTATAAATTACTAGCTAAACTCCAGTTTCACCTTTGTTAAAAAAATCGACGTATTAATTGTCCCGTGGGAGTAAGATATTTTCCCACAGTAAAAAGTAGCCTATATGTTAATCCAGAGTGTCAGATAACTCCCTACCAAATTTTATGAAAATCGCTCTAGCCCTTTAAACGTGAAGAAGTAACAATCATACTCACTTACAAACTTTCGCCTTATAATATTAGTGTGATGTATATTATTTTTCATTTAGAAAAAGCTAATGCATGCAACCCACCAAATTATAAGTGGCCACTATCATCTATGAACATCTGTAATTAACACCTGAGGTAGTCAGACACCAGACAATGCATATCTAGCTTACTGCCCATAAGGACTAAGTTGGCATACCTCAGAAAAGTATGTCTCCATTAACAAAACTATTGAATCAGAATTCACCAGTAACTACTTAAGATCAAGTGGAATGCTTGTTCATTTGCTATATCAATTTAATGTACTTGGAAGTGCACTATGAACAGAGTGTCACATTCCACAGAGGACTCAAGATATGGATATCAAAACAATCTTATTATTAGTAAAAACAAGAAGTTTGTGAGCATGTATGTTGATGGGCCCCTATTACAAAATCGTATTTGAAAAATTACTAATTTAAAGTATGAAGCATTGTTGATTGTAATAGCTATTTAGGAACTTATTGAATAAGTTACTAAATAACTATTACAATTATATTCCATAGATTGTCTTTCTTGGAATAAGTAAGTGATGTTTGTATGTTAACAAAACTTCTAAGCATCATACTGTAAATTGGTAATTTTTAACATACGATTTTGTTCTAGGGGCCTGCTGAATGGTTTGTTACTCTTTCACACAAAAAGTACTGGTCAGGTTTTACTAAAATTAGTTACACGGGCAGTTTTGACACTGTTAATGATCTAAATTAACACATAGGATACTTATCAATGGGTTAGACGTTACCGAAACGTAATCACAGGAATAACGTAGTTATCTATAATCTTCATCATACCTTGCTGTCTACTTCAGCTTTTAACTCATTCATCTTCTGTTGGATTTTAGCTTGTTCATCTGCCAATTCTAGTGTCTTTTTGAATTCAGCGTCTTTTGCCAAAAGTAGGTCGGTTAATTGAGCGTGATCTGCCGCCGATAATTTCTGAGACTTTGGTGCTATTGATACTTCTATCATTTCCCTGGAAGAGTGCATCAACGGTCAAAAATGTCGAAATACAGTTTCTTTCTGAGGTTAAGACAATGTTTACATGCCATACCAATAGTATCGGTCTGTAAGAGCCTTAAAATGTACAAATAAATAATAATGAATAACATTTGTGGCATTTACTTACTTTGCTATCAATTCTATGTCGTCAATTAAAGACAGTAATCTATCCTTTGTGCTCAAATGTGACGCCATGGGTTTTCTTTTTAGATTTAAACTTTATCGGCTGAATTAACAATTTCTCTTACAATTTTTATATTTTTTACTTTGTTGGGCCAAGCGCTGTCGACCTTATTATTATGACAGTGACGCGAATCGAATGACAAATGAAATGAAATGACAAGACTAATTTAGTGTTGCCGACTTGCCGTATTATTTCTGTATTAGAAAACAATAAAATGTTTAAAAACATTTATTAACCCCTCAACCTCCAAATTCCAATCTGTACTACTGATCTCTGTACTATGATGATGATTCTGAAGTCGATAAACCAAAATAATAATAATAATGTAGTTGTCTCTGCCTGCTAGTATTAGGCATAATAGTTCGTGTAAAGGATCGGTCAATTTAGTTCGCGGTCAATTTTGTCCTATTGCGAACTAGTTCGTTCGTTTAGTACGCTAGTTCCTTCTATCTATAAATTAATTGACGAGGAAAAAAGAAAAGGTCGTCAAATCTATACGTACTAGACCGTTCCTCTAGTTCGTTAGTCCCTGCTATTCAAGATTGACGACGAAAAAAAAAATGTCGTCAAACCTAAACCGTTGCGAACTAGTTCGTTCGTCTAGTTCCTACTTCCTTCCATTCAAGATGGACGACGAAAAAAAGGTCTTCCGAACTACCCAAGCCTAAATTGCGGCCCGCAGACTGCTGGTCACACAATACTGTAATTATGAGCCTAATAAAGACAAAGACACGGTTTACTGCTAACGAGTTATTTTGTAAATGGTTTGGTAGGCACTGTTGGACCTCGGCATAGGTCCTCGGTCCTCGGCTGCACATGTTCATTTGAAAATAAGAAAGTTTCAAATAACTATTTGATATCCATCGTCTTAGATTTCTGTTTTATTTATTACTGCAATTGCAGCAAAACTAATGTTAGGCGAGATCCTGCGTATGTTAATGCGTTGCTTTGCCACTTGAACCATGGTGAACGGTTGAGTAAACAATATTTGCATATTTATTTTTACTTACATATTTAAACCCCACGTAGTATAACAAAGATTTTCAATGTTTCAGAATTGACACTTAAAAGGCTAAATTGTTCTTTGAAATTTAAATATAGTAGGTCTTAGATACTATATATTGAAAAATATAGTGTCTAAGATTAAAATCATAAGGATCGAAATCGAAGGATAGAGTATGGTTCAAACGGGAGAGGTACTACCTCCACATTTATTTATTAGATAGGATCGAATGTCTTGTTGGAAGGGTGTAAAGAATCCAAGTTGACATGAGATGTGTAAATGATTATCTATCTATCTATATAAATAAGTGTCTACTTTATTCCATAAGAATAGCAACGAATCTCTAATTTCGGCTTCAGGTAGAATCTCTGTTTTTGTAATATTGAATTATCAAACAAGCATACAGTCCACCTGATGGTAAGTACCACTGCCGGCCATGGATGTTTTTTTATTTTTTTGTTCTCGGGGGGGAAACCTTCAAAAGGTACCCGACGTCGTGTGAGCGACGCAGGGTCATGTGCGATTTTTACCGCACTAAAACCCTCTCGGTGGCTGTCCCCAGCGCTACAAAGAGAACTCCGGGATCTCCAAAGGTAAGCAACCGGTGTCCTGTAAACGCGTTGCCCCATTGGGCTCACAGGTAAGTGGCTGGGCCCACCGCTTCGTCTGGACTTTATGACAGTATGCGACCACTGATACCGTCGTTCTTCCCGAGGTCGCCTGACCGAACGGTCTCCCACTCTAGCCGCCCGCGATCTATAAGCAACTCGACATATGCGTTGCTACTCCCGAGGACTAAGATGGTTCGGTAAGTATTCCGGCAACCACACTTTAAAGACTTGTTTGACTCACTTGATTATGAATACAAAGATATAAATACAAAGATAATTGACACCCATTACGTCTGCAATTAACTCTGAGGACTAAGTAGGAATACCTGAAGGTGGAACAGGAGTGACAGTGGTGACCTGAATTCCACCTTCAAGCCTTGCTGTGGAAGCTTTAAATCACACCAATGCAGCTCTGTACGGAGTACAAGATTAGTCGTCTTACTACTACGTATTACTTATGTACAACATCTAAATGTATATTACTCGTAGTAAAACTTCTTTTATGTTGCCGTAGATCTTTGTAGGTGTATAAGTATGTTATCTCTGTATCTTCGCGAATAGAATATGGCTACGGTATACCCTGCCCGTCATAAGAGGCAATTAAAAGAGGGATTTTAGAGTTGTGGGTGGCAATAGTGCGAACTCAAACTCTACAAGCGACATCGGGAAGTAGGGCGGTATGTGTAACAGTATACCGTCTATAACACTTCACGCACATTTTAAATAACGAATAGTAGGTAGTAGGTTTGACTCCGTATAAATGGACGAATTGATGCACGCATATACTTATGGTAAAATAAACAATTCTGTTCAAATTAAGACGTAGGTATTACTGCGCTTAACCCTGTAGTTCCGGGATCAGAATAGGGCTACGGAATCCCCTGCCTGTCGTAAGAGGCGACTAAAAAGGGACTTCCGGGGTTGCGGGCGGTAAGAGTGGGAGCTCGAAGTCTCGAATCGTCCTGCCAAGCGACCCCGTGTAGGACGACGGCATGTGTGGCCTGCTGTCATGACAGACATGCTGTCGTAAACACCAGGGATTCGCACTGAGTACAATGCTCACTGGGAAGAGCCCAAAGGGGGCATCGCGGTCGGAGGACACTGGCGGCGGTCCGTTGGAGATCCTCCACACAGAGCCGAGGATGGCCAACGAGGTTTTAGTGAGGTAAAAACCCCACATAACTCGGCGTTGCTCCCACGGCGTCGGGTACCTTTCGAAGGTTTCCCCCTTGATATGTAATGAGGCACTTGGTACCTTTTTGTGCAGGCGAAGAATATTTGATATCAAATAAAATTCATAACTATGACATAGTTCTATAATAGCTAAAACATTTTCAACTTAACGCTTAGGTTGCCTACATATATGCAGAAGTAAGTACTTCATCAATGACTGCACTGCAAAAATAGTGTGTTGTTTGCGTCTGCACATTCGTTTTGTAAACACGGATTGTATTCGAATGCAAAGTACACAAACCATGGGCGCCGCGCGACAGTCAGCGGCATTCTAACCGGCTTCGTTCACGCTTCGGACGCGTGATCACGCAAGCGGTTAACGGGGATGGAGGCTTGCGGGGGGAGGGTAGCCACGCTGTGAGCATGCGTACTCCACGTGCTCGCGGGACTTTATTACTGTACGCCGCAATTAACTTTCGATTTGACTAACTGCGGAATTCATAATGGAATATCATTGTGACTAATACTTTGACTCATTGGACCAGTTAATTGGAGAATTTTCAGTTAACTAAGTTAAAATAAATAAATTGGTGGCTTTTAAATTAGGATAAGGTAGATACAAAAGTAATTTTAAACATATAGGATTATATTTGTTTAGTGAATTAAAAAAAATAAAAAAAAGGAATTGCGTAATCATAACGTTTTAATATTACCTGATTTTTTACCTGTGAAGTGTGTACAAAATATGTAGCACAGTAAAAAAGGCCCTTTACTGTAGTAAATCCAACAGTCTACAAGTATTCAGTATGAAAACTGTTTTAAAATGCTTCTGTTATCGTCATATACTTGAAATAAAAGTCAAAAATATAAATTAAGCTATATAAACTAAATAACAAGGGCCAATGATTCTTAATTGGGAGTAATCGAAGTGTTTTACTAACTGTTATAATGTTGACATGCTGAAATAAGCTAATCTGTGGCTTTTACACGGCGGGCCGCGGGGCAGGGAGGGGTTCGTAACATTCGATCACAGCTGAACTGCAGGATTCATATAACATTGTGCAGTGCAAGTTTGGCAGTAGAGGTGTACTTGGCTCCTCTGCCAATCTAATGGAACATCGTTCCTGCAAGCAAGTGTCGTCAGCAATCGTGTTACACAAGTCAAACATTCGCCTTCGACGTAACTGTCGCAAGCAACAGATCCTTTTGCTGCTATTATGTTGTTTAAACGGATCATCGAAGGAAAGTCGGTGTTGAACGCGGATGCTAAGAATGTAAAGTCTCCTGAGAAATGTTCTAGAAGGAAGTCGGAATGCGATGGCTGTGTCGAACATTCCACGTAAGTCAACGCTTAATGCAACTGCAACCTAAATTAAAAATATCATGTTTCCAATCGTTACACATAGCAATAATTTTCAAAGTTGTTTTCACACACCGATTTGTTAGGCGCTGATTAACCAATCCCATAACCACTTCAAGCTAAACTAGGTCTTATCTCTTTAAATTTAAGACCGGGATACCAAAATATACACACTTGTTATTGTAAACATCAATGCAACCTATATAATCTACCTACTTTGGGACTTATCAATGAATCGTGTCGATCTTGATATGGAAGATACCAGAACTATCTACAATGGATGAATTACAAGTTAGGCAATTAAACAACTGTCTAACCTATCGATAGACATGAATTAGTCATAGATGTCCTTAATGTGATGAGATAGTCCTTAATTTATGTTACTCCTTAGTCATAAGGATAATTTTTCTTACAATTGCATTTGAAACTTACTATAACTATATTAAAATACGTAATTTCATTCATGCCGAGTATTACTTTGATACAACTTGTGAGAGTATTGGATGATAATAGAGGATTATTGCCCTGATAATTAAAAAGAGGTTCATATCAGTACCGATAGTGTACCTATGATTTCAAAGCTCTTCACATAGGCACCTACTTAATTGGTTGGTACGGTTGGTAAAAGAGCTGGTTTACCTGTAAAACCATCTCTTTTTCACTCGTGAACCGGAACAAGAGAAAGGTAGAGATTATCTGTCGTATTTTTGTGATTTAGCTTTTCGGTATCAAAAACATTTCTTACCCAGGTAGGTACTTTATGTAAACTTTATTATTTAGGAAAGTCGAAGGTACCTATAGCCGGCGAGAGGACTGGCATATAATTTTAACCTATTTGGCGATGTATCAAATTCCTGCTACACATGTTGATTTACGAATCGTAATGCTTAGAAAACAGTAAACTTAGAGTTTAGAGTCTTAGAAAACAGTTTAAAAAAACTTGCAGGTTGGAGATATGTAAATGATGTTTTTGCAAAAGGTCTAAATGTTTACCACATTCATAAGGGCAGTGTATTATAACTTTAATCTTTGTCGCTAGACTCCAGTAGTAGTAGTGGCATTTGATTTGATTCCGAATACATTATTATTTTTACCATATACCTAATAGTAAAATTAGGCCCCGCTGTAAACTAGTTTGTAGGACGTGTTAAGGGAGATAAACCTAAAGGAGTCGTTCTTACTTTCCTTACTCGAGGGTCACGCAACAATTGGGTCAAGCGTTGTCCGACGAGTGCCCGATCTTAAAATTCTGCGAAATTTCACTTTTAACTGTAGCGAAATTTGCTTCAATTTTAACATATTTATGAGCATCCTCAGGTAGGACTATAAGCTGCAGTGACTACTTAGCGTCAGGTAAATTGCAACCTTGTCTGTTACTTCTAGTATGTAAAAAATTGGGTCATTAAACAATTGATTGTAAAATAAAAGCATAACCAAAATTGAGTTCCTTTGCAAACTCTAAAAGTTGAACGAAGAAATAACATGTGGATAATTCAAGCTTCAGTTGTACATTACAGAATTAACAATCATATAATAAGTTTGTTTTGATTATATTGGAAGCGTTGTTTAAAAAACAGTAGACGGCACTTTTTCATTTATCGTTATTCAAGAGAAAGCGATAGTGGCTCAGTTGCTGATGAACCTTAAACGATATCGAAGATTAGGCAATAATCTGTCCGTGCTGTTTAGGCGAATTATTCGAATTATACTAGGGTTATTTTGTCTTGAATTTTTGGGACGTTTAGATGAAGTTCCAGGGCGATTTTTAAAGATCTTGTAGATATGAAAATATAGTTCGGCAGCCTTTATATGGTGTAGTTACTGCAAACAGGCATCTTCATCCCTTTGGCATTTGGCAAAAGTCACCGCTTCTGATGTGCATGGTCTTAATTGCAGTAGATATTAATTTTGATCCTTAGTCATCCACAGGAAGAATAGTACTATTAAAAAGCGACATCACACTGCATTAAACTGTAATGATATTTTAATAATTACTTATATTATACTTACCCCCCAAAATTATTTTTAATTATCTAATTAACGGTAATCTGTATTTTTTTACTTTACATGAAATTAAAAGTCCGCTTGTGGTAATTTTCAGTACAAGTGAATTTCACATCCAATTCTCTAGCTCGTTGGCCTACTTATAAATATAATGCTGAAAATATACCTTTAAACACGCATACATATCCAGTGAAAGGTCTTTTTCGCGGGGTTAGCTCATTTGAATACAGAAAACAAATTTCAAGGAATGGTTCGGAAAAGCCGCCTACTCCGGCCGGTAGGTACTCTCGGTAGATGCCAGTAGTCAAATAAGCTGACGCGCAAAATGAAGGCTCTGACTCTTTTTATTTGTATAGTTGTATTTTTTTGCCCTGGATTATAAGAAAATTGGTACAGTTTTTAAACCCTTGTACTGAAAATATTATCATATGCGAAAACCGTAAATAAGGAGCATATAAAGCTCGCTAACCAGTTTTATTTTAATTAAAATCTACCTCTTTTATAGTTAAATCCAAAATGGTTTACCTAAAGGTTTTACCTAATTTTAAACACTTACCTAAAGATACGTTTGTTTATTGACCACCGCATAACTATGATGCCACAAACCACTATGTTTGTTTACTGACCTTCAACACCATCGTTTGATATGAATTTAGGTCAATAGTGTCAAGAGTCAAAAACTGGCTCTTGAATGAGGTTCATTCGGCGTGGGCCTCGATATTCGAACCATAAGAGTTAATGGAAGTCGTCAACTGTTTCGTAAACATCCAAGTTCGATGTTTATTTTCGTTCCTAAAATTAATTTTACCTTGCAAGAAGAGCTCTCCTTTAAGCGACCGTGACTACTTTCCATCGGATATCGGTAGAAACGGCTATCAAAAATAGCAACAAACAGGATGTATAGAACATCATAGCGAACTATCATTATTAAAACTACAAAGATAATTATTTCAGATAAACTTTCACACAACACACACTTTCAGTAAGTTTTATTAAATTTAAAATTTAAAAATAAATTAATATGAGATGGTCAATAACCTCGAATGAAAACAAGTTATTTGAGGTCAATTACCAATAATATGCTAAATACTCGGTGTAACCATCACCATGATATAAGGAGGATAAAAATAGGTCTCTATGCAAACCATTTTTGGGTTTTGTTGTAAGTGGCAGTTTGTCCTGTGATGTTATCTGTCGTGTTTTGAATATCAAACAATAACTTCTGGTAGGTAGCGACTAAAACAGACTTTTAACATATACCTTATTTATTGTACTTCTATTTTTAAATATAGAGTACCTGTAGATATAAAAGTTATGAATAACTAGTCAAGTAGACAAGATTATCACATATCACAATGAAATAAGTATTGGTGAAAGTGTAACACTACGCTTACCAAATTTTGTCGCCTCTTCAAGGAACACTTTAGCCCAAAAAGAACTGCAAGCAGATGTATCACTACATAGTATAAAACAAAGTCACTTCGCGCTGTCTGTCCCTATGTATGCTTAGATCTTTAAAACTACGCTACGGCTTTTAACGTTGGTTTTTTTTAATAGATAGAGTGATTATAGAGGAAGGTTTATGTATAATACATGCGTAATATAGTAGAGGAACACTGATAATTTTAGATTTTTGGCTTTTAGGCGGAACGAAGTTCGCCGGGTCAGCTAGTGTTACATATATATTGCTCGTAGATGTCTAAACAAAATGTATCTAAAGGACGATCATAATAATAAAATAACATAAACATAAGCAACATATTAAATATTTATTATAGTATAGATTATGGACTATGAATATAGGATGTCGAATAGGATGTGTAATAATGGAAAACCAATGCCAATTCGCTGTAAATTATATTTGTTTACATATTGATGTTGTTCTGGGGGCTCGTCCCTCTAATATCTGAGAATACTGATAATAATGATGCATGTTTGCTCGTGGGGTCAGACAACCAGAGGTCCACCGATAGCGGCTCTATAGCCGATAATGTGGGTCTTCATATAAACTATTCGATCTCGCAATTCTTGGCAGTGTGAATTTATTCTCAAACCAATTCAATGTTAATTATAAAGATATTTAAAGCGTTAGTTAAATCCCTTGAAAATATAGTGTAATTTAAACATAAAGTCGGTGTAGTAAATGTATGTATATTGTTGCAGTGTTCTGGAGGAAATGACAAAGATGGTGCTCCTTGGAGTTGTGCTTTGGGCAGGAGTGACGTTTGGAAGTCACGTAGCTCCTTACCCATTGAATTTGATTGTATCAACAGGTAAGTAAGATACGTCAACTAAATTCATCATTTTAAAATTATAAGGGATAATAATAGGGAAGATAAGCATGGTAGTACAACTGCAAACTGTGCTGCCAGCAAGGTGGTAGAACTCAGTGTGGGTTGACTTCGGTGGCCCACCGCTACGTTTATTTATTAAGTACGGCAACAGCAGTACAAAATGCTGTTGTCTGTAACGTTGTTGTGTCAGTAAGAACCTAGTTTAAAGAGTGACGTTATTTGACGACGTACTTTGTTCAACTTAATTGTCAAGGGTAGTAAAGTATCTGTTGTCAGCCTCGAATGGACACTTAATCTTATCTGAGGTTGATTTCAGATGTCCACGTTTAGTACTGGTCACTTAATCATTCATATTGTTTAAAATAAAACATGCTGTCTCGTTTCTTACATTTACATTTTTTTATTTATTTATTTTTTCTTTTCACTTCATACAAAACATTTTATTTAAATATAATATAACCTATCTAATACATAATATATAACCTATATAAATATTTATAATAACTAAAAATTATACTAAAAAGAAAAAAAGAGAACATTAAATATAAAAAACTTCATCAAAATTGTTGCCCTTCGGAAGCGTGCCCAAACCGCTGGCGACATTACCTCGTTGGATAGCTATGCTAATCCTTTAGCCAAGGTAAGCGCCAGCCCTTTGGTCCTTGGTGCACTCGATAAGTCTTTGTGAGAGGTGCTTAAAGAAAGATCGAGCGTCAGAACCCCACGGTCCCATTGTTGCATATTTACATTCTTTTGCAGATAATATAATTCATCCACCACCGATGTATGACTTCCCATTTCCGAGCGCAGAAATGTTGAAGAAATTGCCGCCCGTTACGGCAGTTGATACAAATAAGTCAGTGAACCTGAGCAAGTTCACCGTGTCAATGTTGGAGCGATTAGAAGAAAATTTGAACGTAGCTGGAATTACTCCCAAGCCAGGCTCATCGGCTCAGGGGCTTGCAATCCTCGGAGAACCTTCCAGTCTTGCGATGCAATATGAGAAATCTTCAATGACCATCACGAAAGCGTCGCAAAATTTGGTGTGGACTAAATGCACTAAGTGAGTTTTAGTTTTTACTGTACTGATACTTGTATTTAAATAATAAGGAGAAGTGACTAAGTGGGAACCTGCCTCTTTTTTGTCTAAATTGACATAATTCTCAGGCCTACAGGCCTCTAACTTCTGATGTTGAGTAGCTCTTCGGGATCTTAGTACTAAGGTACTTCTACTAGTACTACTACATATTCGTGTACATACTTGACTGTGAGAATTAGAATATCGCCCATAAGACAGAATTGAAGTTTTAAGAGTGTTGTAATTTGAAAAATATCTATTTTGTGTTCCTTTGCAACAGTGAATACTAGAGGACTTGCTTGTTCTAGATATGGTTTGGCGAATGATGAGTGTGCGAGTTTTATTAGTACTTTGAACTTGCGTGAGAGTGAGTTTGGTGGCGAGTGTGCGGCATTGGAACGTTTCACTTGTCGTACAAACAAGATGTCCTCTCGTTATCGCACTTTCGATGGCTCTTGCAACAATCCCGTGAGGTCTTCTTGGGGTCAGGCATTAACTGGCTACAAGCGTCTTCTGCACCCGAGATACGCTGATGGTATTGAAGAGGTTAGTGTTTATATGATAATGTATATTTCCACTGGTTTACGTTTGGCGTCAAAATATTGCAACGAATGTAATGTGAGGAATGTTTTGGATACAATTGGTAGGTCATAATATTGCTGACAGTATTCATTGCAATATGAGTATGAGTAAATTTCGCTGGCAGTAGCATTCCTTAAGGAAAATAGATGACATGCTTGCGGACTACTATGAAACGACTTGTAGGTATTGATTTAATATGGGTATGAGTAATGAAATTGCATCTACGTTATAAGTTCTGGGAGTTGATATCAGTAAAATGGTGGCAAAACTACTTAACAACAAAATGTGATAATTACTGAGAAATCATAATATCACGCCGAATACCAATTACGTCACAAAACCACTTATACGAAAAATACGAAAATACCCAATGGTGATTACATGGGTAGCTTTGTTCAGGAGCCCCTCTTCAGGAGCGGCGATCGGTGAAAAAAAATCAGTCGATTAGTCACTGAATTTTTTTGTAAGCCTTTTCTAGAGGAATCCGGAGTAATGTTTAGAATAAATAGACTTCGAAATTTGTTTACAAAAAAAGAACATAAAAAATTTCAAAGGTTAAACATTCTGTTTGAATTTTATCTTTGCTTGACTATCGTAATACAGACCCTTTAAAGCCTTATATATTGGTATTACCCATGGTTAATTATGCTTATTTTCTTTTAGCCACGTCGTGCAATTGGACACAAGCCTTTGCCTTCTCCTCGCGTGGTAAGCACGGCAATGGCTGGGAACTTGGACAAACCGGATGAAACAAAGACAATTGCTTTAGCCGTATGGAGTCAGTTCATTCATCACGATCTAGTTCATACGCCAGTGAGGAAAACTAGTAAGTTTTCTTTCTTCTTCTTCTTTTTCTCTTTCAATTCATGACTATTTAGACTTGCTGATTATTTATTCTATAATGCCATTAAGATTTCAAACTTAAGAAGATCCTTTAGGAACGTATGTACGTACACCTTACATTGTCGGACAACATATTAGATTATCACGGTTATATAAACAACATATTAATATATAGCTAATATGCTATGAGAAAGCGTTGAAGGTAAAGCAAGATTTCTATTATCTGCTTTTATTTTAAAAATAAAAATAGGGGCATGCTAAACGCTAATATGGGAGGCGCAACGTTACAAAAAAGATTGTAATAATACACAACAACACTAAAATTCCACTGTACGTTTTCAATTTTTTAATATTTTACAGAAAATTTACAGATTTTTTTTTAAACTTTTTCTAATTAGTAACTAGATCTTTTGTCATTACACCTTCTAATGTTGCCCTTACATCACCTTAATAATTGAATTCCTCCCGCAGTTCACACGGACCAACCAATCCGGTGCTGTGATAACTCTGGTTGGAAGTTGACTCCACGCTATTTACATCCCAGTTGCATGCCGATCTCAGTATCCGACAAGGACCCATTCTACAACAGCAAGCATGTAACCTGCATGGACTACACGAGGTCCGTCACCACATATAGAGGCGACTGTACTTTTGGAGCCGCTGAACAGGTGAGATAATATTTGAATTTAAACTAATATTTTCGCGGAGACCTATTTAGTGACAGTATGCGGTTTGTTAAGTAACAAGAAACCACGATTCGTCGTGTTTGCAATAGGTATATGCAACTAAGGCGAAATACGGAAACAAAGAAATTAAAAACTGTGTGTTGTGAGTGATGATATTTGCACCTATTTTCTAATTTTGTTTGGATTGGTCGTTCTTCGCCGTTTACGTTTATAAAATTTAGGTTGTAAACTACTATGCAGTCTATCTGATGGCAAATTACCACTTATTCAAACAGATTTCATCAGAGTCATTTAGAGAAGTTATGAACAATTCCTTTTTATTGATATGAAGGGGGTCGTGTCCAATATTGAGTCAGTGCTATTACTGGCGCACCTCGTCTACCTATGTAGACGATGGTCGTTTATTGTTTATTAAATGAAATAAACAAAACTTTAACAGAGTTCATATTAACCGGTATATTATATACCTACTATGAACTAATACTAAATTATTTGCTTGTTTATTAGATACTTAATTAAAGAGATATTTGAATTCTTACTATAAGTTGTTTACAAGTTTACCTACATCCTGGCCTTGTTTACGACAAGCTAAATTGAACATGATATTGAATTAACAACGACATGTTAATTACAATATAACGGTGTACTTGTTATTAATAATTTAATATTGTTACTTTATTTTTATGTACAAAATTCGGTTGTATTGCTGTCCATCTGCTTTGCAAACAAATACGTTTCAGCAGATATATTTTTTTAATTGAAACCGGCTAAGTGCGGTTCTAACTCGCGCATGAAGGGTTCCGTAACATTATCTATAAAATACGACAAAATTATGTTTGTTATATGGGTTGTAACCTAACCTTTAAATATTTATGTTAGTCTGTGTTTAGTATTTTTGGTATTATAGTGGCAACAGAAATACATCATCTGTGAAAATTGCAACTGTCTAACTGCCACGGTTCATGAGATACAACCTAGTGACAGACAGACAGCGGAGGCTTAGTTGACTTCTGTTTTTGCCCTTTGGGTATGGAATCCTAAAAAGTAATGCGGTTATATCGTCTTCTCTTTGAAAATAGGGATATCAGTTTTTATTTAAGTTACGTGTGTATTATATGATGGTTTCCTATTAGTATTTGTTTTCCTTTATTGCAGTTGAAATCATAATAAATATTTACAAGTCATGATGCAGTAACGATATGCAGAATTGTTTATTCAAAGTCAATATCTGTATTTTCCACACATAATTTAAAATGATAATTATATTGTCATAGAATTAATGTGTACAAATACACGTCAATTGACTATTAAGTTCTTTCAAATATAGACCATTTTTCTATTCTATAGAATAATATCTTACCAAATCCATGCTAATAATGAAAGTTATAATTGTGTGCATCTTTACATAGCCTAAATTTGCAAAAGTTTCTTGGTATATTAAGAAGTAAATACTATAAAATTTTATGCATTTCAAGAGATTTTTTGTTTATTTGTCTGAAATAGTATCAAAAAATACTTAATTTATATATATTCATAGACCGTAACATGATGAAGAAATTTAGTCTTTATTTCATTAAAATTAATCAATGACGACCCGCGTGGCGCAGCGGTTACCATACCGGTCTGACGTGCAATGGATTCCGGGTTCGATTCCCGGTCAGACAGGTATCTGAATGATGAGTTTAGATTAATGTTCTGGGTCTAGGTGTTTTTGTATTCGTCTTGTGTGACCATGGTACCCACGACACAGGAGAAAATCCTAGTGTGGGGCTACGAATGTAGACAGCGTGTGCGTGTGTACCAATTCTACAGTAGTTACACTTTGTTAGAAACGGTTGAAACCATGGTACATCGCTAGTTAACTATAAATGTATTGTTTCAGTCTTGTATAAAACTTATAGGCAGTTTTCGTTATGTAGAGCCTCGTTTAAATTGATCTCGATTGACTCTACACGTGCTGTTTTGATGTCCATGTGCTAGCAAATTATCTTCGCAAATATATTCGACCTATTGTATTTAGTTGAGGACTAAATGATTTCTGTTCAATCAACATAGTTCATTGATAAAGTTTAGATACCTATCGATTAAAAGGCCATTGCTTTATAAAGAACACGAGACCTAGGTCTCAAACCGGTCTGAACTAAAAATAGATGAACTAGGGTGAGGTTGCATTGCGTGCAATTACATATTACAAGGAGCTGAGGCTTTTTCTAAAGAGCAAAAAGAGCCGTTGATCTCCTTGACTTTCAGGGTTCTATTTATAGACAAACCCTATGTCTAAGAGTAATCTTAGATATAGTGGTTCATGTATAAAATGTATTAGCAATGATTATCCACTTACAGTCCTATTTAGACAAAATATTTAACATTATTTCCCTCAGTGAGAACACATGTAACAATTTCATTTTATTTTATCATAGTGAAACACTTGTGTATTACTTATGTAATTTAAAATAATAATCGTATTGGCGAGTTATTAGTAGTTAATCTTGACTGGACCTTGTTTTAACCTCGATCTCCTTAGACTTTTGCAAAATATTGTATAATAAATACGATATGGTTTTCAGATCATTGATTGTATTAAGTAATTTTATGTTTCAGTGAATGTCGTCATATAATCGGGAGATAGTACTTTCACACAACCATTGTAATTATAATAAATATAATGCATGATAACAACCAAACATGCAATATTTAATTAACTCTTATAAGGGATATTTATTATTGCGGTTTACATTATTATATATATTCAATAAAATGCGTTTTTGCGTAATGCGCATCCAATGAAATACACACACGCATATTTTATAGGCAAATATATTCAAAGGGTTTATTAACGGATATTTAGATGATAAGTACCTATTTATTTAAAATATTTACCTTATATATTGTACGTAGTATATGTTTTTGTTTGTCATTTCCTTCATGAATAAGCTACACGCGAACTCCACATGATCAGTGAAATATTACCTGTTCTTAGAAATTACATGCATTTTGTAACGTTGATATTTTGCTAACTCACTGTTTAAAGTAACACTATTTGTATTCTTTCTTCTTTTATAAAGACAAATAAAGTTATGTAGTATAATTTGTATCACTGTCACGGTAGTGCATTGGCCAAAGACTAGTTACTTTACTCGTATACTTGTCTATTAGGTAAACACTACCGCGTTTTTTATAAGGTTGAAATAGCAAACGAGCATGCAGTCCGCCTGACGGTAAGTGGTCACTGCCTTCAATGGATACCAGTAAGCAAATTCATACAGAACAGGGGTTCTATTTAAAGTCAATCACAATTGCGTTGCTACTCACAAAGAGTAAGATGCTGGTCTTATCTGAAAGTCAACCAATAACCACACACTTTCATCGAAACGCAAGATGCGCATCATGCTAGAAATAGGTGTGGCGGTGGTACCGCCAACGTTATACGTTCTACCTTCTTGCATATTTCTACTTCTAGTCCTAAAGGGTACCGAATATCCTTCTAGTCCTCAGAGATACCGGATATTTATATGTAGGTAAGATTTTTTGTATTCTATTAGCTCTATACCTTTTTCTAAATGTTCGGAGTAGGAGTGATAAAGCAACTAAAATATTAGTTATAGATATACAAACAACAACATTGTAGAATATTTATTTATTTAGGCTATTTATTAATTACATTGACGTTTAACGTAATAGACGTAGTTAGGAGATAAGTACGTAATAAAAATAAACTTTAAAATAACATGTTTGTACTGTTTCTTGTAAAAATGTTAATTATTTTTGTAACATTGTTTACATTTTGTAATCAATAACAATGATACATTGTATCAATGACATAAGTACAACCTACAGTTACCTACGCACTTAATATTAAACTTACGTCATACATTTGTAATACAATGAACAAGCATAAGAAGTTCTGTTAGTACGTTTAATTAGTTTATCGTTTCAAATATTTTTGCTACTGCATCCATCATATCCCACTGCTGGGTAGACCGCTCTTATTACAACTGAGGGAGATGTATTTATAACTTAAATACATATATTAAATAAGGGTTTCTTGACTTTTCGTACCCTTTACTAAAGACTTTATATGCAATAGAAACACATAAAAGCTTATACACAAACACCCAGACCGGAATCTGTTGCTATATCTATCTATATCTATGGTCATGTCTTCAGCATCGTCTTATTTGTTTTCTTTGTGTTCGTAATCTATATTACAATCAGTCGCCGTAAAACGTCTTCAAGATTCCAACTACAGTAATTAAGAATTTTCGTATTTTTCTTACGTAAAGTCTTGAAGCGAATTTCAAATCTTGCCAGAAGCGTAAAGATAATATGAATATCTCCAGAGGTACTTTTGGCCTATGGTTACATATGACGATAAATCTTGAACTATGCCTACATGAAACTATTTTGTTGCAGATGAACCAAGCCACACATTTCCTCGACGGTTCTCACATATACGGTTCAAATAGCCGCGATGCAGCTGCTTTGCGCGAGAAGACCGGCGGTCTTCTGAAGACATCCAGCGTCGATGACCAGGAACTTCTTCCTCTTGATATGAATCCTACAGCGAAATGTTTTGTTGACGAAAAGACTGACGCCTGTTTTAAATCCGGTAAGTAATTTGTTATTTCTTTGTGAATGTCGTAATGTTTCGATTCACGTCAACCCATTATTGTCCCACTGCTGGGCACGGGTCTTCTCTCAGAACGAGAGAGTTTTGATTAGCAGACTAATTACTTAAAGAGGTCCAGGGATATCCCTAAGTTGTATTAAATGTAATAACGGAAGGGTGAAATACGTCTAACCGTTTTTCAAAAATATCACGCCACGATTGAAGTGAAATGAATTAAATAATATGTATCGATTATAAAATATTAACATTTATTGAAATCTTAAATCACTCATCAAAATCGTTACTAAATATATGGAGTATGATTATGAAGCCGTATCATTTAGTAATTTATCCTGTTTTCTAGGCGATACCCGTGTCAACATGCATCCATGGTTAACCAGCATGCATTCCTTATGGGTGAGAGAGCACAATAGAATTGCCCGAGCTTTAGCCGCCGTGAATCCTGGCTGGAACTCCGACAAGCTGTACCATGAAGCCAGAAGGATCGTGGTCGCCGAGCTGCAGCATATCACTTACAAGCACTGGCTGCCGGCTCTTACTGGTAAGACTTTTTGGCATATGAATAAAAGTGTAATATAAAAGTACGGTAGTTTGCGTCTAACTATTATTGTAATATGCAAGCCAATCAAACATATTCTATCAAACTGTTTATTAATTTGTATGCTAAGTGAGGTACCAGGCGAACTTCGTTCCGTCTAAAAGTTAAAAATCTAAAATTTTCAGTGTTCCTCCACTATATTATGCATGTATTATCCATAAAAACCTTCCTCTTAAATTAGTCTATCTAATAAAAAAAAACTGTATTAAAATCTGAACCTAACCTGAAACCTGAATTCATCATTTAGAAGTTGCATAAAACCAGCTTGGTATCGAATGGGTTGAGAAATATTGAAATGCAAACGAATTTTCCTAGAATTCGGCGTTTACCTTAGCCTCGAAACTTTTGGAAAAGCTCTTCAGCAACATGTTAAGGTTTATGTGAACCAACCTGCTATACTTTTCTTACTTTTAAACGTAGACTCATCAATTTGCACCTACCTATATGAAATAATGAAAACAAATAGTAGTGCTTGTTGATTCATAAGTGACACTTTGTATCTAAATCAGGTGGCAGTAGAGTGATCGGCTAAGTCATCAAGTGGTCATTGTACGTAACTTGTAGGTAATATAAGTACAAGTATTATTATATCACTTACACGAGGAGGTGCTAACATGTTTAGTATTAAATGCAAATGTTGATACGTGGGGTTTTACACATTCGATCTTTTTATAATCACTGGAGTTTATTTTACGAATAAATTAACTGTGTATTCGTAAAAAAAACCCTTATTCCATGGGTTGTGCTAAATACATAATAATATGACCATGTCAAATTGTACATATATACAAAAATATAAATAGTTTATTATGATTTTCTTCCATTTCACATTTTAGCGACAAAACTCTTGTGTCTACCTACACAAGTTAAGTGTAAATAAAAGGAATTGTAACTAGAAGCTTGTATACGTTGTTTTTATTAATAGCATTAATAGCATATAATTTATCATATCACAATAACTAATCTAATGATTTCTTATATTGAGCAGAAGAGACCTTCCTTAATAGCTGTTTTAAGATTGCACGTCTTACAGCCTTAAAGGTTAGGTTAATCAACGATAAGATTTGAAATGCAGCTAATTATAATAATTAATTCTCAATTGCACTTATATTTGATCGGTTTACAATAACTCGTTAGATTAGAACAGGTCGATTAAACTATGGCATGCGACATAATAGAAATAAAAAATAATGAAGAGTTTTGAGTTGATAGTATTAACAATTTCTCGATAATTGCAAAGTAAAAACTATTTGATGGAATGTGTAAAGCCTTATTAAGTACTTTAGACAAAAATAGCAACTTAATACATAGAAGGTCGCTAGCCCTGGATTAGAATATAGATTTTTTAAGCAGAAATATTGAATTGAATCTATTTTTTCTTACAGGTAAAGCGTTCGACGAGCTTTACGAGAGTTACGAGACTGGTTACAACTCTGACGTGGATCCTACCATCACTAACTCGTTCGCTACAGCTGCCTTCCACTTCGTCAACAGTCTCCTAGACCAAGACATAGAACTAGTTGATGAGAATAACAATGTGACGTCATCTTCTCGGTTGATGCATAACTACCTTAACCCAGAGATTCTGGCGAGGAAGAATGGTTTGGAGATGGTTCTGAGAGGAATGGTCAATCAGAAGAGTCAAGGCATTGATTTGAACTATGATGACGATGTAAGTTCATGTCAATTTTGTTTCTGTAATGGTTGAAAACTTATTGTGAACTTAATTCTGACCATTTTTCCAACTTGTTAAGTTTCGGTTTAGTTTAAATGCAAGCAATACCAGTAAATTGATAAGGTTTTGAAGACTTACAAAATTATCATGTTTTTTAATTGAGTTTCAAATATCAAATTATTTATTAGAGGATTTCAGATTTTCTCATTAGGAACAGTGTGGTGATGTAGAAAGATTTGGTGATCAAATCACAATTTCTTCGATCTCTACGCTTTAATCAATATGTAGATATATAAGGATGTTTCCCATATATAAAAAAGTTACATTATTGACGCTAATAATTTCTCATTTTTGAGGTCGCATATTATATTTAGGTCTTCTTACTTGTGAGGTTGCGTATTTTCGATAACTTCTCCCCAAAAAGATGAAGGTATAGCTGCCGGCATTTCTATCACAATCGTTTCTAGAAAGATGATGCTATATTTTTAGGTCGAAATATTGACATTTATTGTTTCTGTACACAAAAACACCTTTACTTTACTTGCTCTTTATGGACACGTGAGACACGTGAGTGATTTATATTTATATGTCATCTAAACATGTTTTAGCTGAATCTTCTGTTGTTTTAGCACTATGATAACTGATTAGTAACACAATACAGCAAGTAAATATTATTGTTTTATAACGTAAGTAACTTCAAGAATGTAATCCCATCGTATAATAAATACACAATTGAATTATTTTCACGCTAAATATTTGAATAAGTTTGATGAATAGGTGTCATTCCAGGGACACAACTATTAATGCTTGTTTTTATATTATAGAGGTCTCTGACGGGCATGAATTCAGCTTGATAGTTATTGAGCACTGTAACTCATGGATTTCTATACAAAACCCCAGTTAATGCTACTATTACATGAAGTTGGCTACATATATGTTGCTACCTCTGAATAGTCACTTGGAATGCCTCGAACCTCTTTAAACTATATTTGTATTCGTGATAGTGCTAGATATATTAATAGCAATTGAGTTTATTTTAATAAAATAAAATATTTCTCAAAAATTTAGGTTCAATGCTTACTAGTCGGTCTCAAATGTTATCATCGAATATGCAAAACTGAACCTTGAAGGAATTTCGGTTTCATTTCCGATATTACTCGTATCTCTATCCGACTAGGCTAATTCTATAAAATGCAATCAGAGTAGTCGACCCCGATTATTATTATTAAATACTTGTTAGAAAAACCTTGGCAAAAATTTGGTTTGGTTTCGATAGACCTTTCTGCATCGTCATATTTGCACCTACAAAAGTACAAATGTTTTCTTCGTCGTTCGTCATCTCATAACATGTTAGACATTGAAGATCTTATTAACAAATTGAATAAATAGTTAAAGTGACAATTTTATTTTTTTGCTTTCAATAGTTTTATTAATAAAGGTCTTCTTTACAATTATCGTTTTCTGTAGAGTGGTTTGTAATTTTAATTTCGCCAGTATGTTTCTTGAGAAGATTATAACCAATTTTCAAATCTATTATCTCTTTATAAAATAAGTATCATAAACTAGTTAACAAGATATTTTAATTAAACGGAGATATAGGTACTTGTATAACCTTGTCTTTTAGTGGCGTCATGCAATTCGCTTATTGAAGAATGGTGTTTCAATATTGAATATCCTGTTGCTTTATTTCTCAAAACATTCTAAACTAGCTGTGTTCCGAAGTTTTTGTTGCGGTAAAATAAATGTTACATAACATTAAATTGTAATAATTTAGAGTAAATAGATTTCGACGAAATAAAGACGAAAAATCACTTCAAGGCATGGAATATGAACATAAATTTCGATAGTTTTGGTTTTATGTGATATAAAACATACGGATGAGCATTTTTAAATTACTTATGTTATTACTCATTTTCAGTCCTACTACCTGCTTTTGCAAATATATGCGATGTATGCGTCACTTTTATTAGTAAATAAGTATTGTTTGTTTATTTTGAAGTCGTAGGGTAGGCAGTTAATTTTATCTCACTTTTGTAATCTTAATGATTTTTGTCATTATCGTAAGTCATTAACACATATTCGAATCCGCTTAACACGAGGGCCTATACGTATATTATAGTTTTTTTATATATGCTTTATCTATCTCCCACTTAAATTGACATTCAATTAGTGTATAGGTATATTTGATATGTAGCTAGAATAGATTATACACGCTTACACGCTTTCTACACTCATAGCCCCAAGTGTGTCGTGGTACGGACACACACAAGACGATTACACAAACACCCAGACCCAGAACATGAATCTAACCTCATCATTTAGATACCTGTAAGGCCGGGAATCGAACCCGGGACCCATGGCGCGTCAGACCGGTATGGTAACCGCTGCGCCATGCGGGTCGAAAATTTTTAAGATTATGTCTAACATCTAATGTGTTTGACGGTATAGGCTTCGATGGTTTTAGTCAGCAGGTTTATTATTTAGATCTGGTCGTTTTTTCTCCTGTACTTGAGATTGTAGAACATTAACTAGGAATATTATAATATTTACCATAAGCATTTTGAACTGATGCTAAATGTCGTGAACAAGGTTACCTTTATTTTTAGATGTGAGCATAAGTCCTCGACCTTGCTGTATTGAAAACAGTTCCGGCTAATATATCATTTGTTGGTACCTACAATTGATTGGTTTTTCTATACTTATCTAGATTTGATTCTGTAACCTCGCTGTTTACAGCCAAAGCACCCGGAAACATTGATTTGGAAAAAATCCGTTAATGTTATTGCCCGTGTAGCCTTTTATCTTCTACGAAGACTTGTTGGCATAATTTATGTCATTTTAAGATCAGCTGGTACATGCAGACCACTAAGAACAATAGTTTACTATGTTTTATAATCATGAAAATTAATAGTATACGATTAAGGTTCAACTTGGCAATTAACAAATCTAGGAAAGTTATGAATTAAATTTATAGAGAAATTTTATCTTTTTTTTAAGGCGGGTAGAGATATCAGTGGTTCGATTACGTGGCGTCGTTTTGTTACAACTTTTTTCTTATTTCGGTCTTGTTTTCATTAAAAATTGGATTGGCTTACCATATGTGAGAATTATAACTTTATTTTACTGTATTGTAGTTACTAGAGCCGAACCATTAAAGGCTCTTTTACTTATTAAAGGTTATCAATAATAACTGACATCACTTTAATTTATTCACTATAGTCATGACAGAATATTCCACTTGCTTTGTGGAGTAGTAAGACGCGTTCTCATATTGTATCAATATTATATTTTAGCTTAGTTGGGGTACTTACGAGTCTTTAGATACGGAGAATTTTGTTATGCAATATATGTTGAATACCATTTCTGTCTGTATTGCTAAACTCATACTCAGTTATCATATCTCATAGTTTGCAATTACTTATACATAGGTTTAGTAAGATAACATTGTTCCACGTTCGCGTATACTTGTTTTGAATCGAACGCATGGTTTGCGTCGTTACTTTTGTAAATAATAAGTTTGAGTAAAAATACATTAGTTCCAATGTACAAATGTATACAGAAATACATGTCGCAACACTGTCGTTTAAAACTAAAGGAATCATATCTAATGTTCTAGACTAGATGGTTATGCATCGTTCATTGAGCAACCTTTTAAAGTCCACTGCTAAGCATTGACCTCCCTCAAAGGGTTTTTTTCAAATAGTCATAGTTTTTTACGGTGGGATAGTTAAAGTAATTGATTTCTAATGAAGTTGTTTAATGGTAAAGACTGGCAAATATTGGTTCCTTAATGTACCGGGAACAATTAGAACAATTAAGTACCTTTTCGAAAACATTAGGATAATTGTCATTATTTTTTGCCTTTGGCCCATTATTTCTTTGAACGTAGTAAACACTGTTTATTTTTCGTGCATTCATTATAGAAATAAAATAATTGATACTTGGTAGTTATTTCATTATACTAAAAGGGACGTTTGCGCAACCAAGGATGTTTAGTTCTATTAAGATGGACAGAACAGGACACGAGGGTGTGTTCCGATTGTCCTTGTTATTCAATTGTACTAATTCCTGGGGCTTTACTGGGGGACATAGTTAATTGAATAGACTGACTTCAGAAACAGTTGTGCCATACCAAGCCAATTAGTTAATTATAATTAAACATATCAAGGCAATTTAGTTCATTGATACGTAGCATTTAGACTGTCGTGCTCCGAGCTATATGTAATTGTACCAAATACAAACCGATGATAAAATAACTAAGATATGCAATTTAGGCGTTTCTTAAGCCATATATTATTTAAGCGTTAAATGTTAAATTAATGGTGTTCTTGCCCGAGGCAAGTGCCGATTGCAATAAAGCATTTTTGCTCTGTAGCAAGATCATCAGGTGTAAGTTAGATAAGCAATAGAAGTCTACTTAGTTATTAAATCGATGATGGATAGTTCATATTCTATAACATATACTGTAATTGATCAATCATAATTTTGATTACTGAAAGGTGTTTAATATAATTTCGACTAATGTCCGGTTGAATGTAGTATTATAGTGTTTATCTTTTACAGTTACGTCACAGTTGGCTGGGAGGACTCGACGTGTTGGCTGTGGACGTTCAGCGTGGTCGTGACCATGGACTACCAGGCTACGTGCAGTACAGGTCTCTCTGCGGCCTTAGCCCTGCTTCTTCCTTTGATGACCTGGACGATGTCATGCCGCTAGAGGTATGTAAATCACAGTAATGATAAGGTCAGCTTAGAGATAAGATAATTTTTGTATTGGAAGATCTTCCGCCAGGGTTGTCTATCATGCCGGGGAAGCAGCTATGGTCTAATAGTTTCTACGCAGAGCTGGTATGTGTCGGATGACTGCAGTACTTATAATTATTCAGGAAGAATGCTTCGATAGCCTGGCTAAGAATACCATTAGTGTGATCTCTTAGTAAACTGCGGAAACACGAGGTCCCACCTCGAGATTCATGCCTTGTTAGAGGTTGTTTAACAAAAACTATAAGTGACGATGATTTTTTAATATCAGTTGAACTACACATATCTATATTTAATGTTATCATATAAGCAAAGATTTCAAAATATAATATTAATAAAATATATATGATAATTAAACAATTTTATAATTGTTACATTAAATATGTTGTTTATTTTATTCCAGACTATAGCCAAGTTGTCACATTTGTATGAGCACCCATACGATATCGACCTGGTTGTGGGCTTGATGGCCGAGGATCCTCTGCCTGGTTCGCTACTTGGACCTACTGGAACATGTTTCTTGAGTAAGTTGATCAGATTAACGTATTAGGTTTAGCGGCAGCGAAAAGTAGGATGAATTCGTCATTCCCCAAAGTTTAATTTAAAATATTTTAATCAAAGATAGTAAAGTCAGTAAATTGCATTGTTATACCAATCATTTCATCAATTTAGGCACCATTTTTACTAATAATATAGTGTATTTATAAACAAGCAAATTTTTTGGTATCCCAATAAGAGTGCCAAATTTAAAAAAAATCGTACATCCTTTTACGGGCGCAATAATTACATAATAACGAATGTGAAAGTGACTGAAATTGAATTTGTAAACCTACTTTGACATACGTTTAATATTTTGGTATTTTTGTAGAACAATTATATCACTAATAAGTTTTAACATATATGTGTTTAAACGTAGTAGAAATTTTAAGAAAGAGATTAAATACGTAGTAGAGTATTAGGTTTGCACTATCGTGTGTGGTCTCTTAGTTACATGGTTACATACTTTGTTACAGAGGAGCAGTTATGGCGTACTCGCACTGGTGACCGGTATTTCTACACGCACACCCACGAAGCCGGCAGCTTCACGAAGCGGCAGCTCGCTGAACTACGACGGGGTTCGCTCGCTCGCTTGCTGTGCGATAATGCCGGTGTTACGAGCGTGCAGAAGGACGTCTTCAGAATGCCGTCTGAGAGGTATGTTTTAGTATTATGTAATTGTATATTTAATATGTAATTGAAGTCTGGAGCCGTTCCAGTTACTTGGACAATTTTACGAATAACTTAGTTGAGTAGCTTCTAATAACTAAATTGAGTTGTGTTTATTTCATAATGTAGAGAAACTTTCATGAGGTGATGCAACTTCGTTTTTCGGCGTTCCAATGCATCTGAGATAGATGCGTTTCTCGTTAGACTTTAGTCTTTAATTTTCATTGGATCTTTACCTATAGATCTAGACCCATTTGCATAATTTTTTTTTCGAATATATTTTTTTGTAAGATCGCAAGTGAAAGTTCGTTCCTTGTATAAAGTCAACTGTAATGGTGGTAAAAGGTTGTGTATTGTAAATAATTAACTCGAATATATATCTCATAAATATACAATTTTTTATATCATGTCCGCTCAGCACTATTTTTGTTTCAATATTAAACGCTTTGTTAGGATGTCAGTTAAAATCTTCACGTCAGTAAAGTAAACAATAAGCTGAGTACGAAAAGTTGTGTAAAATTTTAATTAATTAATGTTTTCTTTCGTTATAGCAACCCAATGGTGTCTTGCGACGAGATAAAGAAGGTTAACCTAGAAGCGTGGCAGGATCCTTCTCATCAACCAGACATCTTGACTCGCACCAATAAGTGGATAAAGAACAAAGTGACTTCGGGAAACTTTACCAAATAGACATGTAATTTATACGTATGTGTAGTAGGAATGGCGATTGTTTCTGATAAATATCGATTTTGAAATCGAAGAATCGATCCACAAAAATAAGCGGAAAAGTTGCTCTTAGACATCGCAAAATTGGAATTGCAACAATAATAATTGAATATCGATTTTCTTGTATCCGAGAACGTTTCGCTAGATCGATTCTTTGGTTTAAAAATCGATTATTCAATGAAACTATATCAAATCGATGCAGTAATGTAATTAGAGTTAAGTGTATTTAAATGTATTGCACACATGTGAGGGAGGCTATAGTATTATGTTTATTACCGTTACACACCTTTAAAATCAAGAAGACCTGATAAGGCATTTTAGATACGTAGTTACGCTACTGTATATAATTTCTTTGCCTTTTACCGAGTTTCGCTCATGAAATGATTTTAAATTAACTTTTTCTTTTGCATTTAAATACTACGTTAAATATTAAAACGTACCTTTAAAACTGTTTGTATTGACTTTTTTTCCTGCATTTAAGCACAAGACTTTTTTTATCGATTTAGTCGTTTTGTGAGCCAAACTTAATGTGTTTATGGGCCTGTTTGATTCTTAAGGTGTTTATCTTATGCATATTTGAAATAGAGTATTCTTAAATTTCTACTTGAATACACGTAATGTTTGATGAAGACCGAAAACTTAAGTTATTTTTACTTTATTCTTCTATTCGAAAACTTATAATTAGCCATAGAGGCTTAATGCCTATTTATGCAACGTTAGCACAAATGGAAACTGCCTTTTATTTTAACTCGCATTGTAGGTTTTAACGAGTGATTCAGTATTGTGTTTGCGTTTAAAGTAATTAGGGTAAGGTTTCATTTAACATTGAGGGGACTTGTCGAACAAACTGTTTAAGTTTAGGAATTTGTAAGAAATGTAGTGCGTAGTCAAAGATAATTTGATAATCTTATGTGAATTGATTGATATACTGCAACTATGTTTCGTTAGTAAGTTTTTCAAGTAAGAGTTGTGTCTAATACTCGTAAATAAGTCTATGCGTGTAATCGTGTGGACGCCATGTTTTAAAGTGGCTGTGATATCGGAGTCAAGTCAAATAAACAACCTTGCTGTGATTTGACGCTTCAATTTTCTTATTAAAAGTCGATCTATATATCTAGGCGGGATCGGAGACAATTGTTTTCTATAACTGTCATTTTATTATCATGTAGGTCTTTAGATGTAACAAATTGAGTATTGTGCTGTAAAAGTACTTAACTGTAACAACTGGACCTTATATTATGCAGTTATTTCCGTTCTACCCTACTTATATTACAAGAATTACCATTAATACTTATATATTTTGAACTTGCACTGATAGAACTTCGGATAGCCGTCACTTTCATATGAGGTGATCATCTTAATCCTATGTTGCAACATATTTGTGATGTTACTTGAAATAGAACCTATTCGATACCCTATGAAGTTGTTTAAAGATGTCCGTGAGCGGCAGTAACCACTTACCATTAGGTGGGCTACATGCATCTGTGCTACATCCATCTTATTCTAGACTACAAATTGAGACATAACTATTTCATGGGTTACTAAATTCGGATTTATTGCATATTCAATAGCCCCTAGTGGAAAGAAGCCCCTCAATAGTCACTTGCTCGACTTCTTTGCGATTTTTAAAAGCTTTTCAAGTAGAGTATAATTATATCGTACAAGTAACGAAGTTGGAGTTAAGATGCCAGGACTTTATTTTAGCGTTCCGATCCATATGTTAAAAGATCAAGGAACATGTTTTTTAAACGTAAATTATTAGATAAAATAAAATGCATTTCTAATTGGTTTTTCATCGTTGTGCATATTACTAGATAAATAACATATTTTGTTACTGTCAGTTCTGTCAAATAAGAGGGATTATAACGGCGGAAACTATCTACTTATTTATATTCGAACATTATTACGATAATCTCTCTTATTTTATGGCCTGATTATGAACCAATGTGTTAAATTAAATAAAAAAAGCTTAAAAATATGTGGAATAGGCGGCGTAAGGTGTCTTTAATTAATGAAAATTCCTACGTTGGCGAAATTTTTTTTGTTGTATTTCTCTTAAATTCTGGTATTAAAATTTATTTTTATCAATAAAAACGATTAGCGATGGCGCTTGGAAATTAAAATGACAGCGAGTGCCATTGATACCAAAGACTGGAATGATCTAGAGTGCAATTAGTGATGATTGGAGAAAATACTATTTAGATTTTACATCTCAAAAAAAGTGTTATTTTATATGGACATTATGTAAATAAAAAGTTACGCACAACAGTCGTAATTGTGTACTTTTGGCATTCGAAAATATTTGCAAAAAGTTCAAAGTATTTTTCTATTACACGCGTACTAAGTAGTATATCAACTTTTAAACATTTTATTGTATTTTTCCTGCTATCGAAATAATTATTTATACTTAATATTTTCTTTAAACATAATACAACTACTTGACTATTATATGACTAAGTGATGTGATTTGTTTCGAATTATTTTTATAGTTTTTATAGAACTGGAAATGACGTAATATCAATCGTTGTGAGAATGAGACATTAGTTTCATATCGTTTTTGTTGAGAATATTTTGAATTTATTCTTACTGGAAATGGACAATAACAACAGTAGGTAAATATAGCTGGCGGATATCGCAAGAGGCATTTTTGTTTACGCTATTGAAACTAAGAAATGTAATATTATACAGTAAGCCTTATAAACATTTTTATAAAGGGTTCTGCATACATTTACTATGATTTTATTAGTACTAGATTGCTTGGTGAAACTATATGTTGCTTAGAGGTCTAAAATTGTGGTAGCGTTTTAAAGCTATTTATATTTTTTCCTCAGTTTCCGTGATAATGCAACTTTTGTCTCATTGTTACTTCAGATACAATCTATTTATAATCAGGGTTGACTATTATGTTATCTCAATTTGATCTTTTATACTCCTCAATAAAATTATTTACTTGTAACGAAGATGTTTCATTTTTTATCATGCGCCGTATCTTCTTATTCTTGAGTTTGTAACAGAATAACAAATAAGTATAATGTGCTTTGAAACTCAATATTGACTTTTAAATTAAACATCTACAGGTTCAAAGTGCATTATGAAGATCAGATTAGGATAATCTGATCTGTATAATTTATCAAATTTATATATTTACATAATAAAGTAAGCCTATGGGTTATACCTATGGGATTTTATTAAATCTCCTTTTAAAATCTATTAATTAAGAAGTCGGCAAAAAGGTCCTAGAATTTTTTTGGAATAATATTTATTGATTGCAATATAAAGTAACGACATAGTATAAAAGACGCAAATATTAAGATGCTCCGGGCAAAATAAATAAAAAAATTACGAGCAGTATTTAAATTATATTGTATTTAAAATTGTCATTATCTAAGAACCTACCTAATTATGCCCTAAAGCTATTCTCTTCAGTCAATGCTTACATTTTTCATATAAGTAATTGCACTATTACCTACCCATAATAATTTTTGTCTCAATTTTGTATAAGTTTCAATTACTTTAAGTTAGTTTAAACTAAAAATTCATTTTGTAACAGTTGAACGTTGTTTTTCTTGCAATTAAATTGAGACGATTTTTAGAAGTTTGTTAGAGGTGTTTGAACTCTTAGATCCAATTAAACTTTGCTCTTTTTAACAAGGATCTTGGATAAATAGGTTCATACAATCGAATATAATATTAGAACAAACAAGTATTGAAACCAAAAAACAAACGTAGACTTTGATATGATCATCGATTGGGTCAACAGAAGTTCTTAACGTAATCGATGGTAGATATTTAGTCTATATAGACTTTTTTTTTGGTCACGAGGGGGAAACCTTCAAAAGGTACCTACCCCACGCCGTGAGAGGGACGCAGGGTTATGTGGGTACCCCTCCGGTGGCCGTCCTCAGCGCTACAAAGAGGACTTCGGGATCTCCAACCGGAGTCCTCTAAACGGGTTGCCCTATCGGTCCCCTTCCAGGTGGGCGACACAGCCCATCGCTCCATCTGGTCTTTACGACGACATGTGACCACGTATATCGCCGTTCTTCCCGGGATTGCCTGGCCCCTGGCGCCTGGGAAGCCCCCTTTTAGTCGCCTCTTACCACAGGCAGGGGATACCGTAGCCTATTCTGATTCCCGAATTACAGAGACGGACGCAGTCATACCTAGTACCTACCTACCGCTTAAATTCCATAATTTTAAACATAGTAAAAATAGGGTCAATTGTTTTTTTATTCTGTAAATTATACTGGAATAAAAAGTAATAAAAGCCAAACAATTTCCACGTGGAAGAGAGTAAATTAAAAGCACCTAATGGATTTCCCAGTAAAGAGTAAACTTCGATTTTATTAGTAGGTTAGGTAAATGAGTAGCAATCTAAGTGAAAATTTATAATTACTTATTAGGTGTTTTTAAAATTGAATGATGTTTCAGGTGCCCTTTGTAATTAAACAAGGCAATTATAAGTTGTAATATCTACTCGTAAAACTGTTGAATACTATTTTGCGTCTATATTATTTTATCAACTTTACTCGAGCACTGATTTATTAAACTTGAGATGAAGTTACGTATTATTCTACGATAGATTTTGAAGTTTTCATTTTTATCTTGGAAGATATGATATATGCAAAGGTTTTCGCCGAAAACGTTGAATGGTTGTATCTTATTCATACTTTTCATACTAATATTATAAAGGCGAAAGTTTGTGAGTGTATAGGTTTGTTACTTCTTTACGTCTAAACGGCTTGAGCGATTTTTATAAAATTTGGTAGGGAGTTAGCTGACACTCTGGATTAACATATAGCCTACTTTTTACCGTGGGAAAATATCTTATTCCCACGGGATTATTGATATATCGTTTTTTTAACACGTGCGAAGCTGCGGGGTTCAGCTAGTAATGTATAACTTTATGCTAGTAGGCAAATAAAGGTGTTTGGACCAGTGCAGTCCTTCCGTGGATGTACCATCGGTATACTTATATGTTTGCCTTTGTTTACTGCGTGTCCTAGTTTAAGTTTCGACGTTCTTAGAACAGTGAATGCTGTACATTAGACTACCTAATGCTCGGCGCATTTTAGTCGTCTATAAAGCAGCATTAAATGTTGAACTTATTACAACTAAACAACTAAACTTCACTTAATTGGCTCTATAAATAATAAAAACTGTACTTGCTACAATTAAAACGTAATAAAACATTTTTACAATCTCTAACATAAAAACTAGTCTCGTAAGTTACAGACAAACAATTTAGAAATATTTCTTACTAGAGAAAGAAATGTAGAAACTTACTAATGTTTGCTATAGCAAAATTATAAGGCGGCAAAGATTCCGTGCCGCTAGGTGTATTTAATTGGCTTCAGAAGGTAATATTATATACAGGATATGGAAGTTTGTGGTATTTCTTTTACTTTTAAACAATAGTTGTTGTAAAATGATACTCGTATTTTCTCGTATTGCCTATTTGCCTCCTCAAAATTATTTGGTCTTTCTGTTAATAATCATAAAAAAATAAATCAAATTACATTTGCTACATGTTCATTGTCATGTCTTAACAGACTCAGAAATAAGGAATAGCCTATAGTTAGATAAATATTTCTAATATAAGTACTTGTTTATAAAAACCTACATTGTAAGTGCTGATATAGTATTTGTACAGTATATAAATACCAAAAGAACATCTAGCAACCCTATCTTACCAAACAAATCGTAAAAAATTTACGTGCCTGGCCACTGAACATATACCCATCAGCAAAACAAAAAACTAGACAAAATGGATGACAGGCGTTTGTGATTTATGTATCGATAAGGTTTGGTGTTTTAATTAGTGAAGTAGCAAAAGAGTTAAGGTCTTTTTCAGATGATTCAGATTATAAGTGTAAACCCTAAATAAGATGACAGCCCTATCTCAGATCGGCTACAGATGCGTTGCCACCAGGGCTGCCACACGTACTTCATTTGGAGTAATTGTACTTAATAATTATGTGTATGTATATTTAAATAATATGAGAAAATAAAGTACACAAAGATATTTTAATTTTCATGATCTAGGTTAAAAGAAAGTTCGACCGTATCACCGATAAATTCTGTTTGATGACGTGTGTCGGAGCGGTTACCATACCGGCCTGACGCGCAATAGGTCCCGGGCTCGATTCCCGGCCAGACAGGTATCTGAATGATGAGTTTAGATTCATGTTCTGGGTCTGGGTGTTTGTGTATTCGTCTTGTGTGTGTCCATGGTACCCACGACACAGGAGAAAATCCTAGTGTGGGGCTATGAGCGTAGAAAGCGTGTGTTTAGATATATGTATATCATAAGAATAGGTTAAAAATTATAAAGAGCTCCATAATTTTCAAAAGCTAGTACCATGTACCATGCTTTAATGACGAGAAACAAATATTGTTACGATATACGTTAGGGCTCTTTCATGTAAAGGAATAAGCCCTCTTGTTTGTGTTTAAAGCGTATTAAATATTGTTTTGCATCACTGTATGTAATACGTGCGTTTTTAATAATAAAATATTACGGTTCGCTTTACTAGATATTCAAATATCATTTTCCATTATTCATGCATTTTTTCAATTAGTTTTATGTTTCACATTTTTCAAGCATCCTGTAGCGACGAGAGCTGAAAAATAAATAATGTATTGTTTAAGATTTACCAAAATACTGTATGTATTTCATGTTCAATTGAATCGGCATTAGAATGTTTATTAGCATGAGTTTTAAGTCGAAGCTGTAAATAATTCTTCATTTAAGGAAAACCGAATATTGGTGATCTAATCATGATTTTGAAATAGAATAATTACATATTTGATTTATTCTTTCTTTGTTCCCATGATCTGATCTGATCTGATCTGATGATATTTAATTTCCTCGCGTTTTTGTTTGTTTTTCAGTATTTTCCTCTGTTGCATAAAATAACTAAGGTCGTAAAACGTCTACCGTACAATTTTGCTGGATACTGACTTTGTTACGCAGGTCGTAAACATAGATAACAGTCTCATAACAAATAAAGAAATAAAGTTGATATTGAATACCGAAGCATTGTATAATGCCAAACAAAGAAATTCTCGGAACAAGAACTCGATTCGTATTGACCGACTTTCGCGATAATTTTATCGTTGTTAAGTCATCTGTGGATTCAAAAAACAATAGATATATTCGTACTAGTGTTTAGAGTCCCTTGAAGTTGCTTTGGATACTAAATAAATACCTAATGTACATTTTAACGTGAACTCAGATATTCAAAAGACATATTATAATTAGTTATATCCATTCTCCGTAATGATCATCTTATTGCCTTCTATTATATAAGTTATAGTGATAATTATGTAAATATTTATGTGACTGTGTCGAATTGTGAGCAGTGATAGGTTGAAACTCGATTTTTCGATCGGGAGATCCAAAGTTCCAATCCCAGGCGCATACAACTGATTTTTTTAAAATGTTGTGCGTATAAGGAATTATTTTCTCTGATTTACGGTGAAGGAAACCATCTTGAGGATACCTAAGGGTTAAAAAAAATGTATTAAGGGTGTATGTAGCGCTATGGTCTCCTACTCTGAAAGGAGACCTGTTCCCTGATAAACAATATTTTCTTTACTTTCACAATAAAATAAATACACTTGTAATATCATCAAGTTGTCAGTGTCTTTCAAAATACGCCTGGAGATCGAACCCTTGTTTCATTTTGATTTTGTATGAAAACACCTCAGGCCTTGTTTGTTTAAATAATCTATTCAATAGCGAATTTTGAACTATGATATAACAATGGATAACTTTGAAATATGTTTGTTAAATGTTTTATTGGCGTTATAATTTAATTATTAGTTGTTTATTAAATTTGTTTTCAACCAACTAATTCTAACCATCCATAAAGTCGGCCAAGTTTGTTTGTTTTGTTACAAAAAATATTGAATTGTTATTGTGTAAACACAAAATGTAGGTATAAAATGATTTATTGAACATTCTACTTTCCAGAAGTTATTAAGATATGTTTACATGTCCCGTAAAGAAAACATTGATTGTCATGATACCAATACATTTTTTATCAACATTTGTAACATTACTAAAAAAATACGTGCTATTGTTACCGATTTTAAATAAACCAAGGTACTTAATAAATAATTCACGATTATCAAGAATGTAAAAGACAAATTTAGTTCCATGTTTCGGTTCATGCCACGTTTAATTAATAGGCGGTAGTTGATGACATCTATGATGGCGTCATAATAAATAAACTTTGATAGAACCTATAAGGTTAGACTATACCCTCGTCACACCTGCTGCAATGTGAAGCTATTACGTTCCGGTAGAATAGTTTGGATGCTGGCTGACACTTGAGGCGACCATTTTAGTTCTACGAAGAAGTAGAATGGTCACTAATCGGCATTAAATAGCTCTACTGTTTGTATCAATTTTTGTAACAGAATTAAATATAAGGCGGCGAACGTATGGCATCAGGTGGAGGGCGTGCTCGTTTGCATATGTTTTATCACATTGAAGCAAACGAGCATCCAGTCCTGACGGTAAGTGGCCACTGCCGCTCATGGACATCTGTAAGCAACTTCATATAGAACAGGAGTTCTATCTGAAGTCAGTTATAGATGCGTTGCTGCTCCCGAAGATTAAGATAGTCAACACATATAAAAGTGTGCCGGCAACCACACCCTTCCACCGCCATTCCAAATAGGTGAGGCGGTGGTACCTCCCCGGTCGAACTACGGTTTGGTAGAACCGTAACATCGTATATAAATACTAATAATAACTACACATCTTTAAAGATTATAATTTGTATAAAGATAATTATATATATGGATTATATCTATGTGTAATTAGGATATACGTTATTGACAGGCTAATGGAACACTTCCTTATACAAACAAATTAGTCTGTTGCTCCAATATTAGGTTTCAGGTTCTATTGTCTGTCTATGATGTAAGCTTGTTAGTAATGGACGCAGGACTATTCAATACGAATGTCGAGCGTGACTGATAGATATATTTAATAGATATATATCATAATGTACACAAATATTGCGTACGGTTATCCCATTGCAATATTTTGGGTTCGATATACTTGCAACCTATTCTTGCAACTTACCCATTAATAAGATCTGTATTATGTTTTATAGGTTTAAAATCACGGCATTACTATTGTGTTAATTAAAACACATGTATTTATTATATAACATAAGGAACAATTTAACAAAAAAAAACACGTCAAGTCGTTTTTTCCCTGAGATATAATTAAAATTAAGACGGATGAGCTTAGAATAAATAAATGAGTTAAAGCTTAGAAGTACGAATAACTATGTATATTTATGTAAAACAAAATGTTACTATCATGTCAAACATTTTATATGATGTAAGAAGTAAACATTATTGTATTACGTGGAGTACAAATTGATTATGTAGATATGTAATTGATTTATGAAAATGGTCTTTAATATCCTATGAATACATAAAATATGGGAAATTTAGTCTTCATGCGGCCTTCATCTTGAATTGAGGTCAAATTATAATGATATTCTCTTAATATTTATTCATACATTTTTTTTTTTTAAATTTAACTAGTTAACCTAAATAATACCCCTTCGACTGTGATACAGTTTTGATATTGTTGAAGTGGCAAACAGGCAAGTAAGTGGTCAACCATCTTCAAATAAAACAATGTTTATACTTGGAGCTGATTATAGATGCGTTGTAAACGACTTCTAAGGTCCTAACTTATCGTCCAATAGGTCACGTATCCAGAGGATCCTCTAAATGTAAACAAAAATGTGAGGTCATTAGGAAGGCATATCGGCGTGCCGATCCGGTGCGGAGGCGAAGACGCCGAGGACACAGATAGCGCCTGGCGCAGTGTCCATGTAGTTCCGGGACCAGAATAGGGCTACGCTATCCTCTGCCTGTCGTAAGAGGCGACTAAAAGGGGCTTTCGGGGTTGCGGGCGGCTAGAGTGAGAGGTCGAACCGTCCAGACAAGCGACCCCGGGTAGAACGATGGCATGTGTAGTTGCATGCCGTCGTAAACACCAGGAGATACGGTGGCCTCAAATGCTCATTGGGGAAGAGCCCGAAAGGGGCATCGCGCTCGAAGGACTCTGGTTGTGGTCCGTTGGAGATCCTGGAGTTCTCCTCGCAGCGCTGAGGACGTCTACCGTGGCTGTTTTAGTGAGGTAAAAATCCCACATAGCCTGTCGTTGCTCCCATGGCGTCGGGTACTTTTTGAAGGTTTCCCGCTCGACACAAAAAAAAAAAACAAAAGTAAGGCATATCGGACTCAGTAATAAAAACATTTATGCAAGAGAATATGTAATACCCACATAATGATGCTAAGAAGATTACAGTTAATATCTTATATATGTGTCACTCAATCTCAGTTTTGCGAAAATATTCGTACACTTTTACGTAAACACCGTTGTTACCAATGTTCTCGTTGACAATTTCGCAATGGGACCGGTCAGAGACCTTTGCTATTTCCGACCTGTCACAATGTATCCATATTGTAACTCAGTATAGGATGCAAAGATAAAATGTTGAGCAAATGCGTTAATAACATCCTCTCAGTGAAATAAACACCATTACTATGAAGAACGTATTTGGAGTAACTAAGACAACTTAATTAAAATACTTTGTTTCTAATTAGTTTACATCGATATCTATTAAGGATTTGTCCGCATTTTTGTGCATAGAATTCGGGTAAAACTGTTTTTGTGTAATGAAACTAATGAACTAAGTAATTAAAATAATTATAAAATTGAAAATTCTGATAGGAAATTGATATAAACTGTTATTGAATTGATCTTGGTATTACCTTACTTAAAATGAAGTGCATTTTAAACATACCTATACCTATTTTTTTTACGGTGACGACCAGTGTTATCAAGCGGGCACCATGTTCGCTGTGGGATCCGGGTTCGATCCCCGGCCTGACAGCTATTTAAATGATGAATTTAGATGTCTTTTTTGAGTCTGAGAGTATATGAATTTGTCTTTGTGTGTCCAAAGCGCCAAAAATACAGGAAAAAATCTCACTGTGAGACTTTGAGTGTAGTTGCGTTATCTTATCTATTAATCTGCAAGCTGTACCTAATATTATTTGTCCGCAATAGTTATCATGGATATATAAAAGTATCTACATATTTTTACATTCGTTTTCATTGAACCTATTAATAGCAATAATAAATATAATACTGAGCTGAAATTTATTTCTGTTACAATTTTATCAAAACCGGGTCAAGTAGCATTTTGTAATCATACTTTAATTCCTTCAGAACATAATACTAGCATACGAGCATAGTGCTACACACAGTTAATTTTCAGTTTTATTGCACATATAATTATAAAGGACAGATAATTAAAGATTGACTGATAATTACAAGGAACGAATAGATTCTGGTGGTACATAAAAGGACTAAAGAGAGCGTGGTCGAATTTAACTCATACCTTTCATAAATAACTCTGCATTTTTCTAATTTGGTTTCCGTATGCCTTATTTACTTCCTATTTAACATGGATAAATTTAAATGAACCTTTTTGAGCTCATTCTGAATTAATTGCTATCCGTAATGTACATTTAACACAAGTAAACAGGATACCAATCAACAAGATCGAATTGACTGTTTGTGGTTTTAAAAACTGATAAATTGTATTATTTTAATGAAAATAAATTTTCATCTGTAATTTTCTCATTGAATTTCTATACATAATTATTCAAATTAATTTACGCATATGTAATGCCTCAGTATATGCTAGGAACTACTAAAAATCTTGTAAAAGGGTAAAGACCTTTACCACATTTACCTCTCTACAAGATTAAACCCTACTTGATACTATTCCACTGCTCGGCATGGGTCTCAAGCACGAATACACACACACACACGCTTTCTACACTCATAGCCCCACACTAGGATTTTCTCCTGTGTCGTGAGTACCATGGACACACACAAGACAATACATAAATACCCAGACCCAGAACATAAATCTAAACTCATAATTCAGATACCTGTCTGGCCGAGAATCGAACCTGGAACCCATTGAGCGTCAGACTGGTATGGTAACCGCTGCGCCATGCAGGTCGGGCGAAATTTGTAGACTACACGTCTATAACAACTTTTTATTATTATTTTTAAACAACTGCGGTGACCAAAGTCCCGACGTTTTTTTTCACCGTAAAGCAGTCATAATAAATTTTCAATATGCATATAATTTTTTGAATAATCAGAGGTACTGTCCTTGGATTTCAATATCGGACTGCAATATTGAGAGGACGAGCTTCAACCTTCAACTGCTTATAGAGTGTACGTTGTACTCTTTAACCCCAGTAATTATAAAAGTACTAAGTAAAACTTGAAACGAAGTCCGTACTAATAATATTTATTATATTTGATGACGTAATATTTCTTGAATTATAAATGCATACGGTCAGAACGAACACCTGTCGTATACGCGGCCACTTTCGCAATACACATAGACACATAGTCGTACATGTCACGCGAACTAGATTCTAATTTACATACTTTTGTCGATTTGATGTTAGTAAATAAACCGAGTTATTTGCCAAGTGTGTCAAAGTTAAAGTAGCAGGGACTTGCTTCAATATCTTTTTTTATAAATATTGTATGCGAAAGTTTGTTAGGATGTATGTGTGTTTATTACACAGTTTATGACCTTTTTTCTCTCGAACTCGACCGGCGTTATATGTTTTTTTACCGCAGTAAATCCCATACATTCCTTCCTCAGCGCTGGGAAAAGAACTCCGTTATCTTCAAGCTCCTAATCTTGCCTTAGAAGCGCCCTTTAAGGCACCTCTTATAATAGTCAGGATACCGTAGAACTATTCTCATCCCAGAACTACGGTACCGACATAGTTTTACGAGGTGGTAGAACCAGTGTAGTTTGATCGGGGAGGTACCACCGCCACACCTATTTCTAGCGTGAAGCATTTCTTTCGATGGAAGGATGTGGTGGTCACCACACTATCACATTAGGCAACCATCATATTCCTCCGGAGTAGCAACGCATATATGATTGACTTCAGATTAAACGCATGTTCTATATGAAGATTATTAGAGATGTCCATGGACCATTTACCATCATGTGGACTGCACGCTCGTTTGCTACTTCAGTCAGATAAAAAAAAAGTTTATAACCTGCATTAACATATAGGATGCTCATTATCACGCTTGACGTGACCAAGGCGTGCTAAGCCACGGGACTAATCTAGTCAATAATAGGTACATGGTTACAGCATCATCTGGCAACAGCATCAAAATAACTACTATTCATCCATTCATCCATCAGCCCTATGTGGTCCACTGCTGGACATAGGTCTGTCCTAAATGGCGCCACTCCAACCGGTCCTGTGCGTTCTGAATCCAACGGCTTCCCGCTGTTTTCATCTACTATTAGTATATGTTTTTCTGATTAAATCGAAGTTTGTGCATCTTATGTTTTATATTTATGTCTAAACAATTTTTTGAGCTTAGATTGAAAATGTAAGATGAAAAACTAGATTTTGATTAAAAAAGTTTTAGGGTGACCATAGTATTCTAAATTCGATGCCCAGTCAGGCAAACATTTAAATCGTTAAATAGTTACAACTTGTCAGCTAAATTATACCTACTTTAACCGTTATTTTCAGATAGTTATACCTGACGTATCTATAAATATTACAAATATTTAAAAAGGCTCATTATGTAATTTTACACAGCATGTGTAGAGTTGAGATACGACATTTACCTATACGTGGAATTGATTATTTCACACTAAAATACGAACTGGCAATGATTTATATGTTAAAAAACATACATACCTGATCCTGGTTGTTAGGCCAAACGGACACGCTAATTAAAAATGCATTTCTTCATAAGAATAGTGATAGACAACGAAGGTGGTTATGTTTTAGATTTCGTCTTCAGAAATGAAATGTCTTTATTTTTTGTATAGGCCTACGGAGGTACTTACAAATTGTTAGTTACATTTTTTTTCTTACACTACCACCGGATCGGAATACGACGTCAACTGAGAAAATCCGGCAAGAAACTCAGCAGGTTTGTCTTTTCTGTTATTTATGCCTAATTTTTTTTTAATATAATTACAATCATGTTTTTTTTAAATGATAATGAAAGTTAGCTCCAGTATCTTGCCAGAGCATAACTGCCTCTCCTATCTCTGCCTAATAACATCAGCGTCATGCCGCTATGTTTTGATCAGAAGGGTGTGGTAAGGAAGACATACTTTAACACCACCGCCACACCTATTTCTAGCGTGAAGCATTTCTTGCGTTGCGATGGAAGGGCGTGGTGGCCGGCACACTGTGTTATGAGGCGACCATCTTAGTCCTCCGGAGTAGCAACGCAACTATGATTGACTTTGGATAGAACCCATGTTCTATATGAAGTTGCTTACAGATGTCCATGGGCAGCAGTGACCACTAACCATCAGGTGGATTTCATGCTCGTTTGCTACTTTAATCATATAAAAAAACCGAAGCGTTCCATCTCAGTCCTCAAGGGTCATAATGCATCTGAGACTAACCTCAGGTAAGTCTGCTCTTGTATGGGTTCGATTACAGATGTCCATAAGCGACATTTGCCGCTCACTGTCAGTTGGATTGCATGCTTCTTGGCTACTTCCATATTATAAAAAAACACTTGTTTTTTCTTCTCCACTTACAAATGAGCAAGTATTCGTCCTGATGGAAGGCCATTGCTTTCCATGAGCACCTGAGATAAAGCCCAGATAAGACTAGACGGTTGATCATAGATAAGTTGTTGATCAAGAGCTGAGTTACAATGCAACGGGCTAGTATGACTTTCTCATGACACCCTTTAAATCAGAACACCATTGACCTAAACACTCTATTTCACACTTAAAACTAGTATTACACAAGTTACATTAACAAACTTTTGTGAAAATTTGACTGTTATCTGTTTAGTTTAGTTCTGGCAGTTAATAGTTATTTATATTTCCGACATGAAATCGATAAACGAAGGTTTTTGAAAGTCGTTTATTTTCTAAACACTAACGACAGTATGTCGTGTCGAGCGGCCTTAAAGCTATATTTGTATACGTTAATTAAACACTGGTCAGATTTTTAAATTATTGCACATATTATTTGCTATTAAGAAATATGGAAAATCCCCTCAACTTAATGACTCACAGATTATTTGGCATATATTTGAGGGATACGAATATACGTATAATAACAAATTGAGAATAAGTTTGAATAGAAGTCACATACTTGTTTTTCATTGTAAAAATTAATTTAGTGAGCATTCTATATATTTTATTTAGTATAATATTAAGATACGTAATAAGCCATTTCTTTATTTAATACAAATAAGAAAATTGAAATAGTCTGAAATAGGTATACCTATTTATATTATCACACTTAATATGGAATTAAGGTCACTAAGGCTTTAATTATAATGATTGAATGTATCTAAATCGCGGGGTCTTTTTTTAGCCTTCGTGCCTAATGAAAGAAACGGAAAGGTCCTTTCGCTTAACACGGAAAAACTAAGAACCTAATCCCTAGGCCATACTCCACGTGTTAAGTTGCTTTTTTTAAATAAAAAATACAAATGCAACGCATTGTTCATTCTTATGGAGGTGAAAGCCATGACTTTTATTACGTTGTTTACTGATGAGGTTTATGATTATGGTGGGTATGTTAAAAATAATATAAAGAGATTTTTACAAGGTTACATGTGACATACCTACTTACCTACTATTAAAACTAGAGTATATAAGTAGGGCGATAATTAACTATATTGTTGTCATTTCGGGCTGTTTGAAGGTCTGTGTTGATAGCGTCTAAGAATTATCATGTAAATTAAAGGATTGTAGAAGTTTTTATAGTAAGAATATGGAGGCCACTCATTAGTCTTAAGAATACGAGAGTATCAAAGAACTTGGTGTTGGAAGGTAGAGGCACAAGGCGTACGGTATTTACCCGCAGGGGGAGTAATTCATGGGCAAATTGCAAATTGTATACTTATTTAGAGTATGACTGTAGGTATATTTTAGAACTGGATAGATTTATTAAACGCATTATTACAACTATAAGGCAACCTTTTGCTGTTTATTTATATAGGTATAAATTTTTGGACGGTGACATTACAGTAGTCATGAATTAACAAAATACAAAAAGTAAAAAGTACAGTGTAGTTTGACCGGGGAGACACCACCTCCACACCTATTTCTAAGCATTCCTTGCGTTTCGATCACTTTTATATGGGGCGACCATCCTTGTCCTCGGGAGTAGCAACGCAAGTGTGACTGACTTCAGATGGAACTTATGTTCTATATGAAGTTGCTTACAGTCCATGGGCGGCGGTGACCACTTACCATGTGGTAGACTGCATGCTCGTTTCCTACTTCATTATTATAAAAAAGAAATAGATTTTTTGGTAAAAAGTACAAAATAATTCACTACCTTTAAGATATGATAAAATAAAACATCAAAACGAATTCTTATGTCCCTTTAATTTGTGACCTTGTAATTTCAATTAATTTCATTATTAAAGTACTTATATTGGACCTTTGAAAATGCGTTTAATATTTGGATTATGGGACAATAATTGATTATCAGAACGATCTATAGCTTAATTCACCATGTCTAACAAAAGAACAAGGACATAAGATTAATGATATGTTAAATTTGGCTCGAGGCTGTTACGTTGATCTCCTACGCAACCGTGACTTATACTATCATTTCTTATAGCATTAACAATGTCTTTTAATAAAAAAATCCTATTATCTTTATTTAAACTCGTTTTACAAAAGGCAAATGTTTATAATGCAAGTAGTGTATAGGAGACGGTCATGAAACATGGTTGTTTATGTCATGAATGTTTGTACTGCCACAAAATCATCAAGTATATGGATGAATACTGAAAGTGAAAACTTTAAATTGATATGACTTCACGTTGAGTAGGCTAATAATTACATTGTCAATTTTACTATAATTATTGTAAAAAATAGTTCTTGGCCTCAAAATAGCGGATTGGTACATATTTAATTTATTTCTACAGAAGGGCAGAGGCTTTTCCCTCAGAATAAAACGTGCAAATACGTTACACGTACATCTTTTTGAGTGGAGTTTGACATAAATGCATTTTTTAACATCTTTATTTTTTTTATATAGTAAACTTTAAAAAATAGAGGAAGATGAGTCAATCAAAAGTTTATTGCATTTCAACAGCGTTTACCGCATTAGTCAGATAAAAATAGAAAAGTCAGATCATGTGAAAAACGTCGGCTAGAATTTTTACACCAGACGTTGCGTAAATAGTTCTACGCATAATTACATATACATATACAAATACATATGTATACTTATTACAAAATAATGATTACCGACTTAAATGATATTACGATCGTGTGGTCAGAAAATATAAAGGCATAGATTCAGTATCACTTGTTCCGTTTAAATAATTATATTTTCACTAATAAGTGTGTAAAAAAAAGTGAAAAAAGCCTTATGTAAATATACAAAAAAGTGAATATACCTAAAGGTGGGCATTCACGTTACGACGGTCGCACGGACTGTCGCACGAACTACTGTCGTATAAGACAAGTTCGATCGTGAATGTCTTGGTCCTAAGGCGGACTGTACGGCCAAGGTCATGTCGCAGGTCCATTGAAGTATTTAACTTGAACTGTCGTTGCGACAGTCCGTGCGACCGTTGTAACGTGAATGTCCGCCTTCAGAGGAATTTCATATGTCATAAGGCTTTCTGTCAACGTTTTTTCTCTATAATACACCCTTTTTGATACAGTGTACATTGTAAAAGTTAAAAGATCCTTTCAACATAAGGAGTGTTGATTCAGATAAGCCCAATTTAAAGTACTAGTGAACTAGCTTTTTACGTACTTGATTTATTAATAAGATCAATCTTAATTCCAGCAGATGTAAGATCTTATACAGAAAAAGACTGCAAGACGTAAAAGGAATAAATAACTGGCGTAAAGAATTATTTTTATCTTCATACAAATGTCACTTGATGAGTGACAACATGGCAAGGCAACTTTTCAAATATGCTTATTACTCAACAAAATTATTTCACACATCATGTCAATTTAGAATTTCGCGAAATTAAATATCAGATCTGATTTGAGTGAAATGTACAAAATTTTTCTTTTGAGTATGATTATAATTTCCGTGACCGAAATGAAATGTATTGAACACTGTAATTAAAACCTATACTTTAATCGAATCTCTTTGGTTCAATATGAATGACAGGTAGTATGGAACGTATTTTCAGGATATTAAACGAAATAAGAATATAATCTGAGTTCTATCGTATTGTTAGGCTTTTATATATAACCAATGTTTTCCCATAAGACTCTAGCATGATAAATGACGTAATTAATCTGCGTGTCTCCACTTTCATGGGTAGCGGTTTCCTTCATCGTTATTTATATTGTTACAAAAAATGGTCCGGGATGTTATTCGATTATTTCTGCTTTTCTGTAGAAATAACAACGACTATTAAAAGGCAAGAGGTGTAAATCTACAAAAATGTAATATTTCCTACAGTTCCACCCGAAATACTTTATCAATTTAAAACGCTACGATAATAAGTTAATCATCTTATTATTATTTTTTCTTATCTGATTAAAGTAGCAAACGAGCATGCAGTCCACCTGATGATAAGTGGTCGCCGCCGCCCGTGGACGTCTGTAATCAAATTCATACAGAACATGGGTTCCATCTAAAGTAAATCACAGATGCGTTGCTACTCCCGAGGACTATGATGGTCGCCGCAAGTGAGAGTATGCCGGCAACCACACTCTTCCATCGAAACGCAAGAAATGTTTCACGGTAGAAATAGGTGTGGCGGTGGTATTTTCAGGTTGAACTACACTGGTCATACCATCTTCAATATTATAATATAAAACTTTGTGGGAATGTATGCGTGTTTGTTATTCTTTCAGGCCAAAACTACTGGTCGGATAACGCTGAAATTTTGTATACAGATAGTTTTTGACTTAGAATGACATACATAATTATATGATGCTCATTATCGTGGTAAAAATGACCGAAGAGAACTAATATGTCTCGTAACGTCTCGTGTTAAAAGGTTACTTCATAGTAATTTGCGAGCTTATTCTGATGCATGGTTATTAAGTTTAATGATCCAATTAAACCATCAAGAATTATTCCTTTTACGCTAGGATGGTATCTTTAACTCCTTAAGATCGAGGTTAGGCTTCAGGGATTAAGTTTTCCTCATAATTCCTTGTATATTTTCCGTTTTCTTTTATAAGGAAGTGCTTCTTGTGTAACGTTTAATCCTTAAGGCAATTTATTACTTCAAACAAGTTATGAGTAAATGTTATTACCTAAGTTGATTAAATGGCACAGTATCAGCGGTGCCGATAATATCAGCGATTCATGAGATATTTATATGGTTATTGGTTCACGATGATTTCGTTTTTCGTTTGGTCATAAGGTTAAACACGTACTCCATTAATCTCTTTAATATCCTTCAAAGTAAAATATGCTCACGATCTCTGTCCAGAAACTAAGGAGTCTAGAAGAGTAAATTAAGGATAATCTGCATATACTCGTAATAATATTCTTAAATCTTGTAGATGGGAAAACAACAATCGTTTGTCGCAATTTAAATCTTAATACAATTAAACATAAGACATGTGTGGATAAGCTCACTGTATAATTGGCACGTGTAAGGGCCAACATTTACATGAGTGGATGAAGATACCGAGTGGTGTGGCACTGATATCATCACAGGGGGATGGCGCCTCCGTGAGCAAGCTTCCTCGTTATTACACCATTATACACTTTCAGGCTCTACCATAATGTATTCGATCTTCGAATTCCGAACAAAGGTGCGATGTTATTGCGCTTAGAATTCCCAATGGATTTTCTGTGGATAATTTTTCGATTTGAAACTGCGGTTCAATTCAGCACTTCTGTTGGGTTTTCGTATCAGAATGGAATAGTCACATGGGTCTCAGGGTATTTTTGCATAGGTCTTCACAAATGTGTTGGAGGCATTTTATTTTCTGCTTAGTTGTAAGTACTTATTATTCGTATTTATTCATTGCACGAATACTATTAAACAATATTAATATTTTTATCATGCAATATTAATGTTATATCCACCTATTTACGATTATAGTATTATTCACTAACAATATTAACATGGTAAATATACCTGTAGGTATTGCGAATATGTTTTACATAATCTAAATGGTTATAGTCGGTCCCAATTATAACCTAATTACCTAAGAAATTTATTGGTCTTATAATGTCATGTATGTCTATATGGTTATTCGCTGCTATTAAGATAAAAAACATGGTTTTGGCAATTATTATTATTACTCGTATAATATTTTCAACCCACTTTATTTATCTAATGGTTAATGGTTGCAGACCTTAAATACAAGAGATATCAAAATCATGACAAGCGTTGACTTCGTTGGAGATTGGAAAGTTGAAACGGTTTTTTGTTGGCATAAAGTAGTAAATGAGATGGGGTCCATCTGATGGTAAAAGGCCATGGACATCTGTAAGTTGTACTGATGAAAGTGCCCAGCAGTGTGACAACAATAAGTAGACGACAGTTCAACATTGGTTTTTATAGAACATTTTCTGAACGTCAATAAACAATCTTCTAGCACATCGGTATGAAGAAAAAACTCCAAACCGTCACTTAGTGATACGTGACGGTTTCGTTATTTAATTTTCCCAGAGTTAAATATCGTAACACTACGTAACTGCTGTTCCGGGATTCTGTTTTTTATTACGATCGGCATGATTTGCATTTTACCTATGTACGCGTTATTTGTGTACATTACGAGATAATTAGCGGAATTCGGTTATGCTTCAATTCAATTGCTAGGATATGATCAACCCGATTTTCAGAATAGTATTCCTATTAAAACATTTCAAAAATATATTTTTGCAATGTGTTTAGGTCATTACATACTATATATATTATAAGGTGGCATAGCATATGTACACTTATTTTTCGCCGAATAGTATCTTTGGGACTGTGAAGTATAATTGTTTTATTTTGTCAGATATCGTACAATTGACTGATATGTACTTGGCACGGAATTTATATAAATATAAAAGGAAAAAACTGACTTAACTACTGACATATCAACGCATACGCGAAACTATTGCACCTAGATATTTTGTACAGGATTTCCTTTCATGATGTAAGCTCTAAGAAAGGATTTTCGGAAAATCCCTCCCACCCTCTAAAGGGGTGAAAAACGAAGGCAAAGTATGTATGGGATAACGTGATTTCTGGGTCCAATCTACTTCGAATTTCGGATAAACATTCTTTAACAGAATTTATCGAAGACGTGTTTCGTATTTCGTGTCATATCAACGGTCAGTCCAAACTACTATAGAAAAAATAGGGTGGCAAGTTTGCATGAAACATCAATTTGGATGCAAACTTATTAAAACTTAGTATCTGGTTCTCGCATTTAACATGACGAAAATCTTTTTCACCTTTTTCGGAAAATTAATCTCTCTAAAAGGTTAAATTAGGGGTAGATAATATTTTCGGATACCGCTAAATTTGATATATGCTCCGCGCGAACTCATTGATTTTTTAGTCATGTCTCAGCTACAAGTCGGAAATAAGAGTGATAATGTGGATTTTAGAGCCGAATCTATATGTGTTATCATTTTGCAAAGTTCCTCGGATTTTTTTGTAATAACAAATGCATCAATAAAGCGGCAATATATTTTAATCTTACATACCAGTTTATTTATAAGGCAAGGCAGCATTGCTTTTCTATGTCTTAGTCTCTACAAAATCAATGTCATAATTATCATGTACCTAATGAAGTAGGCGTGCGGACATTGCTGTTTGAATAATAGCCATTCATTTTTATTAATGAATAGTATGGGTCCGTATTAACTAAGTCGTGTTGTTATGAATTGTGTGACGTGTTGTAATTTTCTGACCAACGGAATTTTCTTAATATCCTTTATCTTTCTCGTATGATAATTTCGTACAAAAGAAAATAAAATTTTAATCACGATATTACTTTGTAGAACGTTTCTAACGAAACGCAGTTTGTTATTTTTTGTACTTCTGTCTTATTTTATTTATTAAGAGACGAGAATTGTGTGGGCACACAATAACGCGATTTACCACTCTGTATCGAAATATTGCCATAATATTAGGAACTCGTAAGTCCTAAGTATTAGCACTAGAGATTATTTAATCTACGGGTAAAATCGATTTTAGCGTTTCTATAATTCAATTTAGATAAGATCTCATTACCTTTTTTATTATTGTACGCTTATTCGGAAATGTACCAAATATTACTTTTGATTTGAGTAGTTTACGACCTAAAGCGCATTTGGTACTCTCAAAAAAAAAATTGAATTTGACGATTAATGTAATCATATAAATTCATTATCTGCATTGCAATGTCATTATTTATTAGGGAAGGTGTAAAGTAGAGGACGGATCCATCCCCGCTATAGGCTATATAAATTGTTTTCCCGCCACGAGGCTCAGTTTTCGGTCGGTGCGTTTTCGAAGTTGGCAGCGCCTGCGCACAGTTGTATGCGCGGGTATATTGAAATTGTATTAGTGATAGCTGATGCTTGTAGAATAGGCTGCCAATAAATACAACCTGTGTTGTGATTTGTGTTCTGGAGTCAGGGAGGCGACTCATTTGTAAGTAAAGCTTTTATATTTTTATTCAATAAATATTTTTTAATAAAAATATATATTGAATTTCCTTTTCTTGTATTTTTAATTTTACCGGTTTTATTTATATATGATTATATTTAACATGTGAAATATAACAAATAAGATCAAAACTTAGAAATTAATGACTTATTTATTACAATTTAAAATACTCGTCGAATGGTTATTTTAAATATTCGTATATATTTTATCCGGCTTCGAATTTATTTTTTATATAAAATACTTAATCGTAATAATCGATCTAAACATCTTGTATATTTATAGGCCTCCTTATACGTAACCATTTCCTTCCTTGCGGATAATCAACGGCAGGTTAAAGGCGTTTGGCGCAAGTAATTAGGTATTGCGCTCCTTTCAGTAACAGATAATTAAATTTATTAATAGCGTTACTGCGTTCTTTTAATAAGCATCGTTAGCTAATTATGTTATGTTCTCAAAATACACTTGTGTAGTAATTGCCCGTTGCTAAGCGTGGGTGTTCTTTTAATATAAGAAGCTTACTTACTTTTAGCAGAATAAGTGTAATTTAGCTGCTTTCGCCGTCTATACGTACATTTGGGACTTGAATAAAGAGCTCTAACTCGAGGGCCATGAAACATTTTCTTTGCACTGCTAGCGAGTGTTGAGTGAATTTCACCAGATTTCGCTACAATACGCACCAACATTTCGTGGCCTTATAAGGTCGAAAACATACATTTATCATACTACTCAATACCGTTTGCAGCTCTGAGATGCTAGTGATGCTTGAGGCAATGTTTCCTTATGACGTTTCTTTTTAGTAATGAATAAGTGAATATTTTTTTATGACACAAAAACATGAAATTAAGTAGGTGGTGTGAAAGACCGGTTAAATGTGTTATATGCACTTTATGAGTTATTATAGGTTTATAAAAAGATTAATCTATATCGTAATTCTGTTATCCGGTTTCCAAAAAAGGTAATTTCCTCCGGTACGAGTTTCTCTAATAACGAACTGCAATATAATATTCTGCAGTATCACATTTATGCTCACGTTGCCTTTGTGGCTTATACACGAACCGATTTCTAAAGGAATGGAAGCGTTAAGCTTAAAATTCATCAATATATAAGATAAAGGTATCTAAGGTATCAAAGGACGTGCACTTGTCTGCATATTAATAAGGTTTTCGATATACATTGACGCTAAAAGTTATCCATTTTAACTACGTACGTGTTTTAGCTATAAACTTTTTTTTGTATGGAATCACTTTTATTTACGAATTTAATACACTATATTACATATTAATTAAAATACTAATTATTTGATTTAACAAAATATAAAAAGAAAAAAGAAACTATTTACAAAATGTACATATATACAAAACTATAAACTTAATATTATTATACAATAAATTGAGTAATATATAATTTTTATTACCTACAGCAGTTATATTATGTTGGCACGCTTTATTTTTCTAATCTGTGAGGATAATTATTGTCTATATTAGATTTACAGGGGAATCATTAGGGGAATTATTCTCTACATCGTGTCAATACATAGCGATTTGATACAGAACTACAACTTTAATCTTATTAAACCGACGAGGTTATGTGATTTCGTTTGCGAATTTGCATATCACATGACTAACAAAAGTAAAAGTAATATTTTGGATATGCTTGCTATACTACTTGTGGAGAACACAAGCCGGTACAACGCCTGATAGGGACCGAAGCAGATGATTAATACTTCAACTTATTCCGGGATATTGCATATATTTTTCTAAGTCTAAATATAATTTATAGATTCAAGCGTATGGAGTTAATTATATGTTTCACTTTCAGTCTAAGACACTCATAGGCTTCACTAATAGGTTTTTTTTTTGACTAAAGTAGCAAACGAGCATGCAGTCCCCTTGATGGTAAGTGGTCACTGCCGCCCATGGACATCTGCAATCAACTTCATACAGAACATGGGTTTCATCTGAAGTCAATCACAGATGCGTTGCTACTCCCGAGGACTATCATATGATGGTCGCCTCATATGAAAGTGTGTAAAGAGAGTATTTATTAGTAGGTTCAGATTTTTGAACTTTTCTGAATTTTTGAATTTTTGAAATTCTTGTAATCATAATTCAATTATAATTATACTATTTACTGTTATTCTGTTACTGTACTATTGCTGTACGTTAGTTATGATTGTCTACTAAACACAGGTAGGGTCGACGTAGAAAGGCGTAATAGAATAAAATAAATAATATAGAAAAGTGGTAAGATTATTCTTCTTGATTTGATTTGATTGATCTGCTTTTTATTTAAGATGTTTCCTACGGTGTAGTCTTTTGAGTAACACTTCTGTTCAAATTTGATAGAACTCTTATTATACGATTTTTTAGAGTAGTTTAAGTAACATGTGTGATCGTTTGCTGATTATGCAGGAGAGATACGGGGGGAGTTAAATATAGAACATTATTTTTTTTGAAAATGAAAGAGGCATTTGTTTTCCTTAGCTAAATGATAGGAAAACGATATATGAAATGTTTTTGCATGTCCAGAAGGAGATGCCCTTGTCAAGTAATGTTAGCAACAGTATCTTAATATTAATTAAATTCCAAACCCAAATTTTGCTTCAGTTATATAAAAATGTACTTTTAGAAAGTAGTTAGTGACTTTGAGATAAATTAATCTTTGGAGGTTAATATTCGCTTGTTATACTACAAAAATATTAATATTAGGCGATTTCATAAAACATGAAAGATTTGCTTACAATCTACTATGTGCTATCATTAAAAATATTTTAAGAATTTTATCGATAGTATTATACCATAGTAATATAAAGAGGTAAACGAATTTTCAATCGATTCGTTTATAATATTTAAGTAAACAGAGTATATTTAACCATTGTCTTTCAGAATTTCACTGCTGTATCTATATATGCAAGCAATAAATTAATGCGATTGTTTGCAATTCGCCATTGGCAACAGTTATTTTCGTGCGTAATTAAATTAAACAAAAAATACGGACGCCACGTGACATCGGGTACATGTTAAACATCGAAGTAGAATGTTACTCAAAAAATATAAATTTAATTAAACGTAAAAGTTATATGCCTACAGAGTTAGGAATATAATTATAAGAACAGAGTTTCATTACTAATTTAAGATTTTGCATGTTTCCTGGGAGTCTGAGTTGTTAAAGGTGTTAGAACCAATGTAGTTCGATCTGGGAGGTACCACCGCCACACCTCTTTCTAGCGTGAAACATTTCTTGCGATTCGATGGGAGGGTGTGGTTACCGGCACACTTTTATATGAGGCGACCACCCTAATCCTCGGGAGTAGCAACGCATCTGTGATTGACGTCAGATAGAACCTATGTTCTAAATGAAGTTGCTTACAGATGGGTAATGTTAATTTCTTAATGTCCATGGGCGGTGGTGACCACTTACCATCAGGTGCTATTTATACGCTAGTCTATTTTTGAAAAAAAAATACTGTACAGTACTTAAGTGAAGTTATTTCCAAATTATTATGTTAATTTTGGATGTATTATTTACTTAAAGATAGATTTTGGTTACTGTATGTAATGTATGTTTTAACTTTAAAAAATCTTCAAAATACTTACAATACTCCTAATAATGATCCTAAAAATACTTTCCGTAAATAATATGAAACAAATATATTCTGTTTAGATCAACGATGGATTTTTCGTAAATATTAAGCAATTTCTAGAAAATTACAATATGTTTTAAAATACTTTAAATTATTATGAAAATAAATGTTTGTAAATATTTACTTACCTACAGAATTCACAGTAAAATTATTTATTATCCTACAGCAATGTCATGACATTGTCACCTGTGCGTTTAAATATATTCGATTTTAATCACGTAGAAATCGCATACAAATAAAACTGAATATTGATGATTTATACTTATAAGTAGGTGCAAAGTATGCAAATTAAGGTAGATTGATATTAAGCCAAAATTTTTCATTTCACAGCTACCTACTCTAGATACCTATTTTTTTTTATTTTGCAGTTGAGTTCTTTGCTGCAACTTTCCTGTATACATACATAGTAATCTTCTCAGCACATTACTATGTATACATACATTCAGTTACTCAATTTGCTAGTAATCATTGCAGCATGATAACAGGAATTCATAGGAAGGATGAGGTGACGAATTTTCTATATGTACAAAGGACATGATTCAGGAAAATATTCAGCGCTTTTTCGTCTGGACGGCTCACTTCAATCGGGCACGGTGCCTGGGAGTGTTAGTCCTGATTAAAATAAAAAAAGTTACGTCTAAAGCACATATAAAATATTGTAGTCAATCCATTATTGTCCCACTGCTGGGTACTTGTGTTCTCTCAGAATGAGGGAGTTTTAGGCCATAGTCCTACACTTATCACACCCCTGACTTTTTTTAGAGACCTGTCGTAGGTATGTTCGGTTTCCTCATGAGTTTTTCCTTCACCCTAAAACAGTGATAAATAATTTCTAATACGCATATAGTTTTAGAAAAATCAGTGCTCTGCGTGAGATTTGAACCTCGCACTTCCCGATCGAGAGAACTAGCATCAGCTATTATGCTATCACTGCGCATATAAAATATAGTTGTTACAATTTTTAGTTTTTATTCTTTATCCACATTACATTACGCTTTACGTATTGTCCTTAGTACCGTACATAATGTAAAATAAATATATCAAGTAAATAAAAATAGAGGCACAATAACGTATCTATTATTTTGCTCATATGTATATAGACACAAGTGAAAGATATAATTATGTAAATACACCTTTTGTTTTACAAGATGTTTAAACTGAATAAAAGCCACATTTTGAATTACAGCTGCATATAATGCATAAATTAAGTTTAGAACATGTTTAATGAATTTTATATTAAAATTCATTATATCTTTCCACAGCTCTCGTTATTTTTTTAGTTAACTGTTCTTGATAACGTAATTAAAATTGTGTCAATGACTTGCAGCTCACGTGTGAGTTATTTTGAGGTGCTTGCATTCTGTTAACTAGTGCGCTATCTTTTTGGAATGTTTTTTGCTAGCTTCAATCAATTTAAAACGAAGCAAGTTTAATTTTAAAAAATCTGTCATTAGTTTGCACATCAAAAATGAAAACTTTTTAGGTTCACAAACTCGTAAATACTATTTATGGCTTGTTAAGAAACTAATGTTTTACATGTTATAAATGGGTATAACTTATATATACTGTCAGGTATGGCCTGAAAGCCTGATGGTCACGCGAGTTTATTGCTTTTTATCATCCCGAAAGTTCGCAACGTGCTCAAAGAAGTTTTCCCTACATAAACATTTTATGATTGCCTAAATAAAAACGTACTTCTAATTTCTTAACCAGTTAGGTCAATAGTAAAATGTTACCAGTTACATTAAGTAAGGCATTAATAAAATACCTAACAAGTAAATATCATTAAATCGATAAATAACTTCCTCGTTTGATTTAGAAAGTACACATTTCAAATATGAACTTTCTAAATCAGGTTCAGTCGAAATTTTGATTGAACTATATATTTCATAAAGGCTTACATAAGTAGTTATTAATATAATAACTTGTTAGATTAATTTCTTCATAGAACCATTTACAGTCTTGTGTTTGCTGCAAACATGAAAAATAAATAAAAATGAACTTTATTTTCTGTTTTAAAATTCAACATTAACCTAGATATTCAATTGATATATTTAAGTATTTAATTATGTAACATATTAACAATATGTAACACTCTCAATTATCTTTTAATATTATAAACATTTATAATTTTATGAATGTGTTTTAATTTTGTGTCCGAGGGTAATTTAAATTTAAAGAACTATCACGTTTGCAGTCGTTTAGGAAGGAGAAATATGGTCATGTCCGGTTTACTATTAGAGCATTTACTCTTAATATTCGACTAGACTTGACCGTAATTTGTAATAATTACGTACAAAGAATATTTTTATTTAAGAGCACATGGACGCAGAAATGATCAGACTACGTTGTGTATGTTTTATGTTGATAAAAATATTTTTTTATGTTTTATTTCAGACCTCCATAAAGGTCATCCAAAAAAAATACCATTATTGTAAGAAAAATAAATTCATTTACAAGTACTAAATGTATATTATACTTAACCATATCAGGTGCGAAATGTAGATCTTACGAGATAAACCATCAATTCGACACATTGTGTAATAACTTGTTTGGTTAGCTCATAGTTACTGTTGAACCACTAATTATTATCTATACATTTACCACATTAAAGTTGCACTGAACACGACCATAAAAGGTGCTCTGCGGTTAACGTGGTGGATATATTCTATTTCCCCAGTGACATGATAACGTAGTTTGTCAGAGCTAAGATGTCAATGTTAAATCGGCGCTTTTTTATAAACACAGTTTTGCAGGAAATTATATAATTATTACTAGCTAGTCTGTTTACTTTCGTTGGTTTTTTACTGTAGCTGATAACATTTTTCATTTGAACTTCGGATTTAGGAAACACACACTCTATATAGGAATCGAACAATGTGTAAACAATCGAATTAATCTATCGAGTCGATAATTTGAATTATACAGAATAGTGCCGGAAGTATTTTATTTATTTATTTATTTAAACCTTATTATACATATGTTAATATGGTACAAAAGGCGGACTTAATGCTAGAAGCATTCTCTACCAGTCAACCATTGGGCTAAGCAGAAAACATGCAAGGCGGTATATGATTACTTATATATAGCTAAAATAATAGATATAATGATATTAAAAAAATAAATATTATAATTATTATACATCTATTAGGAAACATGTTAAAGTTGAACAACACAGTTTAAATTACAGAAAGTTTTCGAGAAAATAGGATTTAATGTATCGACATTCTTAATAATTCAAATTATGATATATGACACCAATGTGACATAGGTCCTCGTGGTGCCACTCCCGACTCCGGAGGTTTCACTGTTACACTTATTTTTGCTTTATAGCAGCAGTGTTAAGAGTTGCAATGTTTTGGTATAAAGGAAGTGGTAGTGGATAACTTATTCCAGGGTTCTAAGTTCTCAGAAAGAGCATCTGTGCCCACGTTCTAGTAAGACTTATCTTATGTGGGTAAATTTCCATAGCTACAACTGTCCCCCTTAACTTCGAGTAGATTACAATCTTATTTGCTAGTGCTACAGAAAACAAACAAGTCGATTTTGTTTGTGTTTATTTACCTTATGAACAGAATCGTTTTCAGCATTTTGTTCAAATGTTTTCAAAACTCAGTCAATACACAAAACAATTTCAAAACAAGGAGTGCAGGGCAAAGGAAATGGTCTGATTATAAAGTACAACGGGATGTTGATTACATGTACGAAGTTGCTTGAATCTTGTTACGTCGACCGCAAGCTGATTATTACTTCGAGTGTATGCAAAGCTTTCTCCCACACCACCTGTACTTAGAACTTATGTAGTATTAAGTACATTGCACACGCCCAATACAGGAATGTAGAACGTTAAACAATGAAAACATAAAGGCTGGTTTGGTAAGAATTTGTATCATTATTTGTATTATTATTATCATTTATTATTTTTCACCAATTCGCACTTGGCTAGCGCGGTGGACTATGGCCTAAACTCTCTCATTCTGAAAGAAGACCCGTGCCCAGCAGTGGGACAATAACGGGTTGACGAGAACCTTTTTATCCTGCCATTAAACCAATTTCAGTAGAGTAGTATACGCATCAAGCCTTCCCTTGTTCCGCGGTGAATCGTAAAAGGGCTTAAAGACAGCTCATAAACTCACGGAATAAACACTATAATAACTTTCGCACTCTAAGAATATTGTATTTTTATTTTCTAAAAAATATTTACGAATGGTCGCTTCATCCTCAATCGTAACATTAAATTAACATTCGATTTGCGTTAAACTAAAACTTTGGATCTTATTCTATTTTCCAAATGTACCGAAACAAAGTGTTCGCACACATTTGCTAATAAAACCGCCGATCATCAAAAGAAATAATTAACCAGACAAACATGCCAAAATTTTCCTTTTTTACCACTTAACCTTTGACGGTTTTTACGTTCAAGATGTATAAATTAGGTTTTTACGCGTATTTACCAATTTTTCACATCGTTTGATATTTAAAACTAGTATGGTAATATATTCCAGAACAGGTAAAGTTTACACTATATTCGTGGAATACCACAAATAAATATTATAACCTTAAAAGCAAAACCAATTTGGATGTAGTAATTACATGCGAGGATCGTAATAATTACGTCAATCGATTCATTGGCTGGTGTACTAAAGATGTAATTTATAATTACCTTCGAATCAAAATCTAATTACGCTTACATAAAAATAGAGAGTAAATAATACCTATTATTTAATCGAGCGTGAATGAGTGTTAAATTGCACATTACATTGACTCTTAACAATAAATAAATATTACATAAAGTATTAACTTTTTTATACTTTGATTTTTAATGTAAAGAAAAGCCTTAACGACTGTCAAAGAATTGGGATGAAATTGTGGTCAAATAAATAGTGTTCACTCAAGTGTGTCAAGAAAAAAATGTATTTTTGTATGTCCATTTTTTTTCACGTGTAATTCTTTTCCCATTTAAAAGTATGAGGTGTTGTTACATTCCATTCCGAGACACTAACGACTCGTATATGAAATTTTCTAAAATATAAAACTTATCAGTACCCTTTTTTCGGTATGGTATACTACTGCATTTTTTTTTTATTTGATTGAAGTAGCAAACGAGCATGCAGTCCACCTGATGGTAAGTGGTCACTGCCGCCCATGGACATCTGTAATCAACTTCATACAGAACATGGGTTCCATCTGAAGTCAATCATAGATGCGTTGCTACTCTTGAGGACTATGATGGTCGCCTCATGTGAAAGTGTGCCGGCAACCACACCCTTCTATCGAAACGCAAGAAATGTTTCACGCTAGAAATAGGTGTGGCGGTGGTACTTCCCTGGTCAAACTACAATGGTTCTACCACCTTGCATTTTTTATGTTGTCAACTTTTTAAAACATTCAAACTGTTACTTATACTGGCATTACTAGCACTAATATTTAAGTCAAGGACACTAGATTGCATAGGGTGCGGAAAGTACCTTCGTTACAAAATGCGTAATTACGATTACCAATTTTTAAGGCTGCATTTTACGTTTTACATTACTGCGGTAGGTGTGGTAAATGACGTTTATTATTTTTTTAATAAACTTTTAAGAAGTAGTTTAACTACTAGTTATGGGAATTTCCTTAAATCGCGGCTGCAAATTATTAAGGAAAAAGATTGAACAAAAAAATTGGTGTTTATAATTTCGAGACCAGTTTTATTTCGCTAGATAACATCTTTATTCAGAATTTAAAATGCGGACATGAGTTATTTTAATATACCTACAAAAAACTAAATAACTGTCCCGATTTAGATATCAGTATTAAAGCTTTCCGTTATTGGAGTAAGTATATCTGAATATTAAATATTTTTAAGTTCTCGACCAGCAAATACTTATTTGGTCACTCTAACAAATACCTATACATTTCGTTCTTTCCTAATGTTGATTGAGGTAGAAAAGGCTCAAAGAGCGTGGTAAATGAATACGAAGATCAATTACAGATTATTCTCGGCGTTAATCTGAGCTCGGTGGTTACTGAGCACGTGAACAGTTGCGACAAATTTTGTAACAGCGACTATGCAATTCGACAACTTTTACTGTGCACAATATGCAACTCCAAACCTGCGAGTGTTCCAAGTTCAGTCGGTCGATTACGTTTGTAGTTTGTTACATTATACGAATGGCTTTACAACAGGAATTTCCATGTTATATTATACTAACAGTGTCACGCGACTATACTCGTGTTTAAAAAATAACGAATTCAGCGGTTCTGTCGGATTAAGATTGTTGGTTTAGAAGGGACGAAAAACTACCCGCTTAGAACCCCTTTTCTTCTAAAAAGGAGGTCGCATGTCTTGTAAAAATCTCAATAAACATTTTTATTTCGGCCCATACCATAGATGGATGACCCTGAAGTTAGAGGTTTTGGTGTAAGAAATATATGTGTATAAATAGCAACCAGCTTTTTTACGTTTCTGCTACCTAAAAAATATATTATTAATTTGTTAGATATTATACCTAATTATTTTAGTTTTTTCGTAATGTATAGTGTATCAATGTAAGTGAGCATATTTAGTCATATATTGTCTGGGGTCTTAATCGTTTCGTATATCTTGTACTTTCACATATTATGAAGTTGTGGTTGAACTAGTTATGTATTTATCAATTTATCAATCTCGGGCAAATATGATAATCAAATTTGAAACATGAATTGTTATAGTTGATCAATTACAGTGTATTTGGTTTGCCTGATCTTTTCTTGAGATATAAAAATAGTAGAAAAAAATCAGGTAGAATATAAAAAAAAAAAAATATTGACAAATAACTGTTTAGATATAAGACATAATAGTTATATCGTAAATCTAATAAATCTTCTAAGATTACGAAGGTTGTATTATCTTCATATTAATTCTCCTTTAAAAAAATTAAGGCTGCCGCTCACGGATGGTAGAACAATAATAAGATGTTTACGTATCAACACTCTTTATTGCACAATATAGATTAATAATGTCTTCGCGTGCGGGTAATTGAATTAGCTCTCCTTTTTTAACTAATTTTCCGGTAGTAGCGAATTTCCTTTTTGTACATCAATAATCCATTAGAGTGATCATATTAATCAAAAATACAAATAAAAAAATAATTCCTAAATATTTTGAGCATGACCAGCGCTATCAGGGTACAGATGTTTTAAAACAATTGAAATAGACATGTAAAAAAGTTACATATCTTTAGAAAATCGCGTAACAGAATATCATCCGTGGGATAACTTATGTAATGTGTTTCAGGAAATGACTTAGAACTGCCATTTTAAGCTTCAATGCAAGCAAAATCTGTTATTGCTGCCACGCTAATTCTCATAATTAATCAGCGTACCTACTCTTTGAAAATGCCAAACACATCCACCTTTGAATTACGATGTCTTATATCTCTCGCACGTTTTTATTCCATACCATAATCGCTGTTAGGAGTAGAAATAATAGAATAGATGTTATGAAAGATGTGGGACGTAGGTGGAAGTCAATCGTTGCATTACTGTTAAGAAAAAAACGAGTATCAATAGATCGTTCCATATCTTCGAGGAAGAATTTGCTACAAATCAATGTTATAAAGGCCTAAATAAATTTAACGCATCAGCAAGTTTTCTCAATTTTCATCGCTTACACATTGCATGGCTTAATTGTTGAGTAATTAATGCGAAAATATGTAATCTTAACTCATAAAGGTTTTTACTATTGCGTCAACAACTCCGCCCTACTTATTTCGCCCTTTCTATTATTATTATTTTTTTATATCTGACCGAAGTAGCAGACGAGCGTTCAGTCCTCCTGATGGTAAGTGGTCACTGCCGCCCATGAAGATCTGTAATCAACTTCATACAGAACATGGGTTTTATCAGAAGACAATTACAGATGCGTTGCTACTCCCGAGGACTAGGATGGTCATATAAAAGTGTATTGGCAACCACACCCTTCCATCGAAACGCAAGAAATGCTTTACGTTAGAAATATGTGTGGCGGTGGTACATCCCCGGTCGAACTACTGGTTCTACCACCTTCAATATTAGGCCGAATTAAAAAGCGCTGTTCTTGGCACTGCTGTATTGGTGATGCACTCGTCTGAATGAAGTTCCTGGAGGTATCAAACATGACTTATAAATGCAGGTAGAAGTCCCTTTGTATTTGTCGATAACACATGCTTGTTCATTTGTAACTACCAGTACATGAAGAAAGACAAAATGGCCCAATAACATGAGAGGTATTGCTGACCCTAATGTGAAGTTGATGAATTGATTGCTGACCATCCATCTCATTTATGTGACTGTTTGCAGATTCATATTATACTCATGTTATTAGCGATATTTAATGTGCAAATACATTAAGTCATTGTAAAAATATAATATTGGTTTAGCAATTCAAACAGTTCTAGAGAATTCGCTCCTGTCATTCTGAGAATACATAACTATGGCTTAATCAAGGCTAAGGCAAAGAACTAAATCAAGGTAGTACGTTATGGATGTACATTTAACGCTTTAATTGTCTTAAATTATGGAGATATAGATAACGTATCTATAACTGTTACAATAGTTACTTAGATATGTTAGTTACAAAAAGATTAAGATAAGTTTTTTGATATCTAAAACCTCTTATTTAATACTAATTTGTATTCTTATAACGTTCACTATTTATTCACTCAATAATAACTGTTGTTTAGTATAATATTTAATATTGTGTCAATTGTCAGTTAAATATAAGCAAGTGCTTAAGGCTTATGCGATTGCGTTTACCGCTCCGGGTTTGATTCTTACGGAAAACTATAATTTATGCAGAAATATAAGTGTGAATTAGGGGACATAAAAAACTGTCTTTCTGAAAGGAAATAAACAGTAAGCATGATGATTTATTTTCATAATACAGGAAATATACACATTTTATTGATAATCGAAAAATTTGATTGATTATATCAATTAATTATTAAAAAATATATGTGCGATTAGCCTAGATTTCGATACAGGTTTTTAATATAGGAGGATGAAAAACATGTACGTGTGTTAGGAAGTGAAAATTACATTGCACAGCCGAAAATGTGTTGTGTAATTGGCTATTTACGAACGGAAGAAGTAGTCATATAAACATATTGCAGAGGGAAATTTATTCGGCACCATAAATCTACAATTTTGTAGGGTTTTTGTGATATTGCCGGTATAAATGTTTTACGTTTGTAAGTATAAACTCAACGTTCAATGAATTGTAGGTTATTTATTATCAATTATTCATATAAATAAACGGCAACAATGAATTATAAGTCGTGTCCTTTTACTACGCAAGGCAGTTTACGAGTAGTGTGTAAAATTATCATTGATACATTTTTTGTCTGTGTTGTTTTATCGTACCAATACTATAAAATCGATCGCCGAAAGGAAACAATGTAACAGTTTTAATAACAGGCTTTAATGTAATGGTGTATTTATATAAACCAAATGATTTGTAACATTTTTGATTTTAATGTTAGGTTAGGTATGAGGGCGGTGATTCTTTGAGAGTTTGAGAATTGCGTAGATAATGAGAGACACGTCAGGAGTATTTCCTACTTTGTAGCGTAGAAGCCTAGCATTAGCGTCTAAGCTAGTGTCTACTGTATTTAATTCCATACAATTATCAATTCACATAATCTCTTGCAGTACATTAGCACGCTGTTCGTAGAACACGATATCGACTTACAGAATATTTTGTCGTGATCTAATATTTATGTGGGCACAGGACCCCACTCAACAACTATTATTTATACATTTTGTGGGCATAAATACTTCATGGTTATCGTGATAAAGTTTTCAATAGACGTCAGTTGAAACACGAACCGTACATTTATATTTACCGTCGATGTTTATTTAGTGTAGTAAATTTTGTTATTGTGATATTGTAGGAGGTCGTGGTCTTAGACGAATGAATTTGACTTCACAGTAAAGCTCTGCTGTCTTTTGAACTGAACGATTTAGTAAGTAGTAAGGAGTGAAGTAGGCAATATAAACTCCTCAGAATCTGTCTGAGAAATCAGAATTTTCTGAAGGGTTTAACTGGTTAAAATTGGATTCTTATTGATAAATAGGATTGGATAAATATACATAGTAAGTATCCAAGAGCATATTTCCGGAACATCAGGAAAAAAGCTGTCAACTTGATGCATTTTATATACAAATCTACGACGACTTGTTTTTTTTCTCTACCAGAGCACAATAAGCCAGCGTAGTTGGTGCATTCTCATTAGTAGAATTATACCGCTTTGATGTTTATAAAAAAATAAGCACATGGAAATGTATTTTTATAATTATTTCTAATTTACAAATTCAATTAATGATTTAACACGCTATTTCTTTTATTTAATAATTCATAATAATAAATAAAGGTCATAACATAAATTTGTGGTTCAGTCATAACCTTACATAAGATTATATGCGAAAGTAGTAGAAAACCAAATTCCAAGCGATATATATCTTGTAGTTATTTTTATCTCTATAGCCAATAGCATAAAGTCAACAATGTTTGTAAATAAAAACGATTGCAACAACATAATATATTTATTCTATCATTCATTCCACTGGCCTTAAATGTTTGTAAGTTAACTGACATGTCAAATACCACGGTACGAGAGAAATATTTGAACTTATATGGTAGTGTGTGTAATTAGCCATTTGTAAGCAATTCAGACGCAAAGAATTCTTAAAGAATTTTCATTAATTTAATTTTCGTAGGTATCATTTATATTTTTCATGTATGTTTGTTATAAAATCTTTAAGGTTCGACTCCAAATATACTACCATAACACCGATTTCTGGCTTGTGATGACGGTGTAGCGCTGATTGGTTTTGATTTGAATGTTGCGCTAAGGGAAATACATACGGAACGTTCCAATTTAGTCTTCACAAGTAGCCCTTTATCTATGGCCCACCTTAGGAAGTATAATACATATTTTTGGGATGATTATCAGGATCGATAACATGCTCATTGGCTTTTGTAATTAAAAAAAAAACATTTTATATATCATCATATCCCTCATCATTTTATTATATATCCAATTGTATATCTATGATGCTTGTAATTTCCAAGGAATAATTTGGAACGCTCCATGTACTACCACGTTTAGACCGAAGCATGGTATTGACGCTGATTGCTTTGAGGCGAAAATATAATTGTAATGCGGTAATTACAAAGGTGTAACCAACTACATGGCCTTATTTTTTATTACATTTCGTTCATAAAACCTCGCAATTCATGACAAAAATTCCATGCAGCTTATCGTACAATCTGTCAACATAGTTCAACTTATTTTTATGTATGAATCTAAAAATAAGCGCCGTATTGATATCAATAACAGGAAAGTTTCATAGTCTTAGTATTAAAATTATTCCAACACGATATTGCAAAGACAATACTATTCTAGAAGGTAAAGCGACCTAGTTTCATCAATATAATCTTAATTAACATTAAATTATAGTCTTACAGCTCTGTAACGATATTAGTATCAACAATAATACTATTATACATACCTAAGCTATTATTTAACTTTTATGAACAGAAGGTCAGTGTAACGCACTATGCAATTATAGCCTTTTCTTTTACCGAATGATGTAAACATTATAGTAGCAGCTTGCAACATAATGAGAGTAAAAAAAGTTGATCATAAGTACTGTAATATTGCAAATTGCTTTGTGAAATCAAGTGCTTTACCTCGTTCGAGGCCAAGGCTCTTTACCGGACAAATGATTAAATAACTTGCACCAGATTCCAACCTCGTTCAAATACAATATTTCATATTTATCGAGGTGTCCAGATTTTTATGGAATTGCATAGACTACTTAATTTATGTTTTACTCTGTAATGTTTTCTATCTATGCGTAAGATTTCTATCGCAGTTGTCTAAGCGGACTCTGAAATTAGAAAGCAAAAACTTATGAATTAAAATGTGCATTCAGTCTTTTGTATAAAGTAAGTCTGTGAGCCTGGATATTTATATCGTCGTCAACCCATTATTGTCCCACTGCTGGGACGGGTCTTCTCTCGGAATGAGAGTTTTAGGCCATAGGCCACCGCGCTGGCCAAGTGCGAATTGGTGGACATTTATATGTATTATTATTTACATTTATATTCTTATATGGATATTTATATTATTAATTCATATTCAGAGCAAAGGACATTGAGATTTTATTTTTGATATTGATTGATAATAAATATGCACCCTATTATTAAAGAGACAGATTAAATTTAAATTTGCATGAAAGCAAAACATATTGAAAGTAACTTGATTGATTTGTTTTTCGCAGTGAAGGTCAGAAATTAGCCATGAGAAATAATAATATTAGGAATTAATCAGGAACGAATGACTAAGTAAAATTATTTTGTGTTAGGACAGAAATATATTTAATGTAAAATTTAATACAGGTAAAGCACCGATGGCCGTATTTAGATACCTCGATATTACTGTCGCTCTTTTTTAATCTACTGTTTATTAAAATAGTGTGTTCCACAATATATACTTACCACATCGCTCAAACAAAGCGTCAATTTATAATGTTGTTATTAGTCTGAAACAAGTGCCACCATTTTTACGATTTTTTTATAAATACGATTACGTGTAACGTACATAAATATAACTTTGACAAAAATATTGTAGACATTTATTTTACTTCAAGTCAAAAACGAGTAATTTTACTATGCGACAAACATTTTTGCCGCTCTATTATATAGTTACTTTATATAAACTGTAATATCTATTATTGTAGTATAACTGGCTTCTCGTCATATGACTGCAAAACTTACCCTACATATTACACATTGTGCTATAATATACTTTATATAACTATAACTATGGCCAGCGCACGTGATCAATGAAGGTCGGTGTTTCACTAAGCATAAGAAAGTATCACGTGCGTAAGAACTCGTTTCGATCGCAAAATAATTGTGTAATTCGTAGTCATGACTTGACCTTAATGTCGTTTTAGTATATAAAATATTAAGGGTTATTAAGTTCAGATAAAATAATGCTAATGATACAGATACTAGAATCCAAATACATTTTAATACGCAATGGGTCGACATATCGTGCCTTTTTCAAATGTTACACCACGTATCGCGATGATACATATGTAATGTACTTACATCGTTGTTTTGGTATTACAATGTAGATTAATTGTAGATTGTATGCTTCACCGGGATATATGTAGCGGAATATAGATGATATTTTTTTATTTATAAAGATGAATTAAATATTTTCGTTATCGCTTAAACGGAGCCTATCGTTGTTTCAACTGTATTCACCTTACACACCTTTCATGCTCACGACGCGAACTATCAAATAATGTATGGAAGAGTAAGACACGAGTTAGTGGCCAACCCTAGTCATGTTAAGTAACTCAAATCCAATTCACAAAGTCTTAAGTTAAAAAGAGACATTACAACATTGGATTTTTTCAATCAGGCTTTGGACCTGTAAACTGTTGTACAATATTATATTTTAATGGATTACTCTATAATAAAATAACATGTTTTATCATATTAATTTATTCTAAATGACAAACAAATACTGAATACAATCCCGAACTATCTCATTTGATATACTCAGCATCCTATGTAAACTGATTTAATTTTTTTCAATATTATTAACACTGTGGCATACAATAATGCACTCCAATGTTATGTCAATATTTTGCGGTAAAGTGCGGTCATTATGCCGAAAAATTGACAGTGAAAACCTTTCGGCTACGTTAACGTATAATTACTGGGCGCGGGTGTCATATTATTCAACTTTATGGGTAACAATAACATCACCACAAACATCAAGCTAATTGCATTAAGAATTGGGCGCACCGCCGTAGGTATATTTTTATTTACTATTAAGACCCGTATAATACGGACTACATAGTAAAAACATTCAGTTAATATTTGACCTTTTTAAAGATGAAATAAAAGAATCCTTTCATAGTGGATACCTACAGCATAAAATTTACCTATTGCTTAACTTTCTTCATTCTAGCCTCATTAGTTTAATATCCGCATTTATTAGCCAAATGTTAGTTAAATTTTATGTATTCCATTAGCTTATAGAATACAAAACGTAAAACATGAAGGACCAATGTGTATCAGCTGGTAATTATTAAATCGACACAGTGCAGATGTCCTTTAAATAGAACATTTTAATCTAAGTTATTTCTTCACAATATTAATATCTGTGAACCGCACGCATCATAATCATAAGAAATACATGAGATATTACGTATTGATTAACGACTACGTCCAATTTTAATCTCTCACGGAAATGAAATGGCGATATCTATCTATAGATTTAGTAAATTTGCAAATCATTTTACTATAATGTAAAGGACAAGACAAAAACATATTATTTATGGAAGTATAAAAAATATTGAACTATTACATTTCTTCCTGCTTAAAGCTATTATGTAAGTCTCTATATTATAAAACGAGTAGATAGGAATACATAATTCATTTAATTTGTGTCTTTGTATGTGACAGATAATTAAGACGATGACATTCCACGGTTGAGAAGCATTGTACTCATGAATCGAGTACAATGGAAGTGCACAGTACCGTTACAAGTAAAGCAGTATTGTTTAAATATGGTACAAGACCGGATCAATAAAGTGATGGCGTAATTCTTGCAAAAGTCAATTATGGGAAAAAAGAGCGCAAATTTCCGATTCGATTGTTTTAAACTATTGTTATATCCGGTCATTCAAACAATGATACAATCTTACAAGTTTTTGTTCCAGCTCCAGGGTCGGGTTACGAAATTATTTACATAACATAAATATTTAGTGCTTTCCGAAAGATTTAGTAATGTGTAGATGTATTTGAGTATTCATCTGATTTTGTGTATACTGTTTTCGGTTAAAAATCCATCTTTAAAACAATTAGAGGACTTAATCCTCTAATTGTTTTAAAGGACTCGTTTCGTACAAATATTAAGAAAAAAAGACGTGCTTACATGATATAAGAAATATCGACTTCTGGGTTGCCTGACGAACCTTTTCAAGGACATCAGGAAAATCTAAGGTCATGTAATAACCTTATTACATAATAACATGATTCAATTGAGAGGAAAACGGTCCTCTTTTTATATAGCTGATGTCTTTACCACATCTGTTTGTCATAGATCGGGGTATTGAATATTTCCAAATGAATATCGTAAATCTATATGATCTAGTATTATATTGAAATTCGTCCCTGTAGTTCCGGGATCAGAATAGGGCTACGGCATCCCCTGACTGTCGTAAGAGGCGAATAAAAGGGGATTCCGGGGTTGCAGACGGCTAGAGTGGGAGCTCGAATCGTTCGGTCAGGTAATCCCGGGAAGGACGGCGGTAAGTGTGGTCGTATACCGTCGTAAAGACTAGACGGAGCGGTGGGCCCTGGGAGGAGCCCGATAGGGCAACGCGCTCGGAGGATTCCGGTTGAAGTCGTTTCGAGATCCCGGAGTCTTCCTTTTTAGCGCCGAGGACGGCCACCGGGTGGGGTTTTAATGCGGTAAAAATCCCACATGGCCCTGCGTCGCTCCCATGGCGTCGGGTACCTTTTGAAGGTTTCCCCCTCGAGAACAAAAAAAAATTGAACTTAGAAATCAATTTAATAAAAGTAAGGATAGTTAAGGAAAATACTACAAGATAAAATAGATACTTTGCGTTACATCAAAAGATGTGAAAGATAGATAAAAATAATGATCGACTTAGTAGAGAAATATGTTGCATGATGAACTAACATAAATATAGTCACTATATTCATAAGTGTTGCAAGCTCTGTGGGAAATATGTAATAAAAATTGCATGCATGCGCAGGTCATAGTTTTAGCACTTTGGGGTTGTGAGAAACTGACACTTTAAACTATTTATAGCACGGTTATGGCTAAAAATTGTATACCTACTGTTCTTTTTTGTATAAGATTTTGAAATATGAAATTACTTTTTGTCTACTAAAGCTATTAGAAAAATATGTAGGTACATGTATGCTATACATGTCGTTATTTATTTTTAAGTCTTAAGATATTTTTCAACCTTATTTAATTTTTAACGTGACATTGAGAATTTAGAGATTGTTGATCCTAAAATATTTTCATGGTTGTTTGTATTTGTTTGAAAAATAAAAGTAATGCTTTGGGTGTGTGAGGTTGGAGACGAATGAGATGCACAGATGTTAGTTGTCAACTGTTTATTAAAATTAAAATGACAATCGAACCTTCTTCGCACATACGTCACATTAGTGTATCTCTCGCAGCTTTTCTTATCATTACATTTTTGAAGGTGGTAGAATCTGTGTTGTTCGACCGGGGAAGTACCATCGCCACACCTATTTCTAGCGTGAAGCATTTCTTGCGTTTCGATGGAAGGGTGTGGTTGCCGGCACATATTTATATGAGGCAAGTCTTAGTCCTCGGTAGTAGCAACGCATCTGCGATTGACTTCAGAGAGAACCCATGTTCTGTACGAAGTTGATTACAGATGTCCAAGACCGGTGACCACTTACCATCAGGTGAACTGCATGCTCGTTTGCTACTTCAGTCAGATAAAAAGTAGGAAGATCTACCGACTTACCAAATCACACTACTACTATTGCTACCACTTCTATTACGTAACACTACAGCGCGCATTCTTGCCTCCTTTGGTCATTATCAAACTTCTGATTTAATTTAGTAACGCACGATTGGTTACAGACGCGTTGATATGCGTGTATCTACTGTTGCTGCTCATCAATTAGTTCGGCACATTAAAAAACACGCTTTCTACGTTCATAGCCCCACAATAGGATTTTCTCCTGTGTCGTGGGTACCATGGACACACACAAGACGAATACACAAACATCCAGACCCAGAACAGGAATCTAAACTCATCATTCAGATATCTGTCTGGCCGGGAATCGAACCCGGGACCTATTGCGCGTCAGACCGATATGGTAACCGCTCCGCCACGCAGGTCGTATTGCAACAGACCGAGACAGTTCTCGTAACTTCACTTCGGTTTAGCGGAAGAATATTTTGTGTTGTAGTACCTAAAGTAGTACATATTTGAACTGTTGGACTTATAAGGCAGTTCAGTTACTAAGGAGCAATATCGTAATACTTATGTTTTTGCAAGCAAGTAATATAAGGACTAGGTACGGAGATTTCGTAGCAAGATATATTTGTTACTCGTATTTGATATTTAATAATTTCTGCCCTCCAAAATTTGCTCTATGTAGTGGGGTAAATGGATGGGTCTGTGTCTGTGTGTACATGCAAACACGAGAATACAATATATTTCTGTTTTGAATCGAAATATTCCCTCGATTCAAAACCAAAGTATAATTTAGTTACATAGAGATCTCTGCGTTTCCGGGTATTAATCCCGGGTCCCTTAGCCTGTCAAACCACTTTGACGGGTCCGTTCCAAACGGGTCGTCCCATTGTTGGCCGAATTTGAAAAGGCTATTATGATTAACTAAAAGGTAAAAGTACTGACGCAATCCCATTAAAATATTTGAATATTCAGATAATAAATGGCCATGCTTGATGAGTTTTGTTTAAGCTGAAACCAATTCACTGACGACCTTGCATCAATCATTCAACCGTCATAACAATTCAGTTCACAATTCAATGATTCATTGCGTGCATTGTACTGTTTTTCTGCAAAGGCTGAATAAGCCATAAGTTTTAATTCAATCGGCGGAACACATTTTTCCTGTGTAAATGACTTATTGATCAAAACCAATGTAACAAAGACAAGGTAAATACTTTAAATGATTGTAACGGACTTCGGTAATATGTATATTACAATAAATGATAATTATTATCAACATTTTTGCATAATATAATTATTGTAGCCTATTGTTATATACGTATACAAGCGCTATTTTACCTTATAAAGCAAACTCGCATGCAGTTCATCTGATGGTAAGTGGTAGCTGCCGCTCAAGGACAATTGCAGACAACCTCATATAAGACAATCCTACCAGAAATCGACAAAGTAAGTGCCAGTTGCCTTGACGACTTAAATGTCTTGAGGACTATATGTATAAAAATAGTGTAAATAAGTGGTAGAGAAAATTGCGCAAGTCGCGATATCTATAGTGCGCTAATTACAACCTAGTTTTTTAGAACTGCCTTGAACTCAAACTATTATGACTGCATGAATAGTTTATTTTCAGCGTTATAAATTATAATTAAACTACAATGACATAGAGATTAGAGAATGTTGTCGCTGAAATACAATGTTGACTTTAAAAAATAATGCATATTTTTGTGTTCATAGTTTGATTGTTGAGCTTGATTCTTTATTTAATGCCAAAAAATCCAATTTATCTAGTAGCTTTCTTTTTGAAGTGAAACTTCTTTAGGCGCATGAGGGTAAATTTTTTACAGATGAAACGTCACGCCGGTATGCAACGGAAGTGTCGGAAAAGAGAGAGAGAGTGATCGAGACCGATTGAGAGAGAGTAAGACAGGGCGAACATAGCATGAGCAACTAGCCGTGGAGTGAGAGTAGGGAGCAAGCGAGTGAGAAAGATTGAGAGAAAAAGTGAGACAGAGCGAACGTCGTATCACGCCTTTTTCCCTTCCTCTTAATCTTGGAAATTTAAAGTTTTAGATTTGTATAAATATAAACAAGATTTATAAATTAGTTCGCCAAAGAAGTTTCACTTCTGACATGTGTACTTTGTACGCACGCATGTTTTTTTATTTCAATATACAATGTCAGAAACAACTAAATAGAAACCAAATATTACTCTTGCATACATAGGAATCAAATATCTTTGATTTGAGTTTTTCGATCAATTTTAAAACAGTATTGATTAGAAGACCATAAGTAATTGGAAGTGTAGGAACCAATTAAATATTTTATTGTTTTATTGCAGCTTAAAGTATTGTTTACCGTTTACTACGTTTCGGGATCGTAGGAAGCCAGTTTATTACGCTTTCAGTGATTGCATTGAAGAATGATCTTACTTAGTCGTAAAACATGGGTGGCAGTAAAATCGGCCGTGTGGGATTTTCTTCAGATTAACGCCCGCTGCAATATTTACGAAGGCCTGTACAATGTTATCTATATAAAATTAAGCGAAACAGCAAATACCTGTATCCTTTGTGTTTTCATTTTGTTTTTAAATAAAGGTTATGGATGATGACATTAATGCATTAATGTTAATTACATTTATTATCAGATTTCACTTGATGAGTAAAATACAAGTCAAAATAAGTGAAGAATATTCCAAACAGTTTTATGAGCTACATTCAAATAAAATTGCAGGGTAATTAACGAAGAGAAAAAATATGATAAACCGAAAATGGAAAAAAAAAACAATTTATGACAAACTTGATTCATTTTTATGTGTTGTCCATGTGAGAATAAATTAAGTTCATTGTGCAATAATAGGAACAAGGTCAAAATGATTTTCCACCTGATGGAAGTAGTCTCTGCCGTCCTTGGACATCTGAAAGCAACTTCATATAAAATATAGGTCATATCTGAAGCCAATCACAGATGCGTTACTACACCCGAGGACTACGATAGTCGTCTACTATCTTAGTCTCGATTTTTTCATAAAAAATTAAATGTCCCGCGCGGGACAGGCTGCGTCCCGCTTTTCGGGAAGTACCGGATTTTTGCAAAAAAAGGTCGCCAATTGCAAATATAAGCGGAACTTAAGTTCGTCGATCAAAAAAAAACAAAGGTCACCAAACCTATACAAATTTAAGTCGATCTGTAGTTTGTCGATCAAAAAAGGTCGCCAAATCCTCCGGCCTCTACACCAAGGAGAGGCGCAAGGCCTTTTATAGCGAAGGACTGCTGTCCCGCTTTTGACTATGAAGTCCCGTTTTTTTCATTCAAAAACATTAACATTTTAACTTAAACTAACATTACTTTTTGATAAAGCGCCTATACGCCTGTTGCACGAACGACGAAATGATTTCGACATTCGGTAATGAAAGGCTTTGTGAATGAATGACTCAATTGCAAACAGAACGCTACCATAAGCCACAGGGAAATGAAAAGCTACCGAAATTCACGGCTTGGAATGATATTGGTAAATGTTTAAGTACTACAATTATTAGTTATGTAGATTAGTTAATCTATATATATATATGACGAGTAATACGTGAAGCAAAAACTTGGGATTCGTTTTTAAGAAACTTGCCACAGACGGAGGAGTATGAAATTTAGTGCGGTTATAGATTCTGAAAAGAATGAGTACAAAACGCTAATATTTTATTCAAATAATGCATAAAACGTACATAAAATCCACTAAAACACATTACGCACACTACCATGCATGTAATGTTTTTATCTGATAAATTGAAATGTCTTGCTGATGTCTTACAAATGTATTAAAAAAGATGAATGATCAAAAACGAGTAACAATATATTACCTATTTATTACAAATGTATTTTAAGAGTTGAAAGTATGCCAATATATATATTTCATTAAAACTAATATTACTCGATATTTTTAAGTGATTGGGAAATTGAGTGAGAGTACTAGACATGTTGACTCACCAAGCATTCCGATATGCTGTTATAATGGATGCTTGACAATTAATTTTATATATTCTTAACATTCTACAACCTACCTATATTTTGCGCTTTAAGAACGAACTTATAAATTTTAGCAAGTTGTGTCAAATATTTCTAATTAGGTATGGGTGATAATGTCCTATATCGCTTTGCAAATTAAACAGTACCCATTTCGAGCAAAAAGGACAAACACAAATGTTCCGTGCCTTTAAACCTTCATACTCTAAGGAACTTCCTAAATGCGAATAAAATTTTATTTCCTGTATAATGAAATTTCCTATTAGCCCCCAGACATTTATTCTTTCATTGCTGTAAGATTTGCTTTTACATTGTTATAAGCGTGTGTCTGCCTTGATATCTTCTGATAGTAAATGATAATGCCTAACCAGTCTTAGTTTAAAGACTCAAATTGTATTTTTCGGGAAACGTCCGATTTGGCAAGTGCGCACCAATAGGGCACATTGATAAGGACGAATTAAAACTATCCGGGCCATCTACCCTTATATCTACCCTTATACTGAGATGGCTTAATACACGTAACATAATTGTAAGGAAGAAATCCGTAAATAAATAAAATCGTGCACCCGTTGCATTTGAACCGCAAATTTTCTATCATATTTTTTCCATTAATCTTCTTCGTCTTTTATTCGATACAAAAACATCTTTTACAGACACGAAACAAAAATCAAACGAAAAATTGTAAAAGAAAAAAAGCCGAGTGTCAAATCTTAAATAAGATATTTTTGACATTGTATATGTGTAAAAAGTTCGGTTTAGTTATCTTCGTTTTTTTCATTTCAATGATTCGGGACCTTTTTATGTAAAACGTGACATTTACGTAATAGAAATCCGGAGATAAGGCTCGTAAAATAAGTAAACATTTCCATTTTCGACAGTTCTTAGACTTTTTACGCGTCCATTGGAAACAGGCATTATTTTTAAGTCGAATGTCGTAATAATACAGACACCTACTATGTACCATTAAGACAGTCTGTTAAATGTTTAAGAATAGATTATCCTCAGGCAATGACGACTGCAGACAAATAATGACGTCTGGTTTACAGAACTTAATTTGGTTTTCTTATGTACATCAAAGCTGCTATTTAAGTAACGACTATCTTAGTCTTTAAGATTCGTAACGTATCTATGACTGAGTTTAGTAAATGACGTTACTTTAAATGTCCATGAGTGGGAAAGCCATACCACTAGATGAACTGGTGCTACTTTCTTACAAAAAAATATTTTTTTATATATACAAATTTTTTAAACGCAATAAAAATGTCGAGGCTCTGTAATAGATTTAATGAAGTTTTGTCCTTCTATTAATAACAATGGCATGAGTTACAAATGTTTCCTGACATCTATTTAACTTAAGATAGACTTCACGCAAAGTTACTAAATCTATCATATAAAAATAAATGACATAATAACTCTTCAAGGTTGAAGAGTGACCGTGACAAAGACCATAAATTTTTATATTTATGTATTCAAATAAGTTGTTCTGCAATTTACATACGATGAAGACAAGTTCTCGGAAATCTCGTTTAATTAACCCAAATGGTTTTGCACTGCTTGCTTATTTAATAGTGGTTCGTTTATTGTTTGGGGGAGATAATAATTATACGCTGTAAATTATATTCATATTATTAAGATGTTCACTTAGAAGCTAAGTATATTTATATATGTCTATAAAGAAAATAGGTTTTCTTTAATTATTTAGTTCTTTTTTTAATTTGACATGTCTGTCAAAATTTTAAAACGTCAGAATATATTTTGTGAAGAAAGATATATTTGGTCGAATAATAAACTTGAAATGTCGTTTCTTATTTTCAAAAGCAACACATTTGTTTATTTTTCAAAACCCTAAGATATAATCTTATAAAACGACATTTCAAGTTTATTATTCCACCAAATCTATCTTTCTTCACAAAATATATTCTGACGTTTTAAAATTTTGACAGACATGTCAAATTAAAAAAAGAACTAAATAATTAAAGAAAACCTATTTTCTTTATATGTCGGATCTGGTTATTTTAAAAAGAAGCGGTAGGAGCGTTGATCTGTGCTAATTTCTTTTCGTCACGTCTTGGCAGAGTCGTGTAGTCAGCCGAGGGTGGCATAGACAATCAAAGTTTACGTCAGTCGGAAAATGGCGGGAACACGGAACTTCCCTCCGTTTCGTTCTTTATAAAATTAAATACCATTTGAATGTATTAGTTGCTGTATTTGTGGTAGAAGACTTTGTGATAATTATATCAAGTGAATTAACCCCAAGATATTGATGTCAACTAAAACAAATATTTAACATGGATTAAGTATTACATACATGTAGGTATTTCGTACAACAGTTTACTCGAAGCTTTTCAGAGTTGGTCATGGATCGAAAACTTATATAATAATATAAATTAATATCATTTTTAAGGTGGTAGAACCAGTGTTGTTTGACCGGGGAAGTACCACCGCCACACCTATTTCTAGCGTGAAGCATTTCTTGCGTTTCATAGAAGGATGTGGTTGACGGCACATTTTCACATGAGGCGACCATCATAGTCCTCGGGAGTAGCAACGCATCTGTGATTGACTTCAGATGGAACCCACGTTCTGTATGTGGTTGATTACAGATGTCCATGAGCGGTAGCGATCACTTACCACCAGGTGGACTGCATGCTCGTTTGCTGCTTCAGTCAGATAAAAAAAATGTAATGTAAAAATATTACAACAAAATGTTTAAGTCATTAAATTACTAAAAGAGAAAATAACTATTGCTTACGTTATCACCACCAAGACCCCCTCCCGCCCCCATGTCATCGAAAAGCAAGGGAAGTCTTTCCTTCCTCACGCCCTCTATAGTGCTTATGTAACGGCCTGTAACGTAACGTAACATTGAACGGCCCGTAGTTATTCTTAAAAATACAACTTTGTCCAAATAATAAAATTCCTCAACATCGACTACTTCTATAGACATTAAATTGGTTCAGTGAAAGTCTATCTTTATAGAAAAAACGGCCACAGTAAAAATCCAGTTATCATCCAAAAAATAAACAGCTAACAAGGTTGTTTTGGCCGTGACATAGAATGTCTATAACTAAATGCGTTGCTATGCTCTGCAGCTTGTTATGCTTTACCTTGTTATGAGACTCCCTCGTCAAGACAAGTTCACGCCAATTGCGTTGAATTAAGTTAAACTGTGATAACGATCTTGCTTTAATAAATACGTACTATCTTTGAACTGTACGAGAATATCCGTAATAATGTTTTGTTTTTAATTGAAATAGCATTTAGCAAATGACCATGCCGTCCATCTGACGGTAAGTGGTCATTGCCACTAACGGACATCTGTAAGCAACTTAATAAAGAACAGGGATTCTGTCTGAAATCTGAAACAGATGCGTTGCTGCTCATGGGGACTAAGATCTTCGTGCGCCGGCAACCACACTCTTCCATCGAAACGCAAGAACTGCTTCAAATAGAAATGAGTGTGGCGGTGGTACCTCTCCGGTCAAACTACACTGATTGTACCACCTTCCAAAACAATAATATATTGCTTACTTCATATATTTTCCATTATCGAAAGTAAATGTTATAAGTATGTAACATTAACGTATTATTTTTATAATTGCATCTTCGCTGTTTGAAATTTAAATCTAGATTTAATGTAGTGAAAAAATAAAACACTAAAAGACATAATATTCTTTAGAATAAATTTAATATTCGTTTTAATTTTTAGCTCCTTTTTATATAATAATAGATTCAATCTGATTATTTTGTCATTATAAATGTATTAATGTACTGGATTTATTGGTATTTTTGGAACTTTATTTTAACATACAAGTTTCATTGGCCTACCAAAATATTTTTCCGCTACAAAAGCCATAAATATAATCACATATACTTTTTATAGTTTAGAGTCCGATTTTTTAATTAAAATATATTATACGTGCATAAATACCAATAAATTATTGCCTATAAGAACGTAACAAGTTAAAAAAGTTATCCATTTTTAACTGAAGAAAACTTTTATAATTATACTTATTATTCGCTTTTTCTGAATGAATGTGTATTAAAAACACTACAGTAATAACACATTCTGTGCCTTTTCTATTCCTGAAATTCCGTAACACGTATTTGCATATTCATTCAAAACATACTTCAGTAATAAAATGGCTCAATTAAGATTTTTTTGACAAAAATGGACCTCTTCAGGGAACCTTCATTATCATTAGAGACCCTCGTTTATTAGATGCAAATTATTCATTACAGTTCTCTGTCAGTATAGCGTCATTAAATTTGTTCAAAATTTATGATACTATGTTTGCGAATTTTCAATAAACGTTATCCACATTCATAGCTATTACCTGGAATGCCTTATGTACTTAATTTCTTTAGTACCGAACGAGTACAAAAATATTTCGTTTTAATTTCTACGCATTTGGTAATTGAACCTTGGACCTGCTCAGCGCACAGTCAAAATCTTTAAGTAAAATTTACACATCTTCCGTGAGTATCTTATGAAATTGCCTTTAGTATTTACTACTAAAACGCATAACCCAAATCTTAGGTGTTAATCTTAAATCTAATCTTAAAAAATTAGGGGTTAAGGCCATAATCCACCGTGCAAGCTTAAGTGAAAATTGGTAGAGTTTACAAACTTTTAAGACATTTAATTTAAATATCTCTCAGGCGTGTTATTTTCCTTATGGTGTTTACCTTCTCTATTAAATCCATCGATAATTAATTGCGAAGCCAAGATGGAGTGGAGTGGAGATTCCAATAGGTTATCGCTGCTATGGTGCACTAAATTGCGCGTATTTATTTCTGGGGTACCTACTATCGAAACGTCATAAATCAAGCAAGAGTCGAGCATACGTAATAAGCGTATGTAAAAATTTACAAAATGTGTGTTGCATTATTTTATGTTTACGCTAAATCATAAATTTTGCATCAGATCAATTCACGCTTGCGTCTCTTATTACCGAATACCTGTATGTAATCAGTACGGACATAACGCGCTGATGCGTGTAAGTAATCATTATTGCTTAAATCACGCCACTCTTATAACTACTCGTAGATGCTTTGACGGAACCGGAACTAACGTAATGGGTTCAATCTATCGCGTAATATTTTTTATTGTTTGTTTTGTTCAATTATTGTTACATAGTTGACATAGATTTGACAATAATGACATATCAATTGAAATGAGATTTGAAATTGGAATTTTAAAAAGTAACTTTTTAAAGCTGACGATTCAGGTTGTATAACTGGTATGATTATTTAGTTATTTTTCCTTTATTGGAAAACATTCAGTCTAAGTTTGCTTACATAAATGATTTAATTAAATAAAATACGCCGTTCAGCTGTTTTCGTAATATAAAATGTTTGTTTGTTCTGTTTTATGTGTATTTGTTTTGCAAAGGAGCTGATTTCCAGATATATTGAAAATAAGTGTGTGTATATCGTTAAGTTTCCTAATAAGAGCCTGTAATATATATTTTACTTTACACTTTCTAAATCAGAATGTGAGCATTGTAAATGTATACTGAAATAAAGACTATCCCATCGTTTGTATTGTATAGTGCCGATGTTTTTCTGAATTAAAATTTAATCACAGACATTTGGATTAATATTAAATGTCGTTATTATCCAAAAACTGGTCTATTGCTCGGCACGGGTGATTTGAGAAAGAAAAAGTTTGTCATTGTCCTTTCCGCTTAGCTTACTCTTTGTACTTCAAATGAATGTATATAATAGTTACACAAAATTATACCAGAGTACTAGAAAAACAACTGTTCATGGTTCTTCAGCACTTTGGTAGATTTATTATGTGTAAGTTCCAGTGTAATCATTCAACCCAGATAAATGTGACTTGAATTTTGTGTCCCTACATAGAACGCTTGTGGACGTTCGTCCTGCCATATTAGTACGAGTAAGATATATTTAATGATTTTATTTCCTAACAAATTTAAATTTCAACCAGTTCAATTAAAAAGTATAATTTGTACCAAAAGATATGTAAGAATTCAAACCACCTATCCCTATTAGTCGGCAAGCAATTATATATAAAAACATTTACGTTTAAACTTAATATGTTGTAAGAAATAGTGGTGTTACCATTTAGAGATTAAATTAGTAAATAATTATGGTTTGGTTTTGAAGTGCTACTTTTTTGAATACCTGTTATCAGTGTCATATTGTATAATTGCAAATAGCTCATAAAATTTTACAGCATGTTTGTCTTGGATATGTTATCATTGACGTGTGTAATTGCAATATGCTTCAAGTAAGGGTATTGACCCTAGTGATACGAATTTCAGACTACAACATTATGGCTTACCATTATAATTAATCTGCTATTTTAATTTTAGAAAGTCAGTTTAGAACATAAGTATACATCGAAAAATTACTTTTTAATAAGTCTGTTTAATATTTCAACATTGTGAACTGTCTCACGTCAGCAGCCTCATGCAATGCCTACTTCTAGAATTAAGCATTTATTGCGTTTCGATGGAAGGGTGTTGTTGATGGCACACAATCACATGAGACGGTCGTCATAGTCCTCGGGAGTAGCAACGCATCTGTGATTGACTTCAGATGGAACGTATGTTCTGTATGAAGTTGATTACAGATGTCCAAGGGCGGCAGTGACCACTTACCATCAGGTGGACTGCATGCTCGTTTGCTACTTCAGTCAGATAAAAAAATCTTATATGGCATTTATAATGGATAACACCATAACCTTCTAGTCAAAACACAGAAGCAGAAGGGCTTAGCTATATTCTTATGGTAGTCTTCGGAATTTAGTCAACTCCAAATGGATAGCCACAAAGGATTTTAGTGTCACCGAATTAATAAAATAATTAATTTGTGTTAAATTGGTCTTTGATATAGTTAAGCGATTGAATGTAAATATTTAAATAGGTCTACGTCTGTGAGATCAAAGCGTGACATAACGACGAACTCTACAATTATTACTAGAGTAATCACTCTAGTTTGCGACTAATATCTTAGATTGCACATTATTTATATAAGAACTTAGGTAATACTAATATAGCTTCGTCTCTTAAGAAATTGCTTGTAATTAACGCTGATGAAGCTTGAAGCCGCGTGCGCATTATCACTTATGTATACATTCTAATTAACATTTAATAGAGACTTTTGTTGTTTGCATTAATTACTTACCATGCAAGCTGATTTATAGTCTTGGACTCGCATGTGTGATTTCTAAGCCGATTTTCTAGCTTTTAATGTAAGTTGAAAAGGAACTTTCATCATAACTTTATTTAGTCAACACATTATTATATTATTAAAAAATAAATTTAGGTTTTAATAGTATGATACAAAAAAAAATGATTCTATTTTTGATCTAAAGCAATAAGTGGTGTTTTCTTTTAAATAAAAAATACACCATTTATTGCTTTAAATCAAAAATAGAATCCAAATTTTGGTCCTACTATTAAAACCTAAGTATTTTTTTATATTAAGGTTAAAGTATTTAAGGTATAAGTACAAAATTATCTTGTGATCCTGATGGCAAATAGTATCAGTCGCCCATGGACTGTAATCTCCATTCCATACAAAACGGATACTACGTTACTAGATAATACGTTAGAAACAGGTAGGAAGCGGTACCTCCCTTTTTTCGTAGTAAAACTTTCCATGGGTTCCCTTGGTCGTGGGGACAGCTAAGACTATATCCCGGATTCCAACCAGCTAAAACCCCACGGCGTTCAAGCTCGTCAGCAATCCCGTCGGCGTTTGCTCGTGTCCAGGTACCATCTCTGTTTGGGATGGAGCTCAAGTACCTCCCTGGGCAAATCATACGGGTTCGACCACCTTTAACATACTTATTTTATTCCCATAAACCTATTTAATTAATAACATTAAAATACACATATATGACTGGATTACGTATTGTTCCGGGAACCTAAATTCTATCAAAAAGTGTAATTGCCAAATCCTTAATACGAGTTTATTAATGAATTGGACCCTTTCGAAATGAAACCTTTTATCTCATAATGACATGGGTACTTGACACACACATGCCACTTTTTCAGTCCTAATTTAAACCAGTTATTTCGTCACTTACAAATGACAGAGCTAGTGAATGAAATATATTTTATTTATTGAATACACGCTCACGGTTTCTACGCTTATAGCCCCACAGTAGGTTTTCCTGTGACGTGGGTACCATGGACATACACAAGACGAATACATAAACACCCTTTTTTTTTTTTTTTTTTTGTTTTCGAGGGGGAAACCTTCCAAAGGTACCCAACGCCGTGGGAGCGACGCAGGGTTATGTGGGATTTTTACCGCACTAAAACCCCCCCGGAGGCCGTCCTCGGCGCTGAAAAGGAGGACTCCGGGATCTCGAAACGACTTCAACCGGAATCCTTGAGCGCGCTGCCCCATCGGGCTCCTCCCAGATGGGCGGCTGGGCCCACCGCTCCGTCTAATCTTTACAACGGTATGCGACCACACATACCGCCGTCCTTCCCGGGATTGCCTGACTGAACGGTTCGAGCTCCCACTCTAGCCGTCTGCAACCCCGGAAGCCCCTTTTAGTCGCCTCTTACGACAGGCAGGGGATACCGTAGCCCTATTCTGACCCCGAGGCTACAGGGACGACATAAACACCCTAGACCCAGAACATGAATCGAAACTCATCATTCAAAGACCTGTCTGGCCGGTCTTTGCATCTTTAATAGTCCTTTGATGAACGCAGGTTTTTATTATTTTATGCTGTTTCACTGGATACGACCTAGGAATGTAAGTGAGATTATCGGTATGAAAAGCCCATAATAAATATAAATAACCAATAACCAATAACTAAAATATTAACGCAATATTATTCATGTGTCAATTATTCAAAACATTCACAATGTATTTACATAGCGAAACCTTTCCGCAAACTAGTCTGAAACATTATAAATTTTGATAACCTATTTTAAAAATATATTTTGTTCGTAACAAATGCTTACTTTTTCGGGAGGTTTTTTGATATATCGTTGCATCTTGTTTTCGCATAAGTTTCCCTGAATTACTTTTACTTAGTTAACTCCGAGTACGACCCAAATTCAAGGAAATTAGTCTAATTTCCTTGCATTTGGCATCTTGCGACCTATTTTCAAATTGAAACATACGAGTACTACACTATACTTTATTTTAGTATAATTAATTTACAACATGTTGTTACTAATTGATAAATCACCATTACGACACATTAGTACCTAAAGTAGTAGTTACCATTAACCTTAATTAAAAGTAAATATTTGTCAATATTAAGCAATGTTATTTGGTTTGATTCACCGAGCAGCGAACTTATAATGCAATTATGTAATCAAGATCTGTCACAGTCGAATAAATCTTGTTGTGGTTGATAACGTGACGTTGAAATTCCGCAGAGATAGTTAAAGCTTATTTATGTGTAATTTATACCAGTATCAATTTCTTTTAAATTCCATATACACACTAACTACTAAGATAACACTATGTAGCAGTCTTTTTATGAAATACTAACAAAGTGGTAGATCTTATAAGGTAGTAGAACAATAGTGTGACCGGGGAGGTGCCCCCCTAACACTTTTTTTTATCTGACTGAAGTAGCAAACGAGCATGCAGTCCACCTGATGGTAAGTGATCACTGCCGCTCATGGACATCTGAAATCAACTTCATACAAAATATGGGTTCCATGTGAAGTCAATCACATATGCGTTGACTCCTTCCATACTTTGTATACCTACTCACATATAGTACAAACTCATGTATAGTACCTACTTGTGTGCCAAGATGAATATTTGAGAGGGCTCTACAAATGTTATAGAAATGGGTCTATCGATCTGCACTTAGCTAATGTGGTTAAATCTACATCTGCTTTAAAATATAAAAAATAAGTATTTCTGTGGATATAACTTATTTAAAATTATACTTCAAAATAAAAAAATGGTAAATTCAATACCATTTTCACGATTTATTCCAAATATATTTCATCCATTATGATGACTTTATAAATTATTTGTCTTTACACTTCCTGTCGTAAAAAAAGAAATAAAGAATGATAAACGAAAAAATCTGAAATGCGATGTTTCGATTCACTTAATTTAATCAGAAAGTTAAATAATACGCAAATTTTGAAGGTGGTAGAACCAGTGTAGTTCGACCGGTGAAGACCACCGCCGCACCTATTTCTAGCGTGAAGCATTTCTTACGTTTCGATGGAAGGGTGTGGTTGCCGGCAAACTTTCACATGAGGTGACCATCATAGTCCTCGGGAGTAGCAACGCATCTGTGATTGACTTCAGATGGAACCCAAGTTCTGTATGAAGTTGATAACAGACGTCCATGGGCGGCATTGACCACATACCATCAGGTGGGCTGCATGCTCGTTTGCAACTTCAGTTAGATAAAAAAATAAATAAATAGTAAAATCGAAATGAACACAGTTCCTCATAAAAGTGTTTTACATAAATTAAAAATATTTGTAGTTCAGCTTTCACTTATTATTTCATCAGTATTATAATCATTCCTACTACTATACTACTGTACATTGTAGACTACTGTTATAGACTATTGTAGACTAATATAATATTTTTATTCTGGTATTAAATTTGTAAAGGGGATCATGACACCTAAGGTCGTAAGTTGTCCTGATTCTTTCTTTTGTTTATAGTTTAAATAAAGCCGTATAAGTGCGAGTCGGACTCGCGCACCAAGGGTTCCGTACCAATATCTATTAAAAATGGCAAATAAATCACGTTTTCTGTACGAAAACCCTCCTAAAACATTCGTTCTATTCTGTTTTAGGTTTATTATAGCGTTAACAGAGATACGTATACGGTGCAAATTTCAGCTATATATACGCTTTATACACTCTTTCTACACTCATAGCCCCACAGTAGGGTTTTTTCCTATGTCGTAGGTATCGTGGACACACACAAGACGAATACACACACAACCAGACCCAGAACAGGAATCTAAACTCATCATTCAGGTACCTGTCTGGCCGGGAATCGAACCCGGGACCCATTGCGCGACAGACCGGTACGGTAACCGCTGCGCCACGCGGGTCGTCAAAACTATCTAGCTATCACGGATCATGAGATACAACCTAATAACAGACAGACAGACGGAAAGCGGAGTCTTAGTAATAGATTTCCGTTTTCACTCATTGGGTACGGTACCCTAAAAAGATACTGATTCTTGTAGACATTAAAAGAAAGTCTTCAAGCATAAAATAGGAAAAGAAAAATACACTATAGTCCTGATCAAACAGTACCCTATCAAATAGAATATTAAGGCGACTTGTTCGTGACATGAAAGAAAAAAGGGCCGTGAGATAGGCTCCATCTTATTCGTGACTAAATCGAAATTCGACAATTTAAACTCAGTCACTTGGATAAAATATTCTCCTCCATTTTAAGAAGTCTATTAAGGCAATAATACTTACATTGTCACAAAGTAATCACATTTAGACTCAATTACATTATTTTAATGATACTGTACTGTACCCTTTGCGCATTGCTACGCCATCACAAAATATCAAAATCCTTCGTGGGCTCATGCACTACAACTTTGCTAAAGATCATCATATAATCAAATGCATACTTTACAATTCTATAAAGGACATACCTATACATATAGATTAAAGTGCGCCTACCAGATGGAACCACAATCCCGGAGCCTGCATTCTTCTTTATCTTGCAATTCTTCTGTATGGGGTACAACCCATTATTGTCCCACTGCTGGGCACAGGTCTTATCTCGGAATGAGAGAGTTTTTAGGTCATAGTCCACCGCGTTGGCCCAGTGCAAATTGATGGACTTCACACATCTCCGAAAACTTTTCTTTTAAAAGAACTCTCGGATGTGTAGGTTTCCTCACGATCTTTTCCTTCACCGAAAAGCAGTGATAATTAATTTCCAATACGCACATAATTTTAGAAAAATCAGTGGTGCGTGCCGTGTTCGGACGATCGATCGATCACGATCGAGAGGATGAGTTTCAACCATTAGGCTATTACTGCTCTTAATCATACCAGATCATTGCTTACTAAAAGTTGAACTCGTTAAGTAAATCAGTGGTGCATGCCTAGGTTTAAACCTGGGAATTCCCGGTTGGAAGGGCAAGTTTCAACCATTAGGCTATCACTGCTAGTTGACTAGATACGATGTGTTGATTCGGACAAGTTTTAAGGGTTCGATATTATTCTTTCTTTAAAGATACTATTACAGTATAATTAAATATGTGCCAGTAGTTATTATATACTTAGCTGGAAGGACTTCTACAGAGTCCGTCCTGCTAAGTATAACTGCTATAAAAATAGATAGTTTTTAGACCAACGCAGGCATTTACTCAATCAAAATATCTCTTTAAAACTGAAATCCTACAAAGAAAAGTACCTAAATAAGATAAACTTGTTATACTTACCGAATTTATCAATATAATCCAAGATTAATATCAAAATCGTTTAACCTGTTTTGTTGAATATAATTTTATTATAAGCATGAAATTATTGAAATAATAGAGATTACTGATCGAAATAGAGATAAGTATGTTACACAGCGAATAAAGTCATTTCGTTTGTAATCATTTCGTGAACGTCGCTCCAGCAGGAAAGTAGAACGTAGAGTGATATGAGTGGGACGTATAATTAGTGCCCAATCTGCTGTAAATGTGCGCCAAATAAAAAATTTGTGCGTGTTGTAGTTTTTGAAATAAACGGAAAAAACGATTCCTGCTGGGGTAACGTTGTTCCAGCAGGAAAATTCTAAACGAAAGATCGGAGAGTTAAAAATTGCATATGAGCAGAGAGCTTATATTTGTGCAAATTTGTGCGCTAAAAATATAATTTGTGCGTCTTCAGGTTCTCGAGATATTGCGTTTCCTGCTGCGGTAACGTTTTGCAAAATCGCGTATCTAAAAGACTATTGTATGTGCGCCTGTAGAATAAACATGTACAAATAGCTCTTAATTTGTGCGTATTTGTGACAAAATTAGATTTAAAAAATACTTATAGTTTTCGAGTAATCACGGTTTTTTCAAAAATCCAAATAGTGTCATAGCTCCTAAATAAGAAAACATATAAGGTCACTGAAAACTGCATTCGGTCCGTCTTGGCGTGGTTAATTAGCACAAAAAAAATCAAAAGTGCACATACGTGCGTTTTTGGATAATATGAATTAAAGTCAAAAAACGACGTCCTACCTTTGACGTCACCGTTCAAGAAACTGGCTCAACCTAAGCTGCTTGGGTATTAACCAAAAATTAGTGCGTTTAGTCAAATAATATGTAAGATAAAATTCCAGTGTGAAATATTTCGCATTAAGTAAATATAAACAAAAAACAAAACAGTAACACAAACGCTGGTTATACGACCAAATTCGAATGACTACAAAAAAGCGGGGGTTTCATATATACTAATGACCTTTCTTTCTTGAACGTATTATTGCAGGTACTGTCACGCTCAAACGTTTATTGGTGATTTATTATACGACCTCTAGGGAAATAATTACAAAATATAATAAATGGATCGTGTAATTATCAAATGAAAGACCTAGTATGTGTGAAAATTCTTATTTATATTTTCTTTAATTTTGATTCTTAAATAAGATCACAGAAAAATCTTAAGTAAAATATTCGAACGCAAAAAGTTCCTTAAGGTTATTAAAGTTATACTTCTTTTGGCGCGCTAGGTAAAAATGATGAGAGTAAATAGAGTCTTACGAAGAGTCTTACGATGTGCGCGCACACCGACAAGTAAATCCGACACCCTGAAGTTAACTATAGTGAACATTTTAGTTTTTTCTACTGTTAATGTCGTTTTTTCTCCAAGCGTAGAATTATGCGAAAGATATAACTTTTAAAAAGATTTTTATATTATATTAAGCCAAAGAAGTATAACTTCGAACGCGTATACATAAACACACACACACTTTATATTTTTGTATCTCGTATAATTTAAAATCACAGATCAGTTTCCAATTAAAAAATTAAGACTATTATCATATTATTAATGTAAATGTCCTAATGTAAGCTGAATTGCAGTGCTAAATGTATTTTAATTAAATTTGGAATAAAGATAACTAATAATATTCCAAGTAGCAATTAAGCTCCTTTTTTATTATGTACTTCATCGTGTACAAATCTACCGCACAAATAAAAAGTTTATTTTCTATTTTCTACTTCAGTGTACTCGAGTATACTAAGTTTTAATCGGTTAGTGTGTAAAGTTAAGAAGGTCATTAGCATGTATAAAATCCCCGCTTTTTTATAGTCATTCGAATTTGGTCGTATAACCAGCGTTTGTGTCTGTTTTGTTTTTTTGTTTATATTTTCTTAATGCGAAGTATTTCTCACTGGATATTTATCTTACATATTATTTGACTAAACGCACTAATTTTTGGTTAATGCCCAAACATCTTAGGTTGAGCCAGTTTCTTGAACGGTGACGTCAAAGGTAGGACGTCGTTTTTTGACTTTAATTCATATTATCCAAAAACGCACGTATGTGCACTTTTGATTTTTTTTGTGCTAATTAACCACGCCAAGACAGACCGAATGCAGTTTTCAGTGACCTTATATGTTTTCTTATTTAGGAGCTATGGCACTGTTTGGATTTTTGAAAAAACCGTGATTACTCGAAAACTATAAGTATTTTTTTAAATCTAATTTTGTCACAAATACGCACAAATTAAGAGCTATTTGTACATGTTTATTCTACAGGCGCACATACAATAGTCTTTTAGATACGCGATTTTGCAAAACGTTACCGCAGCAGGAAACGCAATATCTCGAGAACCTGAAGACGCACAAATTATATTTTTAGCGCACAAATTTGCACAAATATAAGCTCTCTGCTCATATGCAATTTTTAACTCTCCGATCTTTCGTTTAGAATTTTCCTGCTGGAACAACGTTACCCCAGCAGGAATCGTTTTTTCCGTTTATTTCAAAAACTACAACACGCACAATTTTTTTATTTGGCGCACATTTACAGCAGATTGGGCACTAATTATACGTCCCACTCATATCACTCTACGTGCTACTTTCCTGCTGGAGCGACGTTCACAATCATTTCAATTTACCTTTGTTTCTTGTAAAAGCAAGTAGATACTTGGAATGAGTTTTCATTTCACAAAATATAACATGTTTCTGAGTTATTTGTTTTACTCTAACGTTTGTACTTTATATCCAGTACGTAATTATTCATTATATTCCCAAAATGTTATTAGTCCGTGTTTTTTGATATTTGCTCCTTCTCAAGGATTGATTTTTTGATATATTAGAAGTAGGAAATGAGTATGTGTGTAGTGTAGTGAAGGTTTTAAATAACACGACTCCCTCTTTTGCCGTGGATGTCGTAGTAGGCAAGGAAGGGATACGACCTTTGACATGGGCAAAGGGTCTACCTGTTACAGCTTACAGCCATTCGGGTCACCAAAACGGTATTGCGGTGAACATTGGCCAAAATCACGTTAATATCTATTAAGGCATCTGACCCTAGGCCTATGACCAGCAACAGACCTTAAAAAGATCTATTGAATAAGCGTTAATCGACCTAATGATAAGAGAAGCCTGTTGCACTGTTATTATTAACACTCTTGTTATTAAGGAGAGGTAAGTTTGACGGCGATGCCTCAGAAGTTAAATCACGAATATTTTCAGTCTGATACAACCCGAATAGCGGAGGTCTAGTACGAAATGGGTTCCCGGTTTAGGTAGAAAATGTTGTAGAAATCCTAGGGCTATGAGTATAGATTTTTTTAAACTATAAAAGTGGCAACTTTATAAATGATTCCAACTATCGCCACGGTTAGTAAACGACAAAGAAAAGGGTACACAAAAGCGAGATTGTAATACGCCTTCTTACCCTCCAACATTTACAGAAAACCTTTACGACTTATTTTTCTTCTAAGAACACTTCTGCGTCTAACATGACACGTTTCAAAGATAAAATTTACTATGTTTTTTTCTCCAACACTTGTCGCAATTCTATTGACTTATTGTTATTCTGGACCCTGCATGGAGCATATTATATTCTCACAATAAAAAGCCGCGTTTTGTTTTCTATGAGAATGTGTTAAAATTGTTTATCTTTGTGACAGATATCTTACTCATATGGCCTTGACATACGACGAGTTAATGACAAAGCATCTTAATGTTATATTTTAATGTATTTTTAACCGACTTCCCAAAGGAAAGAGGTTATCTATTCGTCACGTATATTTTTTTTTTTTTTTTTTTATGTATGTTCGGGCGAAATGGCTAGAAATCGTCGACCTACCGACACGATTCATACGACATTGTATGCGGCTAGTTTCACAGGCAGTCCCATATTGAGGAAAATGAAAACCTTCCGGCGGTTTTCCCGGAAAATTGGAAAATGTCGGTTTCTTAAAATCCTAAATAACTTGGGTGTTTCAAAACCGATTTCCATTTTCTTTCTTTCATTTGATAGGAAATTTTGTCACGCAACTTTTTCTCTTGGACATGGGTATGCTGTGATGCTTAACTCTTTGAGTTATGGGGTGGAAACCACCACCACTCCTCAAGTTTTTTAGATAATTTGAGATAACTCGGCTTCTACCGAATCGATTCTTATGAAACTTGGAATATGTATTATATATCTATGCTTATATAGGTTGACAAAAAATTTGACCTTCAACTCCTCGATCCTGATGATGCAGGGTTACAGCTATCCTAAACTATAACATTATCTATTTGGTGCTTACATATATGTAACAAGACTACTAAGCAAAGACATGTGATGAAAAATTTGACCTTCAACTCCTCAATCCTGATGATGCAGGGGTGCCTCAAGCCTAAACCATAGGGGTTGACCATTTGATGCTTATGGATGTGTAATAACAATACTAAGCATAGACATATGACAAAAAAATTGACCTTCAACTCCTCAACCCTGATGATGCAGGGTGCTGTAAGCCCAAGCCGTAGGTGATGGCCATTTGGTGCTTACAGATATATAATAAGATAGCAAGGCAAAGATGTACGATAACAAATTTGACCTTCAACTCCTCAACCCTGATGATGCAGGGGTACTGCAGGCTTAAACCATAAACGTTAGACATTTGTTGCTCACGGATTTGTAATAACATTGCTAAGCAAAGGTATACGACGAAAAATTGGACCTTCAACTCCTCAATCCTGATGATGCAGGGGTATGGAATGCCTAAGCCATAAAACTTAGCTATTTCATCCTTACGCATTCAAAATGATATTTAAAAAATGTAAGATAGAACATTAGAAAAATGGTTGTATACGGTGGAAAATTGGACCTTCAACTCCTCAATCCTTATGATGCTGGGGTGCTTCAAGCTTAAACTATAGGCGTTAGCTACATGATCGCTACGTATATCTGATAAGATTACTAAGCAAAGATAAAAAATGAAAAATTTGACCTTCAACTCCTCAACTCTGATGATGCAGGGGTACTTCAAGCTTAAACCATAGGTATTGGCCATTTGATGCTTATGGGTATGTAATATATTTACAAAGTAAAGACGTATAATATTAAAATCGACCTTCAACTCCTCAACCCTCATGATGCAGGGTACTGCAAGCCCAAGCCATAGAAGTTGGCCATCTGTTACTTACGTGTATGTAATGAGATTACTACGAAAAGATATGGCATGAAAAATTTGACCTTCAACTCCTCAACCCTGATAATGCTGGGGTCCTTCAAGCCTAAACCATAGGCGTTGGCCATATGGTGCTTACGTATATGTAATGAGATTACTAGGCAAAGATATAACATGATAGTTTTGACCTTCAACTCTTCAGCCTTGATGATGCACGGGTACTTCAGGCTTAAAGCATAGGCGTTGGCCATTTGATACTTATGGAATTGTAATATATTAACAAAGCAAAGACGTATGATAAGAAAATTGACCTTTAACTCCTCGACCCTTATGATGCAGGGTACTGTAAGCCCAAGCCATAGAAGTTGGCTATTTAGTGTTTAAGGATTTATTGAAGAAATGCTAAGAAGAGATGACTTATGAAAACCGTTATCTTTAACTGGGCTTTTATTCAGTGGTACTGCCTATCTAACCCACAGGTGATAGTAATATGGCCCTTATGAATATATTAGGAGTTCCATAAACAGAGGCAACGATTAATAAAGTTACCTTCACCTCTTTAACCCTAATAATATAGGTATACAGCCTGCCTAAAGTATGTGTGTTTGGTAATTATTGTTCGCAATACAAACAATGAGTTCCGGAAAGGACATAATTATGATCACAAATTCCACTTTGAATACAATTACCTGGACGATGCAGGAGTACTGCCAACCTTTTTACATAAGATGGGTTAGATTAGGTTGGAACTTAAAAGAAAATATAGAAACTAAGCGAGCAGGGCGCGGCAGCGCCCTGTGAGCGGTTGCGCTCAGTTCACATGCACTGTGACAGTAATGTAAGATATCGCTTAGGCTTTTGTTTGACTTGTCATTTAAGGTTGATTTTAAATTACCGTTTCCATTTATGTATGCACTATGCAGTCTTATGGATACTATGTATTACACGGTCTCGTATGACTGATCACAGTGTCTAGTCGTCCCGTAATCGGATGAATAAAATAAATTAATCGTCCGCTAAACGGTAAATTCGTAATAAAAATGGTCTGTATATTAAACATACTTATTATCCTCGTAATAAAAAACGTATTGAAACTGGTGAGTTAAATCATATTACTGAGATTAATAAATTGTGTAAAGCTATGGGTACACCTGATGTAGTGAATAACGACCATGCTGCCCGAACTTAAATTGGTTTTGATGGTATTGGTTTTCCAATTAAGGATAGGTAGTCAAAATTATTTTTATCAGTATCAGTTGAATTATACTCTTAGTTATAAGGTTTATATTACTTTTTCTACTTTAAATATTGATAATTATAGGTCTATTCTTTAAATAAATGTTTACTCAGAAAAAGTTGTTTTATTCGGTTAGGTTAGGTTCGAACAGATTTTTCTAATTCAGAATCTAAGGGAGGGGGCGCGGTAGCGCCCCCGACCGGTTGTGTCAAAGAAGTCTATTTTTAGATGATGACGTCAGCACATAATTTTATTCATCCGAAAATCGGACGAATAATTAATTTTATTCATCCGGTTAGCGGACGACTAGCAACAGCCATAACTGATTTTATCGTGACTGAAAAGCGTGAAAAAAAAATTTTTAAACAAAAAATACAACCGACTTCCATGCCACATAAAAGTAAAAAATAATTTTAATACATGTTGGTTTAGAGCAAACACAGTACTTAGTACATAGTTCCGAAGTCGGCGCTCACCATATTTTGCTGGATCATGACGAAACTACATGTATCTTATATGAGCGCCGACTTCGGGACTATGTACTAAGTACTGTGTTTGCTCTAAACCAACATGTATTTGAATTAATTTTTACTTTTATGTGGCATGGAAGTCGGTTGTATTTTTTGTTTAAAAATTTTTTTCAACGTGATAGAACCAGTCTAGTTCGACCGGGGAACCGCCACACATATTTCTAGCGTGAAGCATTTCTTGCGTTTCGATAGAAGGGTGTGGTTGCCGGCACACTTTCACATGAGGCGACCATCATAGTCCTCGGGAGTAGCAACGCACCTGTGATTGACTTCAGATGGAACCCATGTTCTGTATGTAGTTGTTTGCAGATGTCCATGGGCGGCAGTGACCACTTACCATCAGGTGGACTGCATGCTCGCTTGCTACTTCAGTCTGATAATAAAAAAAAATAATGGATACGCACGATATGCGTTTATTGAATTATTCTTACCGATATTTCGAACTTGTTATATAGATCGATCCATGCAACGCAACTGGGACGAACTATAAGAAAGAAAAAATCGATAAGAATTCAAAAACCGTATCCTACCGTAACCTATCGTGAGTATACTCATTACATATTGGATGCATAAATTCCGCTATTGACTTCATGAGTTAGTAATTCAACAGCTCTTTTATATATTTTTCTAAACGAAGCTTCATTTTTAATACGGATTTATCTTGATATTATGACCTTCTTTTAATTTTATTATGAACTATAACATCACCTAATAAATTCAGTACGCGTATACCCCACGGAACTTCCTGTGTTATTTGAAGCTTATAGACGAGCAGATTTATTAACTCTTGCGAAAGAAGATAAATGGCAATGTTGAGAACATGTACAGTGATAAATACGTCCTAATTCTGTCATACACTTTAATTATCAACAACACACAACAACTTACAAACGATTACGTTAGAATATATATTATTATCTAAAAATGTAATATACTTAGTAGGAGTGGTTTTGTAGGTGGTAGAACAAGTGTAGTCCGACCCCGTTCGAAGATACGCCACCACACATAGTAACACCGCCACACCTATTTCTATCGTGAAGCAGTTCTTGCGTTTCGATGGAAGGGTGTGGTTGCCGGAATGCTTTTATATAAGGCGACCATCTTAGTTATCCGGAGTAGCAACGCATCTGTAATTGACTTAAGATAGAACTTCATGTTCTATATGAAGTTGTTTCCAGAAGTCCATGGGCGTCAGTGTCCACTTACCATCAGGTGGACTGCATGCTCGTTTGCTACTTCAATCTTATAAAAAAAGTGTAAAGAGTTTCCTAAGAGACTAAACCACCTTAATCTACGTATACGATCATCATCGTTAATAATGATAACGGTATCATCATAACCTATGTAATTTAGACATTTATAAAGATCATCTAAGTCGACCTAAAGCATTGCCCAAGGCACAAAAACTGTTAGTGCGTTCACTTAGGTCGTGTTATAAATTACACATAACTAGCATTTTCCTCAAGTATGACGAAAGTGCAAAGTTTCACCGAAGTATTCTACAACGATCGAACGAGTGGGAACCGTGTATTTTATGACTAAAGATAAACGTTTTGGTAAAACCTATGAGACTTAACGCAAACAGTTACATGTTATTTAATACAATATGACGATATATTAATTATGAAATTAAAACACGAGATAAAAATCGGAAGCATGGGTTCTTTTATATTTTAGATAATACTCGACTGACTTGATGTATACCAAATAATTATGATGTCTAATTAAAACGTTTTTTTTTTAATTATTGGGTGGTTTGTTACTATCATATTACCTACCTTATGTAATAGATATTATCATATATTTGTTTTTAGATTCGACAATTTTATTAATATCAATACATCTACATCACTTATTTTTCGCCATGAAAATTATTGTCATCTAGTTACGTGAAAATATAGAGCCAAACTTGATTCAAAACAAGTTGACCGATTTGGTGAATTTAGAAGAAAATTACATGACAAATAGAGGTCACGCTTAGCATTGAGGAAAACGACGCTAGCAGGAATAAAAAGTAAATTGAATATCAATCAATCAATCCCCTGGCTTAAGTATTCTTCGTTTTGGGTCTCTTCTAATAATTTTTCGTTATTTTTGACGATTCGCCGGATATTTCGGTCACCATGCTGAGTTACTCATGCCTTGTTGTATTTTTAGGAGTTAATAGGTGACTTTATTATGGTAAGTAGTTTTTATAATGATAAAGAAGTATTAAACGAAGTCTGATATGATTAAGAGCAGTGATAGCCTAATGTTTGAAACTTATCCTCTCGATCGTGAGGTCCGAGTCAAACCCAGGCACCACTGATTTTTCTAGATATGTGTGTGTATTACAATTTAATTGTCACTGCTTTTCGGTGAAGGAAAACATCGTGAGGAAACCTACACACCCGAGCGTTCTTTAAAAAAAATGTTCTTGGATGTGTTTGAAGTCCACCAATTCGCACTTGGCCAGCTTGGTGGACTGTGGCCTAAACTCTCTCATTCCGAGAGAAGACCTGTGCCTACCAGTGGCATAATAATGGATTGACGAGAGAAGCAATGATCGCCGCTCACGGAAATCTATAATGAGTTCTAGATAAAATTAGTCTTACCTGTGGTTCGCCGGATGCGTTACTACCCACAAGGTTAAAGTTGTCGAATAAGTGTGTTAACGCTACTAATATCTTTGACAGTAGAATAACACAGTTTAACATTGTAAGAAGTTGATGTAGCACTAGTGTCTCTGGAGTCAAATCACTAAGGTTTTTACTGCCTTACGTACAATCGGTTTCTAATAAGTACGACTGTGAAAACTGTCACCAACAACAATGAATTCTGATGTAGTCAGTTTAAAAAGATTTTGAATTATAAATGTCATCCTTTTAACGGAGCTCCAATTATTGTTTGGATGTCTACACAAAACTCAATAGTATCTTAACTATTAGGCGAAACCTTCGTCAACGACTAGTATAATGTTACACTAGCTGAATCCTGCAGCTTCGCCCGCGTTAAAAAAATGATGTATTGATTGTCCCGTGGGAGTAAGATATTTTCCCACAGTAAAAAATAGCCTATATGTCAATCCAGAGTGTGCCTACCAAATCTTATGAAAATCGCTCCAGCCGTTTAGACGTGAAGAAGTAACAAACACACGCACTCGCGAACTTTCGCCTTTATTATATTAGTATGATAGTATGATGATAGCTAAGTGCTGTGATTATAATGCATACATCGCGAGTAGTCTGTCAGGATTTAGCTTTTACTCTTGTATGTTCCGTGATATGCAATATTGCAAGCGATATTACATAAACTGTTATAGTCGGGAAGATCTTAGTACCGTATCAAATCGCGGTGCTGTGATGCAACATAAGCTCCATGTAGAATATTAGTATTTCCAAAGGAATACAAAAATATAATGTAAGATATCTTTTATAAAGTGCATTTAAAAGAAGTCATCCATCCATCAATGAGCTTTTTGAGATCCACTGTTGGACAGGGGCCTTTCTTATAACGCGTCACTCCAACTTATCCTGTGTCCTCTGAATCCAATCTTCTTCAAAAGACGTTATTTTTAAAAAATCTTTTATATTCGATTCTTTTAAAAGAATAATAATAATGAACAAAGCAGTCATATAAGTGCCCCAATTAGAAGTCAGGTCGGGTGGCAACGTGAGTATAGCATAACAAAGGCCTCTGCGTGGGTCGTGTCGTGGGTTCCGTGAAAGGCGACCTTTGTGTCTCCACGATCGCGACCGCTTGTACTTAGGGTTGTCACTGCTTGATTTTATAATTTACATCTTTTTTATATTTTTTGGAGTCTTATTTCTTTAAATTAATATAAATATTACGATGTATACTAAAAATATTTGCGATTCTGCTATTTGTGACAAGAAGTAAAACTTGCCCCTTATGCGGTTTTATATTCAGAAATATAATTTAAGTGAATTATTAATGTAGCGAATTGGTAAAATGACTAAATACAAAAAAAAAAAAAACAAAAAAAAACAGAGTCTCAGTAAATCCTTAGAATCAATGAACTTATGAGCAAATAAGAAAAGATAAATAACAATTTATTTTTTTTGCAACAAGAAGTAATTAGAATTGGAGTACTTTTCAAAGCCTATAAATCAGTTGTGGGGAACGGCACGTGTCCAAAATGCGCTTAAAAGGATGGAACCATTTTTGTCTCACTGCTAGAAACTCTATTACGAATATGAATTGTCTCGTTATTTGGAATTTTCTTGACACTTAAAGTATTTTTATATTTATATAAAATATGCGATCCATGCTAATTTTTATTTGTGACACCGACCCTAATTAGAAGCCTTTTGTGGCCCCATTGTGCTGACAACAATGTAGTGAATGCTTGCTCCGACGAAGTAATCTACAGTTTTTATGCATTTTTAAATCCAGCAATTGTATTGTACAATTAATTTAAATGCAATTATTTTGCAATTGACTTTAAAAGGACAATTGTACTTTTTGCTTTTATTTCATTAAGATCAAGAACACACTTTTTTGCATCATACAAAAATATATTCCACAGAGAATCAAATTTCACAATAAATATATTATATGTTAATATTTTACATGTTGCGTGCTAAATACCTTAAGCGTGGGAAATATTTTTATTGCATGTGTTCTGAATGGAATGGTATTAAGTAGAATATATGATTCTAATATAGTCTTTAGATAGGACAAAGGTCCAGGATCAATTTTAAGTATGAGGTTACAGATATATATTGCCTTTCATTCTTCCCTCAGCCCTTTGATGATCACTATTGGACACAGGCCTCCTCTAAAAGATTTTTGTAAACAGTAGCTGCGAAAGCCATGCTTGTTAGTAATCGCGCATGTTGTTAATGATACAGTTGCACACAGTATCATATCATATAGAATTCAACAAGAAAATATCATATTCATAGCCAAGCATTATGAAAATAGGGTAATTTTTTTTATTATTGGATAAAAAAATATCCCCTCTTAAGGTAACCTAATTTACTTAACTTTTAAAGGTATTATTTGCAGAACAATAGTTTCAATTTCTAGTATAATTTGCAGAACAATGATAAAATGCTGCCTTTCAGTACAATGGCTTCCTATACAACTGAAACGCTGAGTCGAGGATACGATGAAATAAGTTTTCGAAACCTCTATATCCTAACAATGCTCTATGAATGCACACTAACAATGAAATAGTAATATTCTCGTAATAAGAAATGTTATCAAATGAAAATAGATCACGGGTAGATATGACAAAAACACACTTTTTATTAAAATAATTAGAGCAAGCAACTACATAGCTTAATAGATGTTTGTAAAAAAGTAACAAAAAATATTATTTTGTCGTTTTTTACCTCGGTTGTTTGTGCTCCAAGATAAAAAGTAAAACTTTTGTTTAGATACGGACTAAAACAAAGCCAGTGTTTAAAATCATATATTTCGCTAGATTATGTGGACTTAACTGTATCGAATATGAGTATCTAAAATAGATACATAGAAAAGCTTTTGTCTTTGGATGTCGGGTCTTCTCTCAGAATGAGAGAGTTATTATAGGCCATAGGCCACCGCGCTGGCCAAGTGCGAATTGGTCGACTTTAGTTTGGCTTTTCTTTGGATAGTCGGTTAAAAATGTTAAGGTGTAATTTGAGGAAAAAAGGGGTCATAATACAATTTATGAAATTTGACAGTAGGATAGCTACACGACAACCAAACATGGGCGCTGATAATAGGTGTCGACAATCGGCGACCCTCTATAGCTACTTGTCAGTGAGCTAATACTAGTTGGCGACCGTAGTCGACTTAAAATATCGCTAGTGTTCTAGCTTACTGTTGTTACTGTGTTGCTCGCATCAAGTCGTATTTTGTTGTCAACCTCTTATTGACCCACTGCTGGGCACGGGTCTTCTCTCAGAATGAGAGAGTTTTAGGCCGTAGTCCACCGCGCTGGCCAAGTGTGGATTGATGGACGTATTTTACTCGTAGCTTATTAACGTAAAAAAAATATGCATGGTTATTTATTGTAAATCATGCGTTATTGTGATAGGATTTCTTATTAGCAATATTTCTGGATGGAAACCATCTACAATGCTTTTATCTACCGTTTTTAGTTGGTAACAAACTTTAATCATATGTTAGCATAATTTCCAAATGATAAGATTTATTAAAATCGTTGGAGACAATACACCGATTGTTTCCAAGCAAACAATGACCTCTGAAACCTTGACTTACATGCTTAGGTTAAGCCGGAACACCGATATTGTTGACTAAATGTGAGAACTGTGTAGTTAAAGTTTTAAGTACCTATACTATTAGTTAATCGGTATAATTGATCCGTTTCCCTAATGGTGTAAACTTCGGCCTCACATTTTGGAGTTTTAAATGCCAGACAAGCACATCCGGTTCAATTTATTTGGTAGATTTAACGGTGAAGAATTTTGTTGGTAAGAATACCGACATTTAGTTCTTATGGGTGTGAGATTTTAGAAGATGTGATTGCAGGAACATTAATAGATAATAAAAATCGACTTCAAATATAATGGGAGCGCACCCTTAGAACTGATTACTGATGCGTTGTTAACAGAGATTATCCAATGTACGTAGTACATGATCTCTGTTATTGGAATTGGATTGGATATTTTAGGGTTCCATATCGAAACGGTAAAAACGGAACTATATTGTTAAGACTCCGCTGCCCGCCTGTCAGAGACGTCTTTCACCTGTCCTGGGCTTGTCTTTCACCAGGCTGTATCTCAGGAATCGTGATAGCTAGGTAGTCGAAATTTTCACAGATGATGTAATTCTGTTGCCGATATAAAAACAAAAATCATAGCTTTCATACAAACGTGATTTTTTACCGTTTTAAGTAGAAATGGCACGGAACCCTTCATGTGCTAGGCCGACCTGCACTTAATCGTTTTAAATCTGCTTACTGAATGTGGATAAATAAGATAAGATATATGAAATTGATTTAAATAGGTATTTAAGGTTATAAGCATGAACTATTTCATAAGAGAGTATTTTTACCTACTGCTAGTATTTTTACCTACTGCTAAAGAGCCAAAATATATTGTTAACGAAGAAAAATACTGAAGTTATCATTAACAATTCTGTAAAATAAGTAGTTTAAGATCAAAGTATTAACAACTTTCTCTTGAAATTATTTTGTAATAACCTATATTATGACGAATGACATGAAATAAGTCTACAAATACAGTCCAAGTAAAACCATAATACATTACTATTACAATTTTTTGCTTCTTATTCACTTTAAAAGTATTGTTATAAAGTACGCAAACTAGGGCAGTAACGACAAACGTTTCCTAAGACATTTTTGTTGCGCAAATATTAGCTCACATATTAATTGCAATTGATTACCGCGAGCGTAATAGCTTTTAACGATTTATTACCATCATATTACTATGGCGCCTGGAAGATAATTATGAAAAACCGAGGAGAGGCAAGAGATTACGATATATGCCATATGACCCGGCTACCCTTTGGCGCGGTTGTCTCTTTTGTATGTGGAAATTACTTTAGCAGGAATGAAGGATAGTTTTGTGATAACATATAGTTCACACCCAGTCACTGTAAAACTATCTATTCTTGTAAAGTCCCATCAAAATCGGTTCAGACATTTCATTGGAAACTGCACTTCATGTACGTTTGAAGTGTATGCATCTTGTCATCAACCCATTACTGTCCCACTGCTGGGCACGGTTCTTCTCTCAGAATGAGAGAGTACTAGGCCATAGCCCACTGCGACGGCCAAGTGCGATTTTGTTGACTTCACACATTTCTGAGAACTTTATGCTTGTATCATGCGTATAATGAGTTACGTCGAACGATGTTAGATTTTAACGTTGTATTATGAAATATTAAAATTTCCTTAATTAATCAACAAGTTTGTAATAAAAGTTACTAAAAGTCTCATAACATTTAATATTACATGATGTTGTATGTAACGTTTATAAAGTGACGTCATGCACATAACGGATATTCAGCCGTGAAGTTACATTTAACGTTTCCACATAGCTATAATAAATTGTCTATTAAGAAAGTTGAGTTGCTTTTATTGTTTTTGTTCGTTGTTGCTTTGTCAAATGACAACAACATTGTTCCCGGTTTATCACAGAAGTTCTGAGTTTTATATTTGTACTTATTTATTAGCATATTTACGTATAGAAATCAAAACACGTTGACGCAACTCTAGCTTATAGTGTGGAGAAACCCTAATTTTATAGTATTAGAGTAGGTATACAATATAATTAATAGTTCGTAAAACATTCAATTATATTCTTCATTACGTAGTGTAAAACAAAGTCGTTTCCCGCTGTCTGTCCCTATGTATACGTAGATCTCTAAAACTACGCTACAGATTTTAATGCAATTTTTTTAATAGATAGAGTGATTCAAAAGGAAGGTTTTTACGTATAATACATGCATAATATAATGAAAGAACACTGATAATTTTAGATTTTTGTCTTTTAGGCGGGACGACGTTCGCCGGGTCAACTAGTATACCATAAAACATACGGTTCTTAAAGTCTAGAGTAAATTAACAGATATGTAGACCAACTAGGCCTTATTAAAATTCATATCATTGTTTTATATTTAAGAATATCAGAAATCAAACTTGATCAGATGTTACATTAAAAAAAGGTTAACTTAAGTAGTATTTTTTGGGTTGATCTATAAATATTTAAGGCCCTGTTTTTGCGAAAGTCAGAACCATAATTATTTGAGTTTGAATATAAACTAATCAATCATATTCATATGTTTGCATGACCGCTAGGATATATCAGTCATTTTTAAGTAAAACAGAACAGCATTTTCCAGTCGCAAATAAGAGCGTAAATAATTAAATGATGTGTTATTTTAAGTAAATGTCGAATGCCGCAATAATTTAAAGATAAATTCAATGAACTTTTGTGCGGTAAGTGAAATAAATTTGGGAAATATTTGACATAATTTCGTCACTGATTGAGATAAATAGCATACTAAAGGTCAATTTAAGTAATTACATAACTATAAGGTAATTTTTACGTACGCATACGTGAAAATAGTATCGCAATTTTAGCACCGTGGGAAGGTACGAATCATGATGCTTACAGAAGTTTGTTTTGATTTATAGTATACTTAAAGTTGAGAACTCCGTTAATAATAATTTCACAAAGTGACTTTTCCACTCAAAACAAAATTACCTTTTATGAAGTATAATGACTAGCATTAGCGACCTAGGTGAGCTATAGGTACATCAACGCCATTAAAAAGACCTTAAAAAAGCTTATATAATAAAGTGTAACCATTTATGTTGTCTCTACATATTATATCTTTAATAAACTAATATAAATCTTTCCAAACTCAATCTTCATGATTTAGAAGTAGAAGATAGTTCAAAGAAAACTATTAACAACACACTGATTTCTTTTAAATAGAAATATATTGGTGTTTTATCCTGATACGAAGGATAAGGAAAACTTAAATAAGGCGCTCAAACTTTATGAATGAAGCGAAGATTCTTTTCCTCCAGTATAACCGTCTCGAGTTGATATTTATAAGAATCTTATCTCACTCGAGAAACATTTTACTTAACGGAAATACAGATTGAGGTTTATCTTTATGGTAATATATGTCACGTTGATATTTAGTGTGCAATGGCAGCACGTACCTACACGTTGCGCAAGAATGCACACACGGTTCAATTTGCGTAAGGAGATGTTATGCAAAAGTTTATCTTCGCACTCATATGTGGAGCGGATGTTTGTAGGCAAATGAGATCATCACGAAATAAGAACGCGATTGATACGAAATAACACAATATGAGGCTTGAATATGTTGGTTAATTGAGCAGCGATAACTTAATGGTTGGAACTTCGCACACAACCGAAGGTTTGAGATTCAAATCACACTCGCCACAGATTTTGAAAATCATGAGCGTGCTTATTAGAAATTTGTTATGTCTGCTTTACAGTAAAGGGAAACATAGCGATGATACCTGAACAATTGAGAGCATTCTAAAAAAATCGACAATTCAGGAGTATATCAACTCGCACTTGGCTAGCACTGTCGGTTATGGGCTAAAACTCTCATTCTGAGCGATTTGTGCCCAGCGGCAATGATGAATTAACCATGTTATGTTCCTAAACGACTTTTTCTGTAACAATGTCCCTAAATACATCCATCTTAGTTGGTATATTCTTAGTAAATTTCAGGCATATTTTATTCAACGTTGTCTAATTTAGTGAAACCTTTCATTCCATTCAAACGAAACATGCCCTCGCGACAGCGCTATTCAAGCGCTTTGTACATTTTCGCCACAACAAAACCAATTCTCATATTTCAAAGCTTTGAAATCTAATATTTAATTTTAATACAAAAGCTTTTAATATTTCTCATGCCTCAAAAACGTATTGTGAAGTTATGAAACGTATTATGAACTGCAATAATATACAGTCTTACATTTTGAGAAGTTTGATTTGGAAATTTTAATTTACTTAATATATAATTTAATTTACAAAATTGCTGGCTTTAATACTCAATGCTCGCAGAAATGCGAAAACATATTTTTTATAAACACATACATTCTAATTTCTTGTAGATTCTATTCCTAATAAATATTATTGTAAAGGTTATTTTTTATATCTAACATTTTTGTTTATTAACTACAACTTATTTCCCACTCGTGGGTACGAGTGGAAAGATCTGATGTGACATATTCATTTCCCGATCGAATACAATCAGACTGTTACTGTGATATTTTACAAGATCTTTTTTATCTTTGAGAAGTGCGAAATAAAGTTATTTACTGCAAAATATCAAATATTAAATTGCTGTAATAACACTATTCTATTCTATAGACAAACGTAGTGTTTGTAAAAGCTAATTTGCATCGGCCACTAAAACCTTAGGAATTAAACATCTATCTATAGACAAACGTAGTGTTTGTCTGTTGTTTCAATTTAGCTTTTGAATTATCGCTTGGGAATATGGTATTCTCACGATTTTTTTCCACGATTTTTTTACTTTCGGTTAAGGATAGATAACGTTGCATGTAAGCTCAAAGAAAAAATAGTTCAATCTTTCTCAGAAAATTGCTTTTCTATCTGAGATTCCCTATTAATTTAGCACCTCAGTAGAAGTTATTACATTTTCATGAGATTGCTTGATATGTTACAGTTGAACAGTGAATCCTAAAGTTTCAGGTACTGATCACGTGAACTACAGGTTTTTTTGCTTAACTATAGAATTGTTATAAAAAACCCTAAACTGCTACTTGGTATAAGAATACAGCAGTCATAAAGATGGTGCTTTGTGTGAAAACGATTTGTAGTTGAGCAAACTAAACAGCCTGCTACCGAAACGCTACTGATAATAAATTTATTATTAGCCTTTCCGCATGTCAGAATACACGCGTAGTAGTAGCCCTTTGTGTTATCATGTAATAGCAACTGTTGAGCAACTATTGATTGATGATATTGACAACGCGGTTTACGCCAACTTATCGTACAGTGAGACGACTAGAAACGGTCTGTGGTAGTAAGGTCAAGTTCGTAGACTTTGTAGATGCGATGTGCCATTAATATTTTAGAGCGACAAATTGGTTTAAATCTCAAGATAAACGCGTATTATTGGAAGAGCACTAGTGTCGTCCTTGGCCGCTCGTATTCGTTCACTGACCAAATGGCCAACAAACTGGCCTAAACTCGCGTAAATTCGAACTTTGGCTAGCTACCATTAGACTTCAAATTGCCTATTCTAAAAAAAGTAATAATACGAAATCATGTGTTATACGTTCTTTACAAAATGCAACATTAATATAAATTATAAATATAAATTCATATAAATAGTAATTTTGCAAAATGCCTAGCATTCGCCGTTTTATCGCAAGTAACCGCAACATGTATCTATTCAACATGTAACCTACGCATAGTAGGTTTCCAAAGCAAATATTGTAGAAAGTAATAGTAGAAAATAATATTTTTTTTATCACGTAAACAAAAAATGTTTAGACACGTAAAACAAAATATTGTCGAAAATAATATCTTTAAATCAAATCAAAATATTTTCGGATGGGTAAAACGTACATTTTCATCTGTTAAATAAGATTGTCATTCACTAATATATTGAAGTACAAAATTATACATTTTAATAGTCATTTGCCCTTTGTTTTGTCATAAGAAGCTAAAGTTACGACAAATTAAAGAGTAAATTAAAATTTTGTATTTCCTATTTCTTATTATTTAATACTCACGATAAAGCATAGAGCATTAAAGATGCACCTATTTATTTTATCCTTTCATTGAATGATAAGGCTAAAAGTAGAAATAATGATGCGAATAAACGACAGTAACAAATAACAGGTACTGGATAGAGATAAAGGATTTCTGAAAATAATACAACAAGCGTAGCCTCATTCTAATATTTTCTGAAAACTTTATTGTTTCATGGAAGCAATAGCTTGGAGACTGGTAGATGTTTATTGGTCACTGCTGCAATCTATGTATGTATGTAACGAACCCTTAATATATACCGAGGTCCATGCCAGATGTTGCTGTTGTGGATTAGGCAAGAACGATTTGAAAAAAATTTAGAACAAAGAATGATTTTGAAATTTTGAATTTAGCGGAATGAGTGTTGTTGACCTAGGACGTACGGTCGCATACATAATTTTATCTTGTGCAAAGCAATTTCTCTGGGTCGGTTGTAGGACGTGGAATCGTGAATGTTTACTGTGATACGGTTGCGGCGACAATCTTAGTTCGTAGGAGTTGCAACGCATCAAAACACAGTACACACGTGATGTTATGTTATAATGTAAAAGACGTGGCAGTAGTGACACAATATATGAATTAGTATGTAGATTCACAAGTTTATTAAATTTACTGCTTCGGAGATGTCAATCTATAAACTAAACAAATTAATAGATAAAAAAATGTCAAACATATTTTGTTTTTATATTAACTCTTTTATGACTTAAAAAACACCTTATCTCGCTTTAAACTTATCATATATGGCTGTTGATATATCTCTGAAGAAATTCTTTATCACCTAGATCAGTATTTTTTGTAGTCGTCTATTTGTCATGTGTGAGCGGTGTGGATGTCATTTATAAAAGTCGAGAACACCTACACTTACGACGCTGTTCATGTAATGCCAGTAGAATTATTCAATTGTATTTATTACGTTTTTATACAAAAGTATCATCGCATACAATGTAGTTTAGCAGAGGTGGAGTGAAGGCAATTCATTTATGCTATTATTCTGTTACCGATTTCAAGACGAACATTTTATTAGAGGTCGGTCGTACGTGTTACTTCTTCTGATTAAATTAGGTTCATACTAGTGATGTAACGAATAATATTTCAATGTTCACGAATGTTAATGCGAATATCCTTCCGAAATTCGCCAATGAATGAATGAATGTGAATATTGTTTTTTCCGTATTTGGTGTAGGGGGCCGGTGTATGTCGATTTGGCGACCTTTTTTTGGTCGACAAAGTGCAGTTTGACTTAAATTTGTATACATTTGTCCAACTTATTTTGCGAAGGACTGGAAATCAATTCGCAAAACATTCGCACAACTCTACGGCTCGGTTTGCACGGTATTTCCTACCACGAACGTGCAAGATGTGGAATGATCTTCCTCCTGAGGTATTCCCGGAGCGCTATGATATGAGGCTCTTCAAGAAAGGTGCAAAAAGTGCTCTCCTACAAAGTCAGCGATGCATTGGCGACTCCTCTGGTGTTGCAAATGTCCATTGGCGACGGTAACCACTTTCCATCAGCTGGCTCGTCTGCCTTATCGTTAGGTAATATAAAAAAAAAACTTGCAAATGCGAATGCATATATGAATGTTCGTTACATAATTAGCAGCACTAGTATGAACTTCTTACGGAGCAATATTACACATGGAATAGTATTCATTTATAGAAGTATCAACATCGTGAGAATATGAGAATGTTCCTAAAGCAACCGAACCAAATACTTGTTGCATTCATTTTCAGACAGCCGTAAAGCGAGCTTGGTGAACTTAGAAAGGAATTAGGTTAATTAACTAATTCGGCTCCAAGAGACCTGAGATAGCTGGCCTACATAGTTGTAATTGGAAGAAACAATAGAATGTGGTTAATGTTCTCACCATACGATAACAGGATAATTGTCACAGTTCGTTGTCATAAAATTTTATTGATGTAGTTCGTTCAAGTGACAAAACGAAATCGTCTAATAAACCCTTTTATCAATTTATTTAAACAAACCGGGTGCAACCCATTATTGTCCCACTGCTGGACACGGGTCTTCTCTCAGAATGAGAGAGTTTTAGACCATAGCCCACCGCGCTGGTCAAGTGCGAGTTGGCGGACTTCACACACCTCCGAGAACTTATATAAAAAAAAACTCTCGTGTGTGTATGTTTCTTCACGATGTTTTCCTTCACCGAAAAGCAGTGATAATTAATTTCAAATACGCACATAAATCAGTGGAGCGTGCCTGGGTTTGAACCTCGGACCTCCCGATTGAGAGGGCAAGTTTCAACCATTATGCTATCACTGCTCTAAATATTTAAACAAACTATTTCATAATAATTACAATGTGAGCGAAAAAATATTATTGATTGGTAATAAGTACAATTTCCATTGTGAGCTTTCAGCTACGCGGTACATTTTAAGATCTTAAAGGCGCTCACTGCTGTGACGGTTCGTCACGGGAGTTTTATGCGATGAATAGAATTGTAACTTATAATTAACTATAATAACAACCTAAGCATAGAGCTCGTCCCTGTAGCTCCGGGATCAGAATAGGGCTACGGCATCCCCTGCCTGTCGTAAGAGGCGACTAAAAGGGGCTTCCGGGGTTGCAGACGGCTAGATTGGGAGCTCGAACCGTTCGGTCAGGCAATCCCGCGAAGGACGGTGGTATGTGTGGTTGCATACCGTTGTAAAGACTAGACGGAGCGGAGGGCCCAGCACCCCATCTGAGAGGAGCCCGATGGGGCAGTGAGCTCGGAGGATTCCGGTTGAAGTCGTTTCGAGATCCTGGAGTCCTCCTTTTCAGCAGCGCCGATGACGGCCACCGGGGGGGTTTTAGTGCGGTAAAAATCCCACATAACCTTGCGTCGCTCCCACAGCGTCGGGTACCTTTTGAAAGTTTCCCCCTCGAAAACAAAAAAAAAAGCATAGAGCTGCTTTGTTTTTGTGCAGACGACGATTGATAATAAAGTTTTGTCTAAAAACACTAGCCATGTCGTCGCGGCAGTGAGTTAGTTCGAAGACTTTAGGCGCTGATAACTTTTGAGCCGTAACATTATATTTTAAGTAATTATTTTCCCTTCTAGTAATTTTATAGTGAGCTATACCCAATTGCGTAAGGAGAGTAAAGTTTTATGAACGTTTTTACCAAGTTAAAAAAATAGAAGGCAGGAAAAATTAAACACTGTTGATTTGCGATCTCTTAGCAAAAAATAATAAAAAAAACATGCCTACATGTCAATAGAAGTATAAATATAGTGAGGATAAACACCTCAATTTTAGACTATTCGAATTCTAGATTATTATTGAAATGACTTGTTTGACTACTGTTATAACTTCAAATTAAATTTGTATCGCTATTAAAGTTAACGAGATTACGATAACGTGCCGAAACAAACATGTGTAATGTACGCTTCTGTATTGTATGACATAAATGTTTTAGTACAATATTTTACGGGCCCTTCGTGACAATATTATACTCAGATAAAAACGATCCGTTTATTACTTCCTTATCTCAGACACAATACGTGCTTCCTTGTATTTCTATGCTTCAAATATTATTTACTGTTATTATTAAGAATGTGACCTCTGAACTGAAAACATGGTTTTTCCTAATCCTTTCAAATAAAAAATAGCATCCAACTCTCGATCCACAGACAGACACTCAGGTAAACATATAGAGCTAGCGGTGAGAGTTTTATAAGTTCCACAGCTAGGGCTGTATGTCCCATCCCACTTTTGCTTCAGGAGTTAAAAAAATCTGAAATTCAGAAATATTATTTTAACCTAAAAAGGTTAAATAACTAAAGGTACCTCTCAGTGGAATTAGGGTTCTTCGAATGATTGCCATGCTACGCCATTTGAACTTTGCTGTACTTTATTTGGACGTCTTATCCTCCGGGTCTCTCATATGTTACGGCTAAGTCAATAAGGGTAGTGTACAAGGAATTTCGAGCCTCGAGGGGTATATACCCTCTTTACCCGGGTAATTCTCAAGGAGGACAAATACGCTACTAAGAGTATACGATAATACAATAATACGAGTTTACTATATTTTTGAAGTGGTGGACCGTATGGGTATACTTCACCGGGGCGGTACCACCACCCTACCTGTTTCTAGCGTGAAGCAGTTGCCGCGTTTCGGTGGAAGGGTGGGGTTTCTAGCTTACTTTTATTTGAGGAGACCATCTTAATCCTCGTGAGTAGCAAGGCATCTGTGATTGTATTCGGATAGAGCCACTAAATATATGAAGTTGCATTCAGATGTCTATGGGCGGTAGTGACCAATTACTATCAGGTACATACTCGTTTGCTACTTCGAACGGATAAAAAAAACACTGACAAGTTTGAATTGGTAAAGTTCGAGAACAATATTATAGACCTGAAAATATTCCTGAAAATATTTTCTTTCACTGTTAAAGCAAGTGATGTTATACATTCTACGATATCTAATATGCACATGAGATCTAAAATACAGAGGTATGTACGTGCCTGGGATTCGAATCCCAGACACGCTGTGACGCTGAATTTCAAACTACTAGGTCATTGCTATTCTGGATGATGAGAACATAAATATAGTGTACATATTGATTTGTTTCATCATGTAAATGGTCCCTTACTGCCGTAGCCAACAGAATAAAAAAATGTATAGCTTCATAATATGTATATCATGCTATATGTGAATATTATGATTTTAAAAATATAACCCCACATATATTTCGTAATAAATCATAGGATTGAAATTTGTTAACTCATATTGATAAAACTTTCCTAGCAATTTCCATCAAAACTTGTATTTCAGCTATGGATATTGATTAACAAACAGGTAACAGAACTTTGAAAAATACAAATATGTTGACAGCATATACTTAACGGTTATTACATGTTGTTAATCATTCTTTTCTCATTTACGACTATAATAGTCGTAAATGAGAAAAGAAATAATGTGAGGTTGTCAGCGTGCTTCTTACTCTTTCTCGCATTTTTTTGAAATTTGACACGCATATAGTTGACCTACATTAACTTATAGAATTAGAGAACATTAGAGCAGTGATAGCCTAATGGTTGAAACTTGCCCTCTCAATCAAGGGGTCCGAGGTTCAAACCCAGGCACACACCACTGATTTATGTACGTATTAGAAATTAATTATCACTGCTTATCGGTGAACGAAAAAATTGCGAGTAACCCGACACCCGACACCCTACACACCCGACAGTTCTTTAAAAAAAAGTTCTAGAGGTGTGTGAAGTCCACCAATTTGCACTTGGCCAGCGCGGTGGTTTATGGCAATTATCACAATAATAGGTTGTATCCAGCATATAGAATACCTACTCATTAGGCGAACCCGCGGGAATAACCTAATGTAATATATGTGTAGGATATTTAATTATAATTGAGTAGTTCACACGTACGTTTAACAATTGACATTTAGAAACGTATAATATGTTAACTTATTTATTAGCAATTGGATGATTGTAACCTAATTTGCTACGACCGAATAACGACTCCGTATACGAGTAACATTTGTTCAACCGTGAAATCGATTGAGTTAGTAATTAGTTATTCAATTAAGTGTGTTTTCCTCAAAGTTTTTTTTCATTACCCTCATTTTCCTGGCTTATCACGACAAGTACAAATATAGACGGTTAATAATAACGTTGATAGCACTATGTAGTAAATTACAATTTTTACAGCGAATTTGAAATTAATGTTGATAATGCCGATGGTAAGGTATAATTAAAATTAGCATAACATAATTTAATTCGTCCTCGTATACATGATTAAGATAAAATTAATTCGAAATAACTTGAACGTATATCAGCCAACCAACATTTAAAAAAATGTATGTTATATCGTGAGATATCCCCACAGTAATGAATGTAATTACATCATAACAATTAGTCGCAATATATATATATGAAATGTCTGTAATTACGAAATTAATTACTTATTTAAGTTTTCTAAATATCCAAGTTCATAAATTTGTCATACCACAGTCAAATAGTTTTTTTCAGAAATCATTAACATTTTCTTTTTTGTTTAAATTTTATGTTTATATATTTGTCAGGCGTGTGTAAGTGATATTTGAATTTAACCTGAATGTTTTTGATCTATCGTTTTGCCTTATAACCTGAGAAATTGGCAATGATGTGGGTCGACAACATTGTAGGGCATTAAAGGGAGTGATAAAGGCAAGAAAGATGGGACTGTCATAATAAACGTGCCTTTATATTATCGTAAATTTGGAGTACATTTTTAATATAAACTCAGAGAGCCTCGAGAAGCCTATTACAATGCGTCTCAATTTCTTCAAAAGTAACTGAAATATACGTTAAGAGAGATCAAATATCTTCAGAGATTTATAGATATAATATACTTGACATTTAGTTGGAATTTAAAGACTTGGCAAAGCTGATTGATATCTAAACATATAATTATTATGCGGCTTATTTTTGAAATACATGTATTTCAAATATAAACCTATTATGTCTTTAATGCCTACACCTGCCTCGATTTTTAAACTTTTGCATTCGGTTACTTTATATCTATGGGTTACAACTTATCATCAAAAATTGCGTATTGGTTAGCTGGATAATATTACGGATAACAAGTTTTTAATTTAAGTAGAGTCGATGTCTAGCCAATTGACCTAAAGTTTCACTCACCAAGCTGTTGCAAGAGAACGCTGACAAATTAATGAGATCTGTTATAAATGGAATGTCGACGTTGCATTCCCCGAGCGAGCTGCGAGGAAAGCTTCAAAGCAACTTACTTATTCACTATCTGTTACAGCATAATTCGTTCTTGCTTGTTAGATGTAGTTGTGTTAAAGGCATCCGACAGGTAGCGCATTGCAGAAATTATTACGACGACTACGTCAGAAGGAGGGTAATGTTTTTGAGAACGTGTGTATGTCCTTTTCTTTGTTTGGCTTTACAGCCTAAACAGCTTGAGAAATTTAAACATAATGGTGTGTCGTTCGATTTATTTACTGATGGGAGTTTGATATGGTGTATGTGTTTTAAATATGGCGCCTGTGTGTAGAAAAAATAATATAATAATTATTTTTAATCAGTCGGGTTATTGCCTTCATTTGAAAAAAATATTAATATAAATAAGTGAATAATACAAAGGAGCAAGAAGTCGTATTCTGTAAGCTACGTATATCAGAATATTAAAAAGTCACTGCAATAAATAAACATATCTACCAATATCTTTGCTTACAATAGGAATCATACGTTATTAAAATTCCCTGATTTGATACTGTTAAGAATAACGTTAAATTATATCACCTTTCATGTACATGTATAACTTATCGCTAGATTTTAATTGAAATTAATATAAAAACCATACGTAAACTGGAACGATGATACGTATGTACATATTTCATGTTTCTACAATCTTTCAATGTAATCCATAGTCATGTTAAACTGCGAACTAGTTTTTATCAGCCCCACATTTATTTTCTGGTCGTTTTAGCAATCCAATTTCCTAACGTCAGCGATGGAATATGTTCTGGAAAAGCCACATTATAGACTATCTAAATTCAAGTTTGCATTGGTTCACGGAGTTTAGGTCGGCCTAATGTTCGCCTACAAAAAGACGGAAGCATTTATGGGTTCTTAAAGCCAATCGACTGAAAAAGAAAGTCGCTTTGCTTTCAACCAGTAGTCAGGGTCGTATTGACAATATTACTCCGATTACGAATATTTTGAAGTGTTGTAACATTAGTTAACTTTCACTATCACAAGGCAATTTATTGTCTAATCGTTTAATGCCGAGAAATGTAAACGACCTCTTAATTCAAAACGGTGTCTTAATAAACTAATCGACATATCGTACCAAGGTTAAAAGTTTGCAACACCTTCTGTCGTTTAGTTGTTTCCTACCGTGACTAAGTTGACATGCATTGTTGACAAGCTGATTATTTTTTTATAAATAGCTATTGTTATATAACATAATAACTAGGTATAAAAAGTTAAAGGTAAGTTTTGTTTTATTTAATACCTAGTTAATGATTTTTTTGTTAATACGAAATTGAATATAAATGCTTGTTCGGTAATTTATTTAATAATAGTAAATTAGTTTTGATATTTAATTCATTACAAAATCACAGATGTTTTGCTACACCCAAAGACTAAGATAGTCGCCTTATATGGATTAGAAAATTAAAATTTTGCGCTATATATAAGATCGTATTTGACATTATAAAACTTACGAGTATATTTTGTATAGTCAGAAAGATTTAATTCACAATCCATCTCTCTCCGACTTTCTCCACCGAGAAGCAAATACATATAAAGTATACATGAACCTAATTTAAATATATGAAATAGGTCAGAACTGACAAATTCGAAAGCTTTTAGAAACTTGAGTTAACTTATATCAATTAATTATAGTTACAGATAGTAAAACTTTACTTTGAAGCAAAGTACGTTTAAGTTAAATTAAAGTTTAGGACTTTATTCGTCATTTATTAGTTGACCCGGCGAACTTCGTTTCGCCTAAAAGTCAAAAATCTAAAATTATCAGTCCTTTTCTACTTTATTATATCTACATAATTAAAAACCTTCCTTTTGGATCACTCTATCTATTTAAAAAACTGCATTAAAATCTGCATATTTATAAATACTCCATATTTCTAAATTGCATTTAATAAAATTACTGAAAATGTATATGGCGGTCATAAGCTCTACTAATAGGAATAAAGTCTAATAAAACTGTTAATCAACCAATAGATCCGTTATCTTTAATTAAATTTTAATAAATTTATACTGTAAGCGGGGCCTATGTTAGACACAATACGAATAATTTTTGATCAGTCGAGATTGTGATATTAAGAAGTACCAATTGACAATGTACAAAATATATAAAATTAAAACCCATTTGTATTAGTACAGATAAGAACTTTATAATGCCTTATAATGTAACTAACTCCTACCTGCAGCTTTGCCCGCACGGTCAAAGGGAATTAACATTAGCATTTGATAGTGTGATTCAGAACTTGCAAATGAATTTTACTAACGATATCTATTAACAACGTCTGGAACTACTAAATATGTATCAACTAATAAAACATCGATCTTCTCATGGGAATGAGAGAGCGCGGTAAGGAATAGCCTACGTCACTCTCCGCCCTCCTCACTATCTCCCAGCATATAAACCATTTAATATAATAGCTATGTGGCGACGTGAAAGAGGAACAAACGAACACACTTTCACATTTATAATATAAGTATGGATATCCGTTACTTTAACTGAAATAGATTTAGTGGATACATATACATAAAAAATTATGTATATGTATCCACTTTCAGATCCAAACTACGTATTCGCAGCAGTTCAGTTAAACTTACTTATAACACAATCCATAACACGTTACTGTTTGAGGACATATATAAATATTTTCAGTTATATCACCTAATATTTATAAATATACCTCAAACAAAAATTTAAATCCATTTATCTTATCACTGTAAATCCTGGAAAATCGCTACAATTTTCTTGGATTTCCTTTACGCGTTTCCAGTCTTTACGCCAGCTCAACGATATTTTATTTCAAAAACTTTTGCCGTTGCTATCGTAGAAGTTTATTGCTGTAAAAAATCCCGGCACATTTTACAACTTTCTCTTCTTGATATGTTCCATGTTTGTTTGGAAACTTTTATTTAACGATATCCCTCTTTACGACTATATTGGATTGAAAAACTTTTTTTACTCTAACATTAATGAAAGTAACCGGGTTAGCTTAAAATGATTTACAAAATTTAGACACAACCAGTCAAAAATCCATTAAAATATAAGCACGTCAACTTGGTATAGTTTCATTACACTTATTATCTATGAGTTCATAGGAATCCTTTGCCAGGAAGAAAACCATTCGTAGAAATTACAAAAAATATTGTTGCCCTTTTTTCCTATATGTTACACTTTCTCTAATATTCATAAATGACAGACTGTTATCCTGGTAACAGCAAGTAATAGTATAAAGTATTATAATATGTATTCAGTAGCGCTAACCCTCTTACGTTAACTAAGTTTTTACTTAGATAACCACTTTGTCTTCCGAAAGTTTAATATATTCTAGAAAGGTTCCTTATCGTTGAAGTACAGAACCGTGAACGTACTTGCTGAAGATATATAGTGGGACTACTGCCACTACGGTTTTACTTTATAGCACACGTGGCAGATGTCGAACAAAATGTTATTTGAGAAATTCCATAAGGAATATCCTTCACAGGGAGTAGTGCTGTGACACAGGGTTCTTAAAAGGCACGAGAAAGCTCTGGCATAAATATTTAAAACCAGTGGTGCAAGATTTAAGTACAAGTTCAGGTTGAATATTATTAAACGGAGCTGCGATAGTCGCAAGTGTTATATGGCTTACGTCGGTGTTAATGTATTATTATCGTCAACACTGTTCTGTCCCACTGTTGGGCATCAGTCACTTGTCAGAGTGAAAGGGATTTAGGCCATATATAATCCTCTGCACTGGTCAAGTGTGACTTTGTGTGTACGTGGTTCGTAGTGGACTTCATAATTTTTTTAAGTACTTACTCTAAAGTGTGTCGGTTAAGTTTAGGTAGTAATAATTTATTTGTAACATGCACGGAACTTTGAAAAGTCAGAGTTGCATACTGTCGATCCCCAGACTTCAAATATCCTATAAAAAAGGGTAGAAGCCCCCACCAAAGGTCACTTTGGCCAGTTAAGTAACTTTCTATTCGTTATGACATGGGGCTCTTCAAAAAAGGTGCAAAAAGAGTACTTATTCATAGTCGTCGATGGCGGCGGTGTTGCAAATGTCCATAGGAGACAGTCACTACTTTCCATCAGCTAGCCCGTCTGCCTTATCGTCAGGTTTAAGTATAAAAAAATATATACACGACGACGACGACGATAACGTCTTTCCTTCGGGAAGTCGGTTAAAAATAGATAGGTATATATTAACGATTCTTTCTTCTAATTCGCTTGTTTTTAGTAAGTCGTATATTATAATCGTACTTTTCACAAAACATTGTGAAAGACGGACGTTGGAAAAAAAATAACCTTGTAACTCAATTGCTTTTGATAACGTTAAATAGAATACAATATTATTAATATACGGTAGATTGTGAAGGTTGTTACGTGTTTGTTACGGCGGTCGCTTTGTTAACAGTTTTTTTTAACTCCAATCTTTAAATAGTACCTATAAATTAGTCTTATAGATTTTAGTAATATGTGTTTTTAAAACATATTGATTTACAGTGTTTTGAAAAACACTGTAGGTTAAATTACACCAAATTTAGGTTACTAGGTAAAACAGATAATTTTTGACCGGCGAGGTACAAGACCTATTATTATTGTGACATAGCACATCTTGCGTTTCGATTGAAATGTATGGTTGCTGGCTCACTTACATCATTATATCTATGATTAACTTCAGATAAAACCCCTGCTCTATAAGAAATTGCTTTAAGATAGTCAAGGGCAGCTGTGACCACTTACCATCAGATAAATTGCTTGTTAGTTTGCTTCTTCAATTTTATAGACAAAAAACTATTTTGTATAACGTTTAACCCAAACGTAGTTTAGGTTGGATGCAAAAATGTAGTTTGTTAGATATGAAAACCGGTAGTCTATAAGGTGACGTGTGTAACATAGTAAACAAAAATTCTTTCTAGAATATACTCGTATTTAGTGTGAAGTAACTTCTATTATTGAAAGGTGCTCAGTGAAAATCTTGTTAGATTTCGCGTTCAAAATTTAGATATATTTTGGGTTATTTGATGGTAAGGTCTTGTTTATTAGTATGCGGAAGTCTCGTAAATAGCAATCCCCAATAATGGAGGGTACTAGCGATGGCAGCTACGTATTGGATGGAAATGGGCGACGCTCTCATTAAAGTAAATTATATGCAAAAGCAGTAATTACGTGCGAAAAAGTGAGTAACCCAGCGTTCAATAAATCTAAATTATTATTCGATTTGAGTAAACCTATTTTTAAAAAATAAATACCACTTTCTACACTTATAATACTTTACTAGGATTATCTATTATTATTATTATTTATTATTGTTATAAATTTATGTATCCTGAACAATATTGACTTAAAAAATCTTTTTAATTTTAACTTAATTTAAATTTAAATTTTATTTTATTCCAGAAAAAATGTTTATTTTCTTTATTATTATTATTTGGCTTACATGTTACTCGCTCCTTTTGCAAGCAGTCGTCGTCTATAAATGTAGTTGCACTTAACTTTTCCTTTTTGTAGACTATTGTTCTTTTTAATATTATAATTAGTATAAAACTATGTATGTGTTTAAAATAAATAAATAAAATCTCCTGTGTCGTGGACAAACACAAACACCAATACACAAAAACCCTCATCCAGGGCAGAAATTAAAATGTGACATTCGGATGTCTGTCGAGTGTGGGCATTGTCCCGCTCGGGGTTTCAAAATGTATGTCAATATGATCATGACGATTTCATATTTTATGTCGTCAATGTTTTAATATACATATATAATATTTAAGTAAGTCTTAAAACAGACAATCAACAACAATAAAAGATACACAAAGATAAATATATTGAACAAAGAAGCTTGTTAAATTATCACCCATACAGCTTTGAAATTTTGATGTCAAATTTTCTCCAATTCATAGCATTTACAGCATTTTGGACTCTTCTTTAAAAATATTGTCTAAACAAAAGTAACATAAAGATTCTGTTTTTAATAAAAGCCCAGAACCCGGGAAAAGGGTCGCGGGCGGAAAAAACTTTTACGATTATACTTCGGGTCACATTTGTTGGTTGTTATTCGTCAACGATTTCCTAATGTTCAGGAAATATTATACCGTAACTTCCACATGTTGTATACAGATGTTGGTACATCAAACGACATGGTAATAATAAATTATTATTTTGTCTTTCATATATCATGTTTTTTAGACAAGTTGTCTCGAGAAAACTCTTTGTAAATACGAGAAAGAATAAGTATTCGCAGATTTATTGATAAACTATTGTAGACAATAGATACCTATACGATTCCCCTGTAGTTGGGGAATAGAATTCGGCTACGTTGTCCTGTGCCTGTCGTAAGAGGCGACTAAAAGGGAGCTCCTGGTGTTGCGGGCGTCTTAAGTGGGAGCTCGAACCGCTCAGCCAGCAACCCCAAGAAGGACGGCGGTATGTGTGGCATGTCGTCGTCGACACCAGAAGGTATAGGAGGATAACTAGATGTCCCCCAAAAGACGAGTCCATGAGGGGGCGCCGCGCTAGGTGGCACCTGTGCGTTCTGTTGGAGATACCAGGGTCCCCTGCAAGCGCTGAGGAAGGCCACGGAGGAAATTTTTGTGGGTAAAAATCCCGCATAACCCGGAGTCTCTTTCAAGGTTTCGGTGTACCTTTTGAAGGATCCTCCCCGTCACAAAAAAAAAACCTATACGATGTATTTAATATGTGGAGTGAAGAATTTAAAAACCTACACTTATAATTATGTTAGTTGAACCTGAAGTTTTTATAGCTTCATACCGTATGTTCTTTAATGATATTTTTTTCAATAATAATCTGTTCCTAGTGAAAACGAGTATAAGTAAAATTTTTCATTGGCCAATATCACCGTTTTCACTAGGGGCACAAAAATATCTCCGGCTAATCTTATAAGTTTGAAGATACACGTTACGTCAGTTACACGTTGAACTCATGTGTGTTACATAAGCAATGAGTCCTGAAACAATCGCATATTAAAAATCCTTTTCTTTGTTACAGAAACGATGGCGAGGGAGATTCTATACTTCACATTTGTGACTATCGCCGCAGCTCAGTACAACGGACTGACTGGTTCTTCTTCTTCTTCATCCTTCCTCAATGGAGCTCAAAGCTTCGCTTCCCAGTTCTTCTCAGGGAGCAACCCATTTAGGTTCTTCTCCCAAGGAGCCAGTGCTTCATTTCCCCCGCAAAGGCTGCCTGTAGGCGGTTTAGGGTAAGTTTCACATAGATAAAGATGTTTATAGCTACGTTATGAAAATATGTACGTAATAAATTGTACAAAGTATTTTTAAGTGACGTATGACATATAAGTAATGGTATATATAAATTAAATATCCCATTAAATGTACCAAAACCTGAGGCACAGTCCCCAGAATGCCGGCTGCATTTCCAGTTCGGTACATAGCGACGCAATTTTTGGCGCAATAAATGCCAGCCTGATGTGAGGACAAATCCTCTACAAAAAGTTTTATGCTTTCCGACCATAAACCTTGTTTTCCAGTGAAATTTTATTGTAACTTTTCTATGTCTACGGCAAGATTATCTCACATTTATGTGTGTGGTTACTAAGTTTTACATTTTAAACAAAATAATTGGAAGTAGATTATAATTAATTATTAAAGAAAAAAACATTTGTTATTAAATTCAGCATTCCATTTTCGTCTTATACTATAAATAAAAAAACGTTTAATAAAAGATATATTAGCACTTTACAATTTTGCAGTTGTATTTAATTTTACAGGTAAGTAAGACACGCACAGAGATAAATCGAGTGCTTAAGATATAAACGGTCTATTTATTAAAATGTCTGTTGTTGTATAGATCATTTCAAAGTTTGCACTCTTGCATTTTAATGCGCATCTGCAAGGTTGATGGAATAAAAGATTACAGCACTTCATTTATAAAGCACAGCATAGACTAAGATGCACTGAACACTATTGTAATGGTATATATACAATGTAGTTAGTTGCTTTTTATTGAATTGACAGCGCAAATAAGTTAGACTAATGCTAATTAGCTTTAGTTCAACTCTAATGCCATCTTACTAACTACATTTACATGCTGCGAACGCAACTTACTTTATGAAACAAATATTCACAACTGGAAAATCAAAATCCATTCTCACTACAGTTCTTATATAGCTTCCTATTTTTTTTATTAATATGAGTACTATATATTTTTTCAATTTTTAATCACGTTTTATTAAAATTCTGCAATGATTACTATGTTATCATGATGATATATATATTGCAATTCTCGTTAACTAAAGGAACCTAATATTACAATTTGCCCTTTAGGTTTTCAAGGGTTTAAGATGTTATTGGGTCGGCTAAAGAGCTTGCACGGGTCTTAAGGTCGGCGGGTAGATATTTCTATAAGACACTTTATTGAGATAGGGTCTATATACGGTGATACTGTTCCAAGAATGTATGGAAGTTCTATTCAATATACTCGAACATAATGTGCGGAAACTATCAAGCGTAAACAAAAGGATATTTTATGTACCTATTTACTGAATTGAACGTTAACCTTAATAGATATAAGCAGGTTATTATGATTGTAGCAAAGATATCCGTTAGAAATGTAGCAGTTGTACGGACAATATGATTTAAATTACGCATTACTATAATGTGATTACAGATATGTATGTATAAATTTTATATTAATAATTGAAGTATAAAAAACATTTCTGCACAAAAAAATCTGCATAGAATAAACCCGTCGTAATGAAAGGCAGAGAGGTCGGTTTGCATAAAGAACACCATTTTAGGGCGAAAATGCAAATGAGCTACGCGCTGGATTATCCGCAGTACAGTAAAAGTACAATGGTCATTTCCTGGTTTTTACTAGAAAACGAAATCCAAAACACTGTTTTTGAACAGTCCATAAAACACTGATATCTAGATTCATGTAACCATAAAATAAGCGGACACGTCGAGGGAAATGTGTTTTCCTCGGATATCTTTTCCGCCAATATCTACAGGCTCCTATGTCCATTTATATTATTAGTTCAACAACGCAGATGGACATCTAGATTAAATAGTATTTGCTTTATGTGATATAGTTTTTCTTACAAAATAAGACGATTAAGAGATAAAAATATGCAATTAAATTAATGTAGCTTAAAGTCATGTATATTGTGTATTGTGAAAGCAATTAATAGGTGCTATATTTGACTTAAAAATTATAAATTTTAACATTTGGAATATGATATGATACTTAAAGAATCTACTATAAACACACACAAGGCAAATACACAAACACCCAGACCCAGAACAGGAATCTAAACTCATCATTCAGATACCTGTCTGGCCGGGAATCGAACCCGTAACCCATTGCGCGTCAGACCGGTAAGGTAACCGCTCGGCTACGCGGATCGTCATGAATATCTCTTCATGTTTAAATGTTCTATGTTCTTTATTTTAAATATATATTTAAATTAAAGTTGTGTTCGTATATTGTAATATGGTTTAGATTAAGTGGAATGTAGTATTATTTGTTAATAGTAGCAAGGTGCATGCAACTAACTTTGGTAACAAATTCTGTCAACAGCTATGGAACAACATCAGATTCATTTTCAACGTCTTCTTCGGAAGAGAACAGCAGCGAAGAAGATTACTCCTCAACGACAAGGTTATTTAAGATGGTTACATATCCTACTTTCTGTTTTCTTCTCTTCATCTGTTTTTCTCGTCTCTTATTTTCCGTCTATTGTCTTTACTCTTATACCTTATTCCTTTGTAGTTTTGTATATTTTCTTTTCCTACTTTCTACTGAGCTTCTATTTTGTTTTTATTTCTTTCTTTAAATATTAGGTAGATCATGAGAAACCAAGTGCACAATAAATCTCTTGCAAATATGCATTTCTAAAAGTAACCATTTCTATTTAAATAGTAGACAAAATCATATGAGCTGATCCTTCAGTAAAATTATGTAATGTAACAAAGTATTGTATCGTACATACATAATATCCTCAATCCTAAATCACTAAAAGACAAGTTCTTTGTTAAAATGTAAATTTTCGAAAAAGTATATTATTATTATTACTGTAAATGAGAAAATCCTCTTTGAACCTCTTAACCAACATCCTTATGTTCATAACGCCACGGGAGAAGCCGAGATCTTTCTGTACAAATATAAATTATTGTATATTATACTAATACATATACTACGTATGTACATTAAGGCTGAGATGTTTATAGCCATGTAATATAATATTCTTTGCGACAGATAAAGTTAATGCGAGAAGGAGATATTAATGATACGACAGGAGATCTAAACGATTATTTACAGTTAGGTAATTACGAATGGATATGTATAGGAGCTTGCGGATCCAAATAACCTAATGCTTATGATGTTAACAGAAACTATTATAAGAGAAGTCGGTTAAAAAGTGATCCGGATATTAATTTATATTTGAGTATCTTTTTTATAATAGTTTATGTCAACTAACACTAAAGCATGACATAAATGCACATAGTATAATTATGTAGTTATAATACTAAATGGTGTTACCAACGGTTTAAGAAAATAGTGTATTTTTTTTAAACGGTTTGATTTAGGGAAGTCGTTAAACTTATGAAATATCCCTAAAACCAGGGTGTCGTAAACATTTGTCAAGATTTATTTCAGAGCGTGGATATTTAACGGTGGTATTATGCAGTTTCAGCAACCCTCCACCACCGATTGGCTCGGGACAGGACCCCGCGACGCAGACGTGTGGCCTGGCGCCTCCGTTCTGTGCCAAGTCCCGCTACCGTACCATTGACGCTACTTGCAACAACCTTGCGAGACCGACTCTCGGTATCCCACAAACACCCTACGGCCGTTTAGTTGCATACAACTATGGTGATGGTAAGTATTCTGCATTAGAATTTCCAGTAACGTGACTCATAGCTTATATTTTATATTTCACTTATTACATATTCTATTTGTACATAAATCTTTTACTGTTTAAATAGTATTTAATAATTAATACTGTAATTTTATTACGAATGCTTAGTTTCAAAACGAGCAAGTGAGTTTAAACATACAATATTTTTCACAAAAGTTTTTTAGAGATAACTCTTTTTAACAAAAATGCAGAGGATGTAAACACCGGTCGAATGCGAGCAAATGGCGGGCAATAAATCATGCTACCCCGGTGAATAATAACACTGTTATTAATTCTGAGACAAAATTATCCGCACCTAACCATAGCTCGTTTATCTAAAACGTAGTACGCTGTATGAACTGTACAATTCACGCGTAGTTTTGATTATAATCAATCACTCTCATATTTCCGTATATGTATAGGAATGTGCTGTATTGGATACAAAGAAATATTACAACCAATATGTAGTATCTACAGACATTGCTGCTGTTCTGTATCTACACACATTATATTTTGAAATTTTCTGTTATATCAAATTTAATAAAATGTTAAGTAAGTAAATTAATTTTCTTCTTAATAAAATTTCCATGAACTGACATAAAATATGAGGATGTATTTTCTGGTCTTCAGACCGCAATATTATGACGCTTAAGGAAGTTTTTAACATTTAATTAAAAGTGGTATAAGACAAGATTTACTGTCTTGTTTTAGATTTATTTGTCATAGATGTTATTATGTTAGTTTAATTAAAATAGAAATATAAAAATGATAGTAACAAAATTGAAACATCAATCCATATAAATTGCGTTCAAATATATTGTGCTAAATATTTGTGATTTGCACAGTCTCAATAATTTTACTTTTCACTGAAAGATGTAGGTAGAATCAGTATAATTCGTCTTGAGTGGTGTCACTGACGTTGATATTTCTAGCATGAAGCATATCTTGCGATTTTATAAACAGATATTGATATCGACTAAACTATGGTATAAATATGAAGTGTTAATTTTTGTTCTCAAGCATGGTAAACGCACTGTCTGATTTATTCATCAGGCATAACCCCTGTTCTATAAAGAGTTAGTTACAGGAGGCAGTTACCATTCATTTACTATTAAGATTACTTTTCAGTACATTCCTGATATAATAATAAAGTCTACCACTAATTAAAACCATTTTCAGGTGTTAGTTCGTTCCCAACGGCAAAATCTGGAAATCCTTTGCCAAACCCTCGCACGCTCAGTCTCATCTTCTTCCCAGACAAGAATCTGATCGATCCAATCTGGACTTTGATCACCCAGCAATGGGGTCAAATTATAACGCACGATATGTCCCTCACTGCTGGAGTTGCACAGTCCCGTAAGTATACCCATTTATAAATATGATCCATATGTATGATATTATTTAAGCAAACTATAGAAAAGATATTTTCAAGGTGGTAGAACCAGTGTAGTTCGACCGGAGAAGTACCACAGCCACACCTATTTCTAGCGTGAAGCATTTCTTGCGTTTCGATATAAGGCTGTGGGTGCCGGCACGCTTTCACATGAGGAGACCATCATAGTCCTCGGGAGTAGCAACGCATCTGTGATCGATTTCAGATTGAACCCATGTTCCGTATGAAGTTGAATACAGATGTCCATGGGCGGCAGTGGCTACTTACCATCAGGTGGACTACATGGTTTGCTACTTCAGTCAGATAAATAAAATTGAGAAATATGAGAGATAAACTAATAACGCCTGTACCTTACGCGCTACTGTTTTTCGGTTTGAAGGTTTTGATAAGGCGGACGTACTGTCCAAGCAGTTCATCTTAGTTTTCGGGGGAAAAATGCCTGTGTGGTTAACTTTAGGTAAAATGAATCTTATCTGGGGTTGATTACAGATGTCCAGCAGCGGCTGCAAAGTCGAGAACTGCATGTTGGGCTGGTACTAATATTATATAAGATAAAAATATAAAAGATAAACCAATAAGTACGTTCGCAATGTCATTTGGTAATTAATGCACCAAAGTGTGTTTGTTATTTAATGCATTCCCTATACATCCACTATCTAATAATTCGTTTCCCGTCCGGAAGGGAGTATAATTGATTTATTAAAAAAACAAATTCACTTAAACATTTCAGAAATAGTGAATATTATTTTTATACTGTGAACATTGTTGTAAGAACTATATATATTCACAACTATAGTAAAGATTTTTTTTTAATTCTCTGGTCTTTAAGATATGTACATTTTTGGTAGGAAAATAGCAGTCATTGTTGACATTTGATTACTTATAACGTTAAAGTGTAGGACAATTTAATAAAATGGAATGGTAGGGATTTAATAAAATTTTATTCAAATATTCGCGATTAGTGGTACAATCACGTATTGGATCGAGAAAGTGTCAATTACGAATTGTACTGACGTGTTAGTCTATCTGATCTCATACGTACCATTAAATTCATGCAAACTGAACGCGCAATCGATTTGGATTAGACTACTTACTCAGCTCGTTTAGTGATTGTAATCGCAAATATAGGAGTATTAGAGCCAATTTACACGATACGTTTCGGAATATGATCGCATGATAGCGTCGTGACATCTGATGACGTCGTGTAGTGATGCTGTATAGTAATGTAGAAAAATTTCTTTTTTACGTACAATGTAAAAAGAAATCAGTGCGATGCGACATTGGGTAGATCAGGACAGGATTTTCATAGAAATAAGAAGTACGATTGTTACCGTTGATCCAAAAAAATACTGCATGAGAAGTTATTCAGAGCTGATGAGTCAGGCTTTTGTCATAGGCTAAGCGCCAGCTGACATTAAGGTGATACCTGGAGAGACAAGAATTTATAAAATTCGAAACGTGCATCCTGCCACGATGCGATAACTTGTTCTGGTTTGAATACATATATCTGAAAATCTGTTAACATTACTACATTTATATTGTATTTTAATAAGTATTTCCATATTAATAAATATTTTTTTCCTAAAGGCAAAACATACGTTCAAACGGGTGAGTTTATCAAAACTGGACTGGGTTAAACGTTTGTGTGTGTTAAGATATTCTAAATATTTAATAGTCATTCTCATATTGCGAGGCTTGGATTTTACGAATTTTCAAACTTGTTTTCATTGTTCTGTTAATTCATATCATTACAATCAAAAACATTTTTTTCTTATTGCTACTAAATATAAAATTACAAAATAATAAATTGAGAGTAATATTACCTATGTACCTGTGTGAGTGTGAGCTTTCATTGATGTGTTTGGGTATTGTGATTGTTTGCTAGCGTTTTCAAGGACTATCTTGTGTGTGTTCTTTGTGAAATAATTTTTGTGCTTATAGTTACAATTCATTTAATTATTAGGTTGGTAATTAAAAATAAATTTCTATAAAGGTTAAACAACTATTATAGAACTTTACATTAGTGTAAATTTATTTATAAATATTAAATAAGTTGAAATTATATTATAACGAACGGTAAAAAATATCTGTAACTACTAGAGGTGCAGTACACTCACGGTTTTAAGAGGATATAATTTTTTAGACAAAACATAGTTAACTTTAGTTTACTTAATTGAATTTCATTTAGCAAAAATCCTAATGACTTTTTCTAATAATCAAAATTCTAACGCCACTTCGAAGATGTATTGGTTTTGAAGGACAAGGAAAACTAAAAACTTTTAGAGAAATAATTATGCCTACAGCTATTTTTATTTTATAAAGAATAATTATGATGTGCATTTATAAAATTTCCATAATTATATTGACTAGGCACTATCAAAACTTTTATCAACTTAAACAATTCTTGTATGGTCTTTCAGACACAAACAATTTGTGAATTAGAAGTTAACGTAAACATCCTATGTTGTACTAAATTGTTAAGTATATGAAAGCTGTCAGTGAATTATATTCGGCGATACTATTCATTATTAATATTCGAAGAGAAAATTTTCATAACATATTTCCATTTTATGTCTTCTCTGTGATAACGTCTGCCCCAATTTCATTACATTAAACCCTACGGGCTTACACCTGTGCCTAGGGTACAAAAACTCACCTTAATTTTCATGTTTTATGCTTTTAATTTTTTTAGCAGCTTCTACAAAATTGGTAACCTTAATGAGGTCTCTTGTTCTGACTGATACAAGCAATTAAATAAAATTGCTAATTAGACGTTATTTTAATATTAATATTTAAGCCTAAGGTACGTTTATTATCCATTCAGCCTTTATTGAACCTATTTTAATGGTTTACAGATGAGAAAGATAATATTGAGTTATTGTTTATTGACTAGTATCTTTCTATGTAAATATTTGCTTAAAACACCACTATCTATTTAGAATGTGCTTCTTTGTTCTTTATAAATTATCTAGCTTAAGCATTTTTTGTGTGTCGTGAATCATAAGCATTTAATCATTGGTATAATCATTTTTCATCATGTCCGTTTATCATTTAGTCAATTTCATTTTAATTTCCCAATGTCTAATATTATTATTTGTCACTCTAACAGATAAAGATACAATAGTATGTTGTGACGACAATGGCCAGCTATCGTTTGACGCATCAAACAACCCGCAATGTGCGCCAATCCTTATCCCACCAAAGGACCCAGTACATGAACCTCAGGGTACTCAGTGTATGAACTTCGTAAGAACTGGCTCCACGAGGGACAGGGGTTGCACTCCTCCTTTTAGTCCTGCTGAACCGGTGAGTTTACTTTGTAGAGCTAAGTGTCTACGGTAACGTTCGTAGTAGTAGTCATGAGCAAACAGCCCCAAAGCGTGTTCTACCTAAGGTAAATCAAGCATTATTGATACTATGATGATATTAATCTGCTAAAGTTATCAGCATTGTAATATAGTGTCTTGTGTGTAAGTCTTTTATTGATAAATACAAGTATGTGAGTGCCATACATTTAGAACGCCTTATCCGGCATATTCAATTTTTGGCGCCCTTTTTTCAAACATCTTATGTAATCCAATTATTGTAACCCAAAAATTGACTAAATAAAGATCTTTCTTTTGTTACTTTCTGTTATGTTAAAACGTGTCATCCTATCTGGTTGGTGAATTTGAAGACTTATTAGTTTTGTGTTATTCGTTCCTTTAATACAATAATTACAATACAAAATTACAATAATTACAACAATACAAATCAATACAAAACGTGCAAAAATAAACAAGTTTATAATAGCCTGCACATAAATACACTTTAAAAGTGTGAAGTTAGGGTTGAAACTAAAATTACGTTTCCAGTTTGCTTAGCTGGACGAAACAAACTTAGGACGCAAGCAACGCACTTATATTTTACAAAGGTAGATCGCGGTCGCATTTCTGTATATAAACAATACCCTTCTTGTAGTTTCATCATTTGAATTGATGGATTCAGTGATTTTTAATACAAGCATTTATCTACACAAGGATACTATTGAATCCATTTAACCATGTGAGGTATCAAACTATCGCTGATCGGTTTGAACGATATCTTTTTCGGTTGGACTCTTTGTAAATATGCGCCATGGAGTAGATATACTTCAGTCGTCTTGTTGCAATTGTGACAATAATGAAAAAAAAATTGAGTTTTGATGAAAAAAATTGATTGAATGACAGCACGCACGCCAATGACACGACCTTTTAAATGATATAAGGTGTATTCTCCTCCCTTTGTCCAACCTTTCATAGAATAAGTGGATTCCTAACAGATAATAACGGCAAAGATATTTCACGTATGTATAGAAAAGCGGCGATATACTTACTTCTAGGTTATCATCGTAGAGCCTAAAATATTAGGGCTAGAACCATAAAATTCGGACAATAGGTCTATTTTATGTCGGCGACACTCCCTAAGAAAGGATTTTTTGATATTGTACACCTAAGATATTGTTATTGATAGATATTGTACTATAGTCTATTCATACGGTCACACGCAGCTTGTTAATATCTATATATTTCCAGCTAACAACAGTAACGGCATTCATGGACTTGTCGTTGGTGTACGGCAGCAGCGCGGGTCAAGCGGCGCCGCTCCGCGCGAACCGGGGCGGTCGTTTGATCACGTTGCTGAGAGGAGGTCAGGAGTGGCCGCCACAGGACCCCAACATTACCCTCACTTGTGAATCGGCTCAGTCGCCTAACGAACCTTGTTATTTGACAGGTGGGTTCAAAGCCGATATTAACAATATACGCCTACAAATTACTGAGATACGAATAAAGCTGCTTAGATTCAATCAAAAAAATTAGAGATCACGCTAACTGTGCCATTTGTCACTAATACGAGTATGTAATATAAATTAGTACGGTCACACATATTTTACCTTACAACATTATTTAAACCAGATTTCCGCTTCGTACCGACGAAAAAGGTCATTTATAATAATTAAAATGAGAGTAAATAATTTTATCAAAATTTATTGGAGTTTTAACAATTTTCTGAAATAATGCATAGTTCCTGAACCTGGATATTTATCATCCTTATGAGCTTATCGAAGTAATATTTTTGCGTGAACTAATGCGGACCGCTAGGAATTTGTGACATCATTGATTTATATGTTGCTGAAGGATTTTCCTGCTGTAACAGAATACTTACCTTAAATGTGAGTTATTCTTCAAATAGGTGAATTTGCAAATGAAAATTTATTGCCTAGTTTTTTTTGTTGCACTACATGAATCTAACTAGAAATATACTTATTATTAAATTTATAAATTGTAATTCAATTATATACTTTGTGGTGGCAAAAGTTACTTATAATTTTATCGATACAAATTTATTTATGCATAAAATGTTCAGCTCGACATATATCAGGTACCTATTACGGGAAATGGAGATATCAAGACATAGTCATTTAAGCACTTTTTATGTAGTTACTCATTTAAGCCTCATTAAATTAGTAATTTTAGGGATATATATTTTGGTTTCAGGTGACATCCGAGTGAACCAAAACCCTCAACTAGCTATTCTCCAGATTATCCTCCTCCGTGAACACAACAGGTTGGCCGATAACCTGGCCGTCATGAATCCTCACTGGGACGATGAGACCATTTTCCAGGAAGCAAGACGTATTAATATCGCTCAGTATCAGAAAATAAATTACTATGAATATCTACCTATTCTACTAGGTAAGGATTTTGATAAAAGTACTATGTATATACGTATACTATGTATGATAAAGTATTGTGTCGTTTGTTCGGTTAATATTAATAATACTAAATTATTATAAAAAGGTGACAGTGGTTAAAATAAGGCATATAACCGAAATTATGCAATCTATATAACAGAGAACTATTTTAGAGAAATATGTGTTTGTGTACTATCGTGGACGATTGTCACACCAAAATATCACAAACTCGTACGACGACCTTAGATCTCTATTTTCGGCCTCAATACAAAATTGGAGGGCCACAAAACATTTGCTGCAAACCTGTACTAGTTTTAAGTGAATTTCGTCGCCTCGTTAGGCTCTATTTACATTCGTACACGCACACTTGCTTTTAATGATAAATGTAGCGGACAACGAAACTTTGAGCAATAAGATCTCAGACACAGTATCCATAAGTTTGAATAAAGATCTTCATGGACTATTATGTTACTATAAACATAGATAGATTTAATAGGTATCGTCAATGGCATAGTTTCTTGACCATAATTATAAATAATTCAGAGCCCAGAGTCTCATAATGCTTTCGATATAATTTATTATATTTCTTTCAGGTTTCGAAAACATGGTGAAGAATAAACTTATCTTCCCCGGAGCCAAGGGACCGATAAAAGACTACAATCCTCAAGTAGACCCAAGTGTTTTGGATGAACATGCTACAGCTGGATTTAGGACTTTCCATACACTTATTCGTGGACATTTAGAGTACGTTAATTACATTGCAACAGCATTTTGTGGCATACAAATGATATAAGTTATATTTGATTTTCTATCGAAACAATATTTAAGCAGTCAAAAGTAACCTACATATGGGACTGATGATTAGTGACCAATGTAATTGATATTTAAAATGTTTAATCCCTTTTAATCTGATAGATTCTAATTTCAGTTTACCTCAATGTTTGTAATAGGTACCTAAAGAATTTGGCTGTCTCTATTCGATTTGAAGTTATCATATTTATCATTAGTTATAAAAATTGTTGCGAAACAAAAAATAATTGAAATATTAGCTGTCTTGGAAATGTAAATATTTTCAAATTAAATGAAATTTATGATATTTGAACAAGTTACACTAAACGTAGACGGAAGGTGAAATTAGTCGTTTACTTTATGAGAGTCATTGTCAAAATGCGCAGGGCACTTTTAAGAAAGGTTATATATATATTCTTATAGCCCTTTGAGCATAACAACACGTAGAAACACATATTGACACATAAAACACGACAAAAGCTTAAGTTAACTTTCAAACATTCTACTTCATTTATATGATATCAGAATGGCTCAGAAGAGAGACATTTAAATAACAATCTGTATTTAAAAACCCGTGGTTACCTTCCTCTAAAAGAAAGTGATATATAAAATAAATAGATAATAAAGATCGATTAAAAATGATTAATCTGATGAACTTCTATAGAGAAAATTCAAAAGCTAATGAATTTAATGAAAACTGTCTACTTACAGGTTCATATCAGAACCCAGGAACAAAGTTGGAGCGATTCGCTTGAGTGACTGGTTCAACCGGCCTCTGGTGCTGGAGCTCGACGATGCTTTCAACAAACTGACCCGGGGATTGACGGTGCAGCCGCAGGACTACAGTGACCAGTTCTGGTCCTACGAGATCACAAGATTCTTGTTCAAGTAAGTTAGTTTGCGATAATCTCGTCTCACAGATTATTCCCCTTAGAAACAATTTGACAAAACCGCATAATAAAAAAACAATCGTGTGACAGGTAAGGATGAAATAGAGTATCTCAGACCTACGTCTTAGATACTAATGAGTTGAGAGTGAAGTAAATGCTTATTAAACATTGTATTTAATTTCTAGACGTAACAACACAGCCTTCGGGGGTGATCTTCGAGCCACTGACATCCAGCGAGGTCGAGACCACGGGCTGGGAACATACGTGTTGACTCGAGCCGCCTGCGGTCTTCCAGTTCCCAAGAGCTTCCATGATATGCTCGACTTCATATCCAAGGAGGTGCTATTCTTATTTGCTTCTACTTTTCTGGTGAACTAGTTTGGTCTGTTTTCGTTTTCTAGGTCTATATGAAAAGTATTTTCTTAATAGATATTTTCTTTAAAGATGTCGCTACTTCTTTGGGTAAAGGGAAACTAAACGAAGGTGTTTTTATTTTTGATTCAAACAGCGAACTGATTTTATAAACTTCTGTTGTTTTTTTTAATATAATCAATATTTTTTTGGCTCCCAATGACCTACAAAATTTCGTAGGTATAAGAAATATTATGGATGGATACAAACAGTATGATTATTGGTAGGCAATTAACGTTGAACAACAATTGAACAAAGTAAAAACATCAAATCGCGATGTAAGAGGAATCTGTTCTGTTCTTAATCTTAGGCTTTAGGAGTGGAACGCAACCTTAGTTGACTTCATCCATTGGTAAGTAAGGTAGTGGGCATAAAAACTTACCACCCGGTGGATTGCTTGCTCATTTTCACACGATTAGCGATACGAAAGCCAAGTGGCTTTCCACGATATAGAAGAAAGTTTATGTAGCTCACATATATCATTTTACAAGTATCTCACTAAATTATCCTCTAATGTAGCATCTGTTTGCGTAACCGGAAAATACTGAATCTCCGTTTTGTCTTGAGAAGAATATTTTTCTAACCGAACTAAATGCCGACATAAAATAAGATTAATCTTCGTTCTCTGCTCGTCTGTGGTGAACGTAATAGATAAATTGAAGTCCGTATAAATCGCAAAGTAACCGCAAATCGGCAAAGTGATAACAGGGGCAGTAGTGAATGTTAAAAAGGGATCAAAATCATTTTATTTATATTTTGCTTCTTTAGTTATAGAAAACATTCAATATTGCATCTATTATTCTTAACAGATTGATAAAAGAAAATTCGAAATGATTTTATTACTTAATAGAAAATAAAACGGTTCACGGATTTTTTTATTACGTTGAGCTACCTATATACAAAATTGTGAACTATTTTACCTAACTTTAAAATTTATAGAAGTACAAGAATTAAGTTCGGTCGAGCGACCTTTGTAACTCCCTAAATGTGTTTTATAGTCGACATGTAGACAAATTGTCTGGCGAACACGTCACTTTATCTGACATTCTATTTCCAAGGAGAGGTGTAAATCGTTTGGGTACGCATTACGGAGATAACAATGTCCAATTATTCCTATTTTATTCATAAACTGCAGATTTTGCACGATTTTTTACAAATTGTAGTATCAAAGTCAGCGTAACCTATCCATCACTTTCCAAGCGTTATATTTTGTACAAACTATCGTATGTAGTTGCCTATCGCAGTGGTAAAAATTTGAACGAAATTAAATAAATAAATTGAGAATTAAGTTGAAATTCCCCGAAGTGACATAAATAGTTCTCATTTCTAATAGATTCGTTTTTGTCTACTGCAAAGCTTTTACATGTATATTTTCGTTAGTCTAAGCATAAATTTGGAGTGATTTAAAGAACACTCGCTTTATGAAACATGAGGTTTAATAAGACTAAGCCATATTAAAAAGTATAATAAAAGCAAGTTTTCGACACAGTCATTTGATATTCTTGTCATTATGGGTTTTACAGTATCAGCCATGTGTACAATGAGTGATTAATTTATTATACCATATTTTTTTTTACTTCTTCTGTATATAAACTGTAACTGTGCGAACATACTCCTCCGTCCACGTAATTTTCTTAAAAAGAACGTAAAGGAATTTTTGCTTCCAGTAGGTATCAATATGTAGGCACATTATGTACGATTGCCTTCGTACATAATGTACCTACACATTCATTCATCAATCCTATCTATTTATCTTTACCAGATCTTTTTATCCTATTTTTCTTTACCAGAACGTAGAAAAATTGCAACTGGTGTACGAGAGCTACGAAGACGTAGATCTAGTGGTGGGCGGCTCGTTGGAGAATAATGTGATAGGCGCACTGACTGGACCGACCTTCCTCTGTATCATCACGGAACAGTTCTACAGGACACGAGTTGGAGATAGGTACTTCTTCGAGAACGGAGAGGAAGATTCGGCCTTTTCACCAAGTAAGTCAATATTTTTATACCATTTTCGTTAATCTATTGACGACACGCGTGGCGGTGCGGGTACCATACCGGTCTGACGCACAGAGGTTCCGGGTTCGATTTCCGGCCAGACAGAGTTTAGATTCTTGTTCTGGGTATGAGTCTTTGTGTGTGACCACTGCGCCCACCACGCATGAGAAAATTCTACTGTGGAGCTATGAGTCTAGAAAGCGTTTAAAAAAATTCAAGACGTGTATTTATCATTTTTATGACGTTCCTAATACTTTACTCAGTTTATCATTGTTTTGTTTCTCTAGTGCCATTTTTTTTAATCAACATAAGTAACCGTTTCAGCGTTTCCATTCACATAATGTTAATGTTAATAGAGCTCATGAAAATTAAGAATACTTCTTATACTCGTATTTTATACCGGTATATGATATATTGGCCCCCCTGTTCAACTTCTATTCCCGATGGAGAACATGTCAGCGTGAATTCATATAATTTAGCGAAAATCAAATGCAATAAACAGTTACCTACAGCTGAACAAATTAATAAATAATCATTGCATGGTGCAATCCTTAATTGTATTGATTTCCACTTATAGGAGAAGTAGCACCAAAATTCGCTCTGGATTCTAAATGGTGAATAAAAAAAATCATTTTTTCTTTAACAGGTCAGTTAGAATCAATTAGGCATGGTGCGTCAATGGCGCGTATAATTTGTGACAACGCTGATGGCGTCCACCACATGCAACCGCACGCGTTCCAGCAAATAGGCCATGGGTAAGTTAAAAGTAATACAAAATAAGGATCTCGTATTGTATTTTAAAAATTATGATAATATTTCGTACATAATTTGTATTCTTGTATGTTCTACTTAGATTGATATATGTGTGGCTTACATCAGGCTTCGTAACAATTTGCTTGCATAAAATTGATAGGATGTTTTGTTAACTTTATACTAATATACCGAAGTAAAGAGCCTATCCTTTATACTGACTAGCTACTACCCACCTCAATGAATAAAACCATATATGAGAGTCAGGCGACCTCAGTTACATAGAGTAAATGAGGTTCTGCAGGTTAAATAAGAAAGTAGCTTTATTCTGAATTTGTTGTTATTCCCCGATGGTCCTGTAAGGAAGGTAATATTTTGCAAGTTCATGTACATGTAACTGTATGTTATTTTATTTAGCGCGCCTAAAAAAATTTAAGAAACTTAATATTAAAATAAGCTCGTATGAGTATTATAGAGGCGCCTACAGCAATCAATGAACCATTAAGCTTATTAACTAGATGTGGCTGTTGTTAGTCAGTTTCTGTTTATTTTAGCATTTTTGATAATTTTAGATTTTTTTAATGTGTCTCGTTTATTTTCAGCAACAAACTGGTACCATGTGAACACCTTCCATCGGTAGATCTGACGTTATGGCAAGACGCTAACGTCCGATATGCAAAATGAGACAAGTTGTCAGGGATTGAAAAGAAAAATTATAGTTACCATAGATATAAGTTGTAAATGTAAAACGCGAGTTACGTAACAATTATATTGAATAATCAGTGACAATATCAATACAAAAGGCAATAAAAATATTTTAATCTTGGATCGATAAAAGAAAAAAATAATGAAGTTAATCAGCTCTTAAAAACACCTAAAATGTCTTGTAACATTAAGAGTGCTCATAAATATACAATGTGTAATATGAGAAATATAAACTTCCATGACTCAAATGTATGTTTAATTATTAACAGAATAAAAATTAGACTCTATAATTATTATCAATTTGCCAGTTAAAGATCGTGATATCGAAAATTTGAGTCAATATTGTAATATTTAATAGTTTGAGTGCTCATTATTTTCTTTTTGACAAAGGTACAAGTTTTTACATACATAATTGTTCATTTGTTTGTTAGCATATTTAAGAATGCAGCCATTTATTTTTAATTTATTGGTTATTATTTAGATTGTATGGATTTGTATGGCTTTGTGAAACTCATGGATTGGGTTGATGGTATGATGTTTTTATGAAATATTTAATGTTAAAGTTTTAATGAACTTATTGAGTTATTTAACAAATTATAATATTGTTAAAATCGGTAACTATAACAGTATAATCAGTATATAGTTAATCAATAAATAAAATTGTAACTAAATACTTACTTAATGTAATTTTAATTACTTAAGTTAGATAAGTGTTTTGTGTACAATTTAGTTATCCGCTTTGTTCATAACCATGTAAATATTGTTGTTAATAAAGATCCGTAAGGAAGCATGTTTTATAAAACATGACTTTGTAATAATTAATTGTAAACATTAATTGTGTTATTGTAAATAAAATATGCAATATATAAATATATTGTAAAAAAATATCGAAATGAACAGTATTTTCAATACCCTGTATGAAGAATTGTTTTCCGATAAACGTCAAGGCTTCAGTACTCCATATCTTTGTGACCGTCATTAATGTCGAAGTCTATGAAGCGCTGCCCTAATATAGGTACCTATTATAAGGTACGTCGTAATTCATAATTTTTCACAAATTTTTATCATGAATATCGGACTTTTAGTTATTGTCTTCCAGACTTATTATATTACAATGATTGCACAAATTAACTTCTGCTTTCTGCTCTGAAATCGTATATCATCTCGTATTCGATACAAGGTACTTGTTACTTATTTTGTGGTATCCTATCCTACTAAATGACATTTAAAAAAAAGATATTTAGCCATCTATACCTACGTCGAGTTTCATGTGAGATTTTAATGCATGCATAAAACATTGATCACAAAAATCTTGAAACAAGATTAACAGGTTTTTAGAAAGAACTGAAAGCCATTATATTAAATTTTATTACCTATCTACCATATAACCTTCAGTAATATGGTAGATAGGTAATAAAATTTAATATTAACTTAATTTTATTAAAATTTAATATAACCTTCAGTAATATGGTAGATAGGTAATAAAATTTAATATAATGGCTTTCAATGCAGTGCTTAAGTTTAAAAACTGTCTAAAAGGACCTACAATAATTACGAATGTATGTGATTTAACGCTGCTAGTACAATTTTTAAATCTGTTAAATAATCGTCATTACACTAACTTTGTTAATGTTATTATAATAGTAGTATCTATAAATTCTATTTTTTATAAAGAAATAATGCTAATCCCTAGAATTAGCGGAAACGGAAACGGAATAATATTGAACAAAACTATAACGTAAACGTATTTTTCTTTACGATCAGAAATTTTAATATACGTATGTAATTCTGACGACGCAAAAAGGCTACATGAAATAATAGAGGTCATACGCAAATAGGTACCATTTATATCTCTGCTTCATTAATTTCCTAAAACCTGTATCTGGTTTAATAATAATTATCTTTAACACAACTGGAACATTTTGTTAAAATTTTAATTTAGAAATTTGCCTTCATAAACTCTCTTCACTAGTGTTATCTAGTCTTTACTTTTGTTGATAACTTTCAGGTCGTATCTTCGGAGTAATAAATAAAGAAGCAAATCGTTTCGTACGAGCCTTCTACTGAACATAAATTATAGCCGAACGATGACATATTAGCATCAGTTAGTGCTATTTATGTGTGTACTCTGAAAAACGTTTAATATATACAGAAGCTGGAGACCTACCACATGTCATAGTCGTAAAACTTACTAGGTAGGCACTTTTGACATCTAGCCAATATTTTGTTTTGATCATAGGTTGGCGATTTCAACTTAATTGCACGTTTTCATAAGTTTTAAACGGGAACTCAAGAATATTTTCAAAAATAATAGTGGTTCTATAGAGTCGTATATATGTAGTGCTCTTATTATGCGTTTTCGACTATCCCGTCTTTAATTTTTAATTTTTTAAATGAAAGGAAAGACTTTCAACAGCAGTATGAAGCATTTTTGGTTTAAAGTACCTATGTGTTAAGATAGAAAAACTAAACGGACTCCAAACTGACCCCAAAACTTAAAATATCTGTTATTAGCGATTTTTTTCAATGTCACACCTATTACAATCTTAAAAATATTTTTTTCTTTAAAATATTTATATTGGTGAGAAATACTAAGTTTACGAGATTTCTTCGCAAAGAAGACATAGGATTTTACTTAAATAAAGCTCTTTAAAAGGAAATCTCATATCAAACATTCAAAGTTAAATAGCAAATATTCAAGTATACCTTTTTCACAAAGTATTTTCAATATTGCCTGTAGTTTATTGAAATACAACTTTATAGGTCAAGTAGTAAGTAACATATGAAAATAAATATAATAAGAATTACTTAACTACCTAAGTTATATAAACTTTTCAATCAGATAACTATCATTTCATACTATTTCACTGAATTATTAAATTAAAGCTTGCAGAACAACAAATTAGTATACCAAATATTAAATTTACGTAATTACGATACTGTTGCATAAATTTACTAAAGGTTCCTCTTCTGTTACAATAACCATAACATTTATTTAGGACCAGGCTTTTGCCCCTCACTTCGTTGCCTTTAATGTAAGTATTTGGAGCGCATCAGTAAGGCTGATTTAGTCAATAGCATTCTGAAAGAACGTTACCCGTTTGTTATGCTAATCATAATATACATTTGTTATTTATTTGTTATATTAAAGGTGGTAGAACGAGTATAGTTCGACCGGGGAGGTACCACCGCCAAACCTATTTCTAACGTGTAGTATTCCTTGCGTTTCAATGGAAGGGTATGGTTGCCAACACACTTTTATATGAGGCGACCAATATAGCCCTCGGAAGCAGCAACGCATCTGTGATTGACTTCAGATAAAACCTATGTTCTAAATGAAGTTGCTTACAAATCTCTTAGCTGCCTACAACATTGAAAAAAGACGAAAATATATAGAGTGTCTATCGTGTTTTTCATAATCTACTATGTTGATGTCATTAAGAACAGCTAAGTATGTGAATAGGTGATGTAGCGAATACTTGCATTTGCCAATATTCGCATAGATATTGATATCGCAAGAATCGGCGAATGTTTTGCGAATATTGAATTGCAGTGTTTTAAAAAAAATGGTCGCCAAATTATACAAATGTAAGACTGCATTTAGTCGATAAAAAATTAAAGAATAAGCTCGCCAAAATTTATATCCTCCGGCACCCTACAATAACTGAGAAAAATGAGCATTCGCATTCCTATTCGCGAATGTCGGTAAGGAATATATATTCGGTATAGAATTCGCAAATTAAAACTTATCTCAGGATGAGAGAGTTTAGGCCATAGTCCACCGCGCTGGCCAAGTACGAATTGGTGTTCATGGAAGGTTGATTGCCATTTATTACCATGCTAATTACATTAAAATAGAACATTGAAGATTATGCTCAAAAAAAATCCGATAGCGTTTTTGATAATTTATCATGGTTTTAAATGGGGTGCATTGGAAATATAAATATAATAACTTCAATGAACAGTAAGATTAGTAGTGCAAATAAAACTTTTATAACGAATCCTGAGCATTTTATTTTGCGACCATAAACAAATTATGCGAAATAGTGCCAAGAATACGATATCACATCGGTCTGCGTAAATGTACAAATGGCGCGCAAAATATGTAGATCTTTGTTGAATTTTCCATTACGTGACATATTTACGCGATGGTAAACCGCTTAAATATTTCATATTTTTTATATACTTCCACCAAGTATTACATATATTTTTAACCGTGAAAAAACTAGATCACAATGTATGATAGCATTTACTTTTGACATCTCTTTGAGATAGGTTAACTTTAAAAAGAAAGGAATATAGTGTCCTATTATAATATATAATTTTTAATGCAGTTACTAACTTCGAATTTTAATTTTAAATTTAACGTTAATAATTTTCGATACGAGAATGAAACATAAATTCTTCTTACTCGCGAAATGTATTTTTTTCCTGAAAATTTCGTGAGCATCTTCCTTAAACGAGAACTTTTTAAAAGAAAAGTGTCTTTTAGAAAGCTCGATGCATTCAAAACAATGCAAAAAATAAGATAAATACTCCCACTAAATATAAATGTCTCTCGCAAAACTCATCGCCTTTTAATACTGACGATACTAAAGCTATATCTGTCTTACTGCAGCTGTAATCTTATTTGTATGCTTAGGTGCTTATTAATCTATACAGCTGCCAATGAAACTTTAAACCACAACTATAAATTCGGTGTATCATTTTTTTTTGACCAGCGATATCGTTTGTTCTTTGAAAGATTAATTAACAAGAAGAATATATTTATAACTTAGGTAACGTAGTAGAACGTCTTAAGGCTAAGATAAGTTACGTGCTAACGCTAAGATAGTTTGCACAACTAGAAACGGCTTAAAGTCAAACTTATTTCTTACATTTCTTCTATGTTTCATCAGTTTAAAGTCAGATTTATGTTCTCATATTTCGGATCCGTTTCACATTTTTATATATTTTTGCCATGTACCAATTTCATGTGGGAAGTGGTCTGCAACGATTTAAATTACGAATGCAGGTGAGTAACGCACGCGGACGAAAACCCACGTGACAAGAAAAATACCATTGTTCTTTTGACTTTCTTGGGCTTCAATAAATACTTAACATAAGGTACACACCATACTTGTATTTAATAGCATGGTCCAACAATCTTTTTACATATTTTAAAAATTAAATAATTTGATTTTATTATATATCAATTGTTTAAGCCTTGGTTTTGTTTGTTTTGTTACATGCATTTCGGACAAAAAGTCCATTTATTATTTTGGACACATAAGTTTTGCGTTCTAAAATTACGGAGCATGGATCACAATGGCAGTCGTTGTTGCATTTTATTGTGTTTTTTCACGAAACTATGTTTTCAATGCAACTTATTTGATAGTTATTTCGACTTCCAATGCATAGTAATTGAAGTGCCTTTTTATCTGGTAAAATAGAAGCTATTAAACTTCGGCTGTACATATCTACCCGAAATTATATTAAAAGTAACCTACGTTAGCTGTTAAAAGTAACATTAAACTTAACGTATCTTGTTTATTCATAACTACTAATCTATTTTCTAGTTTTTGCCAACACTGGTAATTATCTCATAGAACCTCCTCAGATTAATTTTTCCATTCGTCCTTCATTATCCTTGCTTGAAATTACGTTGTCTATTCAGAACGCGTGAACACAGCTGTTAAACGGCAAAATTAATGTAATGAAAACATTTTTGCTTACAGTCTAATTATTATTGTTCTAAAAACGGAAATTACAAAGGAAATTTACACTATATTCTATCTCTAAGTTATTCGTGAGACAAAATCGCAATTTATTTCGAACTGAAAGGTTTCAGTTACCCATACAGTTCAAGGACATTACGGGAACTATATAGAAGGTGCTTGCGCGTCAAAGATGGAAACGTGATACGCATACCGTGTTACACTTTGAAAGTAAGTGTAGGAAGTTTTGGGCCTGCTTAGTATCATAATCGAAAATAACTCTTAAGTTTTCTCCAAAATATACGATAGACGTATATCATGAATGGCTTCTGATTCTGATTGTTGAAATCAGGTAAATCGAATTGGGTACGTTCGAATTAGGTAGGTTTAATATTCAAAATTTGTTGAAGAAGAAAAAATGTACGCTTTTCAAGAGTTAAGGTTATTGCCAAGAAAAGTAGGCGTTTGTGCATTGAAGGATTCATAAATTTAATTTTTACCTATACTCTAATTAACTACAAAATCCCTAATGAAACAGCGATAAAATAGTTTCACAATAAAAAATCAACGTGTCTAATTACGATTAAATATATTATGCATCGTCGAACTGTGCAGCAACCGACCCTGGGAAGGACGACGGCTTGTGTGGTTGCATGCCGTCGTAAACACTAGAAGAATGAAGATGCTGGCGCCATCCACGCAGCGCTGATGATTTTAGTGTGGTGAAAATCTCGCACAACTCGGTGTCGGCGTACCTCTCACGGCATCGAGTAGGTACCTTAAAGAATTCTCAGACAATAACAATAAAAAATTATATCATGCATAATTATTTTGAAGAAGTATTAATTTATAAAAAATATTTTTCTCACTCTTTTGGAAAGTTTGTATAATATAAAAATATGTCTGGATTTTGTTCTGTGGTGTAGTGGTAAGCGTCATCTTACTTGCTCAGTTACCAGCTGTATATTGCTGATAAGGAGAATGCTCAGTGAAATACGACAGATTCAACGTTAAAGTTTTCAATTGTGTAGAAAAGAGCAAAAAATGTAATAAGATCTTAAGTCGGCAAAACTAGAGGTTTTTAGTAGTTAGACTTAAATGTTAACTGCATTGTATATTCGACAGGCGTGCAGATGAAAACCACGCTACCTACCTTAGCTATGCTCCGCAAATATTCGTAGAGCATGTCAGACTGCCTGTTTCGATTGTATCGGTTACGTTCACTATACGTATAAATGAATACTAGTTCATTCACTGTCAGTTGGAAAAACTAAATTTATCATGGAACATCAGGTGGCAGTGTAGTTCAAATGGGGAAGTACTATCGCAACACTTATAGTTTTTCTATCGTGAAACAGTTATTGCGTTTCGGTACAAGAGTATAGTTGCCGGCTAAGTATCATATGAGGCATCTTAGTCCCTGTAAGTGGCATCGCATCTGTGAGTGACTTCAGAAAGAAAACTTGGACAAATGCTCGCAGTAGTAACTTCAATCAAGCAAAAATATTATATTAAAATCATAATACTATAAACTTATATCGAGCAAATTTTGGCAAATTTAATTACGGAGAAAGCTATGCATACCACAAAAAATAAACAAAGCTAATTACAATTTTACATATATGTATATATTTACGCTATATTTATGTAATTATTGCTTGAAACAACAAGAATTAAGAGCCAACCAGAGTAACATAATGCCAGTCATAAAATGTAACTTAATTATTCACTTATCTTATTGCAGGAATATTGCAGCTAGGTTGTGTTGATAAAAAATTATGTCAAACCAACATCTTATGAAAATTTACATTTAATAGATTAAATAGAAGTATCGAACGTTCGTTGCGTCGTTAACTTGTAATGAAAATTTAATAACCGTTAAGAGATTAAATTTTGTGCGTGAATGAAATTAATCAAACGTTAACCAGAATAATTGCGATTTCATAATGAAATATTAGCAAAATTAATTAATATCACAATTACTCACACTTCTGGCTAATAACAATGAGTTATGATTTATTTAATTGGTAAGTTAAGAATAACATATCCTACGAACAAGTTATAGAAAATATGCTAGCTAAATGTATACAGATGTAAAAACATGATAACCTGAACTAGATAAATTAAAATACCACTTCAATCTTCTATCTTCTATACTTATAATAAATCTGTAGAGAGGTCAATTCTGTACATGAAGTATATTTCCAATATAACTATCAAGGGGTGATTAGGGATCGATACTGATGCCAAAAATGCAATCAGTAAAATTTTTTCCTGTCTGTCTGTCCGTCTGTCTATCTGTCTGTATAACCGTTATAGAAACAAAAACTACTCGACAAATTTTAATGAAACTTGGTACGATTATTCTTCATACTCCTGAGCTGGTTATAATATACATTTCATCACGCTACAATCAATAGGAGTAGAGCAGTAAAGGGAAATGTGGAAAACGGGAGAAGTTACTCCATTTTTTAAGCTTCCGTCGCGTGTGCAACCTTGATGGTTAAAGCTACACAGAAATCATATATGACGGAAATATTCCCCTTAAAATTATATAATAAATACTACAACAGCATATGTGTATCTTTAATGGTTGACTCACAATAACATGTGTAACTCCTGATAGCGTAGCAGTTCGAAGCTTTCTGATTATATTTGTCTATTCTTACGTTTATGACACTCTCATTCATCACTAATTAAAAAACTTAACATTATTTAGGCGGAACGAAGTTCGCCGGGTCAACTAGTATATCAATAAATCTTTACCGTTAACTTTAATATTTCGTGGCTCTACTCGTTCAGTTTTATAATGATGATAAATAAATAAATTAAGAATTATCATTTACCTATACATTGAACATAGCAAAACATCAAAATGTATTTACTTTCACTGAAAATTTACCTATTTTATTCTTAATTATTATCAACCGACTACATCACAAGGAGGGGGGTGTTTGTCAAACGTGTGTATGTTTCTATGTATGTATCTGAAACCATTTCTTTGGTACGCGCTACAAACCAAATGACTAATAGTCCAGGCATATTAGGGATTTCACATCAAAATCAAAGACTTCGGCGTCTATCCCTCACCTCACCTATGGCCTAGTCTAGCTTACTCTCGTCTACCTATTGTTTTGATCGTAGTATATTTTTGTAAATACCTAATGTAATTTGGAGCTAAATGCCGCAATGCTAATAAGCATAACTCGTTAAACAAATAATATAAATAATTATAATTTCCAAAAACTACTGTGAACCTTCATTGTGGAAATTTAAATGTCATACACTTTACGTTGACCAAGTCTATAAACTGCAGCTTGTTCATTATTCCTCTAACAATTTTTCGTCACATTTAATTTTAATTTATGATGATTTCCAATTTTAAAACCAAATAGATACGAACTTATGATCGTTTTTGTAAATAATAGAGTATTTCGTATGATTGCAGATTCAGTGGTCCTTACAACAGTCACAATTTTTAAATAGAATAAATTTCAATTTAAGTATACGTGGCTTGTAATTAATTAGATAACAGGGAGTACGTACTCAAAACTGCTGTCTTTAACCCTGAGAACGCCTTAACGTATGAATTTTAAGGCAAACTGTCTATATCTAACGAAATAGCTTCAAAGTAATCAACGCTCCTTGTTATAAAGTGAAATTAGTAAACTTAAACAAGTTATTAATGAAGTGCGCTAATTCAAGTTGACACTTTATTCAGTATAACACGTTTGTAATAACATTATAATTTAATTTATATTAATTATGAATGTTAAGTTAATTATAACAGTTGAAGCCGTTGACACAAAATATTGCAGCATATAAAAATCAATTTATGTGACATATAAGTAGAACATAATTATTCTAGAATTTCTAATAAAATTTAATAGCATTTTTTTTTTAAATTGTAATAACCAAGTAACAAGCGGTATATGTGATGGGTTAAAGTTGCATCTAACATTCGATATTGGCAACGGATACCTTGACATCCCTGAAAACTAAGTAGTTAGGCCTCGGATAAGTCCCTCCCGTATCAAAGAATCCAAAACAGAGCAGCACTTAACGCTTTTCAACTCATGAAAAACTACCACCCTCAAATGGCATGTATCGTTAGGAGTTAAATCTAATATATATATATATTATCTGACTGAAGTAGCAAACGAGCATGCAGTCCACCTGGTGGTAAGTGGTCACTGCCGCTCATGGACATCTATAATCAACTTCATACAGAACAGGTGTTCCATCTGAAGTCATTCACAGATGGGTCGCCATTTCCGAGGACTATGATGGTCGCCTCATGTGAAAGTGTGCCGGCAACCACACCCTTCCATTGAAACGCAAGAAGTGCTTCACGCTAGAAATAGGTGTGGCGGTGGTACTTCCCCGGTCAACCTACAATGGTCGTCTCTTCTCTTATCTTCTCTAACTATAGTTTAGTCTCTTCTCATTTCTTTTTAGTTTTACTCATAGCTTTATAAAGTTTTCTTAACGATAAAGAACTCTTATTTTAATACACTACTCTTACGACGTAATAAATAGTAAAAGGTGCCCCAAAAAAGATGTTTATGTATCTGTCGTGGCCTTATCGTAGATTTGCTCACTTCATGAAATGCTCGACAATTTCATGAAATGGTCGCATTTCATGAAATGTTTTAATGTCTATTAGCCACATCATGATGTGGTTTGAGCAGATCAATGATATGAAATCGTTTCTCGATATGGGTAACTAAACGTGCGACTTTTTTATGAAATGGTAAAGATTATTTTGATCATATCATAAATTACTTACAATAATAATTATCGGTAGAGGCGCTGCAAGCGCTTTGTTTATGTGTGAAGATGGCGGCCGCTGGCGAAAATGTTGTTTCTCGCAGTGAAAAAGTTAATTGTTCGTTATTAAATGATGAAGATAGTGATGAAAAAAGAGTTTACGACGAAAAGGTTCTCGAATATTATGCAAGTCACGCAAAAACTGCGCAAAATGTAAAAAAGACATGGAGTTTGGACCGCATTTCACAGGTTAGTACTTTACTTCTCAAATTACAGCAAATATTTGCTTATTTTATTAAAATACTCTATGCCAGTTAACGTATTGTATTTCTATCAAATTGATATTATTCTTTATTTGTGGGTTATGACATAATAAAGATAATTTCTTTTTTCTTTTTTAGGTTATGAAACAAATTAAAGAGAGTAGGGTGACCAAGCAAAAGAAGTCCATGGACTATTACTGGCATGTGGCCCGCACTCGTCGACACCATCTGGGACCCCCTGCCGAGTTCCCAGCGGACGCGCCGGTGTGGTGTTTTATACCGGCGCGATGCGGTGCTGATGTCATCATCTAAAAATAGACTTCTTTGACAAACCTAACCTAACCGAATAAAACAACTTTTTCACCATACAAAGGAGCCGCCTTCTCCTTCTCCTATTATACATCGTTTATTTTCGTATATAGTTTTATAATATTGTTTGTGTCAACCGACTGTTTAAATGACAATAAACAAGTTCTTAAAATATTTTGGATTTTTATTAAATATTTTATGGATACCCTATTTATATGATCTGGCCAAATGTGGATGACAAAATCGTGAAACATTGACGATTTAATGATCTGGTCAAATAAAGTTGCCCACATCATGAAATGCGACCATTTCATGAAATTATCAAGCATTTCATGAAGTGAGCAAATCTACGATAAGGCCAAGACATATCTATTAAGTAACGATTTGATATTAGAATTCGATTTATATCACGCAGTCCGTATTAAGTTACGAGCGGTAAGTTGTAGACTTGTTATTATCAAATAATCTCATTGAAATATCTCATAAAAAATGATTAGGTTACACTTAGCTTTTCATTGAATACATTTAGATGTAATAATCCGTTGTATCCTATACATTATCTATTTTAAAAATTATATTTATTTTTAGATCTGATCTAAGGCAAACGGATGATATTCCGTTTACAGATTATTTAAGACGGGGCTTACAAAAATATTCACTAAAGCTTATAAAAAATTAGTTTTATTCAATTTTATATAAAGTTGTCCACGTCTATAAGACTATAAGACTACTTAACATCGATATTTTTGCAATACAAACTATATCTATGTCGAACAAAGCTTCTATATTTACAGAACTTAATCAGTAATTCGAAGTATTATCTCTGAAAACTATATATAATTATACATAAAACTTAAACTCTTTATTTTATAATTTAACAAAAAAGTTCTTATAAAATACCTTTCTTATTTTGGTCGTCTTGTAGCTACGTTAAAGTGTAAAGAAAATAAGTTCTGTTGTCTCAGCAAAAGTGTTTTTGCAAACAAGTCTATGTGGCTTGTGAAAAAAGCTTTTAAAGCTCAACCCGTCACTTGAAATTGAAAAGAAAATTATTAAGCTGGGTGGCTGGAATTGTGGTTAAAGCAAACGTAGGATTTTTATCCACGAAAATGCTTGCAAAGGAAATATTAAAGGTTGCATTAAATGACAACAATGGTTATAGAACTCAGGAGAAATGTATTTTATATACCTACTTAATTACCATACTAACATTGTGTTAGTAAGCTGCAGCAGCTACATACTAGCAACACTTGTTTTCTAGATTCCATATAACGTGCGATATAACTATATAATATATAGTTATATCGCACTTATATATGTATATATAGTCTATTTTTTCACAGTTGAGGTAAGTAGTAAACAAACCACCTAACTTTCGAAACATCACATTTTCACACGCGTCAAACGACCTGCAAACAATTACATCGTTTCACTTGATGTATTACACTTTGATTCACAACAAAAACTGCTTTAAATTTACAAATGTAATAGATAAATTTAATTAAAGTTGCAAAACCAGCGAAACTAATTTGCACAGATAATTTATTTCAACACAAATTTGACATATCGGTCATTTCCAAATTAGTGATGGGAAAGACGAATCGATTTGGTACATTGGTTTCATGATTTTGCTAAGTGACATTAATCGATATATTTGTTCGTGGTATAAACTCATAAAATTTAGGCAAGTTTGCTTTCTTGATGTCGCGATAATGACGAATCATATCGCGATAATTTAACTACTCTGAATAAGCACAAAAGTATTACGTATGAAAATTGAGGAATAGAAAATTATTTTTTAATCTGGCATATTAAAACGTAAACTTTAAAAAATCAGAACTAAAATAACTCAAAAATACATAAAAAATAAACACCTCTTTTTTACATTTCGGGTGTATTAAAATAAATTTGAGAAATACTTTGGACAATATTAGGTTTGGTTTTTGAGTTGAATTACGGTCGAATTTCGACCGTTGCGACGGGTTTCAATTAAATTACTTCGACACTCAAACTTTGATTTTCAAAAGCACACTTAGTACCATTATTCAAAACGTTAGACAATAAATCTCAGATTTCACTTTCTGATTTATTATAGGTATCTTTCGGTGATAGTCTCTTTCATTACGAACAAAGCACTTCAGAATTCTTAAATTCTTCTTGTGAAATATTTTCTTACGTACTTACTTTTTCGTTGTATTTTCAGTTTGCCTTAATATTAACCAACTTGTGATGTAGAATAATAATTAAATTAGTTATATTTAATAGCATATAAAACATACATGATCGCAATACTAGTATATTATGACGAGAGGCCGTACTTCACATAAAATTCTTAAAGCTTAATTAATCAACATATTTATATAAATAATGCAACGCGTATATTAAAACGAAGTCTTAATATAAATTTAACGAAATTTAATATAGTTAAAACGAAATTTTTAATATAGATACGTTCCTTCTACCTATCAGGTTTTTGTTGATGCTAAACATTAGCATTTTGAGGTTCACGTCTGAACATACGCCTCTACTATAGACTTTTTTCCAAAAGTCACCGCGCTCGGCTTCTTTTGATAGTCGCTTTCGCAGTTAATGTTGATGTTGCACTGAGATGCCACTGTTCAACTTGTAAACATTTTGACGACCCCCGTGACGGTTCGGTTACCATACCGGTCTGACACGCAATAGGTCCCGGGTTAGATTCTCGGCCAGGTAGGTACCAGAATGATGAATTTAGATTCATGTTCTAGGTCTGGGTGTTGTGTATTCCTTGTGTGTGTGTCCATGGCACCCACGACACTGGAAAAATCCTTCTGGGGCTATGAGTGTAAAAAGAGTTCATTGCTTATAAACTACTTTACTTTTGTATTTTATAGTATTGTCCAATTGTCTCTCAGTTCATAAATTTGTTGGTAGAGGATACATTTAATATTTACCTTAAATAAATTTTAGATACGTATTGTGTATTATTTCTAATGTCCCTCTCTTAACTATCTTATTTCACAGGTATAATAAAGCAGTGAGAAATCTTTCATCCGCTTAGTCATTAAGTTGTAATAATAATCAACTGTTCATGAGTCTGGATAATAAATTACACCTATAAACACATTATTTCTCAGCGAGATCGCTTGATTAATTAAATTGCATAACAATAAACCATTTAATATAACTTAGTTAGCTAATTTATAACGCACTCGCATTGTTTGACAAATGTACTAAATTATCGGAAAGTCATAAAAGCTATAATTACTGTTTACCGTGAACCCATTCCATTAAATAACTCATAGTATCGTGATCTCGTAAACAAACATAATATTTCATAATGATATTTTAAATTAGTGTTTTTCAAACTCCAATATTGTCATGTTTTTCAATGTGTGTGGAGGAAATAATGTTTTTTTTTACCCGATTGAAGTAGCAAACGAGCATATAGTCCACCTGGGTCAGTGGTCACCGCCGCCCTTGAACATCTGAAAGCAAGATCATTTAGAACAGGGGTTCCATCTGAAGTCGCATGTAAAAGTGGACCGGCAACCACACCCTTCCATCAAAACGCTTCAGTAGTACCTCCTTAGTCAAACTACACTGGTTCTACCACCTTAAAAAATAAACGGTTGTATTTAAGTTTATAAAAACATTTTATATCAGTATTGAAATTATTTCTGATTCAAAGTCTTGACCCATTTCATATTCTTCTTGTTACTTTACACTGAGGCCTTAATTTTATTTGGGTACGCCTTCATACGTTTATAAGCATAAGCTTTAACGCTTTGTGGATTAAAAAAGGGGAGAAACTTATACGAGTTCAAACTTAGTCCTCAGAAGTAGTTACGACTTTGTGACCGTAGTAAGAGCTTCCATTCTATCTGGAATTAATTGTGTGCAATTCTTATATTTTACTGCTTCTCTTCATATACATATACATTACTATATGAATTAGAAACTCATTAATTTTCTTATGAAGGTTATTTATTACCTATTTGAACCGTAGCCTCAGAAATAAATAAAATAAATTAAGGAAACAAAGGGTAACAGTATATTGCTTTTCGGTTCAACAAACGCGAAAAGGTAAAAGCTATAAAAAAGAACGTATCTATTTATTTTCATTACAGATGTAACTTTAACCATCTCGTTTAAGGTCCCTTGCTTTATTATAACATCTATAATTACTTCAATACTAATATTATAAATGTGAAAGTTGTTTGTTTGTTCCTCTTTCACGTCGCCACATAGCTATTATATGATATGATTTATATGCTGGGACATAGTTAGGTACCTTTTGAAGGTTTCCCCGTAGAAAAGGAAAAAAAATAAACTTCCTTAAAATAAAATTAATAGCCTTACTAAAACTAGCATTGTGTATAATTAAACCTTTTATAAACATTAATGGATCGTTTACATTTTATTTTTAAAGAAACCTCTTATCCGCTACAGAAACTAAAAATGTAGTTAAAATTTTGCGCATTTACTTCATGAAACAATAACAGATGAAAGTTAGAAGATAAATTAAACATTCGGAAACGGTCTTCCAAGTAAATTAAAGAAAATTAATTTGTGGTTTGCGTCGGCTTGGTAACGGTAAAAATTCAGGCGGACGCTTTAACGCTCTCTAAGCTCGTCCCCATTAAGCAGTTGTTTCATTAGCACAGAGTAACTAGAAGCATTATAGTATTGGCATTTTAGATAAATCAACCTCATTGGCGGCTTCAGAGGGGTGGTGAGGTGGCCTAGGGATTAAAATTCCTAATATTCTAAATGTATACTTAAAATTAACTGTCGCTTCAATAAGCCAAAATAAACAGAAACAAAAGTAAAAGACAGTATACTCTTTATCGGAAAGCTTTCTTTACTCTTAGTCCTTTTAATCTGACCTCTGGCTAGACAAGCTGGTTAAATAACAATCTGGGATCCGCCAGTCACCTTAAACTTTTGGGAATCAACTGCAGTGTATGAGGCTCCCCTTATCACCAGCAATTTATAACGTCAAATCGTATTATTTGGTGTTTTCTTTATACTTAAGTCGTCGCCTACGTCTGATATTATTATTGGCCTTGGCCAATTGGCCTAATATTAAATGCACAATTTTAAAGACCTCTATACATTTGTACAGAGGTCTTTAATTTACTCTAACATAATGTACCGTATTTTGCTATTGTATTAAAACAGGAGTACCTGTCTTTAAAATGCGAAGGGGGGAGGTGGACAAATATGATTTGTGTTTTAGCCCTGACAGCACTTTTAAAGGCCATACTAAAGCATAATAAAAGCTTTGTTTTAATATGTAGCATTGTTTCACGCGAAATTAAACTTAACATTTCTGCCTTTTGTGCTGTTAGTAAAATTGATTGCCTTTATTCTCATGTTTGCTCATTGTCATTAGACACGTCGTTTGGAGCGCAGCTTAGAGCTTTAAACCACTATTTTTATCAGAAAAAACTTCGGTACGCTATATAACGTCGTATACGTCTAATAAATTCTTAATCATAAGCGTCTATCTAAAATTAAATTTGAAGACATTAAAGACAATTTACTGAGTTTTACAACAATCGGCAAATTGATGACTAGCGAAGCATAATGGTCGTTATAACGGAGCTATACGCGCTCCTAAAGGTAGTCGATTCAATTCCAGCTAAGGCAAACAAATTCAAGATTCGTCGAAATTTGTAAAACGAGGACAAAAGCCCCTTCTACACTAAAACCGAGAATACAGCTATCATTTTATCCGAAAACCATCGGCTGGAGTTAAAAACGGCCACCGGAGGGGTTTTAGTGCGGAGTTAAAAGTAGGCCCTCTCTCCCTTCTGCGTGTGTTCATACCACTCATAAACTGTCTTCATTCTTAAATCTTCTTATATATTGATACGAGAAGCAAAAACGGACGGTTTAGTATGACATTTTGCACGGTTATAGTGGACGTAGAGAACGAGTGCAGAATGTTAATATTTTTTTAATAATGCATATAACATACATAAAATAAACTAAAAACACATTACACACACTACCATGCATTTGTTTCAAACACAAATAATAAACGAAATTAAACATTCAATATATGAAAAGACAAAATGTCAAAAATGTCAGATGTCTTTGTCAAAATACCCGTTATTGATTTTAAAAGCAGCTTTGTCACTTAAACCTCTTTATACCATTAGGTACACCTTAAATAACTTGAAAATGAACAATAATTGAATTTAGGAAATACTTTGGACAATATCATGTTTTGTTTTTGAATTGAATTACGGTCGAATTTTGACCTTTGCGACGGGTGACTAGTTAATATTTATTGTACAAAAGAATGGCTGCTTGTCGATTAACCGTTAATAGTGGAACAGGTCGGCAATTGCGGGAACAACGTGCGGAACGTTTTTCCTTCGTGTAAATTGAATCTTGATTCAATTACAAAGGGTACCTGATAGATTTTGTATCGGAGAAGTCACACAGAAGCTTATCGGATTTGTAAGAACTATTGTGCGTTGTTTCTGTGCCGTAAATACTCATTTAATCTAGACATTATACTGTGTACGTGAGAATGTGTGTACCGACGTGTGACTGTGTGTGTCGATATCTAAGTACAGTTATCGACAAAAAGAAATACAACGCTGATAATATACATATATTATCAGCGTTGTATTTCTTTTATGTCAGTCAGTACCTACAGGGGTGCATGAATTATTTCTTGCATACGTGTGTGTTTAAAATAGTCTCAGACCAAAAGTCGATTTTTAGCTGAAGCCGAAGGTTTAAGAACCATGCATAAGTCCTATAAGTTACTTCCCAAAAATTATAACTTTCGAAAATAATATGAATTGCGAACAAAACTTGCGAAGCAAACACATTACCCGAGCATGTGCATTAGCGTTACATGTCGTGCATTCGTTCCAGTGTGTTCAATTTTGACGCTTACAAGAATCCTTCGGCTTCGGTAAAAACTTTGGCCCATTTTGGCCGAAGCCGAAGGTTTTGCCGAGGCCGAAACCGAAATCGAAGCTTCGGTCGGACTCTAGGTTATGTATATCAGTGTCACTTTATCTATCGAAATGGTATCGAAACGGCAACACAAACGCAAAATTAAAGGCAATTCAAATACTCTTATCCTTTTAGAACGAATATTTAACTGGATTGGAAACGTATAAAAAGGGTTTCATTGAAAGGGGCTAATTAAACTACAAATCGTTTTAATGTGGTGTACGTATTAATGCCATTCATTTAAGTATATATTTTTGGCTACATTATTTGTGGCGTTTAATTGCGTTTCATAAATTATGGATAAGTAAGTCATGATAAATTTAATCAAATAATACCCATAGAAAATAAACGAACATTATCATTTACTTGTAATTTATTTACTAATATTATTGCGGAATTGATGCATATTAATACTGTCAGCTATTTTTATTACTAATTACTCCTCACGACGTACAGTTTTCTTCAATTCTTTTTGCTAATCTTTACATAACTGGGTCAGAATACCCAGTTATGTAAAGATTAAACATTTAATATCACGGGACCATTTTATTCGTATAATATGGAAGTAGGTGAAGTAGTTTGTCTCCTTTTTTCCTAAGGGAGTGCTTGAAGAATATCCTTCAAAAAGATTTTCTTTTTATCACTTCTGTATTCTTCTTTGGAGTACTAGATATGCACTCGGAAAAAGACCTAAAACCTAAACAGATAATGTAAATTCTAGCGAATGTTCTTAGTAATTATAACCAAAAAATACGACACGCTACAATATTGTTCTTAATATGTTCTTTTGAAATGTATTCTAAGTAAAATTTTTCGATGATCATTTTCCTTTTTCTTCCAGCCTACTCGGGAATAAAATATGCAAATTAGATTTTGTGTTTGTAATCATTACAATACAATACAATTTTTCGGCTTCCAAAAATGCTATAAGCAACAACAAGTGCTAACGTAAAACTGAACTTCGAAGTATAAAGCAAAGTTTAATTTAACTTAACTTCGGAAGTTCCATTAATCTTGCAAGTGTCGCTAAGATATGTTAACAAAACTGGGAGAGAGCCATTCCCTCTGCGCATTGAATTGGCGAAACGGAGACCTGGAAAATGTTACAATTTCAATTTGAAATCACTTTTTAACATTTGCATAATTTTATATCTTGATTATTTTATTACAAACGGGTGTGCATTTGACTTGGTGGTGTTTTTTTTTTATAATTATGAAGTAGCCAAACGAGCATGCAGTCAATCTGATGGTAAGTGGTCACCGCCGTCCATAGACATCTGTAAGCAACTACACATAGAAAATAGGTTCTATCTGAAGTCAATAACAGATGCGTTGTCACTTCTGAGGACTATGATGGTCGCCTCATTTAAAAGTATGCCGGCAACCACTATCTTCTTACGAAACGCACAAAAATGCTTAACGCTAGAAATAGGTGTGACGTTGGTACTTCCTCGGTCGACTACACTGGTTCTATCACTACACTGGTGGCGGCTACTATTATGGCTTCATTCATTATTAATAGATTTGGATTCGTAGCATGAACAAATAGATTTATCTATAGTCTATATGGACGCTAGATCCCAGAAACCTGTACCTAATCGAAGCACTGTGAGAATATCTATTTGACTTAATTCTCTTTAATGTTGTTCAGGGTGTGTGAAGTCTACAAAGATGCAATCAGTGCCTTGCACTCAGTATAAACCTCACGTTGCTGAGATAACTAATTACTTATTTAATTCTATAAATGTTGGTGTACCGTGGCCATCTGACTTACAAATCTTGAATCTCTCTTCAACCCATTATTGTCCCGCTGGGCACGGGTTTTTTTCTCAGAATGAGAGAGTTTAGGCCATAGTCCACCGCGCTGGCCAAGTGCGAATTAGTGGACTTCACACACCTCCGAGACCTTTTTTTAATGGAACTCTCGGGTGTGTAGGTTTCCTCACGATGTTTTCTGTCACTGAAAAGCAGGGATAATTAATTTCTAATACGCACATAATTTTAGAAATCATGGTACGTGCCTGGCTTTGAACCTCAGACCTCCCCACCGAAAAGGCAAGGTTCGACCACTGCATCTATTTAAATCCGTTTTATTTTATTTCTATAACTGAAATTTATTTCTTATATTACAACATTGTATTTTTTTTATCGTTGTCAGATCTGTTAAGATTATGGTAGTAGTGCGGGTACTGAAAACCACGTCCTATTTTATTAACGTGATAGCGTATAAATAAAGTGTGACCTCAGGTTATACTTAAATTTTTATGAAACTATAGATTAAAAACTTTTCTACTAATGAATTATGCAATACTAAAAGATATGACTATTCTATTACTTTTTCCACTATCGTAACGTATAAATAAATTTAATGCAATCAAGGACATATTTTTTTCATTATAAGAGGATAAATGAAAGACGTTTCTTATATTATTTATCGTAAATTTTAAACAATTCTTGTAAGTTTGTACAATTGTTATACCTTACTTTACCTTTAAAGATAATATAAGACATCTTTCAAAGATAACTCCTCTTAAAGAGACATTACTTTTATGTCGTAACACTATTTGAGGGATCATTTAAATGTATTTATTGATATAATTAATTAACAATTTATCCTATCTATTTTCACCATTAGTATCCTCGTATTTTTAATATTAATTTACCACCAAACTTACAAATATCTCTACTCATTCTGTAAGCGCGTAGATATATACTATATGGATACATGAATACCAGTTAGCATAGGAATATTAAAGTACGAAATGAGAATTGACGGTTGACACAGTTACAAGTGGCGTGCGATAATCCCATTAAAGTCATGGGTATCCCACGGGGTGTACAACTGTGATAGGTCACGTAGTTAATCGATGTGTTCCATAATCATATGGAATAACCATAAAAGTAAGTATAGTAGTATAGTAGTAGTAGTTCCCATGGAACTATCAACTGGATGACGAAATCATAAAGATTAATTAATGTTTATAGTTTAATAAATAATAAATTTTTAAACTCTTAATTAAATCAATCATTTCATTTAGTTAGCCTTTATCTTTACCTTACCTTCGAAAGGTTTGTGCTGTACGATAGCGCTATTTGACGAAGCAATATTACAGGGTTGGGTACAACCCATTATTGTCCCACTTATGGGCACAGGATTTTTTCAGGATGAGAGAGTTTTTTAGGTCGTAGTCCACCGCGCTGGCCAAGTAAAAATTGGTGGACTTCACACACCTCCGAGAAATTTTTTAAGGAACTCTCGGGTGTGTAGGTTTCCTCACGATGTTTTCCTTCACCGAAAAGCAGTGATAATTAATTTCTAATATCTAATATCTTTAAACGAGCAATTCTTGTATATATACATATATATCAACGATCTCGGAAACGGCTCCAACGATTTAGGGGTTTAGGGGACGATAAATCGATCTAGCAAAGTTTCATTTTCAGAAAATGTCGTTTTGTCCGTGTTTTCATTGCATAAAGATCAAAGAGATCGAATACGAAGAGAAATTTTGTCACCATTTACGAAGTTAGAATAGCTCGGTTGGGAAATCGGACCGCAGGAAGTCGGGGTTCAAATCTCGGACCGATTGTTTTTTTTATTTTTTCTCTTTTTTTCGAGTTTTATTTTGTTAGTTTTATTTTTTTATTTTTAGTTCTATTTTCTATTTTTTAGCTCTACATTTTTTTCTTTTTAGTTCTTTTTTGGTATTTTTGTTTTATTATTGTATTTTATTTTATATTAGTAAATTGTGATTTTCACCTTCACGGCTGCTGTTGCCGGTATTTATAGATACCCCGTCCTGTAACCCACAAGAAAAAAGGTATCTATGTCCCCGCTACTAATTAAGTATTATATAGAGTAAATAAACTATAAAACTATAGGATGTAATATATAATAATATACAGGCTAACTTTAATCTACCTCTTCTTACATTTCTCCGGCGGCACATTGCAATTTAATTGTCCTGTATTTGTTGGATGTGGAATGATTGAATCTGTTGTGCTTGTAAATAATTGTTCTGATTTATTCTGTATGTTTGTTTCTTGCCCTGTATGTGTTAGTTGCTCTGTGTTCTGGGTATATTTTTGTGTGTTGTTTACAAAGACAGTATCTCCCGTTTTTTTTTGTAAGTGGGTAATCCTCATGGATACCCAGCCACCCGGGGTGGCAGCTGGGTTATGCCGGACTCATACCGGCTAAACCCCGACTGTGTTTTCTCCTCGCACCGTACGGCGGGAACACAGGTAAGCTTTCGCAATCATCCGCGAACCCGCCGGTGCTCGGCCGCTCCTGCAGCCCCTCCCCGCGTGGAGCATAAAGCTCCCCTCCAACAGCAAGGCGCGCCAGAAAACACAAAGGCGCGCCTTACCTCCAAAGCCCCCATCCGCAGGGCGACGGTCCAACCCCGAGACCGCCACCCAGGGGCCGTGGGCATGGCAAGCCGACACCCGCAAGGCATCCCTACAGGCATCGACCCTATATTTTATTATTATTATGTTATTTTTTTTTATTATTATAATGTCGATAAGATCAAAATATATTATTCATATGATCATCGGTAATAAATTTGCATAGTTATAAAAAAATATAATTCCAAAAAAACAAGATGTACTCTTAGTAAACAAAAACACCAAGCAAAGCTCGGTCATCCAGGTACTGCAAATATATCAGCGGTACGTGCCTGGGTTTAAACCTCGGACTTCCCGATTGAGAGGGCAAGTTTTAGCTATTAGGCTATCACTGCTCTTATTACAGGGTAAAGTTGTTCTATTGTCGACGAGGCTTTTATAAATTTCTATGCAGATTTACCTTTTATCAAAGTTGTAAGTTGTCAGGATTCTCTACCGGTCGGTCGCCGATCGGTTAAAACAAAAGTTATGTATACTGCTTTAACATGATATAAAAGGAGCGTTGTATCAAATTCTACAAAGTTAGCAAAATGTGTAAGCAAACTTTGTATTTCCATTGCATTAATGTAAAATTAGTATTGTTAAGTGAAACATGTACTAATGGACGGTTAATGTTACCTACACTAACCTTATTGTAATTGGCTGTGCTTAATGTAAATTAGCAGAAATACCCGTGCTTCCCTACTGATTGAAGTAGTAAACAAGCAAGCAGTCTACCTGATGGTAAAAAGTCACTGCTGCCCATGGACATCTGTAAGCAACTTCAAACAGAACATGGGTTCTATTTGAAGTCAATCACAGATGTGTTGCTACTCCGGCGAACTAAGATGATCACCTCATAATAAAGTGTGCCGGCAAACACACTTTTCCATCGAAACGCAAGAAATGCTTCACGCTAGAAATAGGTGGGGCGGTGGTAGTTCTCCGGTCGGACTACAAACTAAGAATTTAAAATGATTATAAAGGTAACAGCTGAAACAACATTGAAGAGTAAAACAAAGCGTGGCCTTCATCAAGAGACACCAATGCTCGTTGTTAAGCCATTCTACTCTTGTTGGCTCCGACTCGAACCAGGCGGAGATGAGGTACCTCTGAGACTTTGTATGAAGAATGCCTGATTGCGTCAGCTGACTGTCTAGCTTGGTATTCACCAGGTATCCCATGAGCAAGGAAAACATTTTTATAAGTAAACTCCTATCAAAAATAAAATTCACACAACGTCAGTTGGAAAAATCCACGTCTGAAAAGTTTTACTTAAAGCATACCCCCAACAAACCAATTATAAAAGTGACGAAAGTGTATAGATAACCATGTCAATCTAGTAAAAAATGGATTTTTTACTAGATATAATTATATTGAAATAGATGTTTCTGAACTGTCTCTGTAAATGTCAAAGCTGAGATTAATCTCATAAGTAAAAAGTATAAATGTTTCATATAAGACGTAGCTATAAAAGATTTTTAATACAACAATAAAATTAAAAATATTTGCATTTACGAGGGTGAGAACACGCCATACCCCAATAATTTCATAGATACATGACCTTCCTCTATTGCTTTTTCTTATTTTGGTGCTTGTATATAACAACATATGAAACGTAATAAAAATAAATGATAATACGAACAATCTTGCTTTGATTCTTCGTTCTGATTACGTAGCTACTATTATCTTTTGGTTGGCACTTACCACACTTTTGTACGTATGACAAAATACAAATAAAAATAACTTTCTTGTATTTTATGACTTTCAAACAATGTTAATAAAATAAAAGTGAAATAAAAAATGGTTAAAATAGTAAGGAAAATGTTTTAAAATGTTATTACTTAGTATGTATGAAGAAACTGCGATATGAATATTGTGTTCACTTCATTAAAATAATAAAAGATATAAAAGGTCTATAATACTAGTGAAATTTTATCAAAGGAATCAACGAAAACTTCAAGCCTTTGGAATTGAGACAGACTTGGTAGCCATATAATAATATGATTTATAATTTATGATATTGATAACACTACACTGTTGTTACAATTTTTATTTATTTATAAGTTTTCGTTTTTAACTAGTGTAATTATATGTTTATGAATATAAACATACATAGTTATATAACAATATATACTATCACGTATTAATTGATGCATACAATATTACATTATAAAAATGGTAAATAATGCTCTTTGACTCTTTTCTTAAACGTGGGAATTGTTTAAGGAGACAAATGTTAGGTGACAGTGAATTCCATAGCCTAACTGGGTGAAGAGAGAAAGAGTGTGAATAGTTTTGCGGAAAGGGAAATAGGGATTTCAAAATAGGGATGTGGACATCTTTCATACTTCAAACATATGCAAATTTATCAAGGATTGTATGCGCCATACACTTTAGTTCGTCATCTTCTTTCTTTCTTTCTTTCATGGTGATATAGTGTAACATAATATAGGTAAATATAGTATGTATTAGATAGGTATGTATTTTTTGATTACAATTTGTTAAATTTAAATTGCTCTTTGTGCTTTAGTTACGTGTAATACTTCATATGCTGTATTTTTTAAAGTATATTGAATGTTGTATACACTTGTAATAGCAAATCATACAGGACATTATTATAATACATTGTAAAATGTATAAAGTGTACCTACTGTATAAGTGCATAGTGATAAGTCGATGGTGTATCTCATAAAAATAAATAAATAAATAAATAAACATCCAATCTGTTTCTGTGGTACTTGCTGCCAAAAATAATGATTTGTGTTTTTTTTTTCGGATTTATCGAAATTCAAAATGCTCTAGCCCATTCAGTTGTTCGTCATGGTTCATTATTCAATCTGTTAATTTTATTACAGTCGTTAGGCACAGTAAAGTGACGATATCACTGCAAATTATCTTCGTAAAAATAGAAATTTTGGGTCATTTTTTGTAATAGAATTAATAAAAATAGAAAACAGTAACGAACACTGGACGCTGCTCTGAGGAACACCAGCAGCGGCCTTGCACCAGTTCAAGAAATATTCTCCTTGACGGATCCGCTATAAACGTACTCGAACATAGGAATTAAACATAAAAAATGACAATCCGGTTTTTTATTTTGATTAGATGTACGATAAGATTAATAGAATATTATATTTCATTTTGCTGACCTATTTATAAATCAGGTTACGTATGTCTGTGTTTCAATATTAATTAAAGATCATAATTACGGAAATATGTAAGCTATTTTTTATATTCATCTCTTCACAGAATCCGAAGCAATATGAGACTATTGTACAGCAACACACTAAAAATAACCTTGTATTATTCGTATATATGATATTTAACCTATCCAATTATGTTTTGTAACGGTCTTAAAATCTTCATCAACAAAAATAAATAACACCTGCCCAAAACTGACTTTCATTAGAAAGTCTAATCTTTTACATGGTGTTACCCATCTTCCACAATCAAGTACTGATTATACTTTTTAAAATGTAACGGAGATTTAACGTCTGAAGGGCTCTATTTTCATAATTTCAAGTGATTGTAGCTTACAATATAAAATATTTCAAAAGAGAGAAAAAGTGAACAGATTATGACTTCTTTTTAGTACGGATATAGTGACACTACTTCATAATATGTATTTTTGGAAGGAAGTTCCTAAGTGGTTATTAATAAGAATTGACGAGTAAAAATAGACTCGTAAGGAATGACGTAGGCACATATGTACAGTAATAATAAAACTCTTCGTCTAATTCATTTTTCTAGGGAAATAAAAACTTTACATTCAAGTGCATTTATTAAAACATATATTATAAATGTTTCTATGATACTACTTTTAGGTGTTTATGATTATGGATATGTGTTTGTTCTCATTTTGCCATTTAGGTCTATTTTGTTGTGCGTAAACATAAAATATTATGAGGCGGGTTGGTGCTTACATATTATGTTATCATCTATTCTGTATACAAGCTACGGCTAATATGAGGATAAAGGCTTTTGTTAACAAAAGAGCGAATTGGTTACGATCTTATCTGATTATAAATATGAATAAATGAAATAAGTTTTATATTCTAATAGAAAACATTTTGGATATACATATTATACATACATTTGTTTATATACCTATATTAGTGAAATCGTATAGAATACGTACGAGTACTCTTGATAAATGCAGCGAATAGACAAAGAGCAGCAAGCGACTTTGTATTATATTTGAAGATATTGATTTAAATACTATGCTCTTTATTTATTAATCTGGTTATAATCTATTCGACCCAAATGTCGGAGTGATTTATTTACCCTTTCAGGTCTCCCCTTCATGAGTAATGGCGTCATTGTTGTTATACCCATTTAGCGCCGCTGTACTTTTTAAGGTACAGCTATGTTTTGGATCATAAAGAACTTGGCCAATTTTTGTTATTCAAATTTTTGTTTTGTTGTCCGAATAAGAAATTCACACCTCTGAGGTATGCTGTTTGTTGTTTAGGTGATAGTTCACAACGCCGGTCTAGAATGTATTGACAGACATCACTTTGAGATTTTTTATGGAACTCTCGGGCTTATAGTTTTCTAATGATGTGTTCTAGCACTGTGAGAACAGGTGATTATTGATTTTAACTACATAACTTTTAAAAACAGAGGTAGAAGTTAAAAAAAGAAACTAGAATTCGAACATTGAGGCATAAGATTGTAACTTCGAATTGAATAACTAAACCGTTATTAGTTAATTGTTATTTATTTTTGTATCTATATGTCTTGCAAATTCATATCTGCGCGCAGAAATATATTGTACCACTGTAGGAAAAACAATACTTAACATTACGTCACGTTTTGGAGATAAGTTGTGTGAGATAATTTCACAAAACCATTAACGCCTCCGTTTCTACATAGATAAGTGAAATTACGGAAATGGGTATGAAGTTAGGCTGTCTCCATTACAAGTAATTTCGTTTTACATTTAAATGTAGTTATTGGTAAGATGTACGTACACTGAAACTTGCCCTCTCGATCGGGAGGTCCGAGGCTCAAACCAAGGCACGCACCACTGATTTTTCTAAAATTATGTGCATATTAGAAATTAATTATCGCTACTTTTCGGTGAAGAAAAACATCGTGAGGAAATCGACACACCCTAGAGTTCCTTAAAAAAAGTTCTTGGAGGTGTGTGAAGTCTACCAATTCGCACTTGGCCAGCACGGTGGACTATGGCCTATAAATCTCCCATTCCGAGAGAAGACCTGTACCCAGTGGTGGGATATTAATGGGTTGACGACGACTTACACTAAGTGTCTTTAAAGTTGGTATAACCCTTTGTCATCCAACTCCGGTGGTGTCATCGCAAAATCTTTTTTCCCATAGAGCAGTAATGCAGATCGCTGTAGTTCTTTTTGTTTTAAGAGTAAATTACGATTTGACTATTCACTTCTATATGCGGCAACCAAATTGGTTGTAGGGAGCAGCAGCGCTTCCGTTGTTAATATTCGAATAATACTTAGTGCATTTTCATTATATTACCCAAGTTACTTTGCTAAAGCGTAGTTTTGCATAGGGTTTGAGATACATTTATTTTTCTTATTTTATATCATTTTTATTTCATTACATTAATCTGATAGATCTCGGTATAGAGATGAAAAGTTTATTTCGTACACTTACTACGTGTAGGCAAATATTCAACATTTAAAGTGATTGATGGATCGAAATGCTTCGCTGTAATTATAGGTTCGAATGATTGATGTCTGATAATAATATACAAAAACACTGTTGTTTTTAAGAAACATTTTAAATGTAAGTTTAAATCTTAAGATGAACATACTTAAAGGATGTTTTGTACATGCCTATTCCTAAAGTGCCTATAATTTAAAAAGCATTAGATTTCGCTGAATTTATTAGTAGATGTATATAGCAACATGGAGCAACATTCAACAACAAAAACTATGGAGATATTTAGACGGAAATCGGATATTTGTTTTTTTTAAGAATTTGTTAAAATATAAAAATATGTATATATTCCGATTACAAGTTACTTTAATTGCGGTGATGCAGCTTTCATAAGTTTTCGTTTTACCTTATGAAGGCTTCTTTAACGCTAGTTATTTTGTATTCCGCTTTGAAAGATTTCAATGAAGTGGTTAAGTATTGTACGACGCAAACGCGAAATGGGAGAGAAACAAAAGTGGAGAAAAAAAAATACATTTTTAAGTTAAAAATATTTTAACGAATGAGCGTCGCTTCATTTATTTTGACGTCGCCATTTGTTTGACGAAAACTCAAAGCAGATAAATAATAATTTATGAATTGAATAATTTGGCTATAAGTTGTTCTGAAATTTACCAATAGGATTGGATGATTTCATTTGAATAAGTTGGATTATTCCCAACACTGCTATGTGGATATAGGTCGAATTACGGTATATTTTCATAAATAACGATGCAAGTGAAAAATATTAGTAGAGTGGACGAGTATCGTTTTTGTACCACATATCATTTCTATTATTTTTGGGTAAAGTACGTCAAATAGTTCTGTAGCTACGCTGCATCCTGATTTAACGTTTAGAAACTTTCATGTTACTTCTTCATAAAAAAAGTATAATAAACCTAAACTCTCTCATACTGAGAAAAGACCCGTTCCCAGCAGTGAGACACTAATGGGTTGACGAGAAACGAAAGACTTTCATATCTCTGGCAAAAAGTAGTTTTTTTTTTGTTTTCGTGGAGGAAACCTTCAAAAGGTACCCGACGCCGTGGGAGCGACGCAGGGTTATGTGGGATTTTTACTGCACTAAAACCCCCGGTGGCCGTCCTCGACGCTAAAAAGAGGACTCCGGGAACTCGGTCCGACCGCAACCGGAATTCTCTGAGCGCGTTGCCCCATCGGGCTCCTCCCAGATGGGCGGCTGGGCCCACCGCTTCGTCTAGTCTTTACGACGGTATGTGACCATATATACCGCCGTCCTTCCCGGGATCGCCTGATCGAACGGTTCGAGCTCCCACTCTAGCCGCCCGCAACCCTGGAAGCCCCTTTTTAACCGACTTCCCAAAGGAAAGAGGTTATCTATTCGTCACGTATATTTTTTTTTTTTTTTTTTTTTTTATGTATGTTCGGGCGAAATGGGTAGAAATCGTCGACCTACCGACACGATTCATACGACATTGTATGCGACTAGTTTCACAGGCAGTCCCATATTGAGGAAAATGAAAAGCTTCCGGCGGTTTTCCCGGAAAATTGGAAAATGTCGGTTTCTTAAAATCTTGAATAACTTGGGTGTTTATAAACCGATTTCCATTTTCTTTCTTTCATTTGATAGGAAATTTCGTCACGCAACTTTTTCTCTTGGACATGGGTATGCTGTGATGCTTAACTCTTTGAGTTATGGGGTGGAAACCACCACCACTCCTCAAGTTTTTTAGATAATTTGAGATAACTCGGCTTCTGCCGAATCGATTCTTATGAAACTTGGAATATGTATTATATATCTATGCTTATATAGGTTGACGAAAAATTTGACCTTCAACTCTTCGATCCTGATGATGCAGGGTTACAGCTATCCTAAACTATAACATTAGCTATTTGATGCTTACATAATAATATATGTAACAAGACTACTAAGCAAAGACATGTGATGAAAATTTGACCTTCAGGTCCTCAATCCTGATGATGCAGGGGTGCCTCAAGCCTAAACCATAGGGGTTGACCATTTGGTGCTTATGGGTATGTTATAACAATACTAAGCAAAGACATATTATAAAAAAAATGACCTTCAACTCCTCAACCCTGATGATGCAGGGTGCTGTAAGCCCAAGCCGTAGGTGATGGCCATTTGGTGCTTACGGATATATAATAAGATAGCAAGGCAAAGATGTACGATGACAAATTTGACCTTCAACTCCTCAACCCTGATGATGCAGGGGTACTGCAGGCTTAAACCATAAACGTTAGACATTTGTTGCTCACGGATTTGTAATAACATTGCTAAGCAAAGGTATACGACGAAAAATTGGACCTTCAACTCCTCAATCCTGATGATGCAGGGGTATTGAATGCCTAAGCCATAAAACTTAGCTATTTCAATCTTACGCATTCAAAATGATATTTAAAAAAATGTAAGGTAAAACATTAGAAAAATGGTTGTATACGGTGGAAAATTGGACATTCAACTCCTCAATCCTGATGATGATGGGGTGCTTCAAGCTTAAACTATAGGCGTTAGCTACATGATCGCTACGTATATCTGATAAGATTACTAAGCAAAGATATAAGATGAAAAATTTGACCTTCAACTCCTCAACTCTGATGATGCAGGGGTACTTCAGGCTTAAACTATAGGCGTTGGCCATTTGATGCTTATGGGTATGTAATATATTTACAAAGCGAAGACGTATGATAAAAAAGTTGACCTTCAACTCCTCAACCCTGATGATGCAGGGTACTGTAAGCCCAAGCCATAGAAGTTGGGGATCTGTTGCTTACGTGCATGCGATGAGATTACATAGAAAAGATATGACATGATAATTTTGACCTTCAACTCTTCGGCCCTGATGATGCAGGGGTACTTCAGGCTTAAACCATAGGCGTTGGCCATTTGATACTTATGGATATGTAATATATTTACAAAGCAAAGACGTATGATAAGAAAATTGACCTTCAGCTCCTCAACCCTGATGATGCAGGGTACTGCAAGTTTAAACCATAAGCATCGGCCATATGGTGCTTACGTATATGTAATGAGATTACTAAGCAAAGATATGACATGATAATTTTGACCTTCAACTCCTCAACCCTGATAATGCTGGGGTCCTTCAAGTTTAAACCGTAGGCATCGGCCATATTGTGCTTACGTATACATAATGTTGTTGTTCACAATACCAACAATGAGTTTCGGAGAGGATATAATTATGATCAAAAATTCCACTTTGAATACAATTACCTGAAAGATGCAAGAGTACTACCAACCTTTTTAAATTGGATGGGTTATTTTTATCAGTATCAGTTGAATTATACTCTTAGTTATAAGGTTTATATTACTTTTTCTACTTTAAATATTGATAATTATAGGTCTATTCTTTAAATAAATGTTTACTCAGAAAAAGTTGTTTTATTCGGTTAGGTTAGGTTCGAACAGATTTTTCCAATTCAGAATCTAAGGGAGGGGGCGCGGTAGCGCCCCCGACCGGTTGTGTCAAAGAAGTTTATTTTTATATGATGACGTCAGCACATAATTTTATTCATCCGAAAATCGGACGAATAATTCATTTTATTCATCCGGTTAGCGGACGACTAGCAACAGCCATAACTGATTTTATCGTGACTGAAAAGCGTGAAAAAAAAATTTTTAAACAAAAAATACAACCGACTTCCATGCCACATAAAAGTAAAAAATAATTTAAATACATGTTGGTTTAGAGCAAACACAGTTCTTAGTACATAGTCCCGAAGTCGGCGCTCATATAAGATACATGTAGTTTCGTCATGATCCAGCAAAATATGGTAAGCGCCGACTTCGGGACTATGTACTAAGAACTGTGTTTGCTCTAAACCAACATGTATTTAAATTATTTTTTACTTTTATGTGGCATGGAAGTCGGTTGTATTTTTTGTTTAAAAATTTTTTTTGCCTCTTACGACAGGCAGGGGATGCCGTACCCCTATTCTGATCCCGAAACTACAGGGACGACAAAAAAAAGTAGACTTAATATTTTTTTTGCTTAAATCATTGTTTCTCTTTAGTTTAGAATTGACAGTCTTGATAGCATTGATAAAGGTCTTTACACTTTTTCTACATCTTTTATACCTGTATTGCTTTTAGAAAATTAAATATAACATTACAGGGAACAAAAAAGATAATAAACCAAGTTAGATGTTTTAACAAAATCATGAGTAGTCTTGGTTGAGATATATAAAAAATCATCGTAATTTTATCTCAAACCTTAATGGAAGTGAAAAAATAATAAAGGATAAAAGTTATCTGTTGATCGAGTTTCAATTTATCTAACTGTTTGAAAATTAAAAGGTTTTTCATATTATTTTGGCTATGGCTCATATGATTAGATGAAAAAAAAATGGTCACATTTTAGTCCTCGGAAGTGGCAATGCATCTGTCATTGACTTCATATAGTACCCATGTTCTATACGATATCTGCTTCAGATGGTCGGCAATAACCACTTGGTATCAGATGGACTGTGCAGTCCCTCATTGGACTGAACATGTGCTTGTTTGCTACTTTAGTTAAATAAAATTACTTTGAGTCAGTTAGTAAAGTATATTTTATGATAACAGTCTCTTATGATATTCTGCTGAGTATTTAGGTGAATTTCAATTTCATTTAGGAAATACCTTTAGAAGAAAATGATGTACCAAATACTTGTGAATTACAGTATTAAAAATATGACTAGTTGAACCAGCGTTTCGTCTGGAAGAATATGGGTTAATTAAATCTTATATTAAAGTTAATCTTGAAGACTTACTGTGTAAAATTACAAAACCTTGTTTAAATACACAATAAAGTTTATAATTAAATCGCAAAGCACAGTCTTTCATGTAGTCTTCAATTTGTCAAAGAGATACATATATTAGGACCGTCCCGACCACGCTTTATTCGGGAGAGATCAAGTAGGGCCTAGCGGTCCAAGATTAGTCGAGCTATCCCGAAAATATATATGACTTAAGCCGTTCATACTACACATAATATTTTTATACTACACATACTACACATAACTTTACCGAAACCACCTATAAGCCATCGTTTTCCTTTGCATCTGAAAATAAATGAATTCTTAAATATCTTTGGTAGATATACATAACAAAACATAACAATGATTTTTATTACGGGATATTTGTGTACTTTTTATAACACATGTACATTAATGTTTGTATATTACAGAAATTCAAAGAAATAATTTTAGAAAATGCATCATAAATTCTGATTATATTATTTATTTATTACAAAATTTAAATTGTCAAATAAATAGCAAGATTAAGCCTTAGTTCTGGCAAACGTGGTAAGTATACAATAAAATTAGCACACATGAAAACATGAAAACAAATTCTTTGTCTTTATTCATGTACATACTAATAAAAGCCTCTACGGTTTTATTTGTGTGTATTTTATTAGTAAGCTTCCTTACGTTATATTACGGTTATTATCCATGATAAATTTATATAAAAACGAGAAAACATTAAGATACTGATGTAAGTTTGAATAAATATCTCAGTGGGTATTTTCCTTAATTATAATGAAAACATCCAGGTAAACGCTACACTTCCATTCTTACAGAAGAGTGGTTTATTTATAAAGGGTCATGAACTACGTAATCGTTTGCTATAATGGGCCTTAATTAGCGTGCAATTCATTCGGATGAAATGCTTGAAGACGTTTTAATAACGTAACATTTAATAGAAACATTGTTTTCCCTGTAGCTATTTATTCAATGCTATAAGCTTTATGATAATAACATGCTTCGTCGGCATAGTAACGAACGGAATGGTTCACATTGTCTTATTATACGGTCGTTTTGTGTAACCTATTGAATCTGTATAGAAGGGCGTAGGAGGGCGTTAAGCAGCCGAGATTTCCTACAAGCAGTATGTTAATAATGATTTAATGCTATTTAAGGGTATTCATATTCTTTATAACCTCTTTTTTATTTACAAATGGAAATATATTTATTTCAGCGGCTTTAAAGTTGTTTAAGGACGCGATTATTACATTTACAGCTGGTTAATAGTTAGATAACCCTGGCTATCGACGAAATGCTATATTTTACACAAACACAAGCTAGCGATTACAGTATAACCTTAGGGGTTTCAGCCCCTTCACAAACTCCGTTCATCATCTTCAACAGGGCGGCAAAATTTTTAAGATATGAGAGCCACCCCTCCTTCAAATGTAAAGGATCTTTTTTTTATTTTGAGGGAGAAACCTTTAAAAGGTACTCGATGCCTTGGGAGTGAAGCCTTGTTATATGGGATTCTTACTGTTCTTAAACTTGGTGGATTTCAAAATGAACGTCACTGCAATACTCTGAGCGCGATGCCCAGTGAGCGTCTGGGAAACGTTACGTCCGGTCTTTACAACGGTATGCGATCAACCACAATTATTTCCGGCGTCGCCTGGCTGGATAGTTCGAACTCCCACTTGTCTTGGCCTTACGACAAGTTGGGGATACCGCAGCTTATTCTGACTCCGGAACGACAGAGACATTGAAGTACCTATTGTACAAACCACTACTGTGTATAGTTTACATTTAATACGCTTGTAAATAACAACCTAAGGTGTTTGTGTATAATATGTTTCAAGATAATACAAAAAGTTTTTTTAACTTCGTGTTCCAAGCTAAATGAAAGTTCCTAATTAAACATGTTACAGATTTAATGAAGTCGCTACTTTAGCGGTAACAGAGCTTTGAGATGCTTTCTAAGTACTTGTAATTAAAAATGGGATCTAATTAAAGTTTGTTAATGTATGTTGTGTGTACAACTTTGACTAATTACAATTGTTATTAGTATTACGTGAAGTGCTTAACTATGCCTTTTGCGTCTTTGGAGGCTCTTTTGCTTTCCCAAAACTTCCTTTGCAAAATTATGACCTGCTTTTAGTGACTTTCTACTGTATTTCGTAAGTCTATTTTTTATACGATTAAAGTAGCGTTCAGGTGGACAGTATGCTCGTTTAGCATACAGTCCACCTGATGGTAATTGGTCATTGCTGCCCATAGACATCTGTAAGCAACTTCATATAGAGCATGGGTTCTATCTGAAATCAATTAAAGATGCGTTGCTGCTCCCGAGGACAAAGCAACCACACTCTTAAACCAAAACGCAATTGGTTTGGTAGTACATCCTCGGTCAAACTACGCAGCTTACACCACCTTTAAAAATGTTGAAATGAAAACATATCTACATTGATATCTCATTCCATTATTAATATTTAATGTATCATAATGATTTGCTTCGTGAAACCTCAATCGATTTTTTTAGTTGAAAAATAGCAACTCATACAAATTCGATTACAATAGATTTCAATTTGGACAGATTATAATTCTATGGTATCTATAACAAAAGGTAGATTTGTTTACAATATGCAAGTATTTACGATTTTGATTCCACAAAAGCTTTTATCTTTAAATTTCGTACCCAATAAATATAGGAATATTGACAACATTTCTTTTGTAAGAATTCACTATGATTGATAAAAGTTTCGTGCAAAAATACATTTTATTAAAATATATTTTTAACGACAATTCATTTGAGTAAAATACTGATATTGATCATGTAGTTAAACTTCGAGGTTGTTGAACTAAAGCTTGAACGTCTATTTTTTACCCGACTGCGATATAAAGGGAGTAATATTTGGACATACATATATATGTATGTGCGTTTAATTCTTTGGCACGCTCTAAAATCAACATTTTTTTGTATTTTCACATATTATTATGAGTTATGTATTTCCCGATAACACATATTTAAAAAATTAAAATTTTTAAAATTCTACATGCATTTACTGCCTTAAAGTAAACCATAATATAATACCACCGAAACAGTTAGGGTTGGTTAGCTAAAGTAACTAACATCTTGTAAGTTAATTTGGCAAAAATAAACCGATACTAATAATAAAAAAAAGTTTTGCAAATTGTAATTTGTTGTTTTGCAAAGTGTTGTTGTTTTGCAAGTAATTCCATTATTTAAAAATGTATTCCCAAGATTCTAATGAAGAAGGAGTAAATATATAAACTAAGTAAATTTATTGAACCAACAATTTTAAATGTAAAGTGGGCGTGAATATAATAATCAATTAAATCAGAAGTTCGAATGGAGTCAATTATCCCGTAACTGAGCCGGGTCAAATCCAAATGTATTGTGGGAAAAGGGTGGTCTTACGTTGTGTTCAGTCAATGCGAAAGGTTGCAAGGGTTGTGATAATAAGCTTATATCGCTTGTACTTTGCCTTTGCGTAACATACTCAGCTCATATAGTAACAAATGCACAACCCTTTTTTAAAAAGTACAATAATATTCAAAATTACTCTATCGTACAACAATACATATGTATGAAACAAAAACAAAAGACACATGTTAGGTACAAAGGGCGGTCTTATCACTTAGATAGCGATCTCTTCCAGACAAACTTTGTGGCTGAAAGAAAATCCCCCCGGTGGCCGTCCCCGGCGCTAAAAAGAGGACTCCGGGAACTCGGTCCGACCGCAACCGGAATCCTCTGAGCGCGTTGCCCCATCGGGCTCCTCTCAGATGGGCGGCTGGGCCCACCGCTCCGTCTAGTCTTTACGACGGTATGTGACCACATATACCGCCGTCCTTCCCGGGATCGCCTGACCGGACGGTTCGAGTTCCCACTCTAGCCGCCTGCAACCCCGGAAGCCCCTTTTAGTCGCCTCTTATGACAGGCAGGGGATGCCGTAGCCCTATTCTGATCCCGAAACTACAGGGACGGGAGTATACATACCTAATGTAGACGTTAAGCAAGTTAAAGGATAGAAATAAAATAATTGCAAGAACAGGGGAGATACAATAAAATAAAGATGCAAAAATATACTTAATCAAGTTAAAAATTGCTTACAAGCTTGTCGCGAGAATAGTTCCGGTAATCATATCCTAGATTTAAGTAAATCTAAAGTGCATAATCTCGCGACATGCTTTTATATGATGAAAATTGTACCACGCAACAAAATGATGGGTTCGACTACTAAAAAGTTTATTTATTTCTTTTCAGTCCATTGAATTAAGAGCTTGTTTTAAAAATATTTTTTAATACTAAGTATTTTATTTAATATAATGCCTGCAGTCAGAGAAAAAGGGGTTTAATATTGCTGTCAAATAAAAGTACGTAGTCCATTACTAATATACTCCTATATACATTATAATAATTTTATATAACTGTTTTGACGCGAAATCCGAAAAAGTATTATTACATAAATTATTACAGAATCTATAAAGCTATTAAGCAGTGTTATAACAATAATTTTAAAAATTTACTTGCCTCTCAGTTTGTCGCGCCGATCTTAGCATTGCGTGCCGTTGCCAAGCGGTCGGTTGTCGCTGTTGTGGAGGGTCGGATAATGTTTCAGAGATGAAATATTACCAAAAACTTTGTTAATAAATATTATTAAAGTACATTATACGCTTCCTGGAAGAGCAATTATGCGGAAGACGAATTGTTACTGTGATATCATGTTTAAATTTGTTTTCTATTGAGGAGCGGGTTACTGACAAGCATTATTTCAGAATGGAATATAATTTCTCATTTTTAAACTAAAACAATCCACTTGTACGTTTCAACTATCTTAAAGTGCGTGGGATGCTAAGTTAAGACCGCGATGGGTGTTACTGATGCACAGGTAGACCCGGCTACCAGTCCCACGGAAATTAGATAACTCCGACTATTTAACTATCCGTCTTCGGTACTCCCTACCTGTAAGTATAAGAAATATTCTGTCGTTATACTCTTTTAAAACCTACTTAAATCTCATTATCTTCAGTTCTAATTTCGTCTTCTCTACTATAAAATTACTTTTCTTTTCTTTAATGAAATCTTTTATAAACATCTTGACATATGCACATGACATATCTTTAATTTATTTACGTTGTTTGTTATTTTTTTAAGATATTCCTAAAATTACTCTATGACTTTACCCTTTTGAGTTAAAGTAACAATAAATATAAGAATAGGTAAGGAAGGGTATGCCCAAAGGTTCCCTGGAAGAAATCGCTGTTTAGCGATAAGGCCGCCTTTTGTATCGTTATTTTAATTTGTAATTTCTTTGGTATGTATAATTTATGGCTATAATAAAGAATATTATTATTATTGTCCCCTTGTTAAGTCCTACTATATTCACGGGAGGAAAACGGATGCTGCCATTCAATCCCGTTATATATCATACGGTACACGACAATTCGCTGTAATAAGAATACATAATTTCACATATATAATCGATGACAAACCGAATGGAAATCTTTACAATATTTTGAAGGGAGAGTTGTATAGATAACAATAGACCTATTCAGCTTTTTGAATATAATTGACGCGTGAAAATAATACCCAAGGTAACTTACGTTACAAAGGATTGGAAGGAAAGGAAGATAAAGAAATGGAGTGAATTACTCCAATTTCGATTCAAAGACAAAATAATTTATACATATAACCTCTTATGTATGACTTAAGTATTTCGTACTACGAATTGCTTAAATTGAGTGGCTACCGTAAGAGATGCAACCCGTTGTTTAATTTCTTCCAATTACAATAAAAATGCCTGTGATAGGCTAAAGGTTTAAACTTGCTCTCTTGATCGGGAGGTGCGAGGTTCACATTCAGGCATGCACAACTGCTATTTCTATCTAAAATTATATGCTTATACGCACATAGGTAATTGATTGTCAACATTGCCTTACGATGAAGGAAAACATCACGAGGAAATCTACCCGAGAGATCGTTAAAAATGTTCTCCGAAGTGTGTGAAGTTTACCAATACGCACTTGGCCAGCGCGGTGGACTATGATAACTCTACCACTACTCTCTCATTCTGGGAGAAGACCCGTACCCAACAATGGGATAATAATGTTCTGACGATGACAATAGAAATATTGCAGGATCTCGCTAATATCTATTTGTATTGTAGAATTAGAATATAAAATATAAATTGAATAGAATTCGAAGATAATTTTAAAATTGAATCTAAATATAAATTGTAAATTATAATATAGATTATAAATTGCATATCTTATATGTAAAAATAAGAGAAAATGCAGAACTTAGCACCATTTTGTACCTTATTTTGCAAAATAAAGGTGATTTGATTTGATTTGTATTTCCCTATACAAAACGATATTGAAATTTGTTGTCTAGACATTGCAAATGACCTATTGAATACATTTTCATGCCTTCAAAACGTTTACCAGGCATCGACACATGATTTGATTCTAGTTTTGCACTGAAGTGCCCCATGACAATCTTACATCGAGTTGTGAAATTGGAGGTCTATTGTATGTGCTCATAAATAGCATTCATTTGACGTCTTCCTTCGTGTATATCGATGGGTAAGCATACACTTGTATTGTTTCGAGTTTTGAAGTACTCTACGCGTATAAGTGGTACTTGTGACCAGGAATCAAATTTCACCTTAAGAATGGTACTCCATCACGGAAACAGAGAGGTTGGCACAATTATAGTCATTGTGTTCTCTTGTAATAATCCTGTCTAATTTCCCAAAAGCCTATGACCTACCAAGGTATTTTCTATTTACTATTGACGTTGCCCACTACTATTTTTTTATCTGACTGAAGTAGCAAACGAGCATGCAGTCCACCTGATCGTAAGTGGTCACTGCCGCCCATGGACATCTGTAAGCAACTTCATACAGATTATGGGTTCCACCTGAAGTCAATCACAGATGCGTTGCTACTATCGAGACTACGATACGTGCGTACCAATCTTTCTTCTTATTTAGCCAAAATATTCATATACTACAATGTATTAGCGTATAGTATCTTTAATTTCATCATCGGTAAATATCAAATTCACTTGTTCACTTTTTTGAGTAACTTTTAACTTCAAAAACAAACTCTTGTAACAAATACGCTGAAACTGAATAGATTTAAAATTTAATAAAAGTGCTAACCAATATGTATTCAACTCGCGTGCAGAATGTTTAAAGAAAAGCTAATAAAATTCTATAGACCGTTTCAGTTGCTCTAAATACTTGGCAACTTTATTCGATAAAGTTATTTTTTTAACATCATTTTCTACTAAGCAATCCCTTATGGGGTTTTAATGGTCGAAATTGTAATCTTTACACAATTAAACTATAAATTGTTCTATATATTTAATTTAATAATAAAATGTTGTTATGTTTTGTTGTTGTGAGAATTTCATTCATATATATTTTTAACCTTATTTATTTTATCAAATTACATTTAACCAGCTTATCAAATAAACTGGTCTAATATAATATGCCAAGAAAGTAACATTTGCACCGAAATGTAACGTTTCTCCAAGGTGCTACGTACAAAAATTGCGAATGAAATAGAAAGGGACGTCACTTCTAAGAAAATGTTGGTATACATTTGAAATAAGTAACCCTTTGTATTCTGCGCAAAATCAGTATAAGGAGCCTTCAAATGTGTCAATTTGAGTTGATGATATATTCTTCCAATGGACTTGTTGTGTAGACGATCGTATATGACGAATATTGAATTAACCTCATACATAGACATATAAGTTGTTTTCAGAATTTTATTATTTTACGTCTATTGGGTAGTATTAGTAAGTAGAGTAAAAGACTTAAAGGTTTTTATAGACGCCACTTTCTATCGACAACGCTCACGACATGATAAACATGCTTCCCACACTAACTAATTTTATTAATTCCCAAACTAATTTTATTAATAAATACAAATAGTCTACAGAAATTAACTTAGTAGGATAAATAGTGCCTGCGGGACTTAAAAGTACAAAATGAGAAGTGATTTCTACAAATGGACGCTCAGCTAAATGTATCAAGGCGAGACAGGCAGAACAGAATATAAGGCAACGTCTATGTAAAACTGCGAAAAATTCTATTGACATTTATTACATTTAGTGAATCCAAAGTGTGAGGATCCAAATATGACTTTAAGTTTTTCATCACAAAGTATTCTTGGGCTAAAATTGCTCGTAAACAAGTATGAGCGAGTAACCACGCCCCATACGCACTAGTTCTATCTGTAACTTTCACCGTACTTTGTTAGATCTTCGTAACTTGGTACCCTTAGTACGATATTACAACGTTTCTTCAGAACAATTATTGTTTACAGTGTATTTTACCAATCAGGGCTCTTTTTTACTGAACTGCAAGGCAAGATGTAAGCTAACTTTCACTACCATGTAAAAAACATGATTGTAATTATATAAAAAAAAAGATATAAAAAACAAAAAAAGACAAAAACCCGCTGAGTTTCTTGCCGGATCTTCTCAGTTGAGGTCGTGTTCCGATCCGTTGGTACTGTAAGAAAAAAAAATTTTACTGACAATTTGTAAATGCCTCCGTATTTCATTTTTATGTTTTTGTTTTCGGCTCTACCTTGCGATGTACTTTACAATTAACGAATTTGAAGTCGTACATACTTGTTACGTATTACGTATCGTACTCGTTTTGTTCAAATTTTTGATAGATAATAATAGTACGGAATACGTGCGCGAGTATGACTTTCACCTATCCGGTTTTATTTAATCTATATCTGGCAAGTACTTGGCAATTATGGGTGAACATAATAGAGACGCACTAAGGACACAGTATTGATAAACCCGACCTACGCAAGGTTCATTATCACACGTAACATACACATTTCAAAATACGCTTTAAACTCAAATACTTCTAACTAAACACTATTAAATAGCACTTTTATAATCTACAACATTGTACGCTGCCAAGGTTCTTTATAACCGAAACCTTAGTTCGTAGCTAAGGCTTCTTAATGACAATTAATCTGCCACGAAGAGTATTCATTACTATGGAAGTTGGATCGACGGTCTTTGTAAAAAGTATTTTCAGCGATTTTATTTAAATTAAAATTTGAAATGAGAGTTACACTGTCGCTTTAATAAAATAGTATTCTGAACTATATTATTCAAATGATAATAATAATTTCTGAAAGTCTTTGAACAACAAGCGCTTTTGGGAAATAAAATTAAAACTATTCTTATAAGCAGGTTTTTCAAAGCTATTGTAACAAATGAGAATAATTTCTTTATTATTTTTTACAATATATCTATATCTACTAATATATAAAGAAGGAGATGGTGTGTGTGTGTGTGTTTTTTATTTTATTTGACTGAAGTAGCAAACGAGCATGCAGTCCTCCTAATGGTAAGTGGTCACTGCCGCCCATGGACATCTGTAATCAACTTCATACAGAACATGGGTTCCGTCTGAAGTCAATCACAGATGCGTTGCTACTCCCGAGGACTGCCGTTGCTACTCCTGAGTGTGCCAGCAACCACACCCTTCTATCGAAACGCAAGAAATGCTTCACGCCAGAAATAGGTGTGGTGGTGGTACTTCCTCGGTCGAACTACACTGATTCTACTACCTTTTGTTTGTATGTAACTTAATTACGCAATAACCATGGATCTGAGTGACATGAAATTTTGCATGGATATACCTTGTAAAACCGATCAGTCGAAAGCCTAGTATTGATTTTGCCATTTGGCACTATTTAAAGATAGCACAGCAATTTTTGTCTCATTTATGTCGTAGCGAAGCATAGGTGATTCAGCTAGTTTAAAATATAAAATTCGTGTTATTACTCACCATAGTTAATACTTAAAATATAAACAGAGCATAATATTGAAGGGAATCAAAACTTTTAAGTTTTGTTTATATCTTGAGAGTCCATTCAAAATTTCCTAAGTGCAAGGTATCAGGAGACTTGTATGTGATTTTGAAGGATACATTCTTTATTCCTTTTGCTTTTCCAGTGGATCGGATATACTTTAAATTCAAACGGGTGCGCAAACTTTCAGGGCGTAATTCGTATGCAGACTGCGGTTTTATTGTGTTCCATTGCACTTCGCATCTCAGTAATATAATAAGATTTTACACAAATGTTGATGTGACTATTTTCTGTTTATTTTTATAACACGAGAAAAATCTTATATTGTGTGCGGGAAAAAAACTAGGTATACTGTATCCTTCAGTTTTTGATTACATCAGTACAAAGGAAGCAATCTTTATATTTATACGTTGTAAGTGTTGGTACGTTGAAAGGTTTGCGCCTGTGATCGTGCATATCACGTCTGCGATCATATATATGTTAGACATAATTAAACAATTTACCATAGTCATTCATATTATAAGAATATTACCACGCCAGTTGTCAATGTCAGAGAATCAGTCAATAGCGCTTGTGATGGTTTTGTCAATAAATACGTACACTGATTTGAAATTAAACAAATATTGATATGTTGGACGTCAATGGCGACCATTCAGATAACAATCCACTGGATTCTGTGACATATATAAGTAACTAGAGGACCCTCGCAACTTCGTTCGCTCGAACCAAACCATTAGACATTTAAGGTCCACTTTTGGACATCCCCCCCTCCTGGTTCTGTCAACAGATACATATATATTTGAATACCAAAGCAACATACAAAATTGAATAGAGCTAGCATCAAATTGAGTGGAATTCCAAAAATACTTTCAATCTCTAGTTTACCGTCTTGGGCGCAAATTTTCCGAATATAGTGAAAAAGATTATCCAATATATCAAACACGAAAGACAACTAAACTTAGTTAAGTTAGTTCATACAAACCAACTATCCCTTTTTTTCATAGTAGTTTGGCCGTGCTTTGATACGTCAGTAATTACCTCAGTCAAATTTAGCTTTAAATCATGTGTCAAAAAAGAAATGTTAATTTAACTCAAAAGCACTAAGGAATATCGATGCATAAAATCCGCAAACCAATTTTCTACCCCGTTAGGCGATGAATTTCAATAAAATACGAAACAGTTCTTCAATTAATTCTGCTAAAGAATGTTTATACGAAATTTAACGTAAGTAGATTGGACCAAGAAATCACGTTGTCCCATTACACTGTTGAAAATTTGAAAATTCGCACCCTAAGGGGGTGAAAATGGGGCATTTTTCACCCCCGTAGGGTGCGAATTTTCAAAATCCTTCCTTAATGTTCACTTACGACATGAAAGGAACTAAATTACAAGTTTCTAGGTAATTTCGGCTGTGCGTTGATACGTCAATAGTTAAGTCAGTTTTCATATAGATATAGATACAAACTTTATATTCAAGTGCATTAGGTACTTTTAGGTGTTCATGGTTATGGAAATATGTTTATTCTCATTTTGCCATTAGGTCTATTTTTTGTGCAATATAAAATATTATGAGCTGAGTTTAGTGAGGGGGTAAGTTAAGTCAGATTTGTCTTTCATATACAATCCCCCTAATTTCCCCTTTTTTTAAATTACTCTTGGGTGTGTAGGTTTCTTCACAATGTTTTCCCGTACCGTAAAGCAGTGATAATTCATCTCTAATACGCAATTCTACACAATATGTTAAAATATAAATAACGTTAAAATATAGTAAGGATCATAGCAGGACGAACATGCACTTTTATTGGATTATCGCCAAATATTCTCAGAGTGTCTTGTAGCGACTTTTTCTTACCTAATGGAAATGCTGTATCACAGAAGTAAGTTACAAAGTGGTTTAGGACCAATTACTAATAGCGGAAGGGTCTTTGGTTAGTTAATTTAGATCACAATGTTACACTTCAAAGTCAATCATCAATCAACAAAATCATCTTAGTCCTCGAGAGTAGCAACGAATCTGTGAATAACTTCAGATAGTAAGTTCTATATGAAGTTTCTTACATATTTCCATAAATTTGTAACTTTATATAGAACTACTGGGTGGCTGTGACCACATACCATCAAATGGATTACATGCTCCTTTGCTACTTTAATCGTATAAAAACAAAGCTTGATGAAAAACTAAATGCCACAAGCCATTAGCGGGGCGTATCGTGTTGCGGCCCGCTATCTATAAATACAAAGGCAGAAATAGTAATTTCATTAACGTAATAGTGTTTAACCTCAGTATCGCGCCCAGCTAGATTCCAGATAGATAAGAAATAGGAATACATACATACGTAACTCATACTCTTTTACATCTATTGGAACTAGGCCTTACAGTGCTCTGTCTAGGTGCCTTTCTTCCCATTATCCTTTAAGAGCATTTAGGGTTGATAATAAATATTTACTGCCGATAGGTCATACTTAAAAGATCTTTAAATGAGCTTCGATTAAAATTATAATAAATCCTTGCTCTAATTATGTAACACTTATGACACTTATACAATCAACACTTCTAAATTTATGATTTAATTAAGCTCCAATTATTGAAGGATTCATTATGTATTGTTATTTTAAGCCTTTAGATGTATAAATTGTTTGCTAGCAGACAACATTGTGTACTTGTATATCTCAAAATACCTGCGCAAAAATATTTTGGATAACTTTAAATATTTCACGTCTTTTTATACTAGATCTTATATATAAGACAACAATAGTAACAATTGCTTATTCATTCATATATTTCTAAGTTTGTACTGATACCTATGTGAAAAAACAAAGAAGAATTGAAAATGACGACGATGTATTATTATGAGTTTGTGTCAGCTAACGGGATTATGCTCTAACAATCCAGCCAACTACGCCAGAGATCGTATCGATACCTTCATTTAGTTAAAAGCTATTCGGTGAATTCACCGAACCTCAGTATCGGCATGTTTCATGAGATTCATAATTTCGTGGAAATACTCAATTACCAAAGCTCGAAAATAATTTTGCAAACACGATAATTTTACTCCCATTAAACATTATTGCCATTTCAATACGTCTTTCTCGAAGTCCCAAGGGAAGAGAATTCCTTTCACACTTCGTATAATCTAGCTGTTTGGTAAACACAACTTCATTTAAACGTCTGGTGTGTCGCTTGCAATTAAGTTCAAGTTAGTTTGTCATTTTATTTAAATATTATGCTGTAAATATACTTTAGGGTTCTTTAACCTTTGACACTCTTGGAATAAATACAAAATTTTGTATTCAAGCCGAAAGTCGAAAAGAAATAGATATTGTTTAAAACTTAGATAAACCCTGTCCGTAGTTTCATTTTGGTGGTGGCGTATTTCTTAAGATTGGCCAAGGTTTCAACTTTTGGCATAGAAGCAAGTTTTCAAGGCCAAAAGTACTTTTACCGATGAACGTTTTTAAAGGTACCTTGTTTGATTTGTGTTATGGAGATGGGTGTGAGTGTGGTGAGAAAGTCTGAGGTGTGTGCAGGAAAAGGTAAAAGTCAATGACGCACAAGTCCACTTAAAATAAGAGTTTATTGCGCGGTCACAATAATACCTTAGGGTCCATAGCATGCACTAACACTAATTAAAACTAAACAATTGTCCACACTTAAATCTACCATATTTAATAAGAAGGAGAGAGAGAAACGATAGAAAGCGTCCTAGGTACTAAACTTAAACACTAAAAATAGTCTTTAAACACTAGGCACACAAGCGAGAGTCTATATTGTTCATAAGCACAGAATAGCGAAGTTAGGCATTAAAGCAAACACTACGCGGAGATCGTAGTGGTTAGCCGGGCGTAACGAGCGACACGGGTACAGCGCGGGACGAGGGTTAGCCGACTGCCGAGCGGGCGCGGCCGGAGCGGTGAAGCCGCGAGCCGGTGAGGTATGAGACGGCGGGGGGCGACCGCTGGCGCGATGCGCGCGCGCAGACAATAGCGGCCGCGGCCGACCGCTCGGCAGCACTCCAACACACACCTAGTGTCCCGGGTTTGAGTCCGGGGTGTGGTGTTGAGGAGTATGTGCGTGTATGAATGTGTCGCTGCTTTGTGTATGTTATGTATGTGTATGTATATGTATGTGTGTATGTATATAAATATAATTACATAACATAATATTTATAATGTGTTCGTGTATGTGAATAGTGTAATAATAAGAAATAAATTACATACACGTAAAATATGTAATGTGGGTGAAGTGCCCACATCACTCCCCCCCAGAGACCGTGTCTACGGTCGATAGAAGTCCGGAAAACGAACTCGGCGGCCAGAGCGAGTTGTTCGGCCGCCTCCCGGAGCGTGGACATTCGACCGTAGGATGGGAGGAGGATCAGGTGATGGAGCAGGAGTGGGTGTAGGAGCAGGTGTAGGTGCGGGAGGGTGGCTAGGAGTAGGGACGGGATTAATAGGGGTGGATGGGTCCACGAGTAGGTAGGCCGGTTTGAGGCGGTCTACGCTTACTGTGACTTTCTTACCCTTAACCAATATTTGGAATGTCTTGTCCCTACGTTCGAGCACTTGATAAGGCCCTGTATAGGGTGGTTGTAGGGACCCTCTCGTTGCATCGTCTCGTAAAAAGACGTGGCTCGACACCTGCAACTCCTTGTGCACGAAGATCTTGTTCGTGGTGTGGCGAGCAGCGGGAGCGGGTCGGATCTTAGCCGCTATGTGTCTTAGGCGCGTCGTGAACTCCGAGATATCTGTGGTTTCGGGAGCTGTTGCCTGGAAGAATTCTCCAGGCAGACGTAGTGGCTCACCGTACACCAGTTCGGCCGACGACGATTGTAGGTCCTCTTTAAAAGAAGACCTAATGCCCAAGAGTACAAAGGGCAGGGACTCGACCCAATTGCCGTCAGCGTGGCACATTATCGCTGCCTTGAGCTGACGGTGGAACCGTTCCACCATGCCGTTGCACGCCGGATGGTAGGCGGTGGTTCGGCGATGTTTGAAGCCCACCACCTTTCCAAGGTATTGGAAAAGGGCGGACTCAAACTGGCGGCCACGGTCGGTAACGATGTCGGTTGGACACCCGAATCTGGATATCCAGGAGACGAGTGCCTTACCGACCGTCTCCGCGGTGATGTCCACCATCGGAGTGACCTCGGGCCACCGAGTGAAGCGGTCCACCGCCGTCAAGCAGTAGCGGTAGCCCTGAGATGGTGGTAGGGGACCGACAATGTCCACGTGGATGAAGGCGAATCTTGCGCGTGGTAAGTCGAACGTGCCCAATGATGATGACACGTGGCGACCTACCTTTGCGCGTTGACACGCAAGGCACTTTTGTGACCACTCTCGACAGTCCTTGCGCATCCCAGGCCAGACAAACCTCTCGGCCACTAACCTAACGGTCGCTTTGGGACCTGGGTGGCTCAGACTGTGGAGGCTGTCAAATAGTTGTTTCCGCAGCGATTGCGGTACAAAAGGCCTTGGTGACGGAGTGCTGACGTCACAATATAACTCCCGGCTGCTACCGGGAACCTTGAGCTTCTTCAGGCGAAGTGATGTTTCTCCCTCAAGGTACTGAAGAAGCTCTGGATCCGACGCTTGCGATTGCGCAAGCGTTTCAATGTCGACTGGCATCTGCAATTCATCGACCCGTGACAATGTGTCAGCCACCACATTGTCGGTACCCTTGATGTACCGGATGTCTGTCGTGAACTGCGAGATGAAGTCCAGATGGCGAAATTGACGAGGCGTACAGTTGGCTTTCCGCTCATGGAAAGCGAAACTGAGCGGCTTGTGATCCGTGTAGACCACGAAGTGTCTGGCCTCCAACATGTGTCGGAAATACCGGATGGACTCGTATATGGCCAGCAATTCGCGGTCGTACGGCGAATATTTTTGCTGCGAAGGGCTCAGGTTACGTGAGAAAAATGCTAATGGCTGCCATTCGCCATTGATGAGCTGCTGCAGTACTGCGCCTATGGCTAAGTCAGACGCATCTGTGACTAGTCCAAGTTGAGCATCGCAGTCTGGGTGAGCAAGTAATGCAGCGCTAGCAAGACTTTCCTTACACCGATCAAAGGCAAGAAGTGTGTCACCAGTAAGATCGACCGGCTGTGATCCCTTTGCCGAACCGCCAAGCAGGGCGTTTAATGGGGCCTGGATGGTCGCGGCGTGCGGTAAAAATCGCCTGTAGAAATTTACCATCCCCAGAAACCGCCTAAGCTGCTTGACAGTTTTCGGCGCGGGAAACTCCGTAATGGCCTGGACCTTGGATTCCAGAGGTTTCGTGCCGGACTCGGAGATGCGGTAGCCCAGGAAGTCTACCTGACTGGCACCGAAGACGCACTTCGAGGTGTTCACGAGGATGCCGTATTCCTGCATGCGGGTGAACAGCTCACGCAGGTGTGCTTCATGTTCATCCTCGCTGCGTGAGAACACCAAGAAGTCGTCCAGGTAGCAGTAGGTGAAGTCCAGGCCCCGCGTCATCTCGTCGACGAACCTCTGGAAGGTCTGACCTGCGTTCCGAAGGCCAAAGGTCATGTACGGGAACTCAAACAGGCCAAAAGGTGTTGTAATAGCCGTTTTGGCGATGTCCTCCTCGTAGACCGGGATCTGGTTGTAGGCTTTGACAAGGTCGATGGTACTAAAGACTTTACATCCAGCTATACTATGGGCAAAGTCGTGGATGTGCCTAATTGGATAACGATCGGGGACCGTCCGTGCATTGAGCAATCTATAATCACCACATGGCCTCCAACCGTTATCCTTCTTAGGCGCAAGATGGAGCGGCGAAGCCCACGGACTCTCGGAAGGACGCGCTGTGCCGTTAGAAAGCATGAGTTCGAATTCCGTCCTTGCTATCTTTAACTTGTCTGGGGCGAGTCGACGTGGGGTGCATGATACCGGTGGGCCGGGTGTGGTGCGAATGTGGTGTACTGTGGCGTGTCTTGGAGTGAGCGGCTTACCTGAAGGTCTTGTAATGTCCGGGAACTTACTTAGTAACGCGTGGTACCGGGTGTCACCCGTTGCGACCTTAATAGAACACACATTAGTATTTGCTATAATGGCATTTGACGACAATGTTGTCGTGTTGTCAAGCAAGCGCCGGTTGCGGGTGTCGACCATTAAATTAAAATGATTTAAAAAATCTACACCAATTATTGGTTTAATGACGTCCGCAACCGTAAAACGCCACTGGAAATTTCTCCTTAAACCTAAATTTAAATTAAGTTCAACGCAACCGTATGTATTAATAGTACTGCCATTTGCGGCACTTAATTTAAAATTGGTTGCGTTGCGGCGTTCTCGAAGAGCCGAAAATGGATAAACGCTTAGGTCACTACCGGTGTCGATGAGGAATTCTATATTTAATTTTTTATCTTTAATAAATAGACGACCGGTAGTGCCTTCAGAATTGTCAGCGGACATTAAAGACTGGCCCATGCTGGCCGTGGATGGGGCAGCGGGCTTATGCTTCCGCGCGTGGGAAGCGGAGCGGCGGGCCCGAGGTGCAGGGCTGACGTCAGGCTGGCGTGGGGCAGGCGTGTGCATGTCGAGCTGCCGAGCCAGTTGTTGCACCATCTTGTTGAGGTCCGCTATCTGTTCCTTGTCGGCGTCGATAGGAGTCGCAGGGGCGGCAGGGGAAGGTGCGACCGCGCTGGGTGCAGCAATCTCCTGCAAACGGTCCGCGAGATCCGCCAGTTGCTCCAACGTGTCGGAGTGCAGGGTGGTGAGCACTGCCTGCACGTAGTGTGGCAGTCCATTGCGCCACGTATCGCGGATGAGGTGGTCATGGGCGGAGGAGTCCGCCAGGTCCCGCAGGTGCCGCAGGAACTGTGACGGCGTCCGGTCGCCAAGCGTCTCGTTGACGAGCCGTTCCTCGATCCGCTTCGTATTGTTTTTTGTCAATCGGCTTATCAGTTGCGTCTTTAAAAACTGATAGCGGTCCCGGGTCGGAGGGCTGATGATGACGTCCCTCACGACCTTCGCATTCCTCATGTCCAAGTTAGTTAAGACAAAGGTGTACCTTTCTGTGTCGTCATTAATACCATAATGCAGGAAGTGGCCCTCGAGGAGCGCGAACCATAGCTCCGGGTCGTCGGGGCAGAATGGTTGCACTCGCAAGGCCGTGGTGCTGGTCTCCGAAGTCGCGCCAGGAGGCGCAGTCGCCCTGTTAGCGCGCCGCATGGTCGCGCGCAACGTGGTCATGCGCCGCGAGGTTATGCGGGCCATGCCCGATCGCGCGTCGGCGAAACACAAAAAGTCGCTATCACTTGCACTGTCACTATCGTCACTCATTGTCTCAGTGTTCAATAGGGGTCACCAGTTACGACCTTAACTGAACTTAACGTCGGGGTCACCAGTTATGGAGATGGGTGTGAGTGTGGTGAGAAAGTCTGAGGTGTGTGCAGGAAAAGGTAAAAGTCAATGACGCACAAGTCCACTTAAAATAAGAGTTTATTGCGCGGTCACAATAATACCTTAGGGTCCATAGCATGCACTAACACTAATTAAAACTAAACAATTGTCCACACTTAAATCTACCATATTTAATAAGAAGGAGAGAGAGAAACGATAGAAAGCGTCCTAGGTACTAAACTTAAACACTAAAAATAGTCTTTAAACACTAGGCACACAAGCGAGAGTCTATATTGTTCATAAGCACAGAATAGCGAAGTTAGGCATTAAAGCAAACACTACGCGGAGATCGTAGTGGTTAGCCGGGCGTAACGAGCGACACGGGTACAGCGCGGGACGAGGGTTAGCCGACTGCCGAGCGGGCGCGGCCGGAGCGGTGAAGCCGCGAGCCGGTGAGGTATGAGACGGCGGGGGGCGACCGCTGGCGCGATGCGCGCGCGCAGACAATAGCGGCCGCGGCCGACCGCTCGGCAGCACTCCAACACACACCTAGTGTCCCGGGTTTGAGTCCGGGGTGTGGTGTTGAGGAGTATGTGCGTGTATGAATGTGTCGCTGCTTTGTGTATGTTATGTATGTGTATGTATATGTATGTGTGTATGTATATAAATATAATTACATAACATAATATTTATAATGTGTTCGTGTATGTGAATAGTGTAATAATAAGAAATAAATTACATACACGTAAAATATGTAATGTGGGTGAAGTGCCCACAGTGTGATAAAATCATACTTCAAATACACATATATGTTTAAGTACCATAAAGTACTAAGTGTATTTAACGTAAGTAATTTAAAATTTTAATTTAATTTAGTAAATGCGTCTCAAGGAGAAAATAAATTAAGGACACTTTGCTGCCATTCTTCAAACAATTGAATGGAAAACAAGGATAGTGTATCTAAGGTTAACTCCTAGAAATGAGTTTAAAGTAGTCGACGTCTACTCATGAGGAGCAACGACCTACCTCTATAGCTACTCAATTTACAGACTACTGACACAATATGACATGATAAATAACCGGATCTCGCATTTGAGTAAATAAGATTCACTTCGTTAGTTTACTTTGCTAAGTTAAATTTCCAGTTACGTATTTTGTTATCCGAGGAAAGAAACAACATCCTTGTTCCATGGATCCCAGGGAACAAGGATTTATTTACAGTAGATCCTGGAACCACTCTATACGAGTAGTTTAAAGTGACTTCTACGAAAACCTGTTTCAGGATAAGACGATACAAGAAGTTGGAAGTTAAAAACAATAGAAACTTTAGTCGCAAGTGATTCTTACTCAAAAGAACTAAGTTATAGGATTTCAGACATTATATCAATGCAATAATTACATCAAATATCTTTTTACCCGACGGCATTAGAGGGATCGTGGTGGTTTTCGAGCGTATGGCTTACCAATTGTTTTAATTTTAATTGCGCCTACGAAAAGGAAAAAGAGGCGATAGGGACGATCCTTCTAATTATCATTACAATGGGTATCAAATGATGTTTAGTAAATAGGCCATTAAAAATATAATAATTTATTTACTTTATCCAAGATACAGAAGCGCTGTTTAAAATGCGCTGCCATAGCAGAGTTGGAGTCGCGGTCAAAGAGCTAAGTAAATTGAGTTTTCATACTTTTTTTGACGCGTCCAAATTACATCTGATGAGCATTGCGCTGATACAAGCATAAGCCCCTTAAAACACTTTGGTGCTACGAATGTCACGTCAAGGAACACTACATTGGTTCTATTACAATAATGTTATTTTGTTGTAATTTCGACAATAATGATCTAAGTCCGAATAAATATTTTAAGCTATTGCATAGCTTTTAACGCGGGCTTTGAGCGCGGCGAATAAATCAAGAAGTTCCGTAACTATAATAAAACCTTTTTTTTTTTGTTTTCGAGGGGGAAACTTTCAAAAAGTCGTGGGAGCGACGCGTGTTATGTGGGATTCTTACCGCACTAAAACCCACTCGGTGGCTGACCTTGATGCTGCGAAGAGGACTCCGGGAACTTCAATTGACCGCCGCCGGTATCCTCAGCGTGCGCCTTCTGGTATTTATGGCAGCATGCAACCACACATGTCACTGTCCTTCCCGGGGTCGCTTGGCCGGACGGTCCGAGCTCCCACTCTAGCCGTCTGCAACCCCGGAAGCCCCTTTTAGTCGCCTCTTACGACAGGCAGGGCTACAGAGGCTACAGAGACGATCATAAGGTAGACCTACTAGCATTACTAGCATTGTCCACTACGACACACTGGTCAGGTAATTACATTATTACGGGATCAGAAACTAGGCTTTCAGTCTTTTGAATTCTTACTTGAATGATAGATTTCAAAGGGTTGTAATAAATGGCACCAAATCGTCTCGCATCGGCTTTCCACAGAGATCAATACTCGGACCATTCTTATTTTTAATTTTTATTAATGACTTACCCTACTATGTAGGAGATAATCTCGAGTTTGTATTGCTTGCAAATGATACTTCATTATTATTTTAAGGTAAAATACAACTAGATAATTTTGATAAAGTAAATAATGCTTTCTCGAAGGTTGCACATTGGTTCACTACATAGCCTTCTTCTTAATGAGAAGAAAACTAGATGCATTAAGTTCTCGTTGTCAAACGTAAGGCAGGTTGAAATCAATGTGTAACTCCATGGAACGATTTTTGACCTTGTAGATTCAATTGTTGTTTTAGTCTTTATTTTAGATACTTAATACAATTACAAGGATATGAAAAATTGTGCTTCTCAGCCCTTAATACTATCTTTAAATTACAGAATAATGGTTTTCGAGCGATTTATAATCAGGTTCCAAAATCTTCACTTAAAGAAAATCAATATTTACAGGATGGAAGTTATAACTTATATATAAGAAATTATGTTAAGAAAAATATTAATAAACCAGAAAACTTTGTCACACTCACGATATAAATACAAGGAATAAAGATGATCTCTCTGCGCTCGTCTTCACAAAATTAATAATTCTTTTAAGGGTTCATGTGGTATACGCTTTTATGATACTGGTACTGATAAATTTCTGGTTTCATTGGGAAGTTTATTCCTAATGAAACCAGAAATTTATCAGTCACTAAATAAGTTATTAAAATTGATTCAAATCAAGCTTAGCCCTAATACATACAATAAAATTTCTGAATATACATACAGTAGATAAAGCAGCTTGGGATTGAACAATACGTTTCCATAATTAATTAAATGTCAAAGTGTAGCGTATCTTGCCAAACATGCTTCTAGTTTAGCCAAATGAAAGGCAAGATGGTAGACTTAAGTTTTATTAACCACGTAAAAACAAGACGGTAGAAAAAAGTTATACAATGAAAAAAAATCCGCTAAGTTTCTTGTCGGATCTTCTCAGTTGACGATGTATTCCGATCGGGTGGCTGTGTAAGAAAAAAATATTGTAACTGACAATTTGTAAATGCCCTCGTACGCTTTTGCAAAATAAAGACATTTCATTTCACTTCGTTGCTAATCCCAAAAATAAGAAGATTGTTTCCCGGCAAAAAAAACCTTTTATTTGTATTCCGCCTTTTTGATTTTATATCTTAAGTATTTTCGTTAGGTAAACGTTTAAAAGCTTGTTACAATGAGTTTACAAACAAACTACTTGGTGTACATTTTGGATTTATTATCTCCGTGAAGGACTTTTGGCCACTAGTGGTTTCTTATTGTTATATGGTTTGACTTTTATTTATTGTATTTTATTTTATTTAATAAAAATTGCACCAACAAAGTATACACTTTACAAAATTATGTTTACACATGCATAATATACAATAAAAGTGCTACTTTAATTATAGGCGCAAATAGCATGCTTAGCGCGTACATCAGTTACAGATAACAGATTTAATAAATAAAAAAGACATTCGTGTATAGACTAATTAAAAATACATTAAAATACAATTATTAATAATTATTATTAAATTACAGTTATTATTAATTATTCAATTACAATTATTATTAATTATTCAATTACAATTATTATTAAATTACGATTATTGTTGATTATTATTAAATTACAATTATTATTAAATTACATTGCGGTAGAAATTATATTCATAGTTTTAGTCTTAGTCTCCTATTACTTGACTTACAATTTGTTTGAACTTATTTTGGGAGTTTGAGAAGATGTCAAGATATCCTTTAACCTTGTGTAGTTCCGAGTTACTGGTAGTTAAATTGTGAATCAGATTATAGCTTCTTAGTGACTTTATAATAAAATAAGAAAAATATCACGTTTGCTCATACGAAAGGGAAACTGTTATAGTCTTGTGATTAAAAATTCAAAACTATATCAGAGGGTTTGAAGTTTAACTTTCATGCGTGCTTTTGTAATTTGTAAGAATAGTGTGTAGCGTGTATTTATCCCTATTTTTAATGAAATTAACCCTTCACATCCGAGAGTTCTTAGAGAAAATCTGAAAGAGGATCTGAAAGGACCGGGGAGTGTATCAATTCGCATTTGGATAGCCTGATGAAATAGGGCTGTCACTTTCAAAGCAGACCTGGTCTGGTGAAGACGACAACGTAGTTAACAGATGACGCGAAAAATTCAATTTGCCAGCCTGTGATTCGAATCTCATCCCTAACGAGATCGATCTCTAACGTAAAAGAGCAAAAATAGCGCTGCTTTTATCATTGTCTTACAACGAAAATTCCATATTGAGTTATTCGTTCAATATAAAAGGGCGACAAAAACATGTTATTTACTCGATAGTGGACGCATATTTCCTTGAGATGTAAGTAGCACAAAAAATAATAGCCTGGAGGATATAGACATATGACATATCATTGGAACTGTCTTGGTTTACAGAGTGGCATAGTTTATAATTTTTTTATATGGCGTTTGCAATCAGAGATATTTTTTTTATCTGATTAAAGTAGCAAACGAGCATGCAGTCCACCTGATGGTAAGTGGTCATTGCCGCCCATGTATTTCTGTAAGCAACTTCAAATAGAACGTGGGTTCTATCTGAAGTCAATCACAGATGCGTTGCTACTCCCGAGGACTATGATGGTCGCCTCATGTAAAACTGTGCCGGCAACCACATCCTTCCATCGAAATGCTTTACGATAGAAATGGTGTGGCGGTGATACCTCCCCGGTCGAACTACGCTAGTTCTTCCTAGTGGTTATATATTCGTCGTTATGAAGTCGAAATTATTCGAGCAATGTGTGTTGCCAGTGATGACCTACGGCGCCGAAACGTGGTCCTTCACTGTAGGCCTCATTCGGAGACTCAGGGTCGCTCAGCGTGCTATGGAGAGGGTTATGCTCGGAATTTCGCTACGAGACATGATTCGCAACGATGAAATCCGTAGACGAACGAAGCTTACCGACATAGCTCTCAAAATTAGTAGGCTGAAGTGGCAATGGGCCGGCCACATCGCTCGCAGGACCGATAACCGATGGGGAAGGAAGGTCCTCGAGTGGCGACCACGTTTAGGCAAAAGGGGTACAGGTCGCCCCCCTACCCGATGGACCGATGACCTGAAGAAGACAGCGGGAAACCGTTGGATTCAGAGGGCACAGGACCGGTTGGAGTGGCGCCATTTAGGGGAGGCCTATGTTCAGCAGTGGACATCAAAAGGCTGATGGATGGATGGATGGATGGATATATTCGTCACGTATAACTATTTTTTCTTATTTACGTTCAAGCATTACGTCGCGACGCCAACACCAGTCGATACGATTGGCATTGTATGCGCCTAGTATCATAGGGGGTCTCATTTTATGGAAATTGAAAAATTATTCAGCACTGTTCCGGGAAAATTGGAAAATGTTGGTTACTTAAAATCTTGGATAATTCGGGTATTTCTAGACTGATTTCAATTTTATATTTTGCATTTGGATATTGTATCACAGAACTTTTTTTCGTGAAAATACCTATTTACTGTGATTCTTAACTACGCTTTGAAAACTACCACTAGCTAACTCTAGCGGACATTGGATATTTAAACTAATATAATATGTAGAAAAATCAGAGCTTTTAGCTCTTTGGTTCTGATGATGCAGGCGTAGCCTAAGCCATCGATATTAACTATTTGGTGTTTACGGATAGGTATATAATAAGATAGATTAGCAAAGAAATTATATTAAATTAAGTATGTTAAGTTCTTTATGAAACATTTAAATAATCTAGTAACAAATATAGTTAATAAACAGGATATAGGAAATAATCCCTGGATATCACTTTACACGTATTTTAATAAGAGCTACTAAAAACAATTCAGAACAGAACAATTTTGTGAAGCAATTATTGCGTTTGATTCTTTAATCTAGTGGGCTTATTGTTCGACGCAGCAAAGGAATATTTAATTGCATTAATACTCTAGTAGCTGTCATTACATCTAATTGATCATACATAATCAATGCACTGCATGTCCACCAATTCGCACTTGGCCAGCACGGTGGACTATGGCCTAAACTCACTCATTCTGAGAGAAGACCCGTGCCCAGCAGTGGGACTATAATGGGTTGACGAGAATTAATGCATATCTACACTTATTAAATAAATGAACTGAAAAGTTGAAAAAAAAAAAATTGTAATATGTATTTCATGAATATATTTAGTGTCAAGATTTGTTGTTTTCAACCTATTATTGTCCCACTACTGGGCACGGAACTTCTATTAGAATTGGGTTTTAGACCATAGCCAATAGCGCCGACCAAATGCGAATTGGCGGACTTCACGTACCCTTAACAACTTTTTCTTACAAGTTAAGAAATCTGTCCTCGCGATAGCTCTATCGCTGTAAAGTAGTGATAATTAATTTATAATACGCCCTTTGGGATTGAAAAATGAGTTGTGGGTGCCTCTCATCCGAACCTCGACCTCCAATTGAAAAGATTAATTTCAACCTTTAGGCTATCACTACTCTATCCCTGTAGTTCCGGTATCAGAATAGGGCTACGATATCCCCTGCCTGTCGTAAGAGGTCACTAAAAGGGGCTTCCGGGGTTGCGGGTAGTATGAGTGGTAGCCCGAACCGTCCAACCAAGCGACCCCATGTAGGATGACGACATGTGTGGCCACATGCCGTCGTAAACACCAGGAGGTGCAGTAAGTACCTACCAATGCCCTCTGAAAAAAGCCCGAAGGGGGCATCCCACTCGGAGGTCTCCGGTTGTGGAGATCTCGGAGTCCTTCACGCAGCACTGAGGACGGCCACCGCGGGGTTTTAGTGAGGTAAGAATCCCACATAACTCTATATCTTATCTATCTTTTGAAGTATCTTTTGAAGGTTCCCCTCAATAACAAAAAAAGGCTATCACTACTCTGAAAGCAATGCATGTTTTGTTGTGATTGAATTTTAAACAAATATTGTCAGAATTTGTATAAATATTTTGTATGTAAAAAATAAGGATTCAAAAAACTTCACGTTTTTTATATTGGTAACAAAAAAAGCTTTCAACAGCTGTTAACGCTACATACTCTGTTCTTGTCTGACACTCCTAATAGCATTATATTGTCCCGGTGCGCGACATGACATGAAGCAAATTACTGTCCACCAATATGATTGGGCTTTTTGGAGTATTTAATTAAAATGGACAGCCAAGTTCCGAATAAAATATGACTTTAACCAAGTTGTGACTATTATATTATACATATACAATTGTAGAATCACTTGTAATGTAATGCAGATGATACGAATTCAAAACTTCGTTTTATTTAATCGTTATAATGGTTTCAGAAAATCGAAATACATCAACTTGTAGATATTTCAATATGTGATACTGCTCTACTCGCTACTTCAGTACTCACTGAAGTTATTTACCAGATTTCAATGTTCATAAGCGGCACTGACCATCAGGTGGACTGCGTTTTTAAAAACAATACACACATCCGAGGCGTTACAATATTACCTTTAAGAGAAAGAATCGCATCTATGCTCGACCGCAGATATTAATCTAAACTTATCTGTGAAAAAAACAGAGGTGTCCATGGGTAGCAAAAGCAACATACCATCAAGGTTTTTTGCTAATTTTATATAATAGGTTGAATAACGTTAGCACTTAAAAGTAAAGACTTAGCTCGTATATTTTCGAAAAATGTGATTGCTCCGTAAATTGGAAAGAGCGTAAGTGAACTAAATATAAATATATTGCGTTCTTGGAATTGAAACGATTCATTAAAGTCAAATGACTGTATTTTTTGCGTTGTCACGGTTAAAATGTCTTTTACAAAATGTGTAATTATGAGCTCTCCTCTGTCGACAGTAAATAAGTACTGTTACTCAGTGCTTATACTTGTTAAGCAACAAAGTGGCTCATTTAATGAAAACGTCTACTTCCGTATGAAAAACTTTACTTGAAGTGAGTTACAATGACTTTTTCTGTTTAACAAGCCCTAAGCGTTGATTTGAAACTGTTGGTGAAACGGCAAATTAAAACAATTACCTAAATATTTTGTTAGGAATCCGTTAAACAAAAAAGGGTGTTCAATTTTCTCCAAATTGTCAACTGCTTGTCGTCATTTAAATTAGGATCGTTACTGCTTCGATTCTGTTGAAACAACAGAAGAATAAAAAGAAATCAATGTTATTTTTGTGAAAATTGGAAACACATACTAATAAAATGAAAGAGAATGTAAGAGGTTTTATTCAAAACAACATAATTGTCTTTATCACTACCATCGATGTACCCCCCTCGAAGGGATCTCCACCTTGTCGTGGTGAGGGGGCTCAGTAACCGTGGCTGGGGGCGCCGCGGTGAAGCCAAGAGGGATCCCAGGGAGGGGACGCTCCGAGCGGGCTTGGCTGAGGGCCCGCTCCGGACGCATCCGAGGGGGCTGTGGAGGTCGGTGTTTTCTGGCCTCTGCAGCCAGGAGGGGTCGCGGGAGGAGAGGTGTCTCGGTGTGTCGTTGCCGTGCACCCTATCTCCCGCGACCGAACGGGGGCGCACTGTCAGATGCGTTGGCGGTGGGGCCGCAGACGAAGAGGAGATGCGGTGTGTCGTTGCCGTCCTCCCTATCCTCTGCGGCCGTTTGGTGGTTTGCGGCGGAACCAAAGAACGGATCCGCCGCTGGGTGTGGTTGGTCGATGCCTGTAGGGATGCCTTGCGGGTGTCGGCTTGCCATGTCTACGGCCCCTGGGTGGCGGTCTCGGGGTTGGACCGTCGCCCTGCGGATGGGGCCTTGGGGGTAAGGCGCGCCTTTGTGTTTTCTGGCGCGCCTTGCTGTTGGAGAGGAGCTTTATGCTCCACGCGAGGAGGGGCTGCGGGAGCGGCCAGGCACCGGCGGGTTCGCGGATGACTGCGAAAGCTTACCCGTGTTCCCGCCGTACGGTGCGAGGAGAAAACACAGTGGGGGTTTAGCCGGTAAGAGTCCGGCATAACCCAGCTGCCGCCCCGGGTGGCTGGGTATCCATGAGGATTACCCACTTAAAAAAAAAAAACCATCGATGTACCATCTAGTTTAATTTATATAGCCATATAATAAATAGTATTAACTTGAATCAAAAATAGATAATATAGTGTCGCGCAGTGGTAACATATAATTCTATTTGTCGATGTCTAGAATTAAATATTATTATAACATGTATTCTATTCGATTGTGATAGCAATTGATACTCTTTGAAGCAATGATTGTTAGTATAAATTATTAGAGTAATTTAACTGTTCATAAAACTGCAGACGCACGTCGCTTTATCTCCATGGAAACCTTTTTCCCGTGGGTATTACAACGTTCGCAAGAAAAAGGTACTTAGATTTTATACGTATCTCAATAGAGTTTTGAGTAGAGTAGAGAAGAACTTTTTATAGATAACCTACGCCATGAAAGAATTAATTAAAATTAATTGAGATAATCCACACTTTCATACTAATATTATAAATGTAAAAGTTTGTTTGTTTGTTCCTCTTTCACGTCGCTACATAGCTTTTATATGATATGGTTTATATGCTAGAAGATAGTTATGAGGGCGGAGAATGGCGTAGGCTACTTTTTATCGCATTTTATTCAATATATTTAGTAGTTCCAGACGTTGTTAAAGGCGTTAGTAAACTTAATTTGCAAGTTCTGAATCACGCTATTAAATGCTTATTTTCAGTCCCTTTGATCGTACGGGCGAAGCCGCGGGTAAGAGCTAGTTGAAGATAAATATCATACACTAAGATACACTATGCTATAACAATAACAGTCTTCGTCCTGCATCCATGCAAATGATCAAAGTTCAAAAATTATTGTTATATACGACACACATGTTGCCACTTAGGCATCACAAAACCTGATTTAGCGGTTAATATTCATAGCAATGCTTTCCTAAATATAGCTCACTTAATTTGCGTCCATAATAGTCTACATATTATGCACATTATAATGAACTATCAATCTACTTGAATTTTGAGTTATTTATGAAACCGATATGTTATAATATGTTAAACCCAAAAATATGGTACCATGATGATTGTGGACAATATAAGATAACATATAAAACAACATTAATTTGTGTGAATACTTGAACCAAAATATTATATTGGGATATGTACAAAGTGTCTTAGATTTTTGTGAGTGGTAGTAGTTGATTTGGTAGTAAGAGTATTTGAAAGTATTGCGAAATAGTTGATAGTTTGCACAATGCGCAATAGTTTTATCAATGTTTCAGAGCACACCTAAAATTAGGTTAAAATTCTACTTCGACAGAAAAAACATGTTGGAATTATAACTAATCCCCTGTTATGTTTTTAGGGTTCTGTGGGAAAAGAAAAACCTATTACCTACTAAGCCTGTAATGTTTACCAATTTCCTTTAAATAACGATGCGTAAAGGAGTTATAATAAAAGGAAAAATAGAAATTAAGTAGTTTTATTTCGGATTGAATCAAATTGTATAATGTTGCAACAAAGGTTTATTCTATTACGCAAACTAATTAACTATTTTATCTCCTCAGTACCCGTAAACATGGGTTGGAATTATATTGATTCACAAAATGTCTGTTGATAATTCTTTTTTGTATGACTTAATTAGCCCATTCCAATTATTTATTAGCTTACGACAGTTACTTGTCTACTTGTAAACTAATGTCATGAGACAGCCAATAATTTTTGAAGTGAAACTTCTTTAGGCGCATGAGGGTAAAATTTTTACAGATGAAACGTCACGCCGGTATGCAACGGAAGTGTCGGAAAAGAGAGAGAGAGTGATCGAGACCGATTGAGAGAGAGTAAGACAGGGCGAACGTAGCATGAGCAACTAGCCGTGGAGTGAGAGTAGGGAGCAAGCGAGTGAGAAAGATTGAGAGAAAAAGTGAGACAGAGCGAACGTCGTATCACGCTTTTTTCCCTTCCTCTTAATCTTGGAAATTTAAAGTTTTAGATTTGTATAAATATAAACAAGATTTATAAATTAGTTCGCCAAAGAAGTTTCACTTCTGACATGTGTACTTTGTACGCACGCATGTTTTTTTTTCTATTTCGTGGTTTTGCCTTATATTTGCCTATCGTTGGGTTATAAAAAGGGGCTATAAAATGATCAAATAATAGAGTAAAACGATTTCTCACATTGCATTGTGAGTTGAAAATAAATTACCGTAATAACCTATTATGAAATAAATTTGCCCGAAACGTAAGATAGTAATTGATAATAATATGGAGCAACATAGTAATTGTAACGATATGGTATAATTCTAATTAACTCGATCTTTACCTAAACTGTTTTCAGTTAACGTTTTTTTAAAGGATTCTTTCCGTATCCATTTACATGATAAAATATTTGACTATTACAATATATAATGTTTCTAGTAAAAATATTTATCGTTAATATTTCTGTATATTGTTTTTTTTTATTAAATACTTTGATTATAGTGATATATCAAAAAGTTATTGTTTGGCAAATTATTTTGATTCCAATTTCATATGTACCTATGTAAAAAATCTTAGATTATGCTTTCCATAAAATACCAGTAACTTTATACTCACTTATACCATTTTATTTCACTAAATTATCCTCAATTGTAGCATCTGTTTCCGTAACCGGAAAACACTTTCCGAATCACCGCTTTGTCTTGCGTAGAGTATTTTTCTAACCTAGCTAAATGCCGACATAAAATAAGATTAATCTTCGTTTTCTGTTCCGTCAGTGGTGAACATAATAGATGAATTAAAGTCCGTATAAATCGCAAGTAACCGCATGTTGGCAACGTGATAATGTGGGCTATGATGAATCTTAATAAAAATGGGCCAAAACTATTTTCACTTACAATTCCTCAGATATTCTACGTCTATCCCTTTTTGTTTTCTGAGAATATTAAATATTTTTATTCTTAACATATTGGTGTAAAAAGTAGCACACAAATTCATTTTCACATAACTTGAAAATTAATGTGCAGCCGAAATATGAAACTATTTTAAATTTTATATCTTATCAGAATCAAAATATGGTCTAGTGGTATTGAGAGCTATTCATAATGCGCTTGACAGTCAATTCAAGGTGTCAGTCAAGTTTCAGATTTTATACGGTCAAATTCAGAGTCAGTCAACTACTTTTATTTAAGGTTAGTAAAGTTTCTATTACTTCATTAAAGCTAAGAATTTAAAAAGGGTGTATCTCGTACATATGAACATTCTACGCAGATAGATTTTTTCCTTATTTTTGTTTATACTGAATGAAATGAATGAACAAAAACACACAAATTTTATTCCCAGCGTGTCGAACATTTTTAAAATGTAGTCATGTTTTGCCTAGTTGTAAATTTAACATCTCCCACGCAGTCCCACTTATTACTTATCTATATATTTTATGTGAATTATTCACATTGTCCATTTTAAAATACTTTATAAGTAATCTTTACAAAATATTTTATAATAGTTTTATAATAGTTATATTTTATAATAGTTCTTTCGAGAGTAAGCTCTATAAAATATATTTGTCTAAAGTTTTGTACGTTATGTTTATAGCGACCTTAAGTTTCCACGAAGTTAAATAATTCACGCAGGCCAACAACTACAGGTACCTTTTTTTTTGTTCTCAAAGGGGGAAACCTTCAAAAGGTACCCGACGCCATGGGAGCGACGCAGAGTTATGTGGGATTTTTACCGCACTAAAACCCCCCCGGTGACCGTCCTCGGCGCTAAAAAGGAGGACTCCGGGATCTCGAAACGACTTTAACCGGAATCCTCCGAGCGCGTTGCCCCATCGGGCTCCTCCCAGATTGGCGACTGGGCCCACCGCTCCGTCTAGTCTTTACGACGGTATGCGACCACACATACCGCCGTCCTTCTCGGGATTGCCTGACCGAACGGTTCGAGCTCCCACTCTACCCGTCTGCAACCCCGGAAGCCCCGTTTTAGTCGCCTCTTACGCCAGGCAGGGGATGCCGTAGCCCTATTCTGATCCCGGAGCTACGGTACCTAATTTAGATTCTATCTCCCACCTAAGTGCGTTTATTACCTGAATGCTTCTTAATAATTTTATTACTTGAATGGAAAATAAAAAAGGCCACGGTACTTTTTATTACGTTGAGATCTATATAAACTTGTAAACTATCTTACCTACCTACAAAATTTATAGGAGTAAACGAATTAAGTTTGGTCGGGCGACCTTTGTAACTCCCTAAATGTGTTCTTTTATAGCCGACACCTAGACAAATTGTCTGGCGAACACGTCACTTTATCCTACTTTCTGTTCCCGAGGAGAGTATCCTTACGCATTACAGAGGTATCTCTGACGAATTATTTCTATTTGATTAAGAAAGTGCTGTTTTTGAATCATTTTAAAAAAAAAATATCGATCAAAGTCAAATTTCAAAGTGACGATTTTATACAAATTGTGTATAAAATCTTCATAGGCCGTCGGATAGGATTTAAAAAAAAATATTTCTTATATTAATATTTAGCTTTATACCTCTAGTATTAATCTGGACTATCTTGAGGCTATTAGTAGAAAAATCCAGTAAGGTAGTGTTATAACCGTTGTGATCCTTTACTGTTGCTCCCTATGCGGTGCTTGTTCTGTATGAGGATATATGAAAAGTGATGAAAAAACGTGCTTGAATTGCGTAATAGATAAATTTAAAGATACAAATAAACAAAGTGAATAAAGATTTTCGTACCTTTATGTACTAAATAAAATTTTCAATTTCCGAAAGCAAACGTACCATTAAATCGATAAAGCATATTTTGAGATCTACTGAGTATTTTAAAGCAATTACATTCAGTGGAGCTTGGATAAAGAAAGTACCAACGCAGATTGAGCAATATTGAGCGTGACTAAATGATGCATAAACTGTTTTAAGCTTCATGCAGTACGCAGTGTTTTGTAAAATAGTTATGGAGCTGGTTAACGAACTTGAACCACATATAATAATATCGAAATATATAATGCTTTTCTTACCTCATTGATATATTTGCTACGTTAAATATTTAATTTCTGTAATAATATAAAATAATACAGGTACAAACATGGAAGACTCATTATCTCCGTAAATGTCGAGACTCCAATATATTCGTGACCGTCGTTAAAGTCGAGGTCTACGAAACACTGGTCTAATGGTGTACATAGATACGCCTTTCTGTAAGACGGTGCACAGGCTGGTGTTCAAAGTTTGTTGAACATTGTTTACAAGTGGTTTAGTAGAAATATCAAATTTTTGCTTCTAATGTTGCATATCCCGTGATATGAATGAAGTGAATGAAGTCGTAGAAAAGTATCAAATCGCGGTACTATGATTATCTTATTAACTCGGTGTCGTATATACTTATTCCCACCATAAAACAAAAAACAAGGTGTAAATAAAATAATTTATTTCAATAATATGTTATTAAAATAAATGATTTATAAATTATTAGGCTGGACTGGGATTAATTTCACTGACGATCTTGCCTATCACGGGATATGCAAGATCACAATTAAATAATCATGTTTAATTGTAAGGTAGAATGTGGACGATATAATGTGTAAGAAGCGCCTAAGTACTAAACATAGTAATTATGCCACGGCTGACCTTCCGAAGGGCATAGGTCACTTCTAATAAGGATGTGGGTTTAGGTTTACGCAAAGTTACATGAGTAGGAAGGCTTTACATAACGACCCGCGTGGCGGAGCCGATTTCATACCGGTCTGACGCGCACTGCGTTCCGGGATCGATTCCCGACCAGACAGGTATCTGAATGTTGAGTTTAGATTTTCATCAAGAACACCAGCCTGTGTATCGTACACAGGCTGGTTTTCTTCATAGTTAGAAATAGTTTCGTAGGAATGTCTAATCTTTGCTTCTAGTCTTGCATGTTCCGTGATAGACAAGATCGCCAGTGAAATTCCAGAAACCATATTTATGTATTGTTTGGATGAACTAAGCCGTAGAAACGTATCAAATCGCGGTACTATGATTATCTTATTAATTCGATGTCAAAAATAGTTGATCCCACCAAAAAAAATAACAAGGTGCAAATAAAACAATTTATAAATCAATTCATTTCAATAAAAATATTTAATTCTAAGCTAGGCGCTACAATGCCGGCCATAAATGTGTAGGAAGGGCCCACGTACTGAATATTGTAATCAAGACACTGCTGACCTTTCGGTTAGGTCTCCTCTTATAAAGTCAGTATTTAGGAGTAAAATGAGTATTTAGGTTTAATCAAAGTTACATGAGTAGGAAGGTTTTATTGGTCTTTGGCTTATTTATTCTTGTCGTAAGTAAAACTTAAAATAGTACAATAAATAACACAGATAAATAGGTCCCTTAATTTGAAAGTATTTTCATATTACTTAGACTCGTATTTCGCCTGAACATAGTATGGATAGGGTATGCTAAATTTTTAAATAATTATTTGAGAAAAGTAAATTCACCCCATTCTTCGAGGGGTAAGTCTATTTCTCATTATAATGCCATGTCTTCGGTATGTACCCGACAAAACTGTCGTGTCTGCATTAACATAAGAAATATCATCGTATAGTAACGAGTAAGGCGTGAAGACGTAGATAAATTACAATTGCCTGAGCCTTAAGGCTAAAGCTCTAATAAGTTTAAATTTATTACAGTCGTGTTATATTAAAATAACGCTACGGTTTTGTTCCCGAAAATATTCCGAAAGATTGTAGTGTTTTTCATCCTCTTAAAAAATCATATAATTAATAAAACAAAAGTGTCTGTATATCGTATATATTTACACAAATGTTAGGTCGCAGTTCGAAAAATTGAGAAGTAATGTAGAAATTTCTATACTTATTTCTATTTTTGTCTGTCTGATAGTCTGTGTGTTTGACATCTCGTCAAAGGAAAACGACTGAATGATAAATATACATTGGCGTCAAAATATTGCCATTAAATTCAATACCTACCTATTTTTACTTTACCTGTCAGAACCTTGTTCCGAGGGCAAACATAGCCTACTTTAATTAAGAGGCACCGGGATCAAGATGGTGGGTGGTGAAAGTTGTTTATGAAAATAAGCCTTTGTTATGCTTCGCGTTATAAATTAAAGATGTTTAGTATACTTTTAGAATGGTAGAAGTTTTGTATACAAGCGAATTATAGAGACAATCATAATATCAATTGAACCATTAGTGATGATTATTAAGAAATTTAATTTGTCTCAGGTAAATTATTAACAAAAAATAATAGTTTAAATTTCTTTTTAGAAACTATAGAACAATATTTTTCATAAAATAGATGTGAAATAGTATATTCTTGAACATTTTCTATCTATCGGAAATAGCGATTATAGAAGCTCAACATTTTTTTTGGCAGACGACCATTTGCTGAGCCTAGTTACAGAGCTCGAGTACGGAAATTGGTCCCTGTAGATTTTGTTCATGGAATTGACTCCTCTTCTATCTCACGGTCCACCAATATCCACCAATTTGCACTTGGGCAGCGCAGTGGACTATGGCCTAAAACTGTCTCATTCCGAGAGAAGACCCGTGCCCAGCTGTGGGACAACAATGGGTTGAACTCCTATCACACGATTAAAAACCTATTAAAGTTAAATGAGGATTAAAAATAAATTTAAAATTGGGGGCACTGTGAGCAATTTTGTATTTATTTTTATTCCCCTTAACTTAGAATAAACGTGTACTCTCCAATTTGGAGAGAACACGTAGTTTAATATATACACAGTGTTTAATATATATTATGTTTTGGTTTACAGAATGTAGTGGCAAGTGGAAGGCAGAAAATCAAACATACTGAAGTTATCGTGGCCTGTGATCCCCATTTTTAAAAAGAAAGTTTTGCTGAGCCTAAATCTGAGTGCTTGAGAAATGTTTGAAGATATAGTGCATTCTAGTAAAATAGTAGTAGCCACATATATTCAAAATTAAATAGTAAATATTCAAGTGACTTTTTATGTTTCTTTTTTTCAATATTGGCCAAAGTATATTGGAATATAACACTTTTATAGGTCATAGGGCTTGTTAAACAGAAAAAGTCATTGTAACTCACTTTAAGTAAAGTTTTTCATACGGAAGTAGACGTTTTCATTACGTCCCTGTAGTTTCGGGATCAGAATAGGGCTACGGCACCCCCTGCCTGTCGTAAGAGGCGAATAAAAGGGGCTTCCGGGGTTGCAGGCGGCTAGAGTGGGAGCTCGAACCGTCCGGTCAGGCGATCCCGGGAAGGACGGCGGTATATGTGGTCGCATACCGTCGTAAAGACTAGACGGAGCGGTGGGCCCAGCCGCCCATCTGAGAGGAGCCCGATGGGGCAATCTCAGAGGATTCCGGTTGCGGTCGGAGCGAGTTCCCGGAGTCCTCTTTTAGCGCTGAGGACGGCCACCGGGGGGGTTTTAGTGCGGTAAAAATCCCACATAACCCTACGTCACTCCCACGGCGTCGGGTACCTTTTGAAGGTTTCCCCCTCGAAAACAAAAAAAAGGTCAAAGAGGAAATAATATGTTTACTGTAAGTTTTGATCGATATGTATCCATTCAGTATTTTCATTCATAAAAGCGGCATAAATTATATATTTTTTGTATTATTATAGAATTTCGGGTATATTAAGATTATAAGAGATGAAATTAAATATACATAACTACACAAGTCATGTATATTGTTCCGTTTAAAATATATTTTACGATCCATTTCACATTCTTCCATCCATTTCACTTCTCTTAATTGTTAATTAAATTTTGTAGAACAACAAATCAGTATATAAAATATTAAATTTACATAATTACGAAACTGTTGCATAAATTGACTAAAGTTTCCTCTTCTGTTACAATAACCATAACATTTATTTAGGATCAAGCTTTTACCCCTCACTTCGTCATCTTTTATGTAAGTTCCTTTGAGATCACCAGAAGCCCGATTTAGTTGATAACATTCCGGAGGAAGAGCACCGATTTTTATATGTTCAATCACTTAGCTGCATAAAATATTGTTAAATAACAAAAATATACTGTGTCTATTGTGTTTATCGAAACTGTGTCGATGCCGCAAAAACAGTGTGCACATATACCTACTTGAATATAGTAGAATTCTCGTGGCACCATTGCTACACATATTTCTATCAAATAAAATTATTGTTAAAGGATTCTGTCTTTTGGTTGAAGGATGTAGCAAAGCGATATTTATCCAAGGCGTTCAAATTTTGTCCTCAGGACTAGCAACGCATTCGTGGCCAATCTTTATTAAGAGACTTATCTGTGTTTATCTCATCAAGTTATTTAATGGCCAAGGCTCTATTGACCATTTAACAGCGCGTGTACTGTGTGTCGTTGCTACTTTTATACTAATAAAAATGATCTTGTAAAAAACTTCGATTTTATTTACACAGATAAGAAGTAAATAAAACATATATATGTAACCTTTTATAGCCCATTTTAGAGCAACGATACATTTTTATGACATGAATGACTAATTGAGGGGACCATAATAAATTATTATTATCTTACAAACAGTAAAGTAATAACATTTTATTGTTGTCTTGCGTAATGGCTGAAAAATGAGAAATAAAATAGCCTATTTTTATTATGCGCTAAAATCAACTCAAAATAAGATAAAATATGTCTAAGTGTTAATTTTTTTTTATTCCTACAAAGTTACAAACTTACACTTCAATTTAAATTCATTCGTATACAAAAGCGAGAAGACTGGAAGCCTTAGAAAAGCCGATTCAAAAACTTAAATCTACCTACTCAAAGGTTTAAGTTTGTTTTTTCGGAACAATGCAACGTACTAAGTAGGATCACGTTACGGAGCTAGTCTTATGTTACTTTAGATATTTTTGAATTAATATCTCTGATGTTTAGTCAATCGAATGTTTTAACAATCAATGAAAAAGAAACTGGTTTACACTAAAATTGTAAAATCACGAACATTCTAGGAACTTAAAATGTTGAAAACCTTTATAATGTCAAGTTATAGCATGCACACATGATACCCACACATTTTTTTTATGGAACTGAAGTAGCAAACGAGCATGCAGTCCACCTGATGGTAAGTGGTCACTGCTGCCCATGGACATTTGTAATCAACTTCATACAGAACATGGGTTCCACCTGAAGTCAATCACAGATGCGTTGCCACTCACGAGGACTATGATGGTCGCCTCGTATAAAACTGTGCCGGCACGCTAGAAATAGGTGTGGCGGTGGTACTTCCCCGGTTGTACTACATTGGTTCTACCACCTTCAGAATATCATACAAATCTACAAATACCACACATACAGTAACGAACTTACGTTTATATGTTTATATGTGCACTGCGTTACCTGTTTACCTATACTCTCCTAACCCCGTTTTGATCTCGGCTTAAAGAACTTTATTCTCATAAAAAACATTACCGTTTCTTTTATAATGAGACACAATGATTAATACATAATGCTTATTTTATTTACGTTGCCTTTGGGCTACACTACAAAATATACAAATATATTTTTAGTTATTCGTTTTAATTTACAAAATATGTTTAGACAGATATTCTTTAAGCTTGATTTTATACACTTTTATACTTTCATATTCTTTTTGAGTATAATACCATTGTTTGCAAAAAAGTTACGATGTGCTGCTTTAAAATGAAATGCAATGTAAATAGATGTCAATAAACAAGAAGATTGGGACAATAATGGGTTGACAAGAAACTAGAAGATTAGTAGTATGAATAAAAACGTCTTTACCAACAGTCCATCAGCATCGTATTTTACTATTACTAACAAATTATGCGAAATAGTGTCAAGAATAAAATCTCACATCGGTTGGCGTAAATGTACTGATGGCATATTAAAAAGAAATCTTTGTGGAATGTTACATTACGCGACATATCTACGCGATGCTAAGGTGCTTAGAAACAAATTGCGTTTTAAGATGAATAAATATCCCGTAATTTCCATTTATATTCACGAATCATTATAATGTTTCAAACAGTAAAATATCAGAGTAAAGGGTAAGAAACAAAAAAATCCTAATTTTTTGAAAAATTTTTGTAATCAATGAAGTTGCACACTAAAAAAACGCCAAAGGTATAATAACATAGCGTACATAATAAGTACCTTCAAATTTTACTATCAGAAAATAATGAGATAAAATCTACTTACTCGCGAAAAGAAAAAAAATCTTGAGTAAGGCGCAAGTATTCATAACATAAAGTAGATAGATCCGCCCACCAAAATAGAAATATATCTTGCATAACTCATGGTTCCTAAAAGCTTATAAGCTACTACTCCTACATCTGTCTTATTGTAGCTGTAGTCTTATTTTCATGCTTAGGTGGTTACATTTATGTACCCGCCAGTGGAATTTCAACTACATATAAATTCATATAAACTCATTGTATCATTTCAGTGTAAAAAAAATCTGCGGTTGATAAACGAGATAGATATCGTTTGTTCTAAGTAAATTTCTATCGACGAATATATTCATGACCGTACCGACAACTCAGTGCTGTATTTTGTATGTAATTGGTTTCTTACTGAAAAATCGAAAACGGTGCAGTTTTCGGTATATAGAAAAACTATGGGTTTGAAAATTGAGATGATTCATAAATCCTTATCAGTTTAAAACCACACTTATGTAATATACATTTAAGGCCTTTTTCATTACTTTTCCTGCATTTCTTGTAATTTAAGCTACTCGCACGCGGGATATGGACTGCAGTAAGTTAATTTACGATTAATCACACACCGCACGAACATCAAATCGTATGAATAATTTAGTATTATATATGTCGGCGCGACACTGCGTATTTATGAAAAACATGTCGACGAAAATCATTATTTTAGTTAGTTTAAAGATCGAAAATTGTTTGTTTATTAAATTAGCAATATTTAGTGATTTTTAGAATTGTAATTTAGTTTACCCTCCATAAATTTGTTATTGTCACCTCACCAAAAATTGTTATAAAAAGGCGAGCGCCTGTCGGTACAAAAAGATTCTTGTTTAACCATCGAAGCGATCGGACCTCCACAAGTGTGAATAAATCGAAGAAGTTTACTCCTGTGTTTTACTTGAAATCTTCCACAATGGACAGTAATAAAGACTCCTGACCATCCTGTTGTCACGCTAGCACTTCGTTATATATTTTAATTAACTTGATTTTACTAAAACTAAATAATATAAAATTTGGTTTACTTTATAGTATGCATTCGTGACGTAGATTTATTGTTCCGGCCACATTCTAAATTTACGGAACATGAATCGCAATGACAGCGTTGTTGCATGTTATTGCGTGGTTTTTCACAAAACTACGTTTTCAGTTCAACTTATTTGGTAGTTATTTTCGATGCATAGTAGTTAAAGAGACTTTTTATTTAGTTTAACGGATAGACAGTGGTAGTGCACTGTAACATTATTGGATACCGACACGAACTATAGGTATCTATACAAATCGTTCGGAAATTGCCTACACTGCTATACCATTGTAAGTGGTTTTGCATTTTATTGCAAAATATCTACTTATATTGTTCACTAGTTTTTGGAAGCAGTGGTTATTATAATTATGGTATAGGTATATTGTTTTTATATCTTCTCATTTTTTTTATTCGTTCTTCATTATTATTGCTCCATTACGTTGTTGATTCAGAACGTGTAAACAGAAAAAAATTGTGTAACGATAGCACTTTTGCTCACAATCACTTTACTACACAATTTATTCAGAACTAAAAGCTTTTAGTAACCCATACAGTTCAAGGACATTATGGATACTATACGGAAGGTGCTTGCGTCAAACATAGAAACGTGACTGAGTTACATTTTGAAATTGAGTGTATGAAGTTTGAGTTACCATAGTACCATAATCTTATAGAACTCTTGATTCTTCTCCAGAATATAATATGAAAGACGTATGTATATTTTGAACTGCTTTCAATTTTGTTTTGACAACATTCTGAATGTTGTTAGAATCAACCAGAAAGGTGATTATATACGTACTAGTAAGTTTTTCTATCCATAATATATTAAAAAATATACCTATCTCTTCTTTACTCTTTACTATAATAATAATAATAATAATAATTTATTTCAGACTAATTGTCCATATTATTGTTAGTATACAATTTAAACTTAACCTATGTTAGTACACACATAGAAAAATAATATAAAATAAAATAAATAACTAACATAAATAAAACACAACAGACTATCACATTAAAAAGAATTATAACAACAAAAAACTAGCGTCTATTGGCGCCGAATTACTATTTAATACAATTCCCCACGATAAATCCCTTCGCTCCTCTGAAAACCTGGCTCTGTACTGTATTCCTTCTCACTCTAAAAGAAATCCTTCATCGTAACTGCTATCCGTCTCTGAAACTCCCGTTCTACCTATATTAAAAAGAAATGTACAATCTTTACACTCTTTTAAACATATTTTGTCTTATTACTATTCAATGAAATGGACATACACATATACATACTTACATACATACCTACTTATATACATAGTATACTTAGGTACATAGGACAAACATTACCATTCTTCTGATGTAGTTGGATTATTTTAAGATTGATACACATTAAGACGAATGCACAAACCCCGAACAAGAATCTAAATTCATAATTTACATACCTATCTGGCCAAGGATCGAACCTGGACCCATTTCGTGTCAGACCGATATGGTGTCCACTCCACAACATTAGTCATAGAATATCGAGTGATTTGTGTATTAAAAACTAAAGTCTGATAGATTAAGCCCAAACACGTATGAACGATTTTTTCTGGCTTTTTGTCTACAATTAAATCTGTCATTAAATAATTTAATCAGGGCTTTTACTACTTTGCAATTTAAAAAAGAGCACTCATAGCCGATTTATTTTGAAAGGTGTTTTTTTTAAACCTACCATCTATTTGGCAAGTTTTAAACAATTACGTTAACGACGTATTATAGCTACCTACGTACCTGATCCAAGACTAGCCGTCACTTGAGAATCTTGACTTCGCAAGGCTGAATCATTTATGCTTTTGGTAAGCGGCTTGTCTAATGAATAAGTACGTTGTATATACTCTATTAATAAAGGATATAGAAGACCAACATTAATATAGATCAATATCTGAAGGTATTTTGGTTTCAGATATGCTACTGCTTAATACACGACAATTAAAGAAGCTAAAGACTTAATTCCTAACTAGTAGATTGGGAAATCCTTTTATTTTGTGCTTTCTCAACACAACTAATTACTTAATCGAGAATTTCCAATAATATTCTCAGATTGATGAATGTCAATTTTTTATCAAGGAAAATTGGATAAGTCTCGAGGGACCAATAGAATTAGAAATCTTGTCAACGTGAAATCGGCAATTCAAAGTTGTAAATCTGAAAGACTTGAATAAACTATGTTCACGTTACCATTTTGAGGATGAGATGTAACTTTTTGAAGAAATCTTATACTCTGACGTTTTCAAAAACTATACCAATCAGAGGTGCAGACAAAAAACAATGGGTACAATAATCCCTTTTTGCACCGAAGATAACTTTAAGAATGAAAGTGACCTTGCAGAATTAACCTTCAAATATAAACTATGAGAAGTTGGAAAAAGTTGAAAGTAGTAAAGAGTCTCGCGTAAATATTTCTCACGAAACAAACATTGATCTAATCGTCGTACTAAACTGAGGACAAATATAAATAAGACGATTAGCGATTTTCCCTTATGAAAGAAGAATAAAAGCAACATAATAGCTTAAAGCTAATATGCTTCTGGTACGGCCAGCTCCGATTCCGCGTGGACTTTATTCACATGAGTTTGAAAGATTTGCTACCCTGTAGCAAAGACACGTTTTGTTGCTACCACAATGTAGGTTTGAAGGAAACACCGTTTGCCGACATGTGTCAATAGGCACATGATTGTGGTCCAATTAATTCACCGCGTCTATTGCAAGAACTCACAACCTACAGCCTAATCTTAATCTTATTGTTTTATTCGCACCTATGCAAAGTTTTCTTTGCCTTAAGTATAAAACTCCGCAAAGGTGTATATTTTTGAAAATACCGAATCTAACTCGAAGCTAACAGTGGCTTTATTGGGTATGACTCGGTAATGAAATAATATTATTATGACTTCAAAAATAATAATGAATCTTAATTGTAGAAAAAAATAATGTTAAGCATATATTTATAAGCTCCAATAAACTCTAAATTATACAATCATATAAGTAGCATATTATTCGCTGTTTTTTGTTAATTTTAAAGCAATATACTTAAGATTATTTTTGTAAATGAAGTGGGTAATGAAGTATTTTTATGCATTAGTCCTTTAAACAGGTTTTATTTTAAAATATATTAAATTACATTTTAAATATACGTAGCCTAATTAAATAACCAAGTACGTACTTTTAAAAAAGTGTCTTCAACCCCGACAACACCTCATTATATTAATTTCAATGCAAACTATGCATATCTAACGAAATTACTTTAATGTAATCAACACCTCTTGTTTAAAGTGAAATTAGTGAACTTAAACAAGTTATTAATGAAGTATACTAATTAAATTTGACACTTTATTCAATGTATCATATTTGTAATAGTAATTAGTTTATTATGATAGACGAAACCAATCTCAAAAACGATTGAAGCACCTATATAAAATCATGTCGATATTTGTAATATATAAATATGGGTATAATTTATGCTATCATCTTATGAAATAAAATTCTTTATAAATAAGAAGTAACTGATTAACAAGCAGTCCAGGTAAGCGGCTCATGCAACCCGTAATTGTAATATATTGACAATAGATACCTCGCTGCCCTTGAAAGTCATGTCTTGAATAAGTATGGCTCCCGTACCACAGAACCCATAACATAGTAGAGTAGAGTAATTAACACTGGTGTTATTCGGCAGATATAATTGTGTAACTATAAAATTGTATAAGTAGTTCCAGGCACTACCTGTGACGACTTTGATATGTATGCACACAACTTTACCACTTTATTTTATAAATTTAACAACAAGGTTCTCATTAAATTACCTCTCTTATTTTGGCCGCCATGAAGCTACGCTAAAATGTCAGAGAAATAAGTTCTGTTGTCTTAGCAAACGTTTTTTTGCAAACTTTATGTGGCTTGGGAACGAAGCTTTTAAAACTTCACCCGTCAGTTGAAAGTGAATAGAAAATTATTAGGCTGAGATGTTAAAAGATCATCGTCTCAGTTCTAAAAGCAATTGTGGTAAAAGCAAATGTATGATTTTTAGACAGCAAAGAGCATGTAAAGGACTGCATAATTTAAAGTTTTATTTGAATGCTTAAAATCGTAGTAAAACTCGGAAAAAAACAATTATGTACTTACATAATTACTATATTTACGTTTATATACATATATTACACATGTATATCCTTATATAACACACACATCGTGGTATATATAAGTACGGTATTATAAGCACGGTAAGATTCTTAAAGTACGTGAAATAGTCAAATTCTAGTGTAGTAGTTTTTAAAGTGGTAGAGCCAGTGTAGTTCGACCGGGGAAGTACCACCTCCACACCTATTTCTAGCCTGAAGCATTTCTTGCGTTTCCCTTGGAAGGGTGTGGTTGCCGGCACACTTTCATGAGGTGACCATCATAGCCCTCGGGAGTAGCAACGCATCTGTGATTGACTTCAGATGGAACCCATGTTCTGTATGAAGTTGATTACTGATGTCCATGAGCGGCAGTGACCACTTACGATCAGGTAGACTGCATGCCCGTTTGCTGCTTCAGTCAGATAAAAAAAACTTTTTTCGTAGAGAAAAAAATATGATTTCTTCAAATCAGTAGTAGGTATTATTTCTAAATACAACGATGAAATATTGTCTTCGCGATACTTATGAAATATTTCGCACATACATGCGACTAATTCATTGAATATTCAATGTGCGTTGGAAGGGACAAACATTGTTTAGACGCTTCAGGTCTACGTGATATGGGTGCTGTGATGGTGAGTTAATGTAGTACAGTCCTTAATCTACACAAACACTTTGTAGCGAGCGAGAACCACATGACTCACACGGTAAAGATTAATACACCTGAAATTCATAGCATATGAAATAATTGTAGCAAAGATGCGCGTTTTACGTATATCACATAGTCATTTCTATTGGATTTTATTCCGTAGTATTACTAACTACTCAGCTACCAACTACTACTAACTTTTCCGGAGTGAGATTCAATAATCTTACTGTGATATTTTACACTTTGAACTCAAGGCAAACGAAATTTAAAAGACGAAATTTCATTTAATTTAGCTCGACACTCTAATTTAGACATTTATAAAAGAACACTTGAAGTCATTATTTAAAACGTTAGTCAATAAATCTAACATTTCAATTACTAATTTATCATATCTTTCGATGATAGTCTCTTTTATTACGAACAAAGCACTTCAGAATTCTTAAATTCTTCTTGTAAAATACATTTCTAGGTGTTTCCTTTAATAAAATAATTATTGATTATTCCTTTGATAAAATAAGTATTGATTAAATTATGATATTGAAGAATAATTCAATTACTTATTTTTTTTAGCATGCCATGATGGATCATCGCAACACTAGTGCATTATTGCGTGTGCTTCATAAAAAGCTACGCTCAATGAAATAACATATTATATAATTATTACTAAAATAAAGTTTAATAAAAAACAGCATTTTGACGTCCAAGACCTCTACTACTTAATAGTTTTATTGACAGAAGTTTAATTAAGGCTTTAATTAGGCTTGCATATTGTTGACAGCAACAGGTGTTGATACTATACAGGAAGACGCTGCTGTTTGTCTTGGAAATATTACTTTTAAACTACATATTTTTTTATTTTACATGATTTTAGACTAATATTATAGTGGAATTGATATATTTTAAAACTTAAGGGGTACCCACGTATGAGGTTTCGAATTCTTTAAGAATTGTTTTTGCCGATGTTTCGACCCAGATGCATGGATCGTGGTCACGGCGCAACTGCGCAGTTGTAGTTTTTATTTTATTTCATTTAAGTGCTGTTCGAATGTTTTTGCCGTCTATGTTCATAGATTCATTTGCAAAGGATACATTTTAGAGATACTTCAAATTAATTTTGAATACGTATTGTCCTCTCTAATATTTCTCATTTTCTTTTCTTATCTATCTCATTTAACAGTAACTTTTTAATAGAGCAGTGGGAAGTATTTCATCCGCTTAGTGTTATAACTTTCTACAACATACAACATTCATTTGAAATAATAAATTACCTAACTGTTCACAAGTGCGGGTAATAAATCACACCTGTATGCAAAATATTTCTCAACAAGTTTGAGTGCGTACCTAATTGAATTATGTATTACCACTTAATATAACTTAGCAAAATACACTCGTATTGTTTTGATTTCAAATGTACTAAACAATCGGAAAGTCATAAAAGCTATAATTACTGTTTGCCGTGAACCCATTTCATGAAATTACACGTAGTAATGTGATGTCGTAAACAGATAGTAGGTATTATATTTGATAATAATATTCTAAACTAGCGTTTCTCAAAATCTATTATATTAATGTTTTCCCACTGTAACATCCATTAAGCTTTTAACTCTTCTCAGGTATGTAGGACAAATAAACTTACTTAAATCCATAACACTTGGTGCTAAAATTAATGTTATTTACTGAGTTGTTACCAGTTAAGGAACGCCGTCCTAAACTTTAGTAAAGTCATAATTTGACTTTATATTTATCCACTAAATATGTTAATAAGTTCTTGTGTTTAGGTTCATAAAAAAAGTGTGCGTGTACTAGCGTACACTCGTAAGAAGTGAAACTTCTTTATGACGTTATTTTTCAAAAAATAATTTACTATATGCAACTTTACAGAAATTGGTTAAATAAAGTTAAATTAGATAAAGTTTAATAAAAGGCTTTTATTAAACTTTATGTAATAATCTAATCTTTAATAATCTATCTAATATCACGCGTGGTAGGGATAAGAAAAAGATGGCGCGTAACAGAAAAAGATGGCGCGTAACGAGAAAATGTTACACTAAATTTTTTTCCAACCCCGATAAAGAAGTTTCACTTCAACAATTTATATACATTTTGGAATGATTTCTGTTTTATATCTTTACCTACTAACTGCATACCATGGACATAATAATTTATGCTATGCCTTCATACCTTTATTACCACTGCTGCTTAATGGCTTAAAGGGCATGTTAATAGAGAGAAACTTGTTAATGTTAATAGAAAGAAACAACTGGACTAAGTTGGAACTCGTATAAGTTTCTTTCAGAGTTAGCTACGCATTTGTCACCATCTTTACGTAGAGCTTTAGGGCGGTTTCAGACTCGCGTATTTTTTTGCGCGTATACGGTTGTTTCAGAATACGCGCTTACACGCGCGCTTCAAAAACCGGACGCGTGTAAACTGGTATATTTCGGCATATTCGGTCGAACCGGTAGTGGCGTCGCGTCAGTATCAACGTGGAAACATTGCTATTTGCAAGGGTCGCGTTGCATACATGTGCTTCCTAAGACGAGCTTATACGCGCATAAAAAGCGTTAGTCTGAAACCGCCCTTATTTCTATCTGGATTTAATTGTATGCAATTCTAATATTTCACCCCTTCTATGCACTTGTTCATTACCTTATTTGATTTAGAAACTATTTTTTTTTTATGAAGGGTATTATTTGAAAACCGCGGCTCCAGAAATAAATAACATTAATGGAATGGTGTCATTATATTGGTTTTCGGTTCAGCAAATGTCAAGGATATAAAAAAGCGGATTTATTTATTTTCATGTCAGATGTACCCTAAAACATCTTGCATAAAAGTCACTTTATAATGATTAATAATATAGGTTACTTAAAACTCCTATCAATACATATGGACATTACAAAATCGTATTTTTAACACGCTTTTGCTAACTTGGTATGTAAGTATCTATGATTCGATGTATATGTGTAACTGAATCTGGGACCGTGCTTATTACCTATGTCAAAACTTCCGATTGAGTTAATACTTTGCACTTGCTACTTCTTATGCAAAGGTATGCAAAATAAATCAAATCTTTAGACAAGGTAAACATATTCATATTATTGTAATGTTCGTATTGTTGTAAGCTTATTTACAGTAAGTTTATAATTCATAATAACCATGTGGGTGGAATTATGCAAAGATAAAGACGAGCTTAATAATATAACATTTTCCGGCAAGTACATAAGTATTATCTCAAGTATATTGTTATAGAGCCCTTAATAGTAATGTGGGTGGTTTTATTGGTATTCTTCTCAATGGAGATAGCTTAGGTACACCTACTTTAAAACAAAATAAACAGCGTTACGAAGACTAAACTTTTAATTAAAGTTCAATGTCTTAGACACATTCTGAGAACCGTAATCCTATACAATTTATTTTTAAGGGAATCCCTTGTTATATTGTAAAAATAAAGTTATAACAAGGTAGTTTCAATTTTACGCGATTGCTTGATGATACAAAAATAGAAAAAGTTCAAAGATAAATTAAATATTCGGAAGCATATTCGAAAGCGTTCTTGTAAGCAAATTAAACAAAATTAATTTATGGATTGCTAAGGGTTGCGGCTTCGCAAGCGTAAAAATTCAAGCGAACACTTTAACGCTTTCTACGTCGTGGATTAATTAAGGAGCTGTTTTATTGCCATAGAGTAAGTAGAAACGTATTGTCATTTTAGATCCATCGTTTTAATTGGCGGTACCAGCGAAGAAGAATCAGGGACTGGAGGTTCAACCTTCTCCAAATTCTAAACGCATCGGTAATTTCTGGGAGAGGAAAAAATAAAAAGAAGAACGAGCTTCCTCCTACTAAAAGACAGCATTTTCTTTATTGTTTTTTTTTACCCCACCTTAGTCTCTGAAAACTTACTTCTGGCTGGTCTTGATAATTATTCACCTTTAAGTAAGTAAGTTGATCGCACTATTTCAATCTGTTATATTGACTTTCATCGCTTTCATGATTGTCGCCAGATAAGCTAGTAGACAAATCAAGCAGTTGATGTCCTCAAAGTACTATCTGGTGTTTTCATAATAGGTACTCGATTCGGGACCTGCGGGTGACGTTATTATTGAATTTGGCAATTAAATGCACCCATTTAAAAATATTTGGAAAACACTGTAACATAAAGCACAATATTTTTTCTCGTGCATAAAAACATGGGATGTGTTAAGTGCGAAAGGGTGAAGTATGCAAATAAGAGTTTTATTTCAGCGCTGACAGAACTTTTAAAGGCCATACGAAAATGTCAATAAAGCTTTGTTTTAATGCGTGTCTACTATTTGAGTTACATGAAATGGAATAAACCCAAACATTTTAGCCCTTTACCTTCAGTACAATTGATTGTCTATTGTTATCAAGCCTGTTGTTCGGAGCGTAGTTCAGAGTTTCAAAACACTATTTTTATCATAAAATGATTGACTATTTTTAATACATTTATTCGGTTAAACTTATGGAATTCGGTACATCACATTTCTATTAATTGTTTAAACCATGTTTCAGCTGCGTATTTATCACATACGTAATCATATGCGACCCTTTAAAATCAATTTGACGATATTTAAGACAGTTTATTAAGTCTTCCAACAGTCGGCTAATTGACAGTCAGTGAAGCATATTGGTCGTTATTATAATGTCGTTATTTGCGGATTCTAGACCAGTTCAAACAAATAGAATCAAGATTCATCAAAATTTCAGAAATAGAAGAACGCAAGCCTTTCCCTCTTTAATTTTTATCTCCTTATCGAAGGAGATGAGGTGGGTCTTAAGTCCCATTCCCCCAACCAAGTCACCATGTACTTCAGTGTATTAAGTTTGGGTATTGGTTTACCTTTCTATGTCTGTATTCTTTAGTTTATTATTTAGTTTTAAAGAAAATCAATACCTCTTTCTCGATTATCCGTTCGCAATGGAACAGGTCAGCAATTGTGGGAACAATGTACGGAAGGTTTTTCCTTTGTGTAAATTGAATCTTAATTAAATTACAAAGGTTACCTGATTGATTTTGTATCGAAGAAGTAACACAGGAGCTTTTCGAATTTGTAAGAACTATTGTGTGCTGTTTATGTAAAAACGCAGTAAATGTACTTTAATCTTGACATTACATTGTGTACGAAGGAATGTGTATGTGAGTATAACTGTGTGTATCAATATCGAAAGAATATCTGCGACAAAACGCAATGCAAGGCTCATAAAACGTTTGACAGCTTATGTGTATGTGAGGTGTGAATATAAGCGTGCATCAAAAACCTCATGTATGCGTGAAAGTGTGCCTATATATCAGTATCAATATCGAAATAGTAATAAACAAACCACAAACCATAAAAGCAAAATTAAAGCCTGTAAGAATCCTATTACCCTTTAAGTACGAATATTTAATTGAATTAGCAACATATAAAAGAGGGTTTATCGAAAGGCGCGAATTAAACAAAAAAAACCTTTAAACGTTGTTCACATTTTTTTTATCTGATGGAAGTAGAAAACTGGCGCGCAGTCCACATGATGGTAAATGGTTACTGTCGTCTATGACTGAGATGGTCGCCTCATATATAAGTGTGCCTGCAACCACACTCTTCCATCAAAACTCAAAAAATGCTTCACATTAAAAATAGCCGTGGTGGTACCTCCCCGTTCGAGACGCACTTAGTTTATCACCTGGTAAACAGCGATTAATACTCGGTCTCTGTGTTTGTGTTTTCATTTTTGATCGTCCATGGCTGAAAATTACGAATGCATAAAGTGCTAAAAGTAAAAACGCTATAGTTATTAAAAGCCGGTTAAGGGCTTAAGAAGTGGTTTATATCTTTACACAAGGATTTGTGTTATACTTATGCTACAAGAACTGTTTCTAAGCGTGATAATAAATAATGAATTATTCTTAAATTACCATATATGTCACTATTAGTATCCTCGTCATTTTTGTATTAATTTACAAGTTGGAATACAATTAACCTAAAAAAATATTCATAATGTCAGCGCGTAGATATGTGGATTCGTGAGACCAATTAGCATAGCAATATCAAAGTACGAAATGAGAATTGACAGGTGACACAGTTATTCGTGGCGTGCGATAATCCCATTAAAGTTATGGGTATCCCATGGGATGTCCATCGGCTCCCTTAGTTAATCGATGGTAAGGGCTCTACGTGTTCCATTTTCATGTCTAACGACCATACAACAAAAAAGTTTGGCAAAGGGAGATCTCCCGCCAGGCTAGGTGATCATGCCTGGGGAGCGGCCGTGCTCCGACAGTCTTTGTTCGGAACTTGTATATATGCAGGGTATTGAGAATACTTCGATAGCGTGTTTCAGATTACTATTAGCGCCATCTCTTAATGAGTAGCGGGAGGTCGCCACAAAAGAATGATTCCAATTTGCGTGGATGGCTAAATCAGGAAGTTTAGTAAAGATTGAAAGATATATTTAAAAATGAATCCTTTTATTTTGTTTCTCTATAAATTTACATTCCAAAATTCGAGGTTTATGATAACATTATTCGATTATTCGACGTCACAATAATACGGAGTAAAGTTTCTCTCCAGTAGACTAGTATTTTTAGATCGAGTATGTAATTATATACATAATTTTATTTTTTGTTTTATTTTCTAACAATTTTAGTTTCCGATTCCGACCGTCGATGATGACCGTTGATATGAAACCAGCGTTGTATCCAATTAAACAAATTTAGGTAAATGTGTAAGCAAACTTAATATTGCCATTACATTAATGTAAATTTAAATCGTTAAGTCTGAAACATCTACTAATGGGCGGTTTATATACTTACTATACTTACCTTAATGTAACTGGCTTACTCACTGTGCTTAGGTAATATGTGTAAATTGAATTGAGAGAATATCAATTAATACAATCTTGCTGATATTATAAAAGCAGAAGTTTGTGAAGATGTTTCGGAAACAATGTATCTATTTTAAAGGAACTCCATCTCGAACGTTGTCAACGGCTATCCAGCCTTTGCCTTTTGGTTAATAACCTATTATTCTAATTGTTACATGTGTAGATAGATGTTTCTACACCGATTGCGTAAAATTGAACCGTAATAAATAATTGAATCCCCGTCGGTCCAAAAGTTACTGCTATGGAACTACTAGATTATTGACATGAATAAAATTGGAGCTTTTGTGTCACATGAAGCGTTTGAAAACATTTTTTAATATAAAAGTAAAATTACAAATAAATAAGTAGAAACTGTGGTTCACCTTAAATGTACATGTACATAAGTTTGGAAAACAAATCGTACTTATCGGTGTGAGTGAACAACAAGATTTTATTACCAGAAACGTTATGCCAATAATTTCATAAATACATAACCTTCCTCCGTTGCTATTTCTTATTTTCTGCTCGTATCTTACAACGTACGTAACGTAATAAAAAGTTGTGTCAATATGAACAATCTTCCTTTGATTCATAGTTCAGATTACGAAGCTATTACTATCTTTCGGTAATTATCGCATTTTTGTATGTATGGTTAAATAAAGCTTACAAACTACCAAACAAAAACCTTTATTATGCTTTTGTGAGAGTAATGTATTATTAAGTCACAATATACCAGTAACATTTTTTGGCGTTTTTCAAATTACTATACTTGTATTATTACAGAAATGTTAGGATCATAAAAAAATGATATTTTAAAGTAATCATGTCATACATATGTATGTAAAACTACTAAAACGTAAATATTCTATTCACTTCCTAAAAATAATAATACAAATGTGAAAAGGTGTATAGGACTATGGAATTAGTATCATAAAAATCTGTGAAAGCTTGATTTGGACATAAAGACTTGGTAACCATGTAAAAGCATCATTTACAATTTATGATGTTAAAAATATAATAGTATGCTACTATTGTGGAGTTAAAACTTAAAAAATATTTAATCTATAAGTACTTATAATAAATCTGTAGAAAGGTCAATTCTGTACATAAAATATATTTCCAATATAACTATAAGGGGTGATTAGGGATCGATACTGATGCCAAAAATGCAATCAGTAAAATTTTTGTCTGTCTGTCTGTCTGTCTGTCCGTCTGTCTGTCTGTATAACCGTTATAGAAACAAAAACTATTCGACGGATTTTAACGAAACTTAGTACGATTATTCTTCATATTCTTGAGCTGGTTATAGTATACATTTCATCACGCTACAATCAATAGGAGCAGAGCAGTAAAGGGAGATGTTGAGAAAACGGGAGAAGTTACTCCATTTTTTAAGCTTCCGATGCGTGTGCAATCTTAATAGTTAAAGCTACACAGAAATCATGTATAACGGAAATATTCTCCTTAAAATTATATAAAAAATATTCCACGACAGCATATCTTTTGGTATGGTTGACTCACAATAACACATGTAACTCCTGATAGCTTAGCAGTAGCCGAAGCTTTCTAATTATATTTGTCTACTCTAACGTTTATAACACTCTCAGTCATCTCTAATTACAAAAGTTAACTTTATTTAGGCGGAACGAAGTTCGCCGGGTCAACTAGTTTAAAATAAAAACAAACAAACGCTTAGAATATAGCATGCAATATTAAATTAAATTAAATTTTATTTTGCTGAGGAGTGAAATAGTTGATGTAGTTTACATTATAATATTTTAAAGGGTCATATTTAAGGTAACATTTTAAAATACGTGAATTAAATTGTAAAATATACTTGTTTGTATTGATCTCTTTACTTTAATTCGACCTTAAAGTATAAGACTAATGTATAATGAAAAAAATACTTGTAATGTTCGTATGTAAGCACCCTTCCAATTATAAATAGTGACGTGCTCAAAATCTGCCCGGATAAAATTAAGTTACACCTGCTCAAACCTGACCTTCATTATAAAGCCTTATCCTTTAAATGTTGTTACCCATTTTATAAGCGCTGAAACTTGTTCTTACAATCTAATGGAAATTTAACTTCTGAAGGGCTCTTATTTCCACAATTTCGAGAGACTATACCTTACAATATAAACTATATTACACGAGAGGAAAAGTTAATAGATACAACCATACAAAGGCTTCTTTTAGGAGTCGTTAATGTGACATTACGTTATTTGCAATTTTGAAACGAAGTTCCTAAGCGCGGTTATTACCAGGAATTGAAGGGTAAAAATAGTCACGTAAAGAATGACGTAAGCGATTATATATGTATACTAGTATTTTACTATCCACGCCATAGCCAGGTTTTTGTCTGGATCGAAAGAAATTAAAACAGGTGTGGCGGTGGCACTCCCTGGTGGCACAGTAAATATACGTTTTACCACCTAAGAGCAAGAGCTAATTAATGAGGGTAATGTGTGAGAGCCTATCCATACCACATAATTTAGTGTAATAAATAACTTAGTGTTTAACTTTTCAGGAGTCGGGAACGGTTTGGACCCCCGAAAGTTGGCTATCGTTCTGATACTTATTTTATAATCATATAATTATGATATCCTACTGTTTATTAATTTGTCATGGAAATGTAGTCTTGAAGTATTTCATGATATTACTAGGAGGTGTTCATGATTATGGATTTATATACCTATGTCTTCATTTCCATTTTGCCATTTACGTCTACTTTGTTGAGCGTAAACATAAACTATTACGAGGCGGGTTGGTGCTTACTTGTTATGTCATCTATTTTGTACACAAGCTACGGCTAATACATGATGATGAAGGGTTTTGATAATAAAACTGCGATTTGGCTAATATCATAACTAAATATAAATTATGAATATTATGAATAACTTTTAATATGGTTTTTGGTATGTTTTTTTATTACACAACAACACTTTCTGCAATCATTGTTGTATAAATACCTATGTACGGTAGTGAAATCGTATAGAAATCTGATACGTACTTTACTTAAAAAAATGCGGGTAAACAGACAGCCAGCGACTATGTTTAATATTCTCTTAACATCTTAAATTTAATATTATTGTTTATTATCAAGCAGATGGCTTTAAAATCCACCTTTTTTACCAGGGGAAAAACCTTTTGTTATTTACGGTGGCAGGCGACCACACATGCAACCGTCCTTCCCGGAGTCGCTTGGCTGGACGGCTCGAGCTCCCACTCTAGCCGCCTCCCCTCAACCCCGAAAGCCCTTTTAGCCGAAAGGCATAAACTTCTAAAAAAAGTTCATCCTATACTAAGCTTTAAACATAATAAACCCAATTTCACACGTAGTACGTGTGCAAAAAATAAATGTAAAATAAAATATTAGAGATATTTTCTCATAAATTAACTCGTATAACTCGTATAAAGTAATGAAATGTTAAAAGATGTATTTATGGCACAATCTTATGAACTAGCTAATTTCACTTTGAATTTTGTTTCCAATTATATTTAAAGTTACATTTTGTAAGACGTCGATAAACTTAGACTAGAGAACTCGTGCAGATTATTGTGTAGGTTGTTATAAAAATATCTCACATTGAATTAATTGAATAACCTTTATTTTTGAGACTAGGTATGGAGGTTTCCTCACAAAGATTTCTTTTACCGTAGGGTATAACTACTCCTTATGTAGGTCCATCCAAAGGAGATTTACCTGAGATTAATCAGAAGTGAGAAGATCGATGAAAGTTTCGTATTTCTAAAAGTTTGATTTACGTGCTGGAATAAAAAAAAATCCGTTTGAGGTTTTTTATCTTCATCGTTTACATGATAGTTCACGTTGTTGGCCAAGAGTGGAATAACACACTTTTAAACTTTTTAAAAGTAGTCTTGGACTTATAGTTTTCCCGCGGTGGATTTTGACACTGTGAAAAGCAGCAATGTGTGACTAAGATTCAAGCCTTGAGGCCAGTTGTAAGTTCGAATTAAACTGCATACTAAACCATCACTAGTTATTTTTCATTTTATTTTGTATCTACGAGTATATGCCTTACAAATTCATATCTGTCGTGTACAAATATAGTTATGTACCGCTGTAGGAGAGACAATATTTAGGATTACGTCACGTTTTGGAGATTAGATACTTGTAAGATAATTTTACAAAACCATTAACGCCTCCGGTTCTAGTTAGATAAGTAAAATATACTGAAATGGGACAGAATCATTAGGCTGTCCCTATAACTAGTAATAATATTGCGAGAGATTTAATATAATATGATGGTTAGGTTTACTTGAACTAAGTATCTTAAAAATTGGATCTATTTTTGGTTCATCTTTGGAGGTGCCAATTTTTAATATATTTTTCCAAAGAGCAACAGTATTAATTTTTTAATTATTTTAAGACACACCAACAGTAACACACATACATAACATTAATAGCAACTTATTATATAACAACTTTCTGGTATATTTACCAATTAGAGGCTTGTACAACACTTGCCATTAGACGTATAATTGCAAAGAAAAAAAAATGAACTATATCAATATTCAATTAATAAATCTACTCACTAAGATTAGGTTACAAACTAAGGTCATTAATAAGTTTATTTTAAAACCTGTGGAAAGAATCATCGTAAATATCGATGTTTGGACTATGACTCTTTATAGTTCTTTTTAGTTTTAAAAGTTCATTAGATACACTTACACAAGGCGTATCAATTTAGTCTTGAAGAGGAGAATAGCATCTGTGCCCAAACTCGAAATTTCGGTTAAAATAGAATTTTCACTCGAATACTCAAGCTACTTTTCTGCGAAAAAACCGATGTGATTTCTTGTTCATTTAGAAGATGTGTAGGGAACTGAGAGCTTAGTTTTTCTTTTGTTTATATCAAGTAAATGCTTGATAATTCGAAAGCTTTAAGACTTTTGAGGATTTGAAACTATTAAAAAAAACTAAGTATGAAAACTATTAAACTGTGTCAAAAGTATTATACTATTAATTTATACGTAACACATTTTCCTTACATTTAGATTTTATTTCGACATTTTTCACATTTGTTCACACATAAAGTTTTTATTGTGTTAAAACTTCTTAAACCTAGTAGTCTAACAAAATACTGTTCCTATTGAATTGCAGTAAATTTAGATGAACATAAATTGTATATATTAATGCAGAAACCTAAATGTAGATGATATTCGACGTTCGTACATCGCGTCGCTGGTTTGTCTCATGATTTGAAACGAAATTATATTCCAATTTCAAAAACCTATTCACGCATAGAGCCTACGCTATTGCGCATTACGATATACCTATCTCACAAACTAATTGACAAGTCATTTAATTTTGTATCGACTGATGTCACTCGTAGAGACAAAGATTTATTGCTGACAGTCACGGCAAAATTGATCCATGGTATAAATCATGTAGACGTATGTATTTGAATAATTCTAATTTATGCGATTGTGTATGGATACTTCCAAGTATATGTAGTTACTAATGATGTAACGAATATTGGCACCCGCGAAAATTCCCATGTTTTTAGAAATTCGCACTCGCAAGAATTCGTACACTATGTATTGCGAATATTGAATTGCAATGCTTCGGAAAATATGTCGCCAAATCTATCGAACTTAAAATCGAATTGCATTTTGACAACCTAACAAAAAGGCTTCAAATCTATGTAGATCATTTGAGCCCCTATACAAAAAACTAAAAAAAAATGCAATTCGCAATTGCGAATGAAAAGAATGACGTTCATTACGTAAATCACTAGTACCTTGTATAGGAGTATCGATTTAAGGAATATGTAAAAAGTTATTGCTAAAAATGTACAATTATTGTTTTATTGTTAGAGTGATAGTCATAACTGTTTTATGGACTTTTGGAATTATACTTATTAGGATAAGAGGTCTGCCAAAGTTCGGCAAAATAATCATAGTTATTTTTGGGAGCTAAGTAAATATCTCACGCGTTTAATATTTCCTTAAATTTAAACCGTGGTACTAGCATAATGGTTCATAAAGTAGGTACTCTTCTTCAAGGTCGGAGATGCATTGGTGGCTCCTCTGATATTGCTATTGCATATATTCATATCTAAATTTTAATAACTTGATTATGTAGAAGTTGGATACTCTATTCCGTACACTTACTACGCGGTACATATTCAACATTTAAAGTGATTGATGGATCGACATTGCTGCTGTAATTATAGATACGAATGATTGATGTGCGGTAGGTAATAATGTGCAAAAACACTGTTGTCTTTAAACATACATTTAAAGACAACAGACAATGTAAATTAAAATAGGTATTAGTAATGAACGAGAAGGCTAAGCAGAGATATATGATGAAAAAAATAACCTTCAACTCTTCAACCCTGATTATGCAGGGTGCTGCAAGCCCAAGCTGTAAGAGATGGCTATTTGGTGCTTACGAATATACATATATTAAGATAGCAAGGCAAAGATGTACAATGACAAATTTGACCTTCAATTCCTCAATCCTGATGATGCTGGTCCTAAAGGGCTTAAGCTCCTGCCCCTAGTTCGTTCATTTTGGTTCGCTTTCAAAAAGGCGGCAAAATTTCAAATATGTGAGGACCAACTCTTCTCTGCTTAAATCTAAAAGATCTTATTTATAAGCAAACCAACCCAGTAATATTACTGGGTTGGTTTGGTTCGGTAATGGTTGGTACCTATATAGGTGCCAACCATTACTAGGCATAGTTCACGTTTAATATGCTTGTAAATAACAAGCGAAGGCTTAATATGTCTCAAGATATTACAAGAAGAAGGTTTTTTTAACTTTTTATTATAAGTTTCATAAAAGTTCCTAATTTAAACATGTTAGAGGTTTAATGAACGCTACTTTAGCGGTATACCTTCGAGACGATTTGTATTTACTCGTCATTAAAAATGTAATCCAATTAAACTTTTTAAATGTATGTTGTGTGGTAATATTATGAATAATTACAACTCTTATTAGTGTTGCGTGAAGTGCCCAACCATGCATCCATTTATGAGTCTATGGAGGCCCATTGCTCTCTCAAAAGCTCATTTAATTTTCAAAATTATGAACGGTTTCACGTCACCTGGTTTTAGTGATTTATGACAGTTTTTAATAGATCATGAGTCTGTATAGTTTGTATTCAACTCCTAACTACATAACAACCAAAATACATTCTTTATTGCAGGTCCAGACTTCAGTTTTAGGATTAGGCTACCTGTAAATTATGTTTCAGAACCACGAGCAAGTTACGAACCTAGGTACACATTGGTCGAGCATTAATGAGAAAAAGAAAAAGTTTGTATGAATTTTAGTAAATGGTAATGGTCATACTGGGGTGATAATGTATAACGTATTCGCCTGGGATATGAGTGAAACGTAATCCACCCGCAAAGCTCAATTTCGGATAAAAATTAAAATCTCTCTAAAAGGGGTTTCCAATGGCAAGAGTGGGAGCGCAAACCAGCTAACAAACCCGGGAAAGACGAATATAGAACTGCATATCATTGTAAAAACGGATAAAGTGACGAGCGTAAATAACGGGGCACCCCGTTTCGAACATTTTGGTTGCGTTTGTTTGGAGATGCTACAGTCATTGACGTAGCGTTGAAAATGACTACCAGAGGGTTTGACTGAGTACAATCCCACAGAAATTCCTGCAGAGTAAAATTGCTCATTGGATTATACAAATATGAATATAGATTTCATCTTAGCTTTGTGGTGCAAGCCGAAGCGGCGATCTGCTTCGCCTTGCACCACAAAGCTAAGATACATGATCGATACAACCAAGTATTATGCCATGTTTGGCATTACTAAGTTATTGGCCAAAGTTGGTTTAACCGTAATCGAGCCGTATATTCTGCGATTGTGATTTCTATTTGGTAATTCTATAATATTTAACACAAGTTCATTCTATATTTTTCATCTATATTTTCTTACCTAAATATAATCAGTTCTATTAACAACTAGTATTATTTTCGTATAGTTATAGGTACTTTGCACGTCTATTTTTCATTTCGGGCATGCGATGCAATGATATAAACAATTATTGTATAATTGTATTATTATTCTTAGGAAATGTTATAATCTCCTATTAAGGACACAGAAGACAATTTGCAATCGTATTCGAAACCCGAAAGAGGGGTACTTTAATCGAAATGTTCAAAGCGCTTGTATGATCATCATCTTTTCTCATTACTTTGTTGAAATGAAAAACAGACATTAATATCTCATTCCTTTGTGAATATTTAATGCGTTATCTTTTATGATTTCTTTCATTAAGCATCAAGATTTTTTCTTATTTAAAACGAGCACGTCATACTAATTCTGATGACAATAGATTTAAATTTGGATCGATTAAAAAGTTATGGTATACCATAACTTTTGTTATACATTAAAAAGTTATGGTATACAATAACTTTGTTATAACAAAGTGTAGATCTGTCATATATTTAATCGTACACTAAGTTATTTGCTTAAATTATGTAAGAACTGATTTGTTGTTTATCGAGCGTGGTCCATTAAATTATGATAATGCCACTAATTGACTACTGAGAAATTAAGAAAGCAAGAGTTTTCGAGCGTATGTGTCTAATTTTCTAGCATACCTTACAGCTAAACTGCATAACGGATTGTAACACATTATGAGTTATTTTGGATTTTTTTTGTTACCAAAAGTGACACTGAGTAGGTACAAAACAATTTCAAAAATTCTAAAAGATATATTCTGACTTAATGTATATCAAACAAGCATGCACCCATCTGATATTGGATCATACCAGTAAGAAATAATAAATAGCTGATACTTTTCTATGTTGTAGGTATAGCTAAAATTCGCCACCACTAACAATTAAAAATTGATAAAGTTATGTAAATTTAATTTTGAAAATACACAAAAATTTCTAGAGGTCCGAATAAGGGAAGAAGAAAACAGGTAAACTCTGCAAATTCTCAGAAAGGGCGACGATGGCATTTATATGTAAAGTAGACGTGAATCAATTAAGCAATCGAATTAGAAGTTCAAATGGAGTCAGTTATCCCTAACCGGAGCGGATCAAATCCGTATGTATTGTTAGAAAAGGGTGTACTCAACTTGGCGGGGGCACTGCCGTGCCCCCAGATTACAGTGTGTTCAACTGTTCAGTCAATTCGGAGCGTTGCAAGTATTTAGATAAAATAAGTAATATGTTTTCATCGACGGTTACAAATATACGGCCCTTACAAATATCATTCACATAGACTTATTCTGCCCCGTGCGTTATGGCTAACATTATATTATTTCGTGTTCTAAATATTTGCTATTATAGAACCCGTCAAACTGCACCTGTAGTTTTTTTTAATTTTGTCATCTTTTCTCTTTTTAACTAAATCTCCTACCTTTAAAAAGTTTGTTCAATCATGGGAAGTAAATTGATTTAAAATTTAACAAAAGTGGTAACACGTAAATATTGTACTCGCGAGTAGAGTGTTTAAAGGGATTATAATAAAATTCTATGAATTCAACTTTACGCTATAATAAACGTTTAAATACATAGTAATGATCATACATGCGCAAAATGTGTGCTTCTATTGAATATTCGCAAATATTCGGAGAGTTTCTTGTCTCGATCTTCTTTAACATAATGAGAATGCCGTTTTACAGATATAAGTTTCTATATGCCTTAAACCGTGATGTCCCTAACTGGTTTAGGACCATTTACGTAAGGATAGGGATAGGGCGGAAGAATTAGGCTTTGGTTAGGTTGCGGTCAAAGTGAATGCAACAAGCATTAAGCGGGCCGTAGTGTTGTCTATTTATAATATCACTCGAATCACTTGAATACTATTTAGCATTACACTAAAATAACGATTATCATGGTATAAAAGTGAGGGAGTAAGATTCCTATTAGTTAAATGATAAAAAAGAGAAAATTAAACGTTTAAAATTGTAATCAAAATATGTTCATTTCTGACATATGAAACTGAATGTGACACAGTGAGATGTGAAAGTATCATTAAAAATTATTAAAATCGACAGCGTTTTTATTTTTTTGTAAGGTCTACTATCCTGCATTTTATTGATAAATTATTTAAGCAATTAGGTTATAGTATATTGATTTTAAGTTGTTATAACTAAAATTAGGTGCAAAACGTCGTTATTTTCATATATCTTAAATGTCACCAAATCTTTTCTCTCTAAGAATTGACATTTTATCAAAATGCGCTATCATGTATGCATACATATGTGCCAGAGTATCAATAGGCGGGATCCTTTCAATGAAATTGAACGACGGCGATTTTCCCCATACGCGCGTAGAGCCTTTGAGAAAAATAGCCCCATTCGTGCGTTAATTTCAAACCACACCCAGTCCAATTTGGTGTCGCACTGCGAATAAGGAAAGAATTCAAAGAAATGTTTTATCCGTCTAATAAATTCAACACTTCGTTTGCTTCTATAATGTGTAAACAACATAATTCGTTACGTCAATATTTTTGTTACTTATATTTACTTATGCAAACGGACTACTTTATTTATATCTAGCAGTATCATACAACTGATAAGTAAAAACATATAATAAATAATAGCTTTACTTTAATGACAGACATGAACGCAAACAAAAATCTAAATTCTGAAATAATCAGATATCTGTCTGGCCAGCGAACCCAGAACCCGTTGCGTACGGACCGATGTGATGACCACATTGTCACACCAATTTTACGTATTTTATACGAACAAAAGAAAAACAAATTGCATCTATACTTTGAGATATATTTTAAAGAATAGTAAATATGTATGATCTAATCTACTACGTAGGTAAGAGTGATAAAATGATATAGACTATATTCCTCAGCCTCTTGAAAACAACTTTTTTTCAACTTTAGCTATAGAAAATGCAAGTTTGTTCGTAAACTTAGTTGATCTAAGGATTCCGTGAATATAAATCACGCCTTGTAGCGTGAACATTGTAATATAGTTCAATGTTATTCATAGATATAACGGCAGAAATAGTAATTACATTTACGCTGTGGTAACGTAACATTAACCTCAGCTTACGCTTCTAGCTAGATTCCAGATAGATAGGAAATAGGAATACATACATACATAACGTATACACTAGAGGAACAACATGCCGGTACACAATTTGTCTAAACGTTGTTTAGTATCAGTTAATTTGTTTTTGATATATATAGGTTATACACAATTTAGGTTATGTAAGCTTGATTTATGGCGTTTGTTTTTACAAGAAAAGCTGCAGGTATTTGTTGTAGCAATACTTAACATTTATTTAAATTTAACAAAGTTTAAGTATAGCTTATTTTACTTTATATTCTTTATTCTATGGTAAAATAATTCTGAGATGAAGACTACCGGCAATGTAGTCAGTCAATATACCAAATTAGGCATTCTGATAATCTATATATTAATACGCGAAGCAAAAACTTGTGAAGCATTTTTAAGTAATATGCCGTGGATGGATTAGTATGAAACTTTGCCCGGTTATAGTGGAGGTAGAGAAGGAGTGCAGAATGTTATTTTTTTTTTTCAAATAATGCTTAAAACATACATAAAATCAACTAAAAACAGATTACACACACTACCGTGCACTTGTCACAAACATATTAATAAACGAAATAGGACATTTAATGTCATATTATGAAAACACATAACGTCAGAAATGGGTCTTTGCCAAAATACCCGCTATTGCTTTCAAATGCGGTTTAGCTAAATAATCCTCTGGTTATATTTAACGGGTGCGTTCAAAATTACTTGAAAATTATTAGATTTATTTGAATTTGAGAAATTTCACTACGTACTACGTACTACCGTATATGAAGTTAAGTTTTTTAATTTAAATTTCGGTCAAATTTCGACCGATATAGCGGGTGACTAGTGTAGATTAAAACACCTTATAATTCAAATGATTATTTATGTGATCTTTTTTCTTACAATATGATATCTTATCCATTGAGGTATTGGTCTGGAATACATATCCCCCGCCCAACATACGAGTACATATACATATACTCCCCTTGTCGCCGTAGATGTCGTAGGAGGTGATTAATGGTCAAAATCAAACAGATTGACAGCAATGCCAGCTTTTATTACGGCAGTTTAGTTAATTTCATTTCAAATGCTCTCATTAGAGCAAGCTTATTTCCAGGAGTGGAAGTCGGAAGGCTGACGGATTGCATCGAATGGAATATAATATTAAAATAAATAAACACGTAAGTTAACTCTTCAAACTTTCACATCAGATTCAACAACGGTTTACACGTATTAATTTATATATACCTATGTATACAATGGATCTAAGGCTTACATCGTTTTGAATAGAAATTGATTTCTGTAGCCGACAAGATATAGATATTTGAAAAATCGCAAATGATAAAATTTAAGCACTCACGTCTGATGATCATTTCATATTGCTCTAACAATGTAACAGTTTTTTTAAAGACTCAAGAACAAATATAAAACTTGTATAAACAACGCTTATAAGTTTTTAATTTGATAAGACTGAAATGTTTAATGACTCATTACGTTGTTTTAAATCTTTAGATGTATAAATCGTTTGGAAGCAGCCAAAATTGTGTGCCTACCTATGTCTCAAAATACCGGCGCAAAAAATATTTCGTATAACTTATAAACTTCACATCGTATTTTTATACTAGAGCTTATATAAGACAAAATTAATTATCCGATTTATTCATGTACCTATTTCTCTATTTGTTCTGGTATGTGAAAATACAAAGGAGTATTGAAAATGACGACGGTGTATTGAAGTCGTGTCGACTAATGGGATTATGCTCTGGCAACCCAGCCAACGAGGGAGGAGATAATACCGATACCTCCATTTGGTTTTGAGCTATTCGATGAATTCACCCGACCTCAGTATCGGAATATGTTTCATGGAATTCGTATTTTCGTGGAAATGCACAATTACGAAACCTAGAAAATGATTTTGCAAACACGATAATTTTACACCTATTAAACATTGTTGTCATTTCGATACATCCTTCTCGAAGCCCCAAAGGGGACAGATTGCTTTTACGCTTCGTATGATGTACGCAAATCCAGCTGTTAGGTAAACACAATCTAATTTAGACGTCTGGTATGTCGCACGCAATTATATTTAAATTAGTATTTCATTGTATTTATATATTGGGCGGTATACATGCTCAAACGACCTAAGTCCCAATGAACATTTTTTTATAAGTTTGAAGTATCAAACGAGCATGCAGTCCATCTGATGGTGAGTGATCACTGCTGCTCATGGAAATCCATAATCAACTTAAAACAAAGGTTTCAGCTTAAGTCAATCACCCAAGCCTTGCTACTTCCAAGGACTTATGGTTGCCTTATATAATAAGGAACCAGCAACCACTACCGTTTCGCAAGAAGTGCTTCAAATAAGAAATTAGTGATTCGGTGTCGTCTCACCGGTTAAACCATGTCGTTCTACCTCCTTTTGTATTAATGACAGTGTTACTACTTACAGTCGCTGTGACCTACAGTGACTGTAACTAGTAGATTCTTCACGATATATCCTTCAACTTAAATCAGTCATAATTCATTTCTAATACACATATTTTGGAAAAATAAGTGGTGTATGCCTGAAATTTGACCCTCGACCCCCTTTTGAGAAGCTGAATTTCAAAAGGCTATTACTATTCTCAATGTCATGCATGATTTGTAGTAATAAATAGGTACAGTCAGACTTAGCATATTTATTTTATGCTAGTAAAGATCGATTGATAAAAAGGGTCAAAAGATAAGTCATGCTTTTTATATTAATAACAGAACCATAAAAGATTCGAACGGCAGTTAACACCACATATTACACACATATACTTATCTGTCACTCCTAATAACATAATATTGTCACGGTGCGAGACGTGTCAAAAAGAAAATTACTGTCCACTAACATGATCGGGCCTTTTGAAGTATTTTATTAAAATAGACAGCTAAGTTCTGAATGAATTTTTACGCCTCAAAAATTATGACTCCTATATTATACACAATTGTAGAATCCTTTGATGATATTAATTCGAATCTTCATTCAATTTAAATCGTTACAATGGATAATAGAAATATAAGAAACTCTTCCATATTTACTTCCACATATAAATTATGTGGCAAGAGACATACATTTCCGAGGATTTCCAACTTTGTTTTCAAAGGTAGCAACGCTTCTGACCTCGACCTCATTTAGGTCTCTCCTCTTATCTAGGTTAAATCGATGATGTCCATGGGTGGAAGAGGCCACTTACCACCACGATTGCTTGCTACTTTCTATGCAATAAGTAGAATAATGTTGCTCACTAAAAGAAGAATTAAGCGCAAGATCATATATTCTGAAAATATGTTGTTACTTTGTAAAAAGAAAAGAGGTTAGTGTAGTTAATTTTCAAGATACTGCATTCTTGGGATTCCACCACAAACCAGTGGAATTACTGTATTTTTTTGCGCAATTATGGCTGTTTTTTTTTTCCAAAGTGTGTAATTATGTCCTGAGTTCTCGTTTGTCGACCGGACTTATTACCGTACCTTCTCAGTGCTTACACTTGTAAGTAACAAAGTGGCCCATTGAAAGAATGTCTAATTTCGTATAAAAATCTGTTGAAGTGAGTTACAATAACCATCTGCCTTAACGAGCACCTTCCTTGAATTTTGCTTTCAACTTGTCCGTAAAATGGCAAATACAAAGAATTCAATATTTTCTTAGGACCCCGTTAATTAAAAAGCAGTCTCTGATTTTCTTATACATCCTGATTTTTGATTACCCTGGAAATGTTCCAATAGTTTACTGCTAATTAAAATCACATTCGTAGGTAAAATTAGGTTTATTAGTACTTCGATTATTTTGGAAGAAATACTTGAGAGTAAAATAAATAGTTATTTTCTAGGATTTTGGGTTAGTTTTAAATAAAGTAGTAACATAATTTTACGAATACTAATTACGTCTAACCTCTGAACACAAATGCGTTGTATCCGAATCCACATAGTCCACACATATCAACTATAAGTGTACCACCTAGTTGTATATATTTTACACAAATTGAGGCTGTCTGTAATCCAACATTCGTAAAATCAACTGTCGTAAAATCAACATTCATCAGGAATAAAGCAGCTAAAATTATATTTTTACACAGAAATGAATGTAATGCCGCGTAGTGAAACCATATAAGTATATGTTACGATTTCTAGAATTACATTTTAAAACGTGTACTTTACTCGAAGTTTGAAAGCGACTGATACTCTTCCAAGAAACGATTGTTAGTACAAATCATTACAGTTATTTAACTTTAAAAAATACATAAAAGTGCAGATGCAGCTTGGAGGTGCACGTTTCTTTATTTCCACGAAAACCTATATCCCATGGGTATTACAGCGTTCGTTAGAAATACGTACTAACATTTTAGTAACGCAGGCATCGAAAGAATCGATTTAAGCGTCATAGCGTGAGAATAAATAATAGTATTTCATATTATAAAAAACGGAGTCCTACTGTATTGTTACGTAGTAATTTAGTGACGTAGTAAAACTCTTTGAAACAATTTGTTCTTATTTAAAAAGCGATGCGACATATTATTTCGAAATAACCCATTTTTTGTTGCACTCAAATGAAAACCATGTAATGTTTCATAATTTTGTTGTCTCCACGAAAAAATACCTTTACTGCTGACACAACAGTCCTTCTCAACAACCATAAAATACTGAACATGGCCTCAATTACTTTATACATTAGAAATGTAGTCGGTTTGAGCTGTTTTAGATTTTCAATTACGAAACACATTCAGTAAAGCCTACTTAATTGTTTCGGACTTAATTTTATGAAAATATTTTTAATAGATATTTTAATAATGAGACTGTGACTGATAAATTATATCATAACAATTATTTCCTGTACAGAAAATGTATACAATTAAAATAGTTACTATTCATTTATTCATATTAGACATGAATACCTACATACGACTTCGTAAAGTTTAATACTCAACTCACTAAAACGACATTATATTTAAATGAAAGATCAATAAATAAGTATTCTACTATTTGATGACATTACAATTGATTTTAGCAACTTAAAGGATCATGAACTTTCATTAATATCGTTCAATATAAGAGATGAGTGTGCAGGAAAATCACATTACAATGTGTCCTTCCCGTGTCAAAGCATCTCCCTCAATCTTCCTTACGTATCGATTAGAATTGAGTGACAAGTTCACTAAATTGTGTGTAGAATAGAGTCGCTGAACCGGTTTAATTCATTTGATTTAATCTATTTTCAATCAGGGAACGAAAAATAAAAAAGTGTATTTTATCAATCCATAAACAATCATTGTTTTTATTTTAAATATTCATAGTTATACAGAATATTAGAGTATTGCCTGTATTTTTTATTGATTGAATAGTAAATGTGTATGTACTTGAAGTCCAGAAGATAATAAATAGATAATGCCTCCCATGGATATCTGCAACTGACCCCCGACATAAATAAAATTTTATACCTAAAACATTACCACACATCATTTGCTACTCATGTGGCCTAAGTTGGATTGTGTGGAAAAGCAGGTCTCACTTTTACTAATGTTTTAGGCCGAAGTAGGTGTATCGATGGTGCCTACGTGATGGAACCATGTAGGGCTGTATATAAGCCGTCTTAAAATATGTCGTAACTAAACTAGTGAGTAAACTCCATCCATCCATCAGCCTTTTGATGTCCACTGCTGAACATAGGCCTCCCCTAAATGGCGCCACTCCTACCGGTCCTGTGCCCTCTGAATCAAACGGTTACTCACTGTCTTCTTCAGGTCATCGGTCCATCTAGTAGGGGAGCGACCTGTACTCCTTTTGCCTAAACGTGGTCGCCATTCGAGGACCTTCCTTCCCCATCGGTTATCGGTCGTACGAGCGATGTGGTCGGCCCATGCCACTTCAGCCTACTAATTTTGAGAGCTATGTCGGTAAGCTTCGTTCGTCTACGGATTTCATCGTTGCGAATCATGTACCGTAGCGAAATTCCGAGCATAACCTTCTCCATAGCACGCTGAGCGACCCTGAGCCTCCGAATGAGGCCTACAGTGAAGGACCACGTTTCGGCACCGTAGGTCATCACTGGCAACACACATTGCTCGAATAATTTTGACTTCAGGCACTGAGGAATTGCGGACGAGAAGATACTACGTAATTTCCCGAACGCAGCCCAGCCAAGTTGGATTCTTCGAGTGACCTCCCTCTGAAAGTTGGACTTACCCATCCGGATCGTTTGTCCCAGGTAAATGTACTCGTCGACAACTTCGAGAGGAGTGCTGTCAACAACTACCGGTACGGGTGTGACATGGACATTAGACATGATTTTCGTCTTGTCCATGTTCATCTTAAGACCCACCCGTTGTGAGGCACTGTTGAGGTCGCCTAGCATTGTGCTGAGGTCCGTCAGCGAATTTGCCAAGATGACTATATCATCGGCAAATCGAAGGTGCGTGACTTGTTCGCCATTGATATTAATGCGGTGAACAGTTTCGGCGATATAACATCGCCTTGTCTGACTCCCCGCTGCAGTTGGATTGGATTTGTGCTTCTGTGGTGTACTCGGACTGACATGGTGGCGGCTGTGTATACACACTACACTACACATACACACTTCAGCACCTCGATGTACCTACAGTCGATCTGGCATCGCTGAAGGGACCGCCCGCCAGCACCGCCCAGGTCTCGATAGAATCGAAGGCTTTCTCATGGTCCACATAAGCAACTGAGTAAACTAAACTACTATTATTTGAAGTTGTCAAGTACCTTGGCTTCTCTTCTTTAAAAAAATATTCAGAAGATGACGACGAGGCTTGTTTAATGTAGATGCAACAAATATGCGTGCATTGCTAGTATTACTAACGATAATAATGACTAGGTTAGTAGGAAACTTATTTTCTAAATATATGATGTATTTTGTGTTATGTAAAAGATAAAAATAAAATAATCCAGCTAAAATATTATATTAGCAAATAAAATATAATAATCTACCCATCATTTTGTGTCAACATTATTCCACTAAGATTATATTTTTGCTAAGATGAAATTCATATTTACGCGTGAAGTACCAAAATCGGTTCTTTTTATTTTTATTTATTCACTCGTGCGAGCTTAGAATTTGCTAAGCTGCTTTGACGGGAGTACTACAGGAAGATAAAGGACTTTATTCGAGTAAAGTATAAGAGGATATTGGTATAACTAGAAAGAAAACATTAGGAAAAGAAACAACGTTAATATACCTACTTACATTTATAAACGATTAAATTAAAATTTGTCAACAATATAGGATAACATATAAACAAAATTTGTCCCGATACACGATTATGCATGCATTAGGTAAATATGTGTCTAAGATTATTTTGAGTAAAAAAAAAGAGAATATTGAGCTACGCACACAGTTAAAAGTAAGTAGCTTTAATGTGTATTTAAACAGAAATATTTGAGAGTACATATATCACTTCTGTTTATTAAATCTATTATTACAAACATTTCATGAAAGTTTATGGAACATTACGCTTAATCTATCCAAAGAAACCTTTTTTGGAGTGGTGCGTACCGATACAAATAATTCGCCCAAAATGATTGCAGTATATAGTAGTATCTAATAATAAGTCAATTATTACCTTATTGATACCATTATTAACGTAAATTTAAAAAAGTGTAGATTTTTATTACTGTTCTTAGACAAATAAAACTATTATAAGCGTTGCAAAAAAATCATACGTGAACATCAAAATATCACCAATGATTTTTCCCTAGGAATATATAGCACTCGACAATGTTTTGAAATTATTCTACTCTTTTTTTTGTCCTAGCTACAGACGATCTCTAAAATAGCACGAAAAACTATTGTAAATATTGTAACTGATATTTTAAATATTGTAATGATTTTTGAGTATAAAATTGCGATATCAAATCTTACTACCTAAAATCATTTTTGCTTATTTGAAATTATTGAAAAAATGTATGTCTTCTCAAAACCTACCTTACTATGTATAAGGTGAACGTATTTTACTCATTTATTTAAGGCAATCAAAACCAAAGCATATTTCAAATAATGAATTTTTATTTTTCATGAAGTGAAGATGGATAAAAATTAAAAGGCTATAGACCCTGCCGTGATAGGAAAACATCAAAAAGAAAATAAATACGGAAAAGTAACCCTTGCGCATTTTGAAATCATCGCGAACTTTTCCAAAGTTTTTAGCTTTGTCGACATTAATTGGAAACTTTACACGAATAATCTTACAGTTTAATTTTCAGATGACACTTCAGAGGGATTTTTTGCTTTCTTAAGTTATATTACTAAAGTCAAGCGAAACTTGACTTAAATTATGAAATAATGCCGTTTTTAAGTGATCTCCTCATGTAATTATGATGAATATAAAATAAGATACTTAAATTTTCTTTCTTTTCCTATTTCCAGCTTATAAATAGAAAAATATTAAAGTGTAAGTAATTTATATTCATAAAAAGGGGGTATTAAAAATTAATATATAATATAACGTTGACCATAACTAGTTGCGTTTCGTTGGATGGGTGTGGTTGCAGGCACACTTTTATATGATGCGACCATATTATTCCTCGCGCGTAGCAACACATATGTGATAAATTTCAGATAGAAGCTATGTTCTATATCAAGTTTCTTACAGACGTCCATTATAATTTCATTGATAATATGTTGATTCCCATGTAGTCAGTAAGAGAATAATAGGCAACAATGACATTAATTCAGCAATATTATGTTGTTTCATTATCTTTACACTAACTATTACATAAATTGAAATGTAGTAGGTATTTCATATTCTGCAAATGAGAAAGAGAAAAAATGCCTATAAGTAATCTTATAGAAAACGATGGTTATACGGGGTAATACAAAGTAAAAAATACCATCTACACAAAGAAAATCATCATAATTTCACTAGCTTGCACCACATATGCACCTATTACAATAGAAGTACAAAATAGTCATAAAATTACAACCAGTAACTAACTCATTTTGTATAAAAGAAAAATATTTTGTAAAGAATAGGTAAGAATATTAATAAACACGAAATTGTAAACTTGGAGTTATCTTTTGAACTTCGGCAAACTTCCTAGTACGTGTTACAAGACAACTTCTTAACACAATAAATCAAATAAAATCTTTAAAATTGTTTACAAAGATCCTTTATTTTCTCTTAAACTAACTTTGATTTACAGTTCTTTAAGGAAGCAGTTTTTTTCGTTTAGGAATATGTTACTAACTCAAGTAAAGTAATTACTCTCACTCTTTAGAGCTAAGTACATCGGTGATTGACTTAATTTTCCTTTAAGTAGTTCGAGTTTGATAAAACAAATAATAGAAGCCGTATAGTATTTACATATAAGGAATACCTTATATGTAAATACTATACGAGTATAATATACTTATAACAACAACAATCAAAACCTACTAAACCAATAATGTTTTAGAGCAAATTTTTTCCATGTTTTATCAAGTTGTTACCATCAAATAATTGCACAATACAGGTCAATAATGCGATTCAATTGAATGGGATAAAATTTTGTATACCCATGTTACAATATGGACGTGTTCTCCCCTTGCCCTTCAAATAACCTTAGAGACTCCTTTGTGCAACTGAACAGGAGTTTCATAGAATAACGCCATAAAGCCAAAGAGGGTAGAAAGTTAAGAGTTTTATCGATGTTTTAAAGACCATGCCCAAAAATAAGGCCTTTGCTATTTGATCCGGTTAAACCCCTCCTTAACATTACCGGAACTTAACTTTGCTTGGAATAATAACATATGCTGTTTTATTTTTAGATTTCTATACGGACAAAGAATTTTAAGAATCTATGAAGCCTATGCTGTTCCCCAATTTCTTTCTTAATACTGTGTCATTTAAAACACAATCAACGCACACAAGCAAAAGACGCTTTCTACACTCATTTGCAGATGGTAGAACCGGTATAGTTTAACCAGGGAAGTACTACCACTACACCCATTTCTAGCGTGAAACATTTCTTACGTTTTGATGGAAAGGTGTGATTGCCGGCACACTTTTATATGACGCGACCATCGTAGTCCTCGGGAGTGGCAACTCATCTGTGATTGATTGACTTCAGACAGAATCAATGTTCTATATTAAGTTGCTTAAAGATGCCCATGGGCGGTAGTGATCACTTACCATCAGGTGGACTGCATGCTCGTTTGCTACTTCAATCAGATAAATAAAAATTCATAGCCCCACATAAGGATTTTTCCCACATTAAGACCAAAACAAAAAGACTCAGACTCAGAACATGAATCTAAACTCATCATTGAGATACCTCTAGCCGGGAATCGAATCCGTAACCCACTGCATGTCAGACTAGTATGGTAACCGCACCGCAACGCGAGCAAGCAATATAGAATACAAAAAGCCTTCGCTTTTTTATATAATTTTGATTTCTTCTTTTATATATTTTCTCTCCCCGGAGATGCCGAATTCTTAAAATGGGTCAAATAATGGCCCTTAATGACGTTGTAATGTTAAGCTGGTGGAAAAAGTAATAATGAGTTTTACGTAAAAGGGAATTTAGAATGATATTCGAGTTGTAACAGATTGAACTTGTTGCTCAAACAGATTATCCTATTAGCCGAACTAATTGCCTATTATATCTCTAAGTACTCACTAAGCTTTGAATGCATAGATTTTCCGCCTTAAGCACCTCTAATGGGTTGGAATTACATCGATTTACAAAATGTTTGCCGAATATTATTTTTCTGTGACTATGAGTTTATTCCATTTATTTTATGGGCATAGTTTATGATAATTACTTATTTACTTGTTAGTGGTTATATTCATGACACACGCTACTTGATTTTTTTAATAGCGAGGTTTTACTTGCTGGAAACTTCCGATTTTCAGTCGAACCTTAATTTCGTAATCTAATCAGAGTAAATATAATTAAATAAGAGTAAATTAAAAAAAAAAACTTTTAGGCAATAATTTTTTTCGTCGCATGTAAGTATCACCACAATTTTCGTTCACCTCGGTGGACAGTCTTTGTGCTACGTAGAGTCTAGATTACTAAGAGTGTGGTGCTCAGGAGATTACGCTCATCCAAAACTTTCATTCTAACACTTACAACTGTATAAAGCCACACATACTGTAGTTTTTCAGAGGTTAGTAGGCGTGTCGGTAGGCGGTACAGTATCCTCTGAATCCAACGGTTTCCCGCTGTCTTCTTCACGTCATCGGTCCACCTGGTATCGGGCGAACTGTGCTCTTTTTGCCTAAACGTGGTCGCTACTCGAAGACCTTTCTTCCCCATCGGTTATCGGTTCTACGAGCGATGTGGTCGGCCCATTGCCACTTCAACTTGCTTAATTTGAAAACTGTGTTGGTAAGCTTCGGTCATCTGCGGATTTCATCATAATCCTGAAGCATAACCCTCTCCATAGCACGCTGAGCGACCCTGAGCCTTCGAATGAGGTCTATAAGGAAAGACTAACATCTACTAAGAGTAATTTAGGTTATAAGTAAATTTGAATAATTTATATTACCTTAGATCAAGTTTTTATGTCGAGAATTTAACGTATCAGTGAATTGACCCTATGATGCCTATCATATATAATTATGTGATTTTTTCATAAACAAACGGGCTAAATATTATAAGAAATTATAATTCTAATAGTATCTAAGCACCTTATTTAGAAATAAGCAACTAATCACCATCCAGTCATTATTAACCCACTTCTGGGCACGTGTTTGTTCGCAGGACGACAGCTAATTACCACAGAGACAAGACGTATTTTGCTCCCACGCTGTCTACTTTACACATTTTTGGAAAATGGCATTTAATTTTATATTTCTTTATGATATTTTTCATATATTAAAACAAGATATATTTTATACGCAAATACGCAAACGGCTTTGAAATATCAATTCACGTGGGGTTTGAATTTGGGCAAGTAATTTGAGTTAAAATAATAATGCAATCACTACTCAGTGACAACTTTAACCAAAAACCAAAATTAGTTTATTTTACGGACATAATTTATAAGCAATGTACACCTAAAATTTGTAAATAATAGTTGTAATTTTTGGCATTAAATTTATTAGCTGGTATAAATGTCCATAAAATATTAATTTGGCTGACGTAATTTGAGGTTTGGACGAACGAAATGTTGTTTACTTATGAATTCCAGTGAAATAATACTATTTGAGTATTTCAGTTGTCCACTGTTAACGAATAAAGCATAATTCAATTTACTATGTGACCTTTGCTTTCTGAATTATGGACACATGAAATGTTAATAAACAGCAAAAGTTAATATAATTATATAATAAGAAAACAACATGAAATGTTATTTGACAATTTTTTTTAGGGTTATGGTAAGCCTCGATTTAGAAGTATTGGCCAATATGATGGATTGTGTTAGAGTACAATTCCAAACACTTCTGCGGATATTTACATAGCAATGGGACAGTGAGAAATCGATTTTAGCATCGAATACAATAATCACCTCATCTTCTCCGAATGACTTATTCACAAGACGTGTACCGCTTAAATGTCCTCTCAAGCAGAAATCCTTCAAGATTAATCTATTCGCTTCACCATCACGTTCCCGTTTACAATTCCGTCTCGCAAAATGCCGTATTGGAACAGATTTAGTACTTTCATAACGATTGTCATCTGGATGGCAACTGGGATTCATTATTTGAATCGCTTCCTTAAGCTCTAGGGCTTTCACAAATGACACTTTCCTTTTTCTTTTCATCGATAGACTTTAAGTTGTATATATTATTTATTTTATCAAGTTATGTCTGTCACAGTAACGCTTATCATTTCTTAAATCTTAATAGAACTCTTCTCAATCTAATTGTAAAATTTTCGATAGTAATATATATCTGTCGTAGGTTTCGAATTTATTTAACCGATCATCCTAAAAGTGGTCAAAAATGTTTAATTGAACCACTTTACTATATTGTTGTTAAAGACGTATCGCGTTTCGTGATCACATACCTACATACGGAATATTTTTGCATTAATATATTCTATGCTTCATACAGACTACTCATTTTAATATATAGGACAATAAATAAATGTAGACAGCAATTACATCTCTCTATCAGGTAATGGAAACAGTGTATTTCGCTCGGGGAAGTACCATCGCTACACCTATTTCTAGCCACACTTTTAAATGAGGCGACCATCGTAGTCCTCTAGAGTAGCACCACATCTGTGATTGAGTTGTTGTTTACATACGTCCATGGGTGGCAGTGACCACTTACCATCAAGTGGACTGCATGCTCGTTTGCTACATCATATAGATAAAAAAAAAACTAGTTCAGCTTATACTTATAATATGTATATTTATCAGTCAAAAGTATAATCGCTATGAAAAGTTTCAGTCCCTACATATGGTAATTTATCCGCCTACTACTTCCTATCGAACTGCTTGAATAAACAAAGTAGGCATCGCATATCAAAATTTGTCGGTCACGTCACGTTCCAATATTAATGTATGGTAAACTTATACTAACATTAAATGTGAAACGAGGGTTATATTTTATCTACGAAATAATTCCCAGACACTACCAAATTCTAATATTGTTTTCATACTAAAGAGCTACTTTGCTATTATATGCTTTTGGCTGATTTTCCATATAACAGATATATTTAATGTTGTTATTTTGTGGATATTTGGATCTACTTAATAGTCAACCGACAACAGCAAATAACTTTTAGAATTACCCATAACTAAGGGGCTTAGAACGTAACCCATCCATAAAGTTGCACCGTTGGAAGCAAATGCATTAGAAGTTCGAAAATCGCTAGCGGCAAAATTTTGTCCGCACTTCATGCATTCTGTTACACCGTGGCTTGCGTACTCGTCGATAGCAATCATTAACCTAGTTGAAGAGATCGTGGTCAGTTTTAAAACATCTGACAAAGGTTACTTACTAACACTACATCACTTTAAAAATGGGAGCGTGGTCTCTTTAATGACCTTTAAGAGACAAATAAAGCAGTGGAATAAAAGAAGATTTCACCACCTGCATTGGTATATTAGCTGACAAATTATTGCACCGTTTGGGGAAGTAGCGGAGCAAAAATTTAAGCTATGTTAGATTCAAGACTGTCGGTCTTTTTTAATTTTCAGTTAATAACTAGTTGTTAGGGCAGCTGAGACTAACATGCCTAACTTTTATTTATAGCTTCATCCATTTTTGTCTGCAGTGAGGATAGACCTCTCGATAGAGAGCCTGGTAAAGACTATGATCAAGAGCGAGACGTCTTACAAACCTTTAAACCGATCGTAGGAGAAAGGTTTTCCTAGCCTAATTCTTCCGCTATAACAGAAGCAATAGCGGAAGACACGGGGATGGACTACATAAAACTAAAAAGCCTCGAGGTAGCACAATTCAAAGGATAGGATGGAGCAATACTAGCTCTGTCTAAGCCAAAGATGGGCCCAGACGCCGGCGGGAGCCACCTGAGCGAACTCTAGTTCCGATAGAGGGATTCAGAGGTATAACGTGGTGTTAGTTCGGTGATGTGAGTCGAGCCCATCTCAGCAGACCTCGAAGATTGACTAAGAAGAAAATATACCGGCTTAACCACGTTAAAAGAAGTTAGGGCTCAGATAGGACACAATATTTTAAGCTGGGACAACAAATACAGATAATTTTACATAATTTAAAGCGAGCTCCTACAGCTATAAGAAAATCAGGGCTAGATGATCGGATTAAATGAACCTCGAAATTTGTCATACCAGTTTCATCCTTCAAATACAGATTACTGACAGTGAGTAGGTAAATTCACCTACCCAGTGTCAGGAATCTCTATTTGACGGATAATCAGGTAATAACCTGAGCGCGTTAACTTGAAGCTTTTATGTAATGCTTTGTAGAATTTGTCTAAATATATTGTGAAGCTAATTATATACAAAGAAATTAATATTAACATTAATTGGTACTATAAAGAATTTGATCCGTCGGAGTCTTAATACGGTCTCTACACCGCAGGTGCTTATGCTGTTTTCTAGGGACGATGACAGGAAACTTAATGAGAACATTTTAGAACCTTGGACGATCCCTGGTATGGGACACGAGCTTCTTCTACACGTTAGCCCCGTATATCATGAACAACACGCTGAGGCCGTAGTCAACCATGCTCAGAACCTGAAACGCCGCAGGTATATTAAACAATTCTAAAAGCTCTAAAATATTCGCAACCACAGTGTCTAAATGGGTACGTGTTTCCTAACATAATGAGAGCTGTTTAGGCCCTAGTCTACCGTGCAAGTTAATCAGGAATTTGATTTAACACACTTTTGAGAACTTTGAAAAAAACGGATTGCATAACACTGCTCTTACAAGGTAGAAATAGGTGTAATGGTGGTGCTTCTGTGTTTAAACTACGAAAAGTTCTAATGCTTCTTAACTTTAATACAACATAAGCATTTCTGAGAAAACATGACCTGCGTCTTGAGCCTGAGTCTTGTGTAACAAAACGTGACTTGTGTAGCCTGTTTATATCTACTAGTCATCCGTAGCATCTGTCGAAATTCGACCTAAATTTCAGAGTTCTAAAACTAAACTTTATATTATCTAAAGTAGTACCAATATTTCTCAAATAAAATGTAATATTATTCAAGTAATTTTGAACGCATCCGTTAAATATAAAAGAGGTTTAATTAGCTAAGCCGCATATAAAAAAAAGCAAAAGCGGATATTTTGACAAAGACAGTGACATTTCTGGCGTTATCTGTTTTCATAGTAAGACAGTGAATGTTCTCTTTCGTTTCCATCCATCCATCCATCAGCCTTTTGATGTCCACTGCTGAACATAGGCCTCCCCTAAATGGCGCCACTCCAACCGGTCCTGTGCCCTCTGAATCCAACGGTTTCCCGCTGTCTTCTTCAGGTCATCGGTCCATCTGGTAGGGGGGCGACCTGTACTCCTTTTGCCTAAACGTGGTCGCCACTCGAGGACCTTTCTTCCCCATCGGTTATCGGTCCTACGAGCGATGTGGCCGGCCCACTGCCACTTCAGCCTGCTAATTTTGAGAGCTATGTCTGTAAGCTTCGTTCGTCTACGGATTTCATCGTTGCGAATCATGTCTCGTAGCGAAATTCCGAGCATAACCCTCTCCATAGCACGCTGAGCGACCCTGAGCCTCCGAATGAGGCCTACCGTGAAGGACCACGTTTCGGCGCCGTAGGTCATCACTGGCAACACACATTGCTCGAATAATTTCGACTTCAGGCACTGAGGAATTTTGGACGAGAAGATACTACGTAATTTCCCGAACGCAGCCCAGCCGAGTTGGATTCTACGAGTGACCTCCCTCTCAAAGTTGGACTTACCCATCCGGATCGTTTGTCCCAGGTAAATGTACTCGTCGACAACTTCGAGAGGAGTGCCGTCAACAACTACCGGTACGGGTGTGACATGGACATTAGACATGATTTTCGTCTTGTCCATGTTCATCTTAAGACCCACCCGTTGTGAGGCACTGTTGAGGTCGCCTAGCATTGTGCTGAGGTCCGTCAGCGAATCTGCCAAGATGACTATATCATCGGCAAATCGAAGGTGCGTGACGTGTTCGCCATTGATGTTAATGCCAAGACCTTTCCACTCCATCAGCTTGAACAAATCTTCCAACGCAGCGGTGAACAGTTTCGGCGATATAACATCGCCTTGTCTGACTCCCCGCTGCAGTTGGATTGGATTTGTGCTTCTGTCGTGTACTCGGACTGACATGGTGGCGGCTGTGTATACACACTTCAGCACCTCGATGTACCTATAGTCGATCTGGCATCGCTGAAGGGACTCCAGCACCGCCCAGTGCTCGATAGAATCGAAGGCTTTCTCATAGTCCACATAAGCAACACATAACGGCAGATTATACTCCTCGGTCTTCTGTATAATCTGCCGCAGCGTGTGAATGTGGTCCATGGTGCTGTAGCCTTTTCGGAAACCGGCTTGTTCGGGAGGCTGGAAGTCGTCTAGCCTGCGTGCAATGCGGTTAGTGAGGACTCTCGAAAACAGCTTATACACGTGGCTCAGAAGCGCAATGGGCCTGTAGTTCTTCAAAAGAGTTTTTTCGCCCTTTTTGAAGAACAGCACCACTACGCTTCTGCTCCACGCTTCCGGGGTTGTCCCGCTAGTAATGACGGAATCGAACAACTTTTGGAGCGCCACTAGTACGGGTTTACCGCCAGCTTTTAGCAGCTCTGTTGTGATTCCATCATCGCCCGGTGCCTTGTTGTTTTTCAGCTGTTTGAGAGCCTCTCTAATCTCGTACAGACTGACGTCCGGGAGGTCCTCAGTATAGTGTCGGGTCAGTTTGGCACGTTTGTCGTCCGCCTTGTTGCGGGCCGGAACTCGTGCGGAAGCATACAACTGTCCGTAGTATTTCTCAATTTCTCTCAGAACATCGGGGTTAGACGAAACCATGGTGCCCGATTCGGTCTTCAACCTCGTCAGCAGGCTCTGCCCAACGCACAGATCCCTGGCGAACACTTTCGAGCCCTGGTTTCGCTCAATAGCGTCTTTTACGCGATGGGTGTTATGAGCACGCCAATCGCGTCGCCTACTCTGAGAGATCTGTTTATTGAGCAGTCTGTATTTCGACATTGAGGTTGGAGACTGCACACATAGTTCTCGCCTCTCCCTCATAAGACCGAGAGTATGCTCTGAGAGAACTCGAGACCTACCACTGGAGTGGGTCTTAAAGTACTTAGACCCCACCTCGTGGACAGTTGTTACTACCTTGGTGTTAATTTCGTCCACAGAAACGCAAGAATCGAGACACGCGAAACGATTTCGTAGCTGAAGTTGAAACTCTTCGGAGCCCTGGATTTGGACAGGTGTTGGTCGGAGCGTAGACTTCATTAGGCGTGACCGTTCCAGCTTTACGTTAATATTTAATGTGCCTCTTACCATCCGGTGATCACTTCCGGTTTTCACCCTGTTGATCACAGAGACATCATTAAATATGTGCCGTTTGTCTGCCAAAATGAAGTCTATCTCGTTTTTAGATGAACCATCAGGACTTATCCAAGTCCACTTTCGCTGTGCCTTCTTCTTGAAGAAAGAGTTCATCATAAATAAGCCCTCCCTCTCCAAGAAGTTGGCAAGCAAGTGGCCTCGGTGGTTCCGTTGTCCAATTCCAAAGGGCCCCAGCTTCCGCTCGCCATCGTTCCGCGCGCCTAGTCTTGCGTTAAAATCCCCCATAACAACGGTAAAGTGGGTCTTTGAGGTATGTATGGCTCTACTTACGTCCTCATACATAACCTCGACCTCATCGTCTGGGTGTGTCGAAGTCGGCGCATATACCTGTATGACCTTCAGCGAATACCGTTTAGATATTCTGAGTATAAGGTACGCTACCCTTGACGACACACTGTCGACTGTTACCACGTTGTTGACGAGGGATTTGTGGACGAGGAACCCGACACCACCCTGAGACAGGTGGTCGCCCTCCCGGTAATAGAACAAGTTGCCCGATTTGAGGATTATCGTGTCCTCACCCTGTCTTCGGACTTCAGACAATCCCAAAACGCTCCAGTTCAACTTGTCTATCTCTTCTTCCAGCTCCTGTATCTTCTCGTCGGTCCTCAGTGTCCTGGTGTTGTATGTTGCCAGGTGCAGAAGTCGTCGGTTGCGGTAGCCGGATCTCTGCCGGAGATTCTTAGCACCCCCTGCCCCGCCGTTACCTAGGCCGCTACCGTAGCCTGGAATAGCGGGGCTGCCGGGGACTGGGGGCCGGGGTTCTTCTGCACCTTTCATTGGGGGTTTTTGCCGATAGTCACCGCGCCTGGCAAGCGTGTTGGTGACCGCAGTAGGTGTAAATTACACAAGGAGATGCTGCTGCCCATCTCTTGGATTTATGTCCCTTAGTCGCCTCGTACGACATCCACGGGAAGAGAGGGAGTGGTGCTATTCTAAAAGGCCGACACCACACGGCTAACCCACTACGGCTCTTTCGTTTACTATGTACTATCGACCAAATTGAATCATGACCCACCTTGCTGACAGTTCGTTTGTAATGTTGGCAAAGACAAATTCGTTTTCTTGCCGGGCCTGGCGTTGCACTTATGACGTTTTTAATATTAATAAACAACAGAAACATCACTCAGAATGACTTTTTAAGAAAATTAAGGAGCTCCCTCACCGGGAGCGTTCGCGTGTAATGTAACATTATAGATTCCACTTTGAGCATTACATTACACTGCTACCTCCTTGACCGTATCAAAACTAACGCATTGATGTTACAAGTTGTATCAAGACATTACATATTGTAACATTAAAATGTTCCGTTCTGCTCGTTCATTAATATATAACGTTACAATCTGTATAACGTTACATTCCATGCGAATGCTCCCTATGTGGGAGCGCCTTTAGAGTACGGATATTTATTTAATGTTTGAAGGCAAGGTTAGCGATAAACCCGGCATAAGACATTTCAGGAAATTACCAAAATTTTGTAAATATTATATTATCAATCTACATATTATTATTAATACAATACGGCAAAATATGATTAGTGGGATGAACAACGAGAATTACGGATATTTCACAATTGAAAATGACTTGGGAAATCTTCCCAACAGTAAGTTACATATTTATAAAGATAACTAGCTGTCCCGACAAACGTTGTTTTGCCATATAAAAAATTAAAAAAATGTTAAGGGGGGTTGTCCACCCTTAACATTTTAAGGGGTATGAAAAATAGATGTTAGCCGATTCTCAGACCTACCCAATATGCTTACCAAATTTCAGAGGAATCGGTCAAGCCGTTTCGGAGGAGTATGGAGACTAACATTGTGACACGAGAATTTTATATATATAGAAGATTATTATTGGGTATTGGCAATGTTAACTAATTTTTCATTTTAACGGTGTCATACAAGACAATAAAAGTATTTATAAAGAAAGCTCGGTCAGTGAAATCAGTAACTGTCAGTGTCATATAAAATAATAACAAGTCGGTTTCCAAGACAACAAATGTTGAGGCAAATTTCGACCTAATTGCGTTTGAATAGCTGGAGGAAAATAAGCATATGGTGGGTCATGAATCAATTTGTTCGATAGTACGTGTTTGTGACAAATGCACAGTAGTGCGTGTAATGTGTTTTTAGTTGGTTTTATGTATGATATATGCATTATTTGAAAAAAATATTAACATTTTGCACTTCTTCTCTACGTCCACTATAACCGTGCAAAATTTCATACCAATAAGTCCGCGGCATATTACTTAAAAATGCGTCACAAGTTTTTGCTTCACGTATTATTTATATCTATACTTTGATAGTTTGGTCATTGTAATAACAAAGCAACGTAATAGTCATGATACCAAGTCATAAAAATTACAGTAATCGTAAGTAAGGCCATCGTAACTAAACGATAATGTGTTGTTAAATTTATCAGTAAACAAAGGATAGGATGATCAAATTCGTAACTATATTTGGTTGGTATATGGGTAATTTATGTAGTGTGAGAATAGATTTCTTTAACGCATTCTGTAAGATTTTATTCCATCATCTCAAAGCAATTACTGTTAAGGTTTTCGCTCATGTAATTTTAGCTCATGTTTTCTCTTTGGCCATAATTTGTAAAGTACTTTGAAATGTTGGGCGAAAATATAAACACAATGGTTTTTATGAGGAAACATATTAACTTATTCTGAGAGTACGGGATATTTTTTTATAAAATTGAGCTAGCAAAAGGAGCAGTTTGCTAGTCTACCGGATGCTAGATATTCACAGCCTAGATGTACATCTGCAAACAACTCCACATAAAGCAGAGTCAAGTCGAAGTCAATCACAGATGTATGCCACTATAAAGACTAAAATGTTGTCAACCTTTTTTAGTCCCAATGCTGGGCACGGGTCTTTTCTTAGAATGAGAGAGTATTAAGCCATAGTCATCCGCGCAGGCCAAGTGTGAGTTAGTAGACTTCACACACCTCTGAAAACTTTTTTTTAAAGGACTCTTGGGTATGTAAATTTCCTCACGATATTCTCCTTTATCGTAAAGCGGTAATAAAAGGTGATAAGCGGTGAACGAAAACTTAAAAAATGTTCTGTAAAATTGTAATAAGTTGGTACTAAAAGTACTGGATCTACCATTTCGTAAAGTTGTCGATTATTATAACCATTAGAATGCTGTTTCTACTGGAGCCCTGCAAGTTCACCCATCCATCCGCATTTTGAGTTCCACCACTGGCTCTTCTATTTGACGCCATTCCAACAGGCCCTATTATTTCTTATTCCTAAGGATACCCGCTGTCTATTTAGATCATTGATCCAACTATCTAGTTGGGGAGAGGCCTATGTTCTGTTTGGTTCATCAGCAAACCCTTCACAGACTAAGCAAACGTTCTTATTTAAGTGCTTAAACTTAATGAAATATATATTTAGTTCTTTAATAGATGAAAAGAGGCATTCTTGTCATCTTTAGGCAAGATACTAAATTCCATTCTTACTTTTGCGGCTGATTTTCAGCTTGAGTTAAATAATAAATTTATAATATAATAAATTTAATTTAAAAAGCTTTTCTTATTCTTGTTGTACTGTATCTTTTGTTGGCTTTCGGAAACTCGATGATTCGATGAATGACATGGAGGTGTGTAAAATATAATTAGTCCGCCATGTTGGGACGTCCGCCATCTTGGATTTAGAGTGAGGTTACTAAGCTAATCATGCATTGTTCTCCAAACCATTAACGTGCGATTTGGCAGAATTTGAACTCAATCGGTTGTGATTAATTGTCACTTAATGTTTGTAAGATTTAAATTTAGTCTTACATACATGCGAACTTATAAGACGAATCAAATAAATGCTTGCTATAAATATAATTAAAAGTTAAGATATTGTATTTATTTTGTGTTTGTGTGCATATATTTACACGTTTAATACATGTTTAATACTCCTTCAAATCCGATGATTTATAAATTATTGTAAAAGATTTACTATTTTTCCTATTTCGTAATATTATTTGTATAAGGGCTTCGAATATAAATAAGCTTCATTCGATTTCAAATACATATGAGAGTTTACAAAATCCCATTTCAGTAAAATAAAATGTTATACATAATTTTCAATTATCTTACATCAGTGCGTTAAAATTAATTTTATAAAAACGATGCTTCATAAAAAGAATGTACAATACACATGTATCTTTTTACTTATCAAATCACTCTACATAAATACATCTAGTTAGGTCTTTGTAGGCTTAAATGGGAAACGGGTGGCAATTATTCACATTACGTAACCTTCGAAGCTGGAACACGCACTAAGTATGGTTTATAGAAATTTATATCCCCTTGTGGCTATTAGCCCTTTCTAACCTTTTTGGGTTAAGCAGAGGAGTGACATTTTGGTATCGATATAAATTTGATATTATGGAGGCTCCTCTTTTACAAAACTAAAACACATACGAAATTAGCGTAACTAATATGGAGAGACAAAATTAGTATGACTGATAAAATTATTTAACAAAATAAAAAAACATATAGGTACTCTTGAATCTTAGAAAGTCTTTTATTAGAAAATGAACTGATGACAACAACCTGAACTTATCTCTTTAAAAATAATAACTGATAACCCTCTCCATCATATAAGTCTTTAAACAACATGATTCAGAAATTATTTTAATTACACTTTTTTAACTCTCTGTGGGGTAAGTTATATTTTATATCGAGTCGATTTTGTATAGGCCTGCGGTTTGATACGTTTATACAATTAAAATGATCTCGACTATATAGTTTATTTAATTACACTTGTGATCTGGCATGTAACGGGACATACAAGACACAATTAATTGATGTTCTTACTAAACCACTTGTGAACAATAAAGAACACAAGTCTGTGCCTCTCAGGAACAGTCCATGCATTAAGGTGCTATATAGGACACATATCAATCACCAGATACATACCAACTCGCACTTGGCCAGCGCAGTAGACTATGGCCTAATACTCTCTCATTCTGAGAGAAGAACCACGCCCAGCTATGGGACAATAATGGTTAACGACATAGGACACATATAGGTATACTGGCAAATATGTCAAAATACTTCTTTTTCGTATCAAGGGATAATAATAAGCAGACGTAAAACGCCGAGTAGCTATATATGTAACTCACATTAAACCGCCGAAATATGCAATTCAACCGAAATACTCAATTTGAAGAATTCACGCACATGAATCTCGGTATACCTAATAGGTTTAAACGCATATCACTTAAAATACCAGCTGAAGATCCACAAGTAGTAGTAGTCTACGGTTTTAAATGTAGTAAATTATGAATTCATCATTATTTAGTACATCCGTGTATTTTGAGTAAATATGTAAAAAATGTTATTAAACTACGGTAACTACGGAACGATGGATATAGTTGTATGAAGTTTATAAAGTTAGGCACGATATGAATGTATGTTTGAATTTGTTTATTACCCAAGTATCTACATTATAATGTGAGTAAATAGGTACTTAAATAAAAGTTTTACAGTAAATCCCTGAAGCTAAACTCGGAGTTTGGTGAGTCAAGATTTACTAAAATTCGTGTATATCAGCACAGTTTACGTAAATACTTTCAAGTAATTAAAACTTTCGCTCCGCTTTTAATAGCAGAGTTACGAATTTAAATCCTTGACTTAATAACATTTCAATGGGTTAAATCATGTCAATTGTTTGTAAGACTGTAAGGCTAAGTACTCACGGAGCGTTTTTGTCCCGTACCCGCCGCGGTGGTGGAACTGCAGTTTTATTTATAAACTCACGAGACCGGTTATATGCGCGGACGCTGCCGTCGCGGTTGAGCTTATCGACCGCAAACGTGGCGGGCGAAATACGCTCCGTGAGTCCTTAGCCTTAGTCTAATAGTTCACAAGTTGTTTACTATACTTATTGCGTAAAATAATACATATAGCTTACGTTCTTGTCACTATTCAAAGTAATATGAAACGAAAATTGTATTAGTATCATGAAAGAAATGTTCTGTTGAATAATAAGATTAAAGACATATTATCTAGTAGAACAGTTGTGTCCCTGAAGGTATTTTGTTTATCTCGTCTATGTACAATAACACGTAATCTACGTAAAATTTCAATTGCTTACAGCGTATGTACATCAGAATCTATCAGGTTTGAAGATAAACCTATTTCATTATTCATCTAGTTACGATAGGTTGATGAATAATTGAAGTCTTATCCTATTTATTAATGCATAAACATACATACCTCATTGACAAAATCATAGTTGATTGTAAATTTCATACATTCATAAAAGAAAACCGGCATACGACAGATTTTTGCCAAATTGACATCTTCTGCCAAAATTATTATGAACAGAGATCTATCTATTATGAATAGAGATCTATCGATCTTCGTGCATCTGTTAGAAAGAGCGCATGTTTTTTTTTTATCTGACTGAATATGCAGTCCACCTGATGGTAAGTGGTCACTGCCGCTCATGGACATCTGTAAACAACTTCATACAGAACATGGGTTCTATCTGAAATCGATCATAGATGCGTTGCTGCTCCCGAGGACTTTAAAAAAGTGTGCCGGCAACCACACCCTTCCATCGAAACGAAGAAATGGTTCACGCTAGAAATAAGTGTGGCGGTGGTACTCCCCCGGTCGAGCTACACTGGTTCTACCATCTTCAAAATCTACTTATTAGATAAAAAATAATAACTAGACATGGCTGGCGGCGCGTTACTTATCGATAAATGTATTAGTTTCTACAAGAATGAGTTTGTTTATAAACGGATATTTATCAGTGCGGGCGAACGAAGATGAATTATTATATTGAGTATTTGGCCTTATACACTTAATTTACTTTAACCAATAAAACATATCTTTAACTTTTGTTATGCAATGTTACGTAATTGCGGTCCTACAATGTTTTCCGTAAAGCCGGTAATTGCGACATATTATTATAGAACATTTGATAGTTGCTTGTCATATACATCTGTGAACAATCCTAGATAGTAAGTATTGAAGGTCTAAGTGAGAACGTCTTACACAAGTTCAAAATACAGTAGTGCTGCGCATTGTTGATAATGCATAAAGAGCACTTTTATGAAGGCATATTTACTACACCTGAGATTTATACAGTGTAGGCTCACTAGATTGGGTCTTAAGATTTATATTAATCTTTGGCATGCTCAAATATATAGACTCAAAATACATTCCTATTACCTGAAAATATATATGGTCATTGAAATCAATTGTATTATTATCGTTGGACCGTAATAAATTCTTGTTAAGTTAGAAGTGTAACTGGGTTAAAGGAAGTCTAGCTGTTCGATAAACTACGGAAGATAATTTTTCATACCCTTTTAAACCCTTAACCCCAATTGAAGAATTGATTAAGGTTAGGTCGATGGGTGCTTAACATTTCGAAGTTCATACTGCGTAGTTTGTTTCTCATTCTTCAGTAATTGACGTGGTGGTTGGCCGTGTGGTGACGGCTGGCTGTGTGGTGTCGGTCTTGAATAGCCCTCTCTTCCCGTGGATATTGTAGAAGACTACTAAGAGACATTAAAGTAGGTGATAGGTGATACTGCTGCATCTACCTGAACAGAATACTCCCTGAATACTGCGGTAAACAACACGCAGCCAAGCGCATTGACTATTGCAAAACCCCCTGAGGGCAGCTCAAACGAAACCACGGCCCCCAGTCCCCGACAGTCTTGCTATTCCTGGCTTAAAAGGAAGGATTCTTAATGATGACCTCCTTCTTCAAGAAGAAGTCTTAAAGGAAATGGACCTAGATGAGTCTCGATGGTACTATCAAAAACGAGATTGTCTTTATACTGGCAGACAAGCGGCATATATTTAACGATGTCTTTGTGATCAACAGGTTTAAGACCGGAAGCGATCACCGGATGGTAAGAGGTAAGGTAAATTAAATATCAAGATCAAGCTGAAACGGTCCCGCCTCATGAAATCGAAACTCCGTCCAAGATCTTAGTATATTCCCAACTCTGAAGACTTTCAACTCCAGCTACCCAATCACCTGGAATGCTTAGAAAATAACGTTGATATTGACGAAATGAACATTAAGTTGGTAGAAACTGCCCACAAAGTACTATAAGACCTCCTCCAACAGAAGTACTCAAAGACTTTCACTCGGTTCAAACTCTCTAACATGATGCGACGCGACCTCCGCTTCTTTAATGCAAATTGCATCAATAGTATATATGTATGTAGTATGGCAATGGGCAGGACACATCGTTCGTAGGACACACAACCGATGGGGTAGAAGAGTCCTCGAATGAAGACCACGTCTGGGCAAAAGGAGTGCAGGCCACCCCCCGACAGGTGGACTGATGACCTGAAGAAGACGGCGGGTAATCGCTGGTATCAGATTGCTCAGGACCGGTTGAAGTGGCGCAGATTATCGGAGGCGTACGTCTAGCAGTGGACTTTATGGATAGATGGATGTTACAGACCATATAATAAACACGTAGATAGTAACTAGCTTCGATAGGATCTCTAGTGACCTCTAGTGGTTATATTTCATGCGCTCTGCATTATCTGTTAGGACCTAAAGAGGGCACATTAGATTTTTGATCACGGCAGATACATACTAGTCATAGGTATGACTAACCTAAGTGGTCTAAGGGACTAAAATCCCATTTCCAATATAAAAAAGTTCTCGATTCAACGGAACGCTCGATCATAGTGTTGATATGAGCTTATATAAATTTGCTTATCTAGAAACGACACATACACAGTAATTTATTACTTTACATATATCTTAAAAAACATGCTGACAATGACAATGTACTTACTCCTCCTTTTTCGTGTTTATGAGTAAATACCCATCTAACAATGACGACTAACGACGTATGAATAACAAAAATATTTTCCTACGCTACCAAACTTACACGTTTTTCATGCAACAAGCTTATATTTGTTTTTAATTAATGTTTATTTTATGAGAACGTTACATATTCTTAACGTAACAAATACCTTCTTGCTTTAACATAAACACCGCCAGGAACCTACTTGCTCGAGAATTTTCCGTAATGTTTTAAATGTACGTTATGTCTTGGGTAATAAAATCTGAAATTGTTTACAGTGATGGATTACACCTACATAGTTTGCCCGTTATTATTCCACTAATGTCAACTCTCAGGTCAATTGGCAGAGATTACCTTTTAAAAACTTTTTTAGGAACTCAACGTATATGTGTAGGCTTCCTTAGATTGTTGGTACAAATGATAATAAACACACAAATAGTTTTTTAAATCAGAGGTTCGCGTCTCAGATTTGAACGTCGCGATCTCTTATTAAAAGGCCGATTTTTAGGCATTTAGAATAGGCTAAATCAGGTAACTAACAGGCTAAATCGTCAATTTCTTAGAACATGTGTACATATTAAAATTCACAAAAAATGTCTAACATTAATTTACACAATTTATGGTCAAAAAATGGTTTGTACTTCAAGCCTATACAAAATAACTTCTTACCCTTGTTTTTGAAATTACGGCAATAAATTTAAACAGGAAAGATTAGATTGAAGCAAGATACCCATGATTTCTTACGTGGAAATCTTTGCAAACAGTAATTAAAATTCCTTGCATGAGGAGGAATTTCCTCATAAACTATGTTCAAACAATTGGGTCGCTTTATTTGCATTTGAATTAGAATATTCATTAGGTATCTGTTTTTATAACTATTATTATAAGTACGCGTATACTTTCTATACATATAATAAAAGTACTACAATTTTTCTCCTAAATTTCAACTACTTATATTTCTTTTCCTGTTAAGAATTTGTCTTTATCTTGTAATAAATGATCTATGAATCTAAACCGTAATCGATCAGTCGAATGATAAGTATGCCGTATCCTCTTAATATTGTTTTTATCTTTCTAAATAAATTTAAAAGCTCTCTCTTCACGTCTTAAGTATTAAGTTTATCCGGAATGCCTTATGTATTAATTTATTGTCTCTCGAGTAATGTCACAAGGATTTAAGTTATAGAGAAATAAGCTTAACAAAATACCATATTTTCTGTTCTCGAGAGGGAAACCTTCAAAAGGCACCCGACGCCATGGGAGCGATGCAGGGTTATGTGAGATTGTGAGAAGAGGACGCCGGGATCTCTAAAGGAACGCAATCTGAGACCACTGAACGCGTTGCCCCATCGGGCTCAACCCAGTTAAGTGGCCGAGCCCACCATATCGTGTGGTCTATTTGTCATTTTTAAGGCGCCGCCTAGCTGGACGGTTCGAGCTCTCACTCCTGACGCAATCCCGAAAGACCCATTTTGAAGCATACTGTTCGATTTCAATCACATCATAGTATCAGTTATTATTTTATAATTTGTTTATGTGTAAATAAACAAACTAGATCGGGGATGGCGAACTATTATCATACGTGCCATTGATGGCACGCGACACGTTATTTTGGCCACGCTTTTTCTGATACTTACACCCGTATTCACAAACAAAACTATATGGCCTCATAGTGTTAGCTAACGCATAGGGTGGTTAAAATTATTTCATAGACAGTACTTAAGCAAAATCCAACGCAATGTGTTTGTCAAAATCGACGCATAGGTAAAGTAGCCGTCGAGCTATTTTATGGAACGCATAGCATCGTTTATTAAGGTTCCGTAACCAATGTGTAAAACCGAAACCCTAATCCCGCACGCACACATTTTTTTCAGATACCTATTCCCACGAGTAAGTGGTTCCAATGATGAGTATTTTTTTTGTAATTTGCACGAAACATGAATGTATATCAAGTGTAGTGTGGGGCATATTAGATTATTATATTCGCTCAATTGAATGAGAGATAATATCGAGGACGTACGTTTAGAGCTCATCAAAGTTCAGAGAACCTCCGTTATTATTCAATTACTAACATGTTATTGTATTTTAAACATCCTGTACTCACTTGGCTCGTAGTTGAACAAAATAAATGTTATGTTTCTTGCTTTCTAGTGCTACTGTAACTAATACACAGTCTGATTTCTGTTACATAATATATGTTACATACTTTGTTATACTGCCTTTCAAAAATAATTAAAGTTTACCTTTTTTATTTTATTTATTTATTTTTTTTTTTATTACGAAGGGGAAACTTTCAAAAGGTACCCGACATCGTGGGAGCGACGCGGGTTATGTAGGATTCTTACCGCACTAAACCCCGTGTCGTGTGTCGTGGGTGCCAGGGCCATATAAAGATGATCACACCAACACCCAGACCCAAAGCGAATTCTAAATTCATCATTGAGATACCTGTCTGCCCGGGAATCAAACCCTGAAACCACTGCGGATCAAAACGGTATGGCGACCGCTCCGGCACGCAGTACATCATGATGTCTTTCATTTAGTTTAGAAAATTAAGATTAGTTTATCATCTCTATAAAAACTAGTTCTATTTTCTATTGGTTGTTTTATTACGGAGACACCACCGTCACACCTATTTTTGCCTAAGATAAGTGTTAAGCTGTGTGTGGCTTAAGGGATATTCTTATCCGACGCGTTTCAACTTAATTTGCAGGTTCTAATTTTGTCTGAACTTGTTTTAAAGGTCATTGAGCAAATTGTCACAAGACGGACTCCATATTCGTTTGTCATTTTGTTTGTCCGTCCATACGAACGTATTGGATTTTATACGGTTTATAGTTTAGATACTTTACTAAGTAACTCTAAGACAGTTATCTTTGAAATATGTAAACATCTTCATGCTAAGGAATAAAAACACCCACGCGTGGAGTATAGAGACGATAAAAGTAACAATATTATGCAAATTAATATCATACACTATTGCAAATATTATTTTATGGATAAAGTCTTATCGCTCGCTGGTGGAAATCTTGCTTGAGGTTTAACATAATAAGAGCTTCAAGCCGAGACTATACTATGTAGTATCTAAATAAGATTTTTTTACGATGCAACCCTTTTATTTAGTTTTAATTTTATCTTTAGTTTGTATTTCAGTTCCAAAATTCAAGGGAAACGAGCGGAGAGCTTTTGAAAGCGGTGCTCACTATGCGTTTTGTTCATTATGCTCCAAAGCGTTAATACGGTAGGCGGTTACTGTCATGTATAGGTAGTTACTTACCTTCATATAAAACAATGGTTCTAACAGAAGTTAATGACAGTTTCGTTGCTAATCTCGAGTACTGAGATGGTAGCCTCGTATGAATGTAGACCGGGAACCACACCCATTACCGATTCCCAAAGACTGTGGAACTTGAAACAAGAATTTGGAATATGTTGGTTACAAAAAAGAAATCTATAATTTTAGCTCTACTATATTTAATCCGTGAGAAAGTTTTCTTTTTAATTTATTCTTATGAAACATTACTATTTTTCTATTTAAAACAAAACACAAACCCTGCCTGTTTCTGCTTTTTTAACAAATCGTAAAATGGTACTTTTACGAACAAGCCTTACCCGTTAAAATAGACAGTAACAGTACAAATAGATCTTATAATACCTGCCGGCATGAAGCTTCTAATGGATATCTTTAGAAATACTTATTTATTTTCGGCAAATTTACTAGATCCTAAGTCATTAAACCTTCAAACGAAAGTAAAAATCTCATTGTTTAACTGTTTACGTTTCATTCTGAAAGCCTTTTTTACGGCGACAAATGTCCACTTGTAGCAAAAATATATATTAATTATAACTGAAATTAACAATTAAAAACATATTATGTGTATATATAACATGAACTTGCTTTGTTTGTGGTTTGATGCCTCTATCTTATGATTCCGCTGTTTGAATACCTAAACACAATGGCGCGCAGTCCTTTGCTTTCACGAAAAGGAAACTGATAAAGACTTGCACACCGCAAACAACTGGAACAATCCTTAAAAAGAGAAGTTTGAAAAGTCTTATGCCCCGTCGCATTCAGTGTCATCTGTTTGGGATAGAAAATTTCGGAGATAACCTTTCAGCGTAATCCTCTGATAGAGTTGAATTCAGTTGTGTACGGAACGCGGGAGCGCTCGGACGCGATTGCATGTCGCGCATGTAACATCGTTAAAGACATTCATACAAATGTACTCGGTGTTAACATAAAGATATTTTAATAAAACACGGGTTAATAAGAAAAGTTTGCTTTTCGCATAATTATAGCAGGTTTTTATTTAAACTTATTATTTTTGTTTTAAAGTAGTGTTAAGTGCGTTTGAGTGACGATAAAATTGATCTACAAGTGTAAAGTAAACAGTGACATTATTATTTATTAAAAAGAGTTTATCTATTCCTCATGTAAAATACTTTCAAAAGCTAAATAGTTTTGTTTTTGAGAAATATAAGCTTACTCTTACGGTGAGAAAAGTTTCCGAAGGATTCATCGTATACGCGGCATTAAAAACTTTTATTACTTTCCTTCGTTCATCTCCCTAGCTAGAAATTAGATAGAGATTACTACCTCATTTTTAAATTAAGGGAAAATGTTTATACGTGTGATAATTCTAATAGTGCTTGGTTACTAATAAATTTAAAAGTATAATTCATAAAGCGGAATGCTTATAGACAAAGACAAGCAATTGTTCAAATGTTAATAGCTTCACATTTTTGAGAATTAAATCTAATTGAGATAGCCCCACCTAATAAAGATAGTCACTTAAATATATCCTAAACAAAATAACAATAATTTGTTAATATTATAATAATTAATTATTACCTCAGAACGAGATTTTATTGCCGCCGCATAATTAATTCTTAAGCTAACTAATTTCTGAATAGTAGTTGATTATTTTTTGGTCGTATATTTCAATGCAACGGTATATAAATGAGTTTAATGACAAAGTTTCGTGTTGAATTGGTTTTGTGCATTGCTGTCTCGTTTCCTGTAGATATTGTAGGAACCGGTGTAACAACAAAATCCGATATTGGTAGCAGCGTATTTCTGTGTAACATCAACATCAGCGCTGCTAGATTTGTTTTTATCGAGTCGGGGTTTAGAAAAGTTTTCGAAAAAAACGGGATCATAGTCAAAAGCGGAAAGGCAGAGGCGGCGTAAGGCGTGGGCAGTGTGGGCCTCCGCCGACGGCCTCGCACTTCACAGATTTACACACAAAAAAAAATAGTTTCCTCCGGGACTTGGTGTTGGGGGCTAGAAGATCTAGATTTGGCAACCTTTTTTTGTTGACAAACTGCAGTTTGATTTAAACATGTATAGATTTGGCTATTGCAACATTCAAGTCGTTTCCGTAAAGGGAGACTGAACCTGTCCCGCGCGGGACATTTAATTTTGATTTAAAAATGGGGACGGCTGGCACGCTGATCAACATGGTGGAAACTCTAATTAAAGGATTCTTCTACCCAGCATTGGACTTCAATCTTCTTATGTACATTTCAAAATATATTTTCAAATGTACTACGAATTGGGAAATATAGTTTATAACCTGTACTACCAGTTAAATCCGATACAGTGCAGTCTGTAAATTGAATATATATCTATGTGTTGCCATATGGATGGCAAAAATATTTTTTTTTAATTTTTGGCAAAATTTGGCATCTTTCTTCCCGTGGGTGCCTTGAATAGAGAATAAGGTATGGGCACAATTAACATGGGCGTTGCCTAGTGGTTCAGTGGGAACTACTACCCCAAAAGCAAATCGCCAAGCAACAAGACTACTCTCACTAGGTCATTAATTTAGCAGCAAGATTTAATAATTTAAGAAAAAATTTGTAGCTATAAACCAAAATCATTTGAGGATTTCAATAAAACAGAAGTTATTTCGACAACAGGATGTCCGTGTCGGAACAAAGACAAGAAACCATAATCGCGAAAAGTATACGCAAGTAGCCGAAGTCTTGTTAAAAAGTGTCAATTTGAATGAATACAACTTTTCTCGTCATAAACCTTTGTGGGAACAATCATTTGTGGTAACAACTCAAAATACTCCATTTCTCTCCACAAAACATAATATATTATTTCGTTTATTGTAAATGGCAGAAATGACTTATAACAACTGTAAGACATAATTTCAGATAGTCACAAGAAAACTCCATTAGAATACTTTATTTTTACACTATTAAATTATTCCATTATATAATTTAGTTGAGTTATTAACATGTGAGGTTCAAACCCAGCCATTGCCATAGCCCTCAAAGTTTGTATAGACTTTAACGTATCTATGAAATTTAATATATGACCGCTACTAATTTAATATCGCGCGAGCTTCCGCGTTTCCGGAGGAACGTTATATTGTAGCAGCGTTGAAATTTTTGAATGGCAGACGATAGCCGATTATAAGGCTTAATGAATAGATAAAAAACCTGCGACAAACTGGTCGGTAACACATACTTTCTTTCACAAATCCATATCTAGGTAGTTTTTAGTCCCAAGGGTTCCTCCAATTACGGGCTGACTTATAAAGAGATCGCAGCCAACTACTGAAGATAATATTAATAGGATATAAATCAATACCAAACAGTTGTGAAATGAAAACATTCTCCTCTTATTTTCAATTTTAAAGTTCTAAGCAATATCCGGCATTAAATACAATCCTTGTCCAGTATTTCTTATTTATTAGTGATGGAAACAGGAAATTGCAGTCTACACTCGACCGATATAAACTGGACTGAGACTGTCAGTATGAAAGAAGATAACATTAATGAGATTTCTACGATCACTACAAATCACAGTTGTATAAGACATATATTTCTAGAGTTACTACACTCATGATTGCTCAAAGGAAACTTTTGACACAGGATGTCCATTAGTACCACAGTTCCCTTCTGTGACAAGTTACCCAATGATTGCGTGTACGATGTCTATGTATGCAGTGTATGTAGCGCTTGTATATTTTGCAGCATATTGCGTATAAGTGTGTTTGATTTATTTTCTTTTGTAATATGTATAATTTTGTATCTTTGGCATCAGGGTTTTGCGAGTGATGTGTTTGTGTCCATACACTCATTGAATTAAATCCTTCGCGCAGTACATCCTCGATTGTTAATTTAGTTGTTATTGTTTTTGGTTTGTCAATAGTTTTTGCACTTTTTATGCGATTTCATGACCGCAGTAAATGATGACGTTATAGATAGATGCTGCTGCCCATTTCCTGGATTTTTCCCATATTTGCTCCTAGAATATTCGCAGGGAGAGACGGAATAGGTCATATTATTTAAGACCGACAACACACAGCACGACACCTTTCAATTTATTATTACCATTAGGCAACGATCATAAAATGTTATGGAATCTAAGTTTATCGTAGTGGAATTCATCGTTAGAGATACACATAAAATATATTATAAGTGCCCCGAGCATGGCTGAGGCGACTTTGTCAACCTATTATTGTGCTACTGCTTTTAAGTTTCCTCTTATACTTATGTTGGCTAACAAACTTGATAAGCATAGGACGTCTCAATATTGTATTCGTTCCCTGTGTAAGCAATTGATAACTAATTTTATCTGATTCTAGCCTCAGATCTCCGGATTGTGATATCGGCATTCTAATCAAGGCTATGAAGGCTACCATTAATAGACTGGTATTGGCACGCGCATAAAAGCTTCATTAAATTTAAACATTAATTAAATTTATGACTCAAATCAAAAATTAAAGGAAATGTGTCTTAAGTAGTTTACCTATTTGTATACTTTAAATGTAGAATAAAATATAAGAAAATTAGATGTTCGCATTTATAGCCATTCTTCTGCTTATATTTAGCGTGAAAAGAAAAGTTCAGAAACAATTTTCAACGAAGTTTGTGTATTACACAGGACGTTATATGCAATGTTTATGGCAATGCGAAAAGACGAGCTATATTAAGATTACTATGCTTTGAACATAATGAATAATCCACATAACAAACAAAATTGAACTAGACAGATTCTGATCAGATGTCCTGATTAGATATGTGACTGTGGGTAATTGAATGGTTTCGGCTATTATGTATAACTGTCCTTATACATATATGTGTTTATTAAGAGTTACTATAGGCAATTTGTTAGTGAAATAATATTATTTCTGACGTAATAGCAGTCATTTTGTTTTCTCACTTCCTTACAACCGTAAACCTATCGGAAATTGCGGTCAGGAATGGTCAATTAAGACGAATGAACCGAAAACTGAACATAACAAAACACAAGCTGGCCTAAATTGTGTGCCTAAATCTTTAACCGTACCTATATCACGTAGATGCAGAGTTTTTCAGAGATACTATACTGGACACTATATGTAATCAAAGTACATTGTTATACAATACCAATAATTAAGATTGTGCAAACTGTAACAAAAGGTTAATTGATATTGAAGACTACTATTGTTATGACTACCACTGGCCCTCGCCAGTACTTTGTACAAACTCCCTCATTTTATGTTGACTAAGCCAATCTGTTTATAAAAATATTTTTCATAATAATAATAAACTGATCTAAAATAAACTATACCTAAAGTCTGTCGCAGTTGGCAAACAGTGATATTTTTCTTGCAATTTCGTGATTGACACGGACCCAAATTTATTACTTTCTCTCCTAGTCCATGACTTCCTATGTAGTCTACTTACAAATAAAGTGACTTTGTAATTTAAAACGATTTATAATATTTTTTATAAGGTGACGACCGATATGAAACAATTTTTTTAGCTTTTAGCTATCATTGCTGTCTAGAAGTACCTCGTGTTACTTGCGCAACGTTTTGAAAAACTAGCATACTTTTTTTCATTTATTCGTCTCAGTTCTTCAGTGCAGTCGGTCGAAATTTATAAATAATATGTTATTAAAATATCATTTTTCATATACGAGTTACTACAAATTATTTGCGGTATATTTGTTACCCTTTCTTTACTGTATTATGAACCTGTTTACTACATTGTCAACGCTGTTAAATATTAATATTCCATTCACGCCATTGGCCTCATTTGGTGTAAAATTAGGCACTTCACGCTCTACATTTAAATTAACCGCGTGTAATACACGCACGTATGTAATCGTATATCTGTGGGGAAGTCCAAATGAAGTAAACATCGAATACCATATTTTTGTAATTTGTAATACTATTACTTGCTTTATATAGCATTACAAATTACGAAATAATTATCGATAGTATACCAAGCCTTTATAAAAATTAAAAAAAACAGATAGACCTTAAAGGTAAATTTAAAAAAATATATGCCTTTACTCTTTTTTTCCAAAAATTTAATTACTGATATCTGAAAAAGAAACTCTGAACCATGATTCATTTATCGTCCTATGAGAAAAGTAACAACAAAATTCTGTATGAAAAACAAGAAACTTAGGTAAATCATAATTAACATAAAATAAAATAAGTCCAACATAGGTACGTCCGAAGTTCAAACGAATAAAGAGAGACATCTCTTTTATTAATAAGTTGTTGTAACAATTATTGTTTCCTACATAGTTTTTTGTATTTCGACTAATTACTTTAAAATCTCAACTACTGCTCAGATAGCAATATGTAACAACGAACAGTTAAATAAAGACTGCATCAAAATTTATAGGGTAATTTTACTAATTTTAACTTCGCATTTTGCGTCTGTGTAAATTGTTTATGTAACCTTAAGTATGCTTTATTAAGCGGTTAGAGAGAAATCTCACTAAAATCATGCCATGTGTAGAAATAGCTATACAAGAATGAAATGAACGGTAGGTAATAAAGCGTACCAGTAAATCATAATAATTTAGAATCCTAAAAAGTTCTTAATAAGAGTTCCTATATAAGAATTCAAAAATTATGTAATTAAAACATATTATCTACTTATATAGAGCAATGATAGCCTAACGGGTGAAACTTGCCCTCTCAATCGGGAGGTCTGAGGTTCAAACCCAGGCACGCACCACTGACTTATGTGCTTATTAGAAATTAATTATCACTGCTTTTCGGTGAAGGAGGTGTGTGAAGTTCACCAATTTGCACTTGACCAGCGCAGTGGACTATGGCCTATAACTCTCTCATTCCGAGAGAAGACCAGTGGCCAGCAGTGGGGCTCATATGGGTTGACGATATATGGTTGAGAAATACAGAGAACATAGTTTACTCTGAATTTTAGATTAGCAGTGCCTATGTTGTTTTAATTCAGAATGGTTTTATTTTATGGGACCAGTATAAAATTGACGTTTTAATTTTTTTATTCACTCTAATTGCGGAGTACAGAAATGTCCATGACATTATAAAAATGCCAAAAAATTAAATAAATTGTGCGCTATTTATATATTGTGTTACAACTTGAAGTTATTATATTTATCGCTATCGTCTATTACATTTAGTGTGCTTACACATATTAAACACGTGTATAAGTTAAAATAAGGTTTCATAAAAACCGGTCTTGATTATGAGCAATTCAATAACACAAAAAGGTTTTCAAAACTGACAATGCCAAAATTTGCGACTCAATTCATCGAATATTCGTTACAATTGAATAAAAAATGATATAAATATTCACCGTACGACTCAACGTTTGGAAGCTTGTAGAATATAAAGGGCTTATTTAAAACCTTATTCTTTATTATGACGTGATTTTGTATTCTGATCTTTAGAGATCTTTCGCAAATCTCTGAATGTAATGAAATTTACAGGCTGACAAAATTATCCTTTTTTACTTGTCTCACTTTAAATGAGTAAACGATAAAGTATAAATTAATTACTAGATGGCATGAAATTGTCACTGGTATGAGATGTGGACACATAAATTGCATAATTTATGTATCCAATGTAAGGTCTATTAGATGAAATCTACATTTGTAATATTAAGGCTAAGTATTTCCTAAAATCTTGAAAAATCTAAAACGATAAATGTTGTCAACTTATTACTATACAATATAACACTAAATTATAATAACTGGCAATTACTTCAAAAATATATTGATACAAAACATACAAAGAATGTCTAGAATAGAAATACTGAATTCATACTATGTGAATAGCCGATGTACTATATAAAATACTTATTTTAGCAAATAACGATCACGTCAAAGCTTTAGCTATTTATGACAAAGAACGGCATTTTGCATTAAAGCTTTTTTAAGCCAAATCACTTCATAGTATAAAACAAAGTCGCTTCGCGCTGTCTGTCCCTATGTATACTTTTAATAGATAGTGTGATTCAAGAGTAAGGTTTTTATGTTTAACACATGCGTAATATAGTGCAGGAACACTGATAATTTTAGATTTTTCACTTTTAGGTGGAACGAAGTTCGCCGGGTCACCTGGTGGTTAATAAAATGCTTTTTTTTTAAATTGTATCGATTAAACGTAGAAACAAGTTTACTTTATTGGTCTAAATGATGCTGATCTTGATCTGACTGATCTTAGTCTAACGGTGTGCTTGTTTCCTATTTGGTCTAGAAAGTTTGTTCTCCCAGTAGATGTTTTATTATACTAATCGGCTAATACTTTCATTATAATATGCGGCATTTATTAAAAGTTAGATATTTCCTCTCATCTTTGAATATATTTCATCATAATTAACTCGCTTCTCGACCGTCGTTAGTGTTCAAACCATTACATAATAAACAAATGTCACCTTTCAGATTCGTAGAAATGTAATAATGTGTTTGAAAAATTTTGTGCCAATAAATCAAGTGTGTACGTTAATATAAAAATGTGGTCGTATAATGTGTACTGTTATGATTAAAGACAGCGTGAGTGCAATGGACTCTGAATTTGACATCCAGACCTTCTTCAACTGCACGCAGCAGATTCTGGGCAAAGACCAGACGTGGGAAAACCTCAATGTCTCCCAGATCCTGGATTTACTTCCTAAGCAACTCCTTGAGGATATTAACCTTAAGTAAGTATATACTGATAAATAAGTTTTTGGTACTAGAATAACCTGAATTTAATGGTGGTAGAACTGTTTGTGATACATCTAGGGAAGCAACACATATTTCTGCCTAATAGTGTTAAATGTTTTCTGGTTTGAACGATTTAGTGTGAAAGAAATCAACTGTACAATACCTGAAGAACGACTCTGATCTCACTTGGGGTTGTTTATAGATTTTCATGGGTCGTAGTTGTAACTGTCTTATAAAAAAGCCAATGTCAAAGTAGCCATAAACAAATTTTTAAGGGAATTAGATGAAATTGAGCAAGTGATTAGAAATTTTATCTTGGAAATGTTTAAATATAATAGAGATTTACACTGAAAATCGTCTATAATATTGAAACTTTCAAGCATGAAGTCGACCACTATAAAAACAGTTAAATCCTGATTGTAAAGATTTTCAATACATCTAGATTTTTTGTTTAATTAAACTTACAATATTGTTACATCCTATGTTTCTGCAAAGTATTCAAAAAATAATTTGCGTTTGAAAAGTATTTTCTACATCTTGAGGATATTCTCAAGCCTGAAACAACAGCAGAAATAATTTGCAAGGAATTTGGTTTAGATACAATTTGTAACCTAGATTTGAACTAAGAACTGCTATAATTATGTTTATCCTTTTATCATTTAATTTCATCATGCAAAAATAGCTTATATTCATGAGATTTTGTTTACAAATATAGTTTATGACATTTAGACATAGGTATACATAACTTGAAATTGTAATTGTAATACCTGTAATCTTTAAGATTTTATACAAATCACTACAAAGTATAAAACAAAGTCACTTCCCACTGTCTGTCCCTATGTATGCTTAAATCTTTAAAACGACGCTATAACGATGTTAATGATTTTTTTATAGATAGAGTAGGTAATTGAAGAGGATACATGCATAATATAGTGGAGAAAAACTCCACTAATAATTTCAAAACCCTTTATCTGATAATTCTTGGGCGAAACGAGGTTCGCCGAGTCAACTAGTATAACATAAGATCTTGAAGGTTTTCAGCACTCGTAGATATTCATCATGATGTGGTTATATAAGATTTAGTTCGAGATTTTAGATGTTTAAGCGGTCCCTCAAAAACTTGTTTTAATTTTAACGTTGTACAATTTTTACTATTGATTGTAGAGCCAAAAAAGTAGAAAGAACATTAGACGCAGCTTGTTTCTAATTCCGAATCTACAAAAAAGCTAAATATAGATGCACGTTACAGCGTTTTCTAAGTCGACACAATATAATAATAATATTTAGATAACGTATTTTTATTGAACGAAGGGAGCGGGGAGGAAAGCTAGGAAAACACTCCCCCATGAGGTTTGCATAACTACGAGTAAAGCAATGACTTACATTAATGAAAGCTCTGGTATGAGCAACATTGTGTGTAACGTGTTTCACTCAGTATGAATATTCAACTCTTAAATATTTAACAAGAGATTGATCGACTTAAAATCTACATCTTATTTAAATGTACTGAGAAATACAATTTTTAATCGAAATGACTATTATCGTGTATTTTTTCTAGACACAATTCTTATGTTCACGCAGACAAAGGGGTATTTGCTATTGTTGATGTAAGTTTATCATTAATATTGGAACGTGACTTGACCGACAAGTAGCGATTTACGAGGCCTATTTTGTTTATTCAAGCTGTTTGATGGAATAATTCGTGTGCCATTCCACCAGAGATTGTCCAGATATCTAAGCTGTAGATCTATCTCAAATTAACCAATAGGGCTGTTTCATTGATTTGATTGCACTAATTGTTATGATAATATGATTGATAAGCAATCCCTAAGGTATACTAGACATGCATCTATGGCTAAGCTAGCTATAGATTTATATAGCTATAGATAGCTATTTTATCTGATTGAAATAGCAAATGAGCATGCAATCCATCTTATTTTAAGTGGTCACTGTCGCCCATGAACATCTGTAAGCAATTTCGTATAGAACAGGGGTCCTAGTTGAAGTCAATCACCGATGCGTTCCTACTCCCATTAACTAAAATAGTCGCCTCATCTAAAAGGAATCGGCAACCACACCCTTCCATTGAAACGCAAACACTGATTCACGCTGGAAATAATGATAACGGTGTCAATATCACAGGTCTATAGATATACTTAGTTATTCTGCAAACAGAAACCTTCGCACACTGTCCGAATTATATACCTACCTATTGATTTTCCAATAATAGTGTTTGTCCATTCGTGGAAATTTAGCCACATGTATAAATAATATTAATAACGCTTTCTACACTAACAATAATATACACAAAATATGAGCACAAAATCCCAGAAAAACACCCAGTCCCAGAACTGAAATCAAAGTCTCATTTAGTCTTTATTGCCAGGGATTGAACTTAAAATACACTGCAATCAAGTCATATGTATTACGTAGACATCACGTATTTATATCAATCACAAATAATATCTAATTTAAATGGATATATTTGTTACGTGCTTTTGAAAACACAGTCATCTGTGACTAGTGATCAAATGGAAATTGAAAGAGGTGTCTTTTGTGAAGACCCAGCGCTCAAGGAAGCGATTCAAATAATTAATCCCAGTTGCCATTCAGATGACAATCGTTATGAAAGTACAAAATCTGCTTCAATGCGGCACTTTGCAAGACGGAATCGTAAACGGGAACGTGATGGTGAAGCGAACAGATTAATCTTGAAGGATTTCTGCTTGAATTGCGGTTTAAACTGTATACATTATGCGAATAAGTCATTCGACTGTTGGTCATAGATCAGTGTTTAATTAACTGATATTCACACATTTTTATTCCAATATAAATGTAACAAATAAAATAAATGCGCCAAGAGTCAAAAGCTCATATAAATTAATGTACCAAAGGCCAATGCTGGCGCGTGGAAAAGTACTGAAAGCATTAGTAACATTTGTGGTTATTGTTAGTTGAGGTTTCGCTTATTATTAAATCAGGATAGTGGAAAATTTCCATCGGGCGCAAAGACAATTTAACGCAAGTAAAATTCCAAGCAAAATAATTTCCGAAGAGGTTTCGTAGAAGTATAGGCATGTATGTGTAGTGTGTGTAATTTTTACTTTGATTGTGGACATCTTAAGTATAATTCATAAGTAATATGTCCATCCTCCGAACCTCAATGTATGTATGTAAGTGTAACAAATATTTTAAGGAATGTTATATCGGTAACTATTATTTTTTGTGGTCTGTACTATGTACCTACGTTATTTCCAAATAGTGATAGCGTTGTGGTATTAATAACAGGTTCATATCCCGAGTACATGAATGATACTTTGAAGTCATACGAGTATCGATGATTCCACTTGTTTAAGATATTGTAAAAAATAGAAAACATTTTCGATTATTAAACCTACTATTAGGAGTGTGGTAATATTTTGTATATCTACGTATACGATAATTACAATACCAAATGAGGGGGAGAGAAAACCGTTGAAAACAGGGTCTTTCCATATCTTGTTTATTCGTAGCAAACCTGAAGCATTGAAGTTTTTAAAGAATAAGTAATTTTCTCAAAGTATTGCCTAATGGTTGAAACTCGTCTTTTCTATATTAGTTCGTTCAGCTCACGATTCAAAATAACTTATGTTTGATGGACTCGTAAACAACGAACAACATAAACATGAGGTTTGACGACCCGCGTGGCGCAGCGGTTACTATACCGGTCTGACACGCAGTGGGTTCGATTTCCGCCCAGACAGGTCTCTAAATGATGAGTTTAGATTCTGTTCTGTTCTGGGTCTAGGTGTTTGTGTATTCGTCTTTGTATGTGTCTATGGCACCCACGACATAGGAGAAAAATAGGATTTTCTCCTATGTCGTAACACTTTCTACACTCATAGAGTGTAGAAAGTGTTATGTGGTAACGATGTCAGATCGACGTTTTTCTTTGAAAAATTACATAATCAGAAGTTAGATGAACGTGAATAATTCGTTATTTTTTTCATAACGTGCTTAGAAAATGTTAGTGTTATAATTTCTATTAATAGTAAGGTTCAAGGTGGTAGAACCATTGTAGTTCGACCAGGAAAACACCACCGCTACACCTACTTTAGCGTGAAGCACTTCTTGCGTAGAAACGCATCTGTGATAGACTTCAGATAGAATCCATGTCAGGTTTGAAGTTGCTTACAGATCTCCCTGGGTGCCAGTGACCGACTACTATAAAGTAGACTGCATGCTCGTTTGTTATTTCAATCAAATAAAAAAGGTAAAATACGAAGAAAACATTAGTTTACACCAAAAAAAAAAAAGAATAAATCTCTACTAAATCGGCATCTTCCAAATCCATTAGGAGCGCTTTGGGCGGAAAACGTTTGCATTCAAAGCTTATTACCAAGAGTTAGGCAATTAGTTAGGCTAATAGCTAATCTGTTTGAGCAACAAGTACAATCTGGTACAAGTCAAGCATGATACTAAATTCACTCTTCCCTTTTACGTGGGAGCTTTATTACTTTTTTCATCCGCTTAAAATTTATTACAACGATACTAAGGGAAAAGGTTTTTGACCCGATATTGGAGTTCCCTTTTCTAAATTACGAGTACTTTTCAAAAGCATCTATGCGATTAGGGTCATCAATGGAGGTATTTACTTTTATGTAACCTTTCATTGTCTCCAATTTCTTTCATTGATACAAGAAAATAAAAACAAAACGATAGGTATAATTATTTCGAATACCTTGCCTTAGGTATAAGTATTTCGAAAACCTTTTTTACCTGTATTAAACTTGAAATTCACAATGAAATTTAACTTACTACTCAACCAAAACAATTAGGCGCACGACAGTTGAAACGTCATTAGACCTAGGGATTTCCCATCCAGATACGAAGTATATAGGTATAGGTATATTCTATTACCTAATACCAAAAGTATGCAGGTATACCGTTATTAAAATACCATACCACCCACCCACCACACCATACACCATAGTGGCGAATTTTCAATAGTCGAGTATTTATTAAAGCACTTTCATGTGTTTAATACATATATTCGCAGACATGGAATATTTTCTTTCTTTTTTATGTGTGTAAGAGACTGATGCCTGTTGCAGCGCACATTCGATTTTCGACTTTGGAGATAGAAGTACTGAGCCCAATACTCTTCTCTTGTTAAACAAAATGCATATTTTGAATGTAAGAGTCCTTTCTCCTCCACGAATAGTCTTTTTCCTACCCATTTTGAGGTTTATTTGGGAATAATAAACTAATTTATTAATGATTTTAAAAACTCAACAATCACTCATTTAACTAATATTATAACGAAATAACATTAAACACGTGCTAGCTAACGTAAACACCTAGACGATATACGACTGCACGACACTAGGGGATGCGCGGGGTAAGAAGCGAGATGCGGGGTATTGAACCACTTTATTTTATGCGCCTAATCGTTTTTATTTATTTATTAAAACTTTATTGACCACAGAAAACAATGGACAAAAGGCGGACTTAATGCTTAATAGCATTTTCTGCCAGTCAACCTTAGGGAAGTGCAGAGAATATTGAAGGCGGTACAAAATAAAAAAAAAAGGAAATTAATATAAAAGATAAGAATACGTAAGAAAGAAAGAGAAAAAAAAGGATATATAAATATGTAGATGAAAAGTAGATATACATAGATACATAAATAGCAGATATATAAATTACTATATATTAACGAAAGAAGTAAGTACTTTGAATGAACATTGAATAAATACAAAGTGATACATTATAATGGCATTAACAATAAATAAGTTTGAGATAGTGAGCACAAACTTTCTTTTTAAAGGAATACTTGGAGCATTTGGAGCACATCCTTCTTAGTTCCTCAGGAAGAGCGTTCCAAAGTCGTGCCGATTGGATCGTGAAAGAATTAGTGAGAAATCCAGAGCGATGAGGAGGAAGAGACCGTTGTGGTCAAGTAATATTTTGTAACATTTTTGTAAAACACCTCTTGCAACTCAGTGCAAACGTTAAAGGTCTATAAGCATTAGTAAGTTAATAATAGAATTGCTTTCGGAACAGAAGCCTAAAGAACCAAACAAAATGTTTTATATACGAAGCATGGCACATAACTTCCGGTTATGTTAAGTAGGCTTTTAACCTGATCAAATGGTTGTGGCTATTCTCTGAGGGTAAGTTCTTCGAAACATTAATTAAACTTTTAACTTCTTACCCGCCGGGGATTTTATGACGTTCAATGAAATTCCTCTTCAGCTATATTCACGAAGCAGCCTCTAAGGTTATTTGTAGGACGCGGGCGAACGCATACATGGGTATTATATAAAATGTACAATTAAGAGTCGTTATAAGCAAGTTTTGTGTACTTATTCGATGGTAACGACTTGATAAAAAAAATAAGTAAAAATTGTACACTGGGCACTATAAGTATCAATTTGGAATATTTAGTTGAATGTACTTACACTTGGGTGTTTGAAATAGTAAATATTTTAACTTAGTGTTTTAATACAGTCAAACCCAGATATGGTTAGTGTTTTATTTTAGAGCTATGTATAGGTATAGTTTGTTTTTTTCCCTTTTTTTTTAGCTTTCTGCGTTTCAAACGTAGGTTAGGTTAGGTTAGGTTAACCTAGGTTAGCTAAACTTCCCCCTCGAAGGGATCTCCACCTTGTCGTGGTGAGGGGGCTCAGTAACCGTGGCTGGGGGCGCCGCGGTGAAGCCAAGAGGGATCCCAGGGAGGGGACGCTCCGAGCGGGCTTGGTTGAGGGCCCGCTCCGGACGCATCCGAGGGGGCTGTAGAGGTCGGTGTTTTCTGGCCTCTGCAGCCAGGAGGGGTCGCGGGAGGAGAGGTGTCTCGGTGTGTCGTTGCCGTGCACCCTATCTCCCGCGACCGAACGGGGGCGCACCGTCAGATGCGTTGGCGGTGGGGCCGCAGAGGAAGAGGAGATGCGGTGTGTCGTTGCCGCCCTCCCTATCCTCTGCGGCCGTTTGGTGGTTTGCGGCGGAACCAAAGAACGGATCCGCCGCTGGGTGTGGGGGTCGATGCCTGTAGGGATGCCTTGCGGGTGTCGGCTTGCCATGCCCACGGCCCCTGGGTGGCGGTCTCGGGGTTGGACCGTCGCCCTACGGATGGGGCCTTGGAGGTAAGGCGCGCCTTTGTGTTTTCTGGCGCGCCTTGCTGTTGGAGGGGAGCTTTATGCTCCACGCGAGGAGGGGCTGCGAGAGCGGCCAGGCACTGGCGGGTTCGCGGATGACTGCGAAAGCTTACCCGTGTTCCCGCCGTACGGTGCGAGGAGAAAACACAGTGGGGGTTTAGCCGGTAAGAGTCCGGCATAACCCAGCTGCCGCCCCGGGTGGCTGGGTATCCATGAGGATTACCCACTTAAAAAAAAAAAAAAAAAAGGTTAGCTAAACTTCTCGTAAAAATATTTCTGCCTCATAATCGGCGTCCATCTGTGTTAACTATTTCTTTAATTATATCTACAAACATGTTTTATTTATCAAAATAAACCATGAAAACCTAAATACAATCTCTCATAGACCTAGATAAGACAATATCAAGATTACTTCTTGTTAGCAACTATAAATACTTTATTTGGTTAATTGTCTTAACAGATAACTTTTTAAAAGTTTATAACAAGTACAATAACTTTGGGTATTTCAAAGTATAAATGAAAGTAAATAAATTCTTATTTATTAACACTTTAGCCTACTTACTTTTCAACAAATAACTTTCCTCTTATATAAGATGAGGGGTTACGCTTGAATTCGGCCGTGTACCTATTTCATGCTAAATTTATACCTTTATTGTGATTTATTTTACCGCAAGCGAGCGAACTACTTGAGCGATGAATTAAATATCTTTGTCCGTAGACACTTATCAGACGGTATATAGAACATCAGAAGTTGTGTATTGTATCAATTTTTTTGAGATCTCTGGAGCAATTCTCTAAAATGCTCAATAATAATTGTTATATTTAAATAAAATTCTTTATTTATTACGCCCTTATATTTAATAGGGGGTTTGAAGAATGGTAGAATCAGTATGGTTGATCGGGGATGTTCCCCATGTATTTCATTTCAGTGGATGGGTGTGATTGCCGGCTGTCTTATACGTGATGTGACCATGTATGTGATCCTGGTGATCACGAGTATCTGTAATCAGCTTTGAGCAGAACCTCTGTTTCACAAAAAAATACATATAAGCAATGACCACTTTCCATAAGGTGACCTGTCCACTTATTTTCTATTTCTCCCACCTTTTTCTCTGATCGCCGGCGCCATAGTTAAAAACTGAGTCGATTGTAATTATATATCAAATATTACAATCCGTCAAGCCGTTTGAGCTGTAGCGTGTGCCAAAGAAATAAACATACATACATCACACGCACGCTAGAAAACATTACCGTCCTCCTCCATGCGACCACACATGCCGTTGTCCTTCCCGGGGTCGCTTCCAGCTCTAACTCTTACCGCCCGCAACCCCGGAATCCCCTTCTAGTAGTCTCTTACGACAGGTAGGGGATACCGTAGCCCTATTCTGGTCCCGGAACTACAGGGACAGTCTAACTTACACCTATTACTATTTAGTTATTAAACACAACGCGCATCAAAACATCACTAATATAGCGCCAGAAAATATTGTAATAGTTGCAATATAGCCAACGTTTTTTTCGCTGTCGTATGGCGACCGTGTAAATGTATATTATAAGACACAAATGATTATATTGTGGTACTGAGATTTTAATATCATATATTTTTTGTACATACAATTGAAGTAGCTGATGAGCATGCAGCTAATGAAGGAACATGCATTCTTGAAGTAAGTGGCCACTGCCATCTATTATCAACTCCAGAAAGGATTAGGGTATTATCTAAGGTTCACCACAGATGCGTTGTTACCGTTAAGGATAAAATTGGAATGAACCAAATAAGTATATCCGGGACATTATATTTATAGGGGTACGTCTTCTTACCACACCTTTTCGATAAAAATAAATGTGTTTAGCGCTATTAGGTAGGTACAATTAGGTAGGAATAGGCATTAGGCATTAGTCAGTCGAACCATGAAGGGTTCTATCACCATAAAAAGTTCAAAATGTATTCAATCTATAATTATGTAGGTTCTCAGATACTCTACACAGATAGATCAAAGGATCTTGTCCTTTATCTTCAAAGCATAAAAAATTGAAGTGATTCGATTCATATTTAAACTCGCTTTAAAGCTTTAGAAGTTGTTCGCATAGATAAACAGTAAAAATTACCATTAATATGTAATGTGCGAAGCCTATTTTCCCGTTTTTAAGATATTGCCGTCTGTGGCTGTGACAAAAAATGAGTATACAAATATCAACATATTCTTCAGTGCAATATCCCTCTTGGGACGTACCAGACAAGATAATGACATTCCCCGCTACGCCTTTCATTTAACATTCTTTTAGGAGGCTAAACTAATAAAGTGGTATTTTCGTATCCAAATACGTAAGGACCCACTAATGTCAACTTTATTCGTATAGGTATAGTAATAAAGTAACTAGAATAAAGGACTTTTGTGTAATAAAAACAAGCCTAAAGTAACGTAGCTTCTACAGCTGACAGGCTTAGGTATCCAATCAACTTGTCCTGTTGTGAACAGGTCCTACTTATAGTGTACAGTCACTATAAGCAGTTGCGTCATTTTGCCTGTATTCGATTTCAATTTCTTTTATCTAACGTACATAACTAGTTGAAATTCTTTTATATTTTTTAATCAGATTGAAGTCGACCTGAATACGGCAGTTAACTGCTGGATTCAGATGACTCAGGACCGGTAGAAGTGGCACAGATTAGGAGAGGCCTATGTTCAGCAGTGGATTTTCAAGAGCTGATGGATAAATTAATGTATGAATATGATTGAAGTAGGAAAAGAGGACGCAAGCCACTTAATAGTAAGTGGCTACTGCAGCATATAAACAACTGTAAGCAACTTCATACAAAACAGGGGTGCTATCTGAAGTCAATCACATTATGCGTTGCTACTATCGAGAGCTAAGGTTGCCTTGCGTGTAAGTGAGCTGACAACTATGCATCGCTTTACGTATGAAATAGGTGTGCCCGCCAGTTAAACCATACTCGTACGAGTATTATCACCTTCTCGTCAACCCATTATTGACCCACTGCTGGGCACGGGTCTTCTCTCAAAATGAGAGAGTTCATATGTGGCCATAGTCCACTTGAATTGGTGGACAATTAGAACTACCTTAGAAAGTTAATTTGCTGTTATATTAATCAAAATATAATAATCCGTTCCTACAATCTTACCGTCATTAATCGGCCATTATACCATTTAAAGACTGCGTGCGTAAGTGAGAATTGATAAATTTTACGTATCTTTAAAAACATTGTTACTCATACGTATAATATATGTTTCATTTTGTAAGATAAAGTGGTTATTTTCCAGTTACATTCGCATGTGAGCTTATTTACATTAAAATGTTACTTTGTCGCCAGGGTCACGCTAGGCAACTGTATGGGACTGGGCAAGCGGCCGTACAGTCCACCATGGTGGGGACAGCTGGCTTGGTTCGTCGTGTTTGCTACCATGCTTCTTCTAGCTGTCCTGGGGAATACACTGGTCATATGGATTGTATTAGGTGAGTTCTTAAAACACGGTGGTATCATGCGTCTACCACGAGATTAAGTGAGAAAATTTATTTATTTTTAAGTTTATTTCTTTTACATCACAAATGAGATCGCATTCATCTGGTAAATGAATACTGCTTGGACAAGTGTACATCCGTAACCTATCCCAAGCAGGTTCACCTATAAAAGGTAGAATAATCAGAAAAAGTTCACACACCGGGGTTGTACTACCGCTGCATATATTTCTGTTAACAAGTCCTGCGTTACAAAGGTATGAATGTTGACTGGCGTATGGATACATAACAGTGACTTTTGGGGACTCATATGATCACTTCATATTAAAAGGTGACCATCTCAGCCCTCTGGAGTGTTTACACATCTGTGATACACTTCAGGTTCCCCTGTTTTAAATGCGTTTACATACGTTTTACATGCATGCTCATTCGCCACTTCTTATAAAAATATATCATATATGCGTGCTACAAGTACAGTATTAGAATAAATTTACCTATGTTCAAAATTTCTGACCTTAGCTGTCAATCCTAATTATCTTCTGAATTCTTAAGGTGACTTTCATTAAGAAATCATGTAGTTTAGAATTAGATAATTACATCAATAATATTTTAATAAGGTTACGAGTATGTCTTTTGAATATTATTATATTTTTTTTATCATTGAGAAGTACATATGATACTTCTCAATGTTAAGAGAGATTTTTTATTGCAACAAAATTTAAAGTTCTATATAAACTATTATATACCCAAATCCAATGGGTATTATGGACATACAGAGGGTGGCCAAATAATTAGGAACAGTACACAGATTTTAGTATTTTCTACATTAACTAGTATTACGAAACAAAATATTAGTTGCAGGACTGATTTTTTCTTGTATGAACATGGTATGAAGATATTAAATACAGTAAGTTTTACGTTTAAAACTTTTCTTTTTTAAATTAGTATATAAATCAACCAGATATTGATAAAAGTAAGGTTTAATATTTTATAGTGCCACTCTATGACGAATTTAGGCTTTTATGCATCAAGGCAAGCTGACTATGCATAATTTAGTGTAATGCTTGAGTTCAGAGCTCTAATGCCACACTTTAACGAGGGTTTCGATGAATTGGCGATTGGTGGTGATCACTTCTTTTGTAATAGCTCTTTTGGGATGCACCCATATGTTCTCTATACGGTTCATGTCTGATCTGTTCTCTGGCCATGCCAAATGGATGTTTTTTTATCAGCTAGTAATGCATAAACCCTCCTGGCATTGTAACAAAGTGCAGACTCCCTAAATATGTATTTGCCATCTGCAGAGAATCAATATTTGAGCCGAGCTGTTGTTGATTTTCTAGGGCATGCTTGCATTGATCTTGTTTCATGGTCCCATGTGTCCAAGTGTTCAGATGTATAATGGTCAGGACCTGCACATCTTTTGCAGAGATTACAATGACTCTATCAGAGTGTTTAACTTTTTCAATTACGAAGTCTAGGTGGAATTACTGCCCAGGGCGTCTACGTACGAATAAACATTTATCATCCAAAATTGATAACCCTAAAACGTCGGAGAAGCATGTACCTGTAATGTATTATACCTACTATAAAAATGTTATTGACATATCCCTGGTTAGAATATTGTATTTCCTTGACTCCAGTCAACAGTAGTCGTAGATCTATGATCTCTAGCCCAACGTAATCTCTTATGCCTGATGGCGTTGGTAAGACATGTTTTTTTGTCCGACTAACTTCCTCCCGATTATCCTTTCAGAAGCCAGAAAAATTAAAAAAATCACAAATCATAAAATCAAAAATCATTGAAACATTTTTAAAGGAAATCAGACTTATATAGACAATTTTCATTTAAATGTCGTACTTTTATTTTATTAATTCGATTAATTTAATGAAAGATATAAGATTCAATCCAAGTTTAACCTATGGCCTGAAAGCAAGAAAGATATATTACTTGGACTTCTGCCATTTATTGGAGATCAATTGAAGATGACACGAATTTATGAGGAACTTTGGAATGGCGATTCTGTAATGGTAATCTTCGAAGTAAATCGATCCACTTCGCTGCGGTTTATTATAAGCGTGATAAATATTAAAGTACGGGTATCAAAAATCATATGGTTCTAATTTTTTTGTAAAACTATAATAAAAATATATATTTGAAGTTATGCATGGTTACCAATCTTCGTCATATTTACACACGCTCATACGAATATAACCATTCATACTAAAATAAATATAGCGAATTTATTAGGGTGGATCAATTTCAAAATTATCGAAAAACATTTTTTTATCTTATCAAAATCGCAAATTATAAGTAGTTCATCTTTATGGTCTCATTTCTATTAGATTTGCAAGCAATTCTAAAACAGTTCGCTTATCTGATCTTTCTAAGGAATCTGTTATGAAAGCAATTTATATATGTAATCATCTCCATATTGCATTTCTCATTTATAGTATTCGTGTAATATTCGTGCATTAAGTTGATTATTTTTGTTTTAGCTCATCGCCGCATGAGGACAGTGACCAACTGTTTTCTCGTGAACCTAGCAGTGGCGGATCTCCTCATGGCCACCCTCAACGGTGCTCCGAACTTCGTGTTCTTAGTCACCGCACATTGGCCCTTTGGCGCCATAACCTGTACTGCAAGTAACTTCACCGCGAGCCTCACTGTTTCTGCAGGAGTGTTCACTCTTGTTGCCATCACGGTTGATAGGTAAAGTATTCGTAAAATATTATTTGTATTATTATTAGGTACATTGTAGGTAGGTAGGTAGGTAGAAAGAAAACTTAAGGGTTGACGTGACCGCCATGCTGTGACGTAGTCATAAATGTGCGATATTTATCCGTGACTGTAGATTATTAAAAATATTAAGCGAAAAATATTAAATAATAATTATTAAATCTATTAGTATTATAAAATGTCTCGTCATCTATTACTTAAAATAATCTATTAAATAATTACTTATTTTCTTTTTTCATTTTGATAATTCAGTTTAATCATATACTATAACGCCATCTATTCTTTGTGATCATAAACTTTGTAATCAACCTCGTTATTTCAATTAAATCAGTTGTTGAAATACTGTCGAAAATTTCCAACAAGTTTCATTAGTTTGCGTCAGAATAGTATTTAAAAAGGAGTTGGACTGAGCACTTGATATTTTGCTATAATATTAGGTATTGAAATACTGCAATTAAAGTCAAAAACAATTAGTGGCTCATCATATAAAAAACATATAATACATTATTTAGTAAATATGTTAGATGTTTGTAAATATTTTGAAAAAAAAACGCTGGGACACCCGTAAACAAGTGTACAAGGTAACTATAGTGTATACCCCAATAAACATTGCATTAAACTCAACGAAATTCTCATAAATACATACAAGATACGGAAATCGAATTTCCTTTTGCCATTTGCCTCGTGTAATCATTTTGCGATTCCACAAGTGAAAAAGGTACCTGCTATACTCTTAGCGAGCAATACTTAGCCTTAGGTCAATAGTCTTCTAAGCATATTGGTCAAGACATTTATCAGCTGCATTAATTATTTAGCACCTACAATATACCTTGTCTTGACAAGGAAGAAAAGTTTAATAATGGAAATATGTAAAAGTTATCGGGCGTCTCGTAGTTCAAAGGCGACGGCGCCGGCGAAAGGTTCTTTCTCGTTCTGTAGATGAATATCAATTTATTCGTTATCATTTACGACAGTGACGAGTATGTGATCGTAATGCGCCGACCATCATTAGTAACTAGACACTCACACTATAGTCCGTTCGCGTTAAGAATGCAGTAAGTCATCATAGTCTGTCATCCTAGCCCCGCCCCCTAACCAATCAAATCTTTCGTAATTAGAAAGTCTAGGTCACAGTGATCAATCCAACGAATACCTTCGAACGCAACGATTGTGTCCTGTAATTTTTGTGTAACTATTTAAAAAAAATGAATACCTCACCTATTTTTAAAAATAAAAGTGGTTCGGTGATACATAGCGGAGAAAGAAAAGTAATTTACAACGTGTTTAAGTACTTTAAACAATGCGATTTAAATACGAAAATGGACGTTTTAGTACAAAAAACAGCAACAGCATGCGGTGTGTCCAAGCGAACAATTTATAATATTCTTAGAGAACATAAAGAAACCAACACACTGAAATCTCCAGTGAAAAAAAGAGCCCGCCTTTCATTGATTGATAAATTTGATGAATTAGACAAATGTGGTGTACGGAGAAAAGTACATTCAATATATTTAAATAATGACTACCCGACATTAAATAAAATGATGACGCTTTGTGAGACTGATGAGGATATTCCCACCTTTAAACGGACCACACTTGATAAAATACTGCATGAACTGGGATTTCAATTTAATAAGCAGGATAGTAGATCCTTATTAATGGAAAGAGAGGATATTGTTTTATGGCGGCGTAAATATCAATAATAATAATATAATAATAATAATAATATCTACTCTTAGCACTTGTAGTTTCTGAGATTTCGTGATGAGTGAGTGACCTTTCGCTTTTATATAATATAAAGAAGATAGAAGATAAAGACATTTCATTTCACTATTACCTTTGGTTAATTTTTATATAATATTTTATATGTCAATTAAACTTAATTTTAAAACATAATTTGTTTGTATTATGTACACCACGGTGAATACATCTTTACTTACTGCATTCTTATCGCGAACGAACTATAGTAGCAATTGTCTTCCAACCAACATCAGATATCCACCTCGAAGTTACCTAGTTAATAGTCTTTAAGTCCCTTATTAATAAAATACAATGTTCCTTCAGTCCTTTAAAATATGCTCGTTATTCGCTTTTAGCCGAAAGAAACCACTAAGAAAATCATGCACCATCTGTTTTGATACCAGATGTGGATAAGCTGCGATTAATTCAACACCCCTCTTCCTTGAATGGGACATTTAACGTTTCTATACTTACTTTAATGACTATCGTGCTACTGGTGCTGGTGTAAAGTGCTTACAGATAAGCACTTCTAATGTTTAAAACAAAAAAAAATCAAACTAACCTGCTGACTACTGACACTAAAAGACGTTAGAACATTGTAGTTACACTACGGAGGCACCACTGCCACACCTATTTCTGCGTAACCTAGGAAGATGCTATCTGTAGCGTTTCAACTTAATCGGCCAACTTTAGTTAAGAGTAAACTTATAGAGCATCATAAGCAAGCCAATGCATGCCTTCATCAATGCATGAATCGGTAAAAAGCTCATTATTATTAAAAACGCCTTAATTGCCAATTGGAAATCTGAAAAAACAGTTTAACCCGATTAAAAAAAACCCTCATGTCACTGAATTTCTGTTTACGATTTAAGAATTCCTTTTTGACTCCTAATGGCATTAGGAATAATGATTAGTTATCACTGTTCTTTGCTTGAGCGGAATGGATTAGGTCTTAGAAACATATCTACTGCTGAACATAATCGTCCACCGTTTTGACAATAGTCAAAAAATAATTTGAACTACAAACAAAGCTAAATACTAAGTTTCATTGAAATTGCATCAGATTTGGCGCATTTCCGAAAAAAAAATCCACTCCTATATTACCTTCTTAGGGTTTTATTTTCCAAACATCGTGTAACAGATTATACGTTATATCTAAACAGGTAAATACTCAATTACATTACAAATTGGCGAAGTTTCATACGACTCCCCATTTTTACCCCTAAGAGGGGCGAATTTCCAAAAATCATTTCTTAGTGTTCATCTTCACTATAAAAAGAAACATGGGGCAAAATTTCAACTTTCTTACAACAATAGTTTGTCCTGTGCGTTGTCGGATCAGTGTTTAAGTCAGTTTTATTTTTTATATATAAATATTATTGTAGATTTAAAACTCTGGATCATATGAATCCTTACAGCGTCTTCAGTCGCAAAGAAAGACTTAAAAGCAGGTAGGTATTCCCGGAATAATCTTCGTAAAGTGAACCCTTATGTGTGTTATTTCATTGTTACATTTCAAAGCTAAAACGCTTATGAATAATCTAGTGCTCATACAACTTTATATAATTGGATATCACACTTCTTGAGGTTTATGTAGATTGTCATATTTAAGTGCATGATTTATTTATTTATTTATTTAAATAAGGTTTACCAACGCAGAAAACACAATAACAATTTAATACAATTTAACATAGTATGAAATACATCGTGTCTCCGCAATTACAGGTAAGCTCAGCATACATAATGAGCAGACGGCAGACGCCCTAAAATAAACAGTAAACTTTAAATTAAAATATTAAAATATTATTTAAAACAATTAATGAATTAATAAAAAATACAACAATTCATTGAAATTAAAATTACATTGTACATCAAACAAAATTAATTAAATCATCATAATTTATAAAATGTAAAATTTAAATATTCAATTATAAAATACAATTTAAAAATGTAATAATAATATAATGCAATTAAATAAAATGAAACAATAACAACATGATGTTATATCGGTACTAATTTTAGTGACATTAAATATGATTTAAAATAAAATGATAAAAGATATGGTTTAAAATTTGACCTTACAATACTGGATTATCTTTTTGTTTATTTTTTGTTTTCCGAACTTTCATTTGTTTTTTATGTGAACAAAATATTTCGAGAAAATCAGTCTGAAAGCTTTATATAAAAATCTCGGAGTTATAATATGAAGTCTACAAATGCGCAGTGGACCACCTTTATGATTACGGGTGAAGAAATGTCATCCAGCTAAAAGTAATTCTTTTTTAGTGGAAGATGACTACGTATTTACGACTTTCATAGTATTTTTTGAGACCCCGAACGACGAACTGTATCAGACGTATAAGGGGCTGAATTGCTTGATTTACACGCTTCCGCCAAATTGATCACGTGCTAAGAATCCAGGTGACCAGAATATCTTAGCACCTGCTTAAGACATTCAGAAACCCAGAGAAATTGAAGCACACATATATTATCTCATATGATTTCGTGAACAATTTTGTCTAATATTTGTTCGAGGGAGAAAGCCTTCTTCTTGCTAGTTAATAACTTATTTTATTCTTTTTCTATTTAAAATAGATCTTAATTAGATTTGATATCATTTATTATTTTTATACAATTTCATTTGCTATTAATTCGGCTCAAAATGTCTAATTATGTAAATTATTGAACTTATGGAAGGTATAAAGCTCAATCAATACGTAAAGTAGATGAACGGGGCACTCTGAAATAGGAAGAACACATTGTATCAGGAAATTCTTCCGCGCTTATCTCGTATATTGAACGATACAAATGAAACTTCGTGTTCCTTAAAATGCACAAATCTTTTACAATGTCAGCATACGGTATACTTTATTTTGTTACCTTGAAAGAACACTGAAGCGCTTCACACTCTCATTAGGCCGAAAGACTCCAACTCCAAAGTAGATTAGCAAAATTCCTGGTGCGTGCCTGGGTTCCAACTCTTGATTGAGAAGCCGTGTTTCAACCGTAAGCTATTATTATTACTCGTCCCTGCAGTTCCGGGATAACAGTAAGACTAAGGTATCTCCTACTTATCGTAAAAGACGACTAAAAGAGGGCTTTCGAGGTTGCGGGGGTTGGTGGAGCTCGAACCGTCCAGCCAGGCAACCACGGGAAGGACTGTGGCATATGTGGAGATTATGGAGTCCTATTCGCAGCGCCGAGAATGGCCACCGAGGCAGGTTAGTGCGGTAAGAATGCCCCTTAACCAGGCGTCGCTCTCAAGCAATGACGGGAACCTATTCAAGGTTCTCCCGCGAAACCAAATAAGCTATCACTGCTCAGATGCCAAGAATGCCTATATTATAATCCTTAGGCATCGTTATTATGATCGGCTTTTAAGAGAGCTCGTATTTCAGATTCATTGATATTTCATGATCAATACCAAACAATGTCATGTGATTAGCATTCACACGCGCTGTCTATTTATATACGCCAATTAAGTATATGTAGGAAAACGTGGTACCGGCTATAAATAAATCCATCCATCCATCAGCCCTTTGATGTCCACTGCTGGACATAGGCCTCCCCTAAATGGCGCCACTCCAACCGGTCCTGTGCCCTCTGAATCCAACGGTTTCCCGCTGTCTTCTTCAGGTCATCGGTCCACCTGGTAGGGGGGCGACCTGTACTCCTTTTGCCTAAACGTGGTCGCCACTCGAGGACCTTTCTTCCCCATCGGTTATCGGTCCTTCGAGCGATATGGCCGGCCCACTGCCACTTCAGCTTGCTGATTTTGAGAGCTATGTCGGTAACCTACGGAATCTACGGATTTCATCGTTACGAATCATGTCTCGTAGCGAAATTCCGAGCATAGCCCTCTCCATAGCACGCTGGGCGACTCTGAGCCTTCGAATGAGGCCTTTAGTGAAGGACCACGTTTCGGCGCCATAGGTTATCACTGGCAACACACATTGCTCGAACAATTTCGACTTCAGGCACTGAGGAATTGTGGACGAAAAGATACTACGAAATTTCCCGAACGCAGCCCAGCCGAGTTGGATTCTTCGAGTGACCTCCCTCTCAAAGTTGGACTTACCCATCCGGATCGTTTGTCCCAGGTAAATGTACTCGTCGACAACTTCGAGAGGAGTGCCGTCAACAACTACCGGTACGGGTGTGACATGGACATTAGACATGATTTTCGTCTTGTCCATATTCATCTTAAGACCCACCCGTTGTGAGGCACTGTCCAGTTATTGCACTGTAAGTAATTATTATGGAATGTACTTGTAACTTTACAAAACTCTACATTGTTTATAACCCATTATAGACCTATTATACCCATTATAGTTTCTTAAGAAGTTTAACAGTTTATCGTCGGTTTATAGTCCTAAATATAGTCTTTATTTTCCTTTAGATACGTGGCAATAGTGAGGCCTCTTCAACACAGGTTGAGCCGTCGCGTGGCGCGGGCTGTCCTGTTCACCGTGTGGTGCGCAAGCGCGCTACTTGCGTTGCCTAGCTTACTCTACTCAGACACGTACAAGAAAAAGTAAGTACCTTGTTCCTACTATAACTTTAACACTATAATGGACCTCTTCCATTAAAATAAAACAACAGACTCTCGTAGTATTATGAAGAGCGACATTCTGTATTAATTTTTACATGCAATGTCTGATTTTCGAGTAATATGGATGATTATAATAATTAAAAAAACGTTATATCAACATAACAATTTCAAGTAATTAAGAAAACACTACATCTGCATTTTCAGTATTGTAATTTGGTATTCAAAATTAGAAACGCTAGATGCATATAATTACAGTAATTCGGTACCTACTGAGTGCTATTAGCACATAATTCTGTGCTTTTTAAACAATCTCCTTTGTATTCGAAGTTACTGAACGCTACCAAGGTATAATCACTACATAGTATAAAACAAAGTCGCTTCGTGCTGTCTGTCCCTATGTATCCTTAGATCTTTAAAACTATGCTACGTAATTTAATGCAGTTTTTTTTAATGATAGAGTGATTCAATAGGAAGGTTTCTATTGATAATACATTAATAATATAGTGGAGAAACGCAGATAATTTTAGATATTTGACTTTTAGGCGGGACAAAGTTCGTTGGGTCAGCTAGTTAAATATATAAATATCATAGTTACACCCCTTTTTAAATTGTTTTATTGAGTCAATTTATTTTTAATCTAACTTAACTCACCTAATAACAGGATGAAGCCAATTCAATTTTACTTACAATTGTGATTTTATTCAACATAAAAATACAGGAAAATATCTGGGGCAATCAACAATTACGAAATGGAACAAAATTGGCAACTTTACTTTTAATAACACATTCTTAAGAGTTTCTTAAAATGTTTGTACCTGGTACTTCACAAGCAAGCTTAAAGTTAAATTTAGAATGTGTTTAGTAGAACAGAAAATAACTCAATATAGTTTTAATACTAGTTATTATTATTTTTTAATGTACTACATAATTTAATTTCACACGGGTAAATAGTTCGATTGTTTAGTTGTCTTATGCTGTTAGCTCTTATTCGATTTTTTTTATTCGAGTTCTAGTGTTAGCTCTTCACAATTTAACTAGTTTCACCGTTTTTGGTGGCCTGCTTAAGGTTTGTAAGAGACGAGAGACGGACAGTGGGACAGACGGACAGCATAGTCTCGTCAAGTCAAGTCTCGTCAAGTTTTGGAAGAATACACCTTAAATACTCTTACTTAAATAGTTTTTTTTCATATATATTATAAGAAAACATTGAAAGCAGAATAACTGTTATGCTTAAAATATTTAATTTTGTATTAAAATTAATGATTGCATTATGCATGAAAATTACGGTTAAATTTTCATACAATGTTACGTAAACAGAACGTGCACAGAAATATTGTTCAGATCTGTAGGTGCAAAATCCCAAAGATCAAACAATAAACTTAATTTTTATTTGCATGAGATGACCTTAAAAGCAGCCTAAGGTTTTTTTTTATTCAAATTGTGTAAATGACCCTACTCTACCAACCTATCCTATACAACTTTACCAGGTTTCGAGCCTAAAACTTTGAAAGAAAAAGATGACAACGGATTGGACTGAAAACGGTGGTTTTGTTTCCCTTTCACGGTTTCTTAGGCTTTAAGCCATGATACAGCGAAAGCAGGGCGCGAACAGTTGCGGACGCAGCGATTGCCGGAAATTTAAGGCAAAATGGTAGCTATTATTTGTATCTCCCATTTCTAGCTACGGCTAGATAGTGAGAGTGAGTAATACCCCTGGTTTTGCTCTGATTGGCATATCCATTGTCCAAACTTATGATAAAACAAAGTGCCATAAGTTGTCTGTCTGTATGTGATTTTTTTCTCAAAATGTAATGAAAGGATTTCTGTACAGTTTTTACTAAAAGATAGTGTTATTCTTGAGGAAAGTTTAAATAATAATAAATTATGGTTTTATATAAATCTTCAACAGTAATTGCTCCGTTTCAGTCAGAAATGTAACAATTACTGTAGAAGAGGTCGCGAGGTGGTAAAAAAACTCGGTGCCGAGAGCATTACTCGGACCAAACAAGGACAAAAGCTCTTAGCACCGAGTGACATTAAAGTAATGTGCTACAGAATTGTAGATCTGCAAAAATGCTACGAATATGTCCCCAATGGAATATCTATATCTCTTATGGTTAATTTACAATAATTACTTTCGTGTTCCAAATTTCAACTAAAAATAATACGTTATTTTCGAGACTGTTTTCTTCAGTTTATTATTAATCCTTATCTAAATAAATGCATTCGTTAGCTTCGCAATTGAATATAGATCTAAATTGCCTTTAGAATATATTAGAGATTTAAAATTATGCGCCACCAAATAAATATTGCCTCCGTGAGCCAACGCTCTTTCCATGATATGCCGGGCCGGTGTCCGTTTCAAGCCTATTGTCAAAGGGAGCCCCTCACCTATAGTCCAGTCCGTTGCGTTTTGCACGTAAGTATGCTGGATGAAATTGAACAAAGTGAAATATAGAAATGTCTATTACTTTTCTCAGTCCCCCAAACTATATTTTTGCAAATATCTATATTGTTAGCAATCAGAAGTACTAAACGATTTAAGAAATAATATTTGTCAACAAAACAATACACTACAATAACGGCAATAGGAATCTGAACTATTTAATCATTAAATAATTATATGTCTAATTGGATTCGGGCAGAGTAACAAACTAATGGAACAATATCTTAATGATCTCATTGTCTGTACAACAGCTGCATATCTGTTTTTATAGGCGTCAGATGGCCTAATGACATTTTTCATTGGAGGATATCTAACAATATATCTATCTTTTATTTTTCATTAGGTATATATATGTATGAAGCAGTGATAGCCAAATGGTTGAAACTTGCACTCTCAATCGGGAGGTCCGATTTATGTGCGTATTAGAAATTAATTACCAGTACTTTTCGGTGAAGGAAAACATCGCGAGGAAACCCACACACCCGAGAGTTCTTGAAAAAAAACTTCTCGTAGGTGTGTGAAGTCCACCCATTCGCACTTGGCCAGCGCGGTGGACTATGGCGTAAAACTCCCTCATTCTGAGAAGACCCGTGCCCGGCAGTGGGACAATAATGGGTTGACGAGAGAGATATGTATGTATGTATTAGCTAACGTGAAAAAATGTACGCGCAATAATGCTATCAAATATTCCTTTGTTACGTCAAACAATAAGCCGCGTGGATCAGACAACCAAACGCAATAATTGCTTTACAGCATTAATTGATACCTTCTGAATTATTTGATACAAGCTTTTATACCTGTATATATACAAGTGATATATTTATTTGCTTATAAATTTGTTAATGTACAAAAAGGCAGATTTAATGACTGATGGCATTCTCTGCCCGTCAACACTAGGAGAATGCAAGGAATTGATAAAGACAAGGTAAGACAACTGTTAAATTATAATAAGAAAACAGCACATAGTAATAAAATAAATCACACAAACTTTTACATGAGGCGATCATCATAGTCCTCGGGAGTAGCAACGCATCTGTGATTGGCTTCAGATGGAACCCATGTTCTGTATGTAGTTGATTACAGATGTCCATGGGTGGCAGTGACCACTTACCATCAGGTGGACTGCATGCTCGTTTGCTACCTTAGTCTGATAAAAAAAAACGACACACCGAGACACCTATCCTCCCGCGACCCCTCCTGGCTGCAGAGGCCAGAAAACACCGACCTCCACAGACCCCTCGGATGCATCCGGAGCGGGCCCTCAGCAAAGCCCGCTCGGAGCGTCCCCTCCCTGGGATCCCTCTTGGCTTCACCGCGGCGCTCCCAAGCCACGGTAACTGAGCACCCTCACCACGACAAGGTGGAGATCCCTTCGAGGGGGAAAATGTGGAACGCTTTACGATTTTGCGTGTCATCCTTGCGCAGGGGCCATGCTAATATTCTCTGTATCGTTCCAATTTTAGTATATGTACTGCCGAAGCAAGTACAAGTAAGGTATTATTGCATTTAATTATCTTCCATTGAAGAGAATATATGCAGTGCAATTTATTCCTAATTGTTAGGTTCATACCAGATGTATTATATATTTCTGGCTAGAGATGTATTATATATCCATCTATTACCAGATACCTACGTAAAATACGAGTAGCAGCAATAAGGGAATCGGTCAAGGTATAATATAAGTTGAAAAGTTTGTAAGTGCTACATTATTATAGTAAGATTAAATTAAGCTTTATTGTTTACACAGTACTCGTTCCAATGAACTAGATAATGAGTGTTGTAGTTGTTAAATGTTCATTTGTCACTTTTATATCAAATAAAACACTTCCGTCTTCATATAAACAACTTGTTTTCGACGCTCACTCGAGCAAATTGAAAAAAAAACAACTCAATATAGAGTTGTACAATTTATTACAATAGTCGCACAAAGGCAATATATATAACCGCAGTGATATTTATTTTAACTTTCAGGAAATTAATATTATTGTAAATTCTGGTCAATATGACTCGGCGTCATCGTCCTAGTAATTTTTTTACCGTCGTTTGCGCCGGGTTAAAAATATTGATATAGACAATTTTATTTCCTCTAAATTTATGTTATAAGCTTTCATATAATTGTTTTTGTTACAGGTATATAAATGGTGAACGAGAAATATGTTTCATCAAGTGGCCAGACGGCAGCTACCCGACATCGAAGACAGATTATTGGTAAGTCTTACCAGTTTATATGTAGCTATATATGTTCAAAAACATTTATAACTTTCATTACTGTCGAATGATATACGAATAAAGACTAAAAATACACAAATATTATTGAAAACTTTCACATTTATAATATAAATATTATAAAAAAGTTAAATCTAACAACACAAAAATACAAAAAATATACTTATATAAAAAAAACAAACGAAATAAACCAAGGTCGGGAATTGCATGAACGACTGCTAGTAAAAAGAAGTACTTTATCAGGATCTAATGTAACTTGTGGACTACACAAAACTGATACAACCTACAAGCCTACTAATATTTTCTAGACACTACAAATGGTAGCGTGGACCGAATTTCAGCTAATTTGCTACAATTTGCAGCAAAATTCGTGGCTTTGTAATTTTGGATATAAACATATGTTTTTAACGCCTAATGCTGAAAGTTACTGTAACAAGCGAATGAAACATGAAATCAATGTTCCAAGACTTCGGGTAAAATGTATTAGAGTAGCGTTACCGAATTCTTGTAGAGTTCCATGGCCAGATATGAGAGCAACGGCGGTGGCGAGTGGAAAAAAAACGGTTTTAACTACTAATAATACCTCAGGTGTGATCTTAGCTCCTCAAAGTTAACGAGTATTATATCTCAATTATCCCTTAATATCATCAAGGATACCCAAAGAACCTATATATAAATTAGGAGTTCCCTTTATTCTACCCAAAAGGGTCTGACGTGTAATAATATATCATTTATAAATGTTAAATATAGAATAGAGATTTGGAGCATTCTTTGTTCCTATAGAACAAGATTATTCATATAAGTAAGATGAAATAAACGTAAAAGTAACCGAATGAAAATCACGAAAAATGTTTCGATTATATAACATTATTGTATAATTCAATCCTTTGTGGAGAGAATAAACAGAAATGTTATCCAAGTCGTTTGTATGAAAATTCGTCCTAACAAGCATTTCAAATGTTTTTGTTTTATGAAAATACATAAAGTGATGGAATAAAAAAGGCGGCAAACAAATTAAAAGCGCTCGTTTTTGCCGAGGAATAAGTCTTTTCATATTTGGGATTGGAAAGGGATACTGGCGTCACGTGCGCGCCACGAGATGTTTTATTACGAGATATATGATACAATGCGAGAACTCGTGCTTGTCCTTTATATACCTAAAGTACTTATAATAACGATGAAAGGGCAGTGTCACGAAAATTACATTACAAAAAAATTAGATTTTTGTGACAAATTTTATATTACTTACTGTTAGTTAGTTCGTAAATACGTAACGGTCAAATAGTAACTAATTGGCTCCAACCGTTTAAGCTGTAATATTGTATACGCGTTTGAATGACATAAAATATGCATGCTAAGTAACATCGTTGATCAATATGGCGGACCTATTTTAGAGATACTCGTAATATGAATGGAAATAAACGGATTATTTGCGGAGAATACGAAAAATAAATATGTTTCCAAAACATTTTAATATACCTTTTTCATTGCAGTTACAATTTAGTGTTCCTGGGCGTGACATACGTGGCACCCATGTCTGTGATGGTGTGGGCTTACGCTCGCATGAGCGCAGCACTCCGTGGACGAGCTATTGGCGAATGCACTCATCATCAGATGCAAGTTGTACGAGCGAAGCGGAAGGTAGGGAAGTTATTCATATTTAGTGTTATAACTGCAATAGCATATATATATAACAAAGATTTTATGGTATGAAAAGTATGACATAATCAGCCATCTAAGACCAAATAACTTGATCTCCTAAAATAAATTAATAATTATTACCTTCTAACTATGGGACAAATTTCCAGAGAAACGTCTTTTTAACCTTTAAAAACTATCAAGGAGCTACCGAGAATAAATGACTGCGTTCTGGTTTCTGTCTGTAGCCAATTTTGTTCGGATGTCTAATACACGACTGGAAATTCGAGTAAAATTGGAGAAGTGAAGTTGATATTCTCTCCTACACGTGTTGCTTGTCATTTTATATTGTCACTAACCTGTAATTTGGATATGTAGTTAGGACGTTGTTAGTCGTAGGGTTAATATAAATTAATTTGATCTCTATTAATAGTTAGCAGCTCCTCAACTTGAACACAGTGTCTTTAAGTCACGTTCATTCACTGGTAACAGGGAAACAGTTTCGTTATTTTTCTTAATCGTAGTTCTGTTATTTTTAATAGTAGATACTGTCAGATGTATCACCACCATACGCCATGCATGCCTAAAAGTGGACATGTTAGTATACAATCAAAATGTTTGTATTTTGGAAATTTTCTCCTATTTTACGTTCAACGGGATTATTCAAATTAGATAACTTTTGCATCTATATGAAAATTGAAAGTCTGATCAAATTTTAAAAGCACTACGGCCAAATTGAAACTAGGGATTGGGTTTGGCCGAGATTTTGAGAAAATGCTGTTTCGTTGAAAATTTCATTTAGATTCTAGCAAAACTGACTTTCGGTGTGATACAAACTTTAGTACTTAATCTATCAATCCCAAAAAAAAAACTCTTAAATAATTTTCACCGTAGTACAGTTAAATAAAGTCAAATACTAATTTAAATTTCATCCAACATCGAACATCACATACGACACATCAAACGTATAAACGAGGTCGTGCTTACCCAACAGATTTACGTAAATCATACGGAGTGGAAAAGCGATCACTCCCCTTAGGATTTCGTTTAAGATATATCGAAATGACAATAACACCTAAGAAGGGTGAAAATATTTTTAAAATCCTCGATATTCCATAATTGAGCATTTCCAGCAAAACAGGAGCTCTGTGCAACTCGTCGAAAGTTGTATAGAACTTGTCGAATCTCTAAATGTCTGCTGTTATTTCCTTCGTCGTCGATCGACATGATAAAGTTCATTCATTCATTAACCACGACTTCGACGTATCGTGAAGGTTTTGGAAAGTATATATTTTACACTGACGATTTTGATAACGTTTATGACGTGAGGCTAGTCAAAATAGAGTTAAATTTAAAATTTAAGGTTACTTAACTATTTTAGTGTGTATGCATAATTTTATTTCCGACAAGTGCTGTCTTCCACGTATCGTAAAGGTTTTTGAAAGTCTATATATTATACTATACGATTTTAATATCGTTTATGACTTGCGACTAGTCAAAATAGAGTTGATTTAAAATTGATGTTTTTTTTTTTATATATATATATATACCTTAAAACCAAAATATCCCGGCTATTTCTGTAATTAGCCAATAGCAATAACCTTCCTGCTCTCAAAGGTAAAAAAGCGTGTAATTAATTCACAGCTCTTGAGTTACCTCGACATCCACCAGCTGATAAGCGATCACCAATTATGGTTTTCACAAAGGCCGTTCAGCTGACGATCTTCTGATTCGCTCTCACACACCGTTTGGCGTATCATCAGGGAAGCCATTAAGAGCAACGGGGAGGCAGTGGCTAGTGAACCTTGATATTGCTAAGGCTTCCAACGGGGTCTGGCACGGGGCCCGTCTCGCGAAGCTTCCACTTATTGTTTCCTCGAGATATGCCCGTGGACGGCTAACTTTTTGTCTGAGCAGTATATGAAGGTCGTAGTCGTAGGGTGCTGCTCAGAGACAAAGCTGATTACTGTTGGTGTGCCTCAAGGTTCCGTACTCTCTCCCACACTATTTATTCTGCATATCATTGATATGCAACAAATCAGATACGAGAACATGCATTGCTAAATGCACACGACAGCATGGGGGATGATGTTTACACAGACCGTGCGAACGCTCGTCGGACACTCATGGGGGAAAGCAGAATACTACTTGTGTCTGAAATCGAGAATTCCCTGGAGACGGTCTCGACTTTATTAATTAATAACCTGGGGTCGACTTATTCTTGTCGAGTTTAATCCCACGAAGAGACAAGTCTGCGCATTTACCGCTAAAAAAGCCTATTTATCATAGCGCCAATATAATATCATAGTTTCAGGAAATTTCACCATTGATAAAAGCGTGGGGATCCTGGGAGTTGGCATATAGGTCACATAGGCCCCCTTTGCATGTTCTACCGGATTTACAATGGTGAGTGTTCCGAGGAATTATTTGATTTGGTATCCACATAGCCCTTCCATGGTGCGATGAACGAACCACAAGCCGAAGGATGGGGTTTCATCCACATCAACTGGACTCGTGACAGGAGGAAACTCCTGTCGCAAACGTGCAAGATGTGGAATGAGCTTCCTCCTGACATATGGGAGCTATGACATGGGGGCTCTTTAAGAAAGGTGTAAAAAGAGATCTTCTTCAAATCTGAAATGCATTGGCAATTCCTCTAGGATTGCAAATGTGACTACTCTCGATCAAGTGACCAATCTGTCTTAACGTTAGGTTTATCTATAAAAAAACTATGATTGCCTCATATAACAGTGAGCTTATAACCACACCCTTTCACCGAAGGCAAGAATTGCTTCTTGTTAAGAAATAAGTGTGGCGGTGGTACCTCCTCGGACGATCTGCACTATTTTTACCACCTGGTTAAATATTTTACTATAATACGCATGCGTATACTGCTCTCGCGTTTATTATTTTGGCTAAATATTTTTGTGCTTAGGGCATGTTTTGTCACAACAATTTGTCTGACTACTAAAATATAATTTTGTAATAGTTACCTTAATAACATATTTACAAACTAGACATGCTAAAATAAGTAAAACTAAAAAGAAAAAAATGGTAAAGTTTATTTTTTGCGGAGCTTTAAAGCATCTGGAAAAAATTTTGGTCCATAGAAAGTGTCTGACACTTATGAAAACTATTTTAGAATAATGTTTTAAAACATATAATATCAGCTATGTAAAATTAAGTAACGTTGCTCATATTTTTGGATCCCTGTCTTACCTGGTACCCAGGTGTCATTCGGCAAGCTCCACAAGCACGCAGGTAGGTATTGCTAAGAACATGAGACGTTATTGAGAATGTAAGGTTTCATCTATATGAAACAAAGTTACTCGTATGTCAGATAACTTTGGGATCTTACTCTACATTGACCTTGAATCCAAATTACCTGACTTGATCTGACATGATAACTTGCAAGACCTACTTATGCGTTAATTATCCAAAAACATTTTTTTTTTTGTTATTGTTTCTTTGTGCTTGCATACAAACTTACACATTCATATTCCTTTAAGGGTCGAATCACCAATAATATATTATTTGTGCCCACTTACAGAATAAAAGAAAGCTTAGCGCAATATCTCCAATCACACAAGTTAGTGCTGCGCTGTTGATGTGTCATTCACAACATACAAATTTTGCATAGTTATGATCCTCATTATGATCATAGCAATATATTTTGAGGTATAATACTGAATCCGTACGCTAATTTTTGCAACGAAATTTACTCTTGGTGTAAATGATCTAGTGTAATTTGTGATAGGTAACGTTACTACCCATTCAGAATTTACGTTTCATAATTTTTCATCGAAACGTAAGTTCTTGTAAATAACTTTTTGAAAAAGAACACGATTTGCCTACAGAGAAGGCGGTCTCACGGACATTCGTGTAAAATTCTATATCTTCTTCTTTTTGTGCCTCTTCACTACTGAAGGTTGGCCGTTAGTTCCTTGAATCTCTCTCTATCCATGGCCAGGCGAAACAGTTGTTCGACAGAGGAGATGCCTGTCCACTCCCTTATGTTTTTCAGCCACGACTTTTTCCGGCGTCCAGCGCGTCTCTTCCCTTCCACCTTGCCCATCATGATGAGTTGGAGCAGATTATACCTATCGTGTCTAAGCACATGACCGAGGTATTCTATTTTACGCTTCTTGATGGAATGTATCAGATGCCGGGTCATGAAGACACGCTGGAGTACGATCTCATTTCTGACTTTCTGAGCCCAACTGATGCGAAGCATACGACGATAACACCACATCTCGAAAGCCTCTAGACGTCTTCGGGTATCTTCTTTTAGTGTCCATGCTTCGCAACCATACACGGCGATAGGCCAGATGTAGCACTGGAGAATCCTAACTCGGAGCTTGATGTCAATTCCTCGGCAGCACAAAACTTTCTTCATGTTGGTGAATGAAGCTCGGGCCATTTCTATCCGGGTCTTAATTTCTTGTTCCGATTCCCATATTTCATTTACCCAAGCTCCGAGGTATTTGTACTGTCGAACCCGCTCTAGATTTTTGCCCGCTACGTGTATCGTGGGATTTAAGTCAGGATTTCTGGAAACTACCATTAATTTTGTCTTACTGATGTTGATCGACAGTCCAGCTTTTTCACTGCTATTCTTGACTCTATTGACAATTTCTTGCAAAATTCTATATACACTACGGAAAGGCAAAGTGCAATATAATACACTAAAACCGCAGTCCACGAAAAATACCCGGAAAGTTTGGGCACCCACTTGAATTTAAAATAAATCCGATTCACTGGAAAGGCTAAACGAATAAATTATAGAGATATTCACAGAATCAGATATGCGTTTTCTTATGTCTTGCACTTAAAGAAACTTGAATGAATCCCGCACAATATAAACCGGGCACAAAAGTTGTATTATATAGAAGCTTCATTTATATTTAAAATTATTATATTAATACGTGAAGCAAAAACTTGTGACGGATTTTTAAGTATTATGCCGTGGACGGATTAGTCTGAAATTTTGCACGGTTATAGTGGACGTAGAGAAGGAGTGCAGAATGTTAATATTTTTTTCCAATAACGCATATATCATACATAAAATCAACTAAAAACACATTACACACACTACCGTGCATTTGTCACAAACACATAGGTACATAGTAAATGAAATAGAACATTCAATGTCTACTATGAAAACACATAACGTCAAAAATGTCAGATGTCTTTGTCAAAATAACGCTATTGCTTTTAAATGCGGCTTAGATAATTATACCTCTTTTTATATTTAACGGGCGCGTCAAAATATTCGTACTGCTTTGGACAATATGAAGTTTAAAATTTTAATTTAAATTACGGTCGAATTTCGACCGATGCTACGGGTGACTAGTATTAATTAAAGTGGATTAGAGCGTACCTTTAATATTCAAAACAATATTGTAAAAGAACAAACAAATAATGACTATTCTTCATTGCATGAAGATTTAAAATGCTGCTTAGGTATACTCGTATATAAACGATTTAATTTCTTATAACTGTCATTGTTGCTTATGATCGTATGCTTACAACAAAATAAACTCGATTTTAACTTTAATAAGTTTTCAAAATAATTTTTAAACAAAAAACATTTTTTTACAAAAAATACATGCTCCCGACTTCAACGCTACTAAAGCTCTATACAAATTAAATGAATTTTGGTTTTGAACATTGTCCCGAAGTCGGCGCTCAATGTTATAAAAATATGTTTTTCTGGATCATGACGATATAATCGTATTTAATTTTAAGCGCCGACTTCTACGACTTCTTCTACGACTAAACGAAAATTTAAACTGCTTGGAACTGTAGTAGCGTAATTTTTTTCACGGTTTATGGTTATGATACTATCACTAACGTTGTTTAAATTAATGGATACAAATGTACTTGAAAACATAAACTCAAATGTCAATATCAGTGACAATGGTAGAAAGCTGCAAGCGTGCTCTACCGGATGGAAGCAAAATCTTTGAATACGGTAAAAACGGTACGGTGAAATCGGTGTACATACATACATTCTACTGCACCGATGTATATATTTGTGTACCAACCGAGTTGATAATCTCCTTTTTGAAGTCGGTTTACAAAATTCAACTTTCATAACAATTTTAATTTAGGTAGATATTGCTGAAAATACTCTGTGCAAAGACGGACGATCTAACTTCCATACTAATGAATACCCTTCGTTGTAGATTAATAGTCGTTACGAAGCGTAAGCTACGGACTAAGGCCTCAGTCATGGCGAACCTACGCAGAGTGCAATATTATTGATACAAACATTGACGTCTTATTAATAGTAATAAAACTAAGAGAATTTTACTTAAATTATAACTATTTTAAAGTCCTCTGAATTTCTTATTTCATAATATATAATAATTTTAGTAAGGCGTACATGATGGTTACAAGTAAGAAGTACTAAGTGGATACAACGAAGTATAGTGAGAAGTTTATTCATACATATATAAATATATCCAAAAAAATTAATGATCCACGTGTCTGTACAACGCTTATGGTTTAATAAAATACTAATGGGAGACTAAAAAATTGTATCAATAAAAAATCTATATTGTTTTTGATTTTTTTGTTTGTAATTGCATCAAATCAAAACTATGGAATTTAATTAATAAAAAATTAAATATCGTTTGTTACGGTAATATTTTATGTCATCAAAATCCTTGTAATCTTACAACCAATTGCAGCTTAAAGAGACATTATATTATGTGGTCTGTGATATGAACTAGACAAATGTTTTTGGTATAAAATTTCCTTTAAATGGCATGTCAATTGTCATCTTTGTTTTTTAAACGCAAATGAAACCGCAGTGCACTACTAGTATCTAATTAGACCCGTAGCAGTAGCTACCCTCTCAAACTTATTTAAAAGATAAGCATCGTTAACAATGTCGAAACAACATTATTAAAATAACTTTGAGGCGTACATATTTGGACTTTCCTACTTTGGATTTCATTAAAACGTCTTTATAAACTCCACACCTGTATAGACGTTGCCTTCGATTATATTTTATCCCGCAATGTTAAATATCGAAGAACATCCATTTGGAAGAATCACTTCAAGTTTTTTTTTTTAATCTCTTAGACACTATTCATCCTTCTATTTTGTCGGTATACTATTTTTATTTTACTTATTCATGAATATTAAGTTAATAAATGTTAAATTAAATGTCAAATTAACGAATGTATCAAACCAGTGCGTTAGCGGCGGGTATGCTCGTCATACTATCCAATAAAAAATAACTTCTACGAGTTATTCAAATCAATATTTGAATAGTTAAAGTAATAAAACAATGGAATATATTTGATTTCCACCCCTTGATCTTCGATTGGATTTAAATTTTACTAACTTAGCTGGCCAATGACAATTCTACTAAGTCTTATATGAGTAAATCTAAAATTTGATAGAAGTATATCGAAATAACCTAAAATGCATATGTTCTTCTCCTCTCTCGGAACGCTTAACTTTTTTGACAATAAAAATAGAAGCGTAGAGCTGTCATAAAATAAGGGAAGCATTATCTCACGGTCAGAACAACATACAAAAGAAAAACTATAAAATAATCATAATTTACTTAGTACCTATTACATGTAGCAAGAAGTGTAATAAACATTTAATGAATTTTAATGCCTATAGCGCTTGAATGTTCTGTAACTGTTCATTAAAATTATATTTTATCTTATTGAATAAAGTGACCGAGTGTTAAGAGTTCCTGAAACGGTCTATAAAATTTTATTACTTTCTTTGAAACATTCTACACGCGGGTTGAATACTTATTGGTTAGTACTTTTATTAAATTTTAAATCAATTCAATTTCCACAAACTTTATTCGTTGCATGAAAACAAGAACCTTTCCAGGAAATAAAGTTCGGAAGTAAGTAAAGAACGTTATGAAGGTTGGAGAGTTTGTTCCTAAAGAGAACTAATATACTTGAATTTTACCGTTGATGAAATTCAGTATTGGTGTACTGAAATTCATCAACGGTAAAATTAAAAAAAATATAACTTTGATTTTTCTTTTATAACATTGTAAAACGAATATGGTAAGTAATCGCTGTCTATAAACATTTGTAACCAAATTCGTGTAGAACAGGGATTCTATTTAAATCCATTTACAGTTACGTTGACTTTCATCACTATCACTACATAGTCTAAAACAGTCGTTTCTCGCTGTCTGTATCTGCATATGCTTCATCTATCCATTCATCAGCCTTTTGATGTCCACTGCTGAACATAGGCCTCCCCTAATTGGCGCCACTCCAACCGGTCTTGTGCCCTCTGAATCCAACGGTTTTCCGCTGTCTTCTTCAGGTCATCGGTCCATCTGGTAGGGGGGCGACCCGTATGCTTAGATCTTTAAAACTACGCTACGCATTCAAATGCACCTTTTTTTAAAGAGAGAATGAGACAAGAGGAAGGTTTTTATGTATAATACATGACATTTTGACTTTTGAAACGAAGTTCGCAGGGTCAGCTAGTGATTACTAAGATGATCAGTGATCACCTTATATGAAAGTCAGTTAGTATTCACCGCCATTTATCATTATATCGACACCTCAAATAGTGGCGATGATTGTACCTCGGTAAATTGTACTCCGGTCAATATTTACTGGTTCTATAATCCTAATAATAAACAGTACTTTTGACCTTTAAACCTACCTAATAGGTATTAACGATTTCAATAGATTCAAGAGGATCAGAAAGACTTAAGCCGTTCTGACCCTCTACCATTGTTAATCTTTGAGTATAGAAAATTTTACAAGCGGATTGTTTTACGCTTAGTGAGATAATATAAACACATTTCCACCTGACGGAAAGTATCATAAAGTAGATTAAAAAGTAATCATACAACCATACGCCTATAGAATCTCAAATCTATAGTATCTATGTAGTATTCATGTTTTAAGTAGTCACTGTATGGATAGAATTAATGGTATTATACCTTTTTTTCTGTTTTCGAGGGGGAAACCTTTAAAAGGTACCAGACGCCGTGGGAGCAGCGCCGCGTTATGTGGGATTTTTACCTCACTAAAACCCCCGATGGCCATCCTCAGCGTTGCATGGAGGACTCCGGGATCTCCAGTGGAACACAACCGGAGTCCTCCGAGAGTGATGCGCCGTTCGGGCTCTTCCCAGTGAGCATTTGTACTCACTACGCCTCCTGGTGTTTACGACGGCATTGCTTGACTAGACGGTTCGAGCTCCCACTCTTACCGCCCGCAACCCAAAAACCCTCTTTTAGTCGCCTCTTACGACAGGCAGCGGATACCGTAGCCCTATTCTGGTTCCGGAACTACAGGGACAAAATTTACTATACCCACTAACCCTAATATTTTCATTATTATAATTATATTTTATAGAAATGAATATATGAGCACAATGAGCAGCCGTAAGTAATATCATATACATACATACAGCATTCTTTGAAGTAGAAAGGATCGGTAAGTTTGAACACAGCGAAAAATTCAATATGAATAATTCGTTAAAAGCGAATAGAAAGCCACTTGAGCAGACATCTAAATCCAGATTATAGGTTACATTTTCCAAATCTCAACCGCATTCAAGCGTTTTGAACGCGTTCAATTTTATTCAATTTCTTATTCGTTATGTTTAGATAACGTATATTGATATAGTTTTGTTTATAGGGATACCAAAAGAGAGATTTAATTTTACATGCAGTATTTTGTGGCTTTTAAGAACTTTGGGGTTTTTATGGCTACAACCATCAATTTACTAATTTCTGCCGTTTGCGGTACTTAAATTAAGCGTAGGTACTCATTCAATTCTTCCATCTGAATCTATAAATCAACAATCATTACTATGTATCTTATAGGTAAAATTAATACTATTTTCAAGCGGTAAATTACTCGAAATTCTAAATGGGTACTGTTTTCTGTACTACTCTTTGTTAAAAATGCTACAGAGCTTTCGTATTTCGCTGAACGTTTCAGAGCCCTTTAGATACCTACGTGTTTTATGAAGCACAAAATAGATAGACAGAATGTTGTATAAAATTGAACTCTATCCTATTTGTTAACATAACAATATTAAGGGTTCATAACTACTATTCAAAACACAATAATATTACTTACGAATATATTATTATTATATGCAGATTTTTGACAAAGTCAATAAAGACTTTACGGGCTTCATCTTTTTAAATATAATGCTTATAATGTATATGCAACTATTCTTCAAATGCAATATTTTATCAAATATATTAATTATTTAACAAAATACATACAATTTAATCAAGTTATATTTTGCAGAGTTTTGAATAAAAATATTAATTGATACATATTTCTTTTAATACGCAAAGATGCACTATTGCTTAATTTTTTTTTTATAAATAGCTTTCAATTTAATTATATTTTCTTGAATAGAACGTTTATTTTCTTTGTGGTATTTCGAATGAAATCTGTACCAAAGTATAGCGTAGGTTTGCAATGGCAAGTATATGTATATAGTAATACGAGCCAAAGTGACATACCCTATGGCGTGTGATTTTCAAAACTATATAGCCATGATTACAATTGTTGGTGCCAACCTATTACTGTCCTACAGCTGGACACGGGTCTTCTTTCAGAATGAGAGAGTTTTAGACCACAGTCCACCGCGCTGGCCAAGTGCGAATTGGTGGTGTAATGGTTACAATACAATACCATATACCTAGTATTTTATAGTTTATTTACTTAAAACTATTTGAGCTAGGTTTGACTGATAAAACTGTAAGTGTCTTCAGAGGAACCACAAATTCGTTGTCGTGCATAGAGTACTTATTACCTAGTTTTGGGTATCTTTAACGTAGTTTACTGGATGAGATGTATGAAACCAAAACTTCCGTCTTTTATAGTAAAGACCAACAAACAAAGTTTCATATAGATAAAAAATGTTCCGAATATTTAACATTACGTGAATTAACGCGTTATTAAACGTTGTTTAGTAACACATAGAGATTTTTAACAATTACATTATTATAGTCAACTGATGTTAGGTGTTCACTGCCAGCTCAAACAGGACACAACTCATAAATGAGTTCTATAAAAATTCTATAAAAACCCCACGGCTATGTAAAAGTGAAAGAATTCTCACTTCTGATTAATTATTGCAAGAACTATACTAGATATTAAATGATAGAGCCACTAAAGGAGAATGGCGAGTTTGGCCTTAGTTGCGTATATAGTCAAAGACAGTGTGAAAAAAAACCTTATATTAAGTTAATATTTATACCGTAATTGAATATTTTTACATCCCGCAGTAGTGCATAAAATGAAAGAATACATTTTATTTTTTGTTCTAGAACTTGCATGTGAAAGGGAACGCAGTCAGGTATACGTTTCGTTGTAAATTAACAGTTTTTGAAGTCAAACTTCTTTATCGAGGGTTTATCGGGGGTTTTTTTGAAAAATAACGTCATAAAGAAGTTTCACTTCTTACGAGTGTACGCTAGTACACGCACACATTTTTAAATCTTTAATACATTTTCTCTGTGGAATGAAACGCATGTTTACGAAAATTACGAAATGTCAGCGTCAACTGTCAGTTACCAATTACTGTCATTGTTCACTTTTTTTTTATTTCTACATCTAACCTCAAACAAGATTAGAACTTAAAAAATTGAAACTTTTTTTTTGTTTTAATCTTTTTATATATATTTTTTATTTTTTATGTTAGCTAATTACTAGACGAAGTCAACGGAGTAATAATTACAAAGAACAAAACAATTATGTATAATTAATTTGACTTGCAAAGTATAACATGCCTTAAGTTATATAAAAAAAACCTTAAGTTTTAAAGAAAATATTATCTTTTTAATGAATTTACAATATGATAATCTACATAATTACACACGTCATAACAGTATACGTTTAAAAAAATATTAGAGCCAAGCATGTATTGAAATTCGCCATTCTCCTTTAGACCAAAGATTCGATTAAGATGGAGACCCTCACTAAGGAGATTTTGCTTTTTCAGTCCTATGGGGGTTATAAAGTGGTTTAAACATTTAATACTCTATATTATAACATGCATGAAGTCGCGGGCAATAGCTAATTTATCGTTTATTAATTAAGATTATTTGTAAGAAAATGCAATCGATTTGTTTCACATTTGACCTATTATAGTAGTAAATTTAAATATACACTTTCGGTAGAAATGATAGCCGCGGGTGGAAGCACAGCTGACCTTTAAATTCTCAAAAGATGAAATAACAACAAAAGGTTTTACGTGAAATTGATATTCCTGGAACGTTATTCCGTGCATAAATTATATTTATGAACATAACATTTCTAGGAACTTATTTATCAATGAAACGTTGTAATGTATATTAATTACAAAATTTTGGTAATATTAAAGAAAAATCTGAGGGCACGGCAGTGCCCCCGCCAAGTCGAGCAAAAAAGCGGAACGGCCGTAACATTCTTTTCTCGAAGCAATTCAGGCCATTTTCACCTCCCGACTTCGTTCTAGATAAATTTAGAAGCCTGAATTTTCAGCACTTAAGCAGTCATTGTATAAACATGGTACATTTCAAATCATTCAATTAGAACCAGCAGTTTAAGAGCCAAATTTTATGAATTTTGTCACTTACTCACAAATCATCAAAAGTCTTAGTCTATGTCTGCATTTTTAGCAGACATAGATGCTTTAAATTTAAAATACAATTAGTGTTTAGTGTATGAATCAAGGAAAATATAACTAAAATATTTTTCATTTTGCTTCCAATTTTCTAGATACATCAACAACCATTCAATTAATCAGTATACCTGTATGTATGAATAATGTAATGAATGGAATGGATAGGTGTACATTTTAAAAGTGGTAGAATAAGGGGTGGACCGGGGTGGGACCACCGCCACACCATATTAGTCTTCGCGAGTAGCAACGCATATGTAATCGACTTCAGATTGAACCCTGGTTCTATATGAAGTAACTTACTAATGTTCATGGGCGGAAATGAGTACTTACCATCAGGTGGACTACACACTCGTTTACTACAACTGTAGTACTGTTATAAAAAAAATGGATATAATTATGTTCAAAGGTAATAATTATGGCATATAAAATAGTCAAAAGAATAAAAAAGCATGGATGGAAATAGTAATGAGAAAAATTACATTATTATTTATGGATTAATATTAACGGACACGTTTGACGAGGGCGGCATTAAAAATTACTACCTTTAAGGAAATTTGATTACCTAACAACATCTTAAAGTGATCATATAAATATTAAAAATCTTTGACATTTTAAATAAATAGATTAGACTTCGCAAGTCTTGCTACAAGGCACAACTACTATTTCTGGATGATATGAGTGTATATTTCCAGGTGGTGCGTATGTTCGTGTTGGTGGTGATGGTATTCGCTCTGTGCTGGTTACCGTACCACGCGTACTTCGTGCTGGTGTATCATCACCAGTCTCTGGCGTCCGCGCCCTTCGCTCAGCACATCTATCTCGGATTCTACTGGCTAGCCATGGCCAATTCCATGTTTAATCCACTAATCTATTATTGGATGAGCAACAAGTAAGTTTGGAGAAACGTTTTTTTATTTTTTTATTTATATGTCGGTGCGACACCGCGTATTTACGAAAAACACGTCGCTGAAAATAATTATTTAGTTAGTTTAAAGATCGAAAATTGTTTGTTTATTAAATTAGCAATATGTTATGATTTTAAGAATTGTAATTTATTTTTTTAATAAATAATTATAATAAGGAATTTACCCTCCATAAATTTGTTATTGTCACCTCACCAAACATTGTTATAAAAAGGCGAACGCCTGCCGGTAAAAAAAGATTCATGTTTAACCTTCGAAGCGATCGGACCTCCTCAATTGTGAGTAAATCGAAGAAGTTTACTCCTGTGTTTTACTTGAAATCTTCAAGAATGGAAAGTAAGGAAGACTCCTGGCCATCCTGATGTCATACTGGATGGCTAGCTTCAACGAAACATATTGAATTATAATGAATAACGATGAATAAGTGATGAAATGGGTAATTAAATCGATTTAAATAAACAAAAATTTCTTTAACAAATTCAAAATAAATCCATTTCTCTAACCGACCACCGAATATTAAAAAGACACCATGTATCATAGTGCCATTGGATAGAGTCGCTCGAAAGATATTCACATTCTAAGAACGAATGATAATTTGACAAACATATTTAAGAACAAAGGCACATTTTTAAGAATATATATAACTATTCATACGCTTAAGTCACCAAGACAAACATGGCATGTGGATGTTGGTGTTTATTCCACGGCTGTTCAAGGTTATGTTTAAGAAAAAGCACTTTTTTTCGATGAAATAAGTAAAGAAATAAATGTTTGAAATAAGTAAGTAGAAGTTCGAAAACTTGTGTCGGTATAGTTATGTGATGAACAAAATAGTTAATTACCGCGTGCAATATATTGCAATCGGAAATAAAAGATTTCGTTCGTGTGCTACGATATAGCTACCCGAGAAGTTCCAACTTTTGTTAGAGGTAGCATTGCATTTGTAGTCGACCTCAGATAGCATATAAATCGAAATTTCAATACTTCCTTCTCGTTTATGTTACTTCGTACTAGTACTTCGCCGAGGTCCATCACAAATACTTTACTGTTTGACGGGTGGTAGTACCAGTGTAGTTCGACCGGGAAATTACCATCGCCACACCAATTTACCACGTGAAGCTTTTCTTGCGTTTCGATGGAACGGTGTGTTTGGCACATTTTGTATGAGGCGACCATCATAGTCCTCAATAGTAGCAACGCATCTGGGATTGACTTCAAATAGACCCCATGTTCTGTTTGAAGTTGCTCACAGATGTCCATGGACGGCAATAGCCACTTACCATCAGATTCAATCAGATAAAAAAACTTTGCTGTTATGAAGAACTAAATACCCTTTATATGTAATTATTAGTACTTATGTGATATATTCGACACTAATCCGTCTTCCTAAAAGGTGTGACATTTTCGTTCAATATTCAATAAAAGTAGACTTTAGGTAGGTTATTTGGGGTTAATCACAAATGACAATAAGAAGCAGTACCTACTCACTTATTTCGTTTACTATTTCTATGATAAATGAAACATACTAGAACCTATTAAATAAGAATTCAAGCTCATACTACTTAGTTTTATCACGATGTATGATTAATGTTTAGCTTTCTTGTATTCACTGAATAAAAACTAAAACATTAATAATTTATGTAAAATTTGACTGTAAACTATCTCACGATAAGTAAAGTTGCAATAATTATCGCACAGTCATTGTAAAGATTCTATGGAATAAATAGTATTTAAATTTATGTTTCTTGTGTAAGATTCCTACTGCCCGTACAAATGATTGCTTATGATTTTCTAATAAATGACTTTTGTAAAGCAAACAAAGGCAAAGAGACAATGGAGCTGGACTTATTTTGACCGAATACTTATATCCCTTAGAGATGAGTGAACACATTGTAAGGCGATCCTTTTCTCACAATACATCTGGATTCCATTCAGCTCAGGTACGGGATAACTGACTCCATTCCAACTTCCGATTTAATTGAATAATTTGCACGCGACTACTTTGCATATAAATCGTCGGTCACCGTTTCAGGAAATTTACGGAGATTACCTGACCCTCCTCCTTTTATTCGAACCTTCGTAAGATTTTTGTACAACAGCGTCGTCGTTTACAAAACTTTTATTGAATATTGAACGAAAATCTGACATCTTTAAGAAAATAACGCAAGGGAGGTTTAATATAAGAATATTACAAAAATACTAACTAATAAGAAGTATTCAGTTCTTAATAAAAGCAAGGTAGTGATAGACTTCGGGCACATGAGTAAATAATAGAATTTCCTATCTTTACTCTGTGCCAAGTATTTTGCTGTATTAAAATCACTTAATATCAGACGTGTGCATATTTGTCGGCTTCAAATAAAAACGGATTATAGTTACATATATCCTATTTCAGTACGATAACTTTAATACTAAGGATAATTTACAGTATCAGAACTAAGCACATGAAATAAGAATATCTGAACTAAGAAAAACCTCTTGGTGTTTAACGAAACAAATAATAAAAAATGATTCATTAAATTTTCACAAAGGAAAGAGGTATCAATGTCTGTTTTGTTATTTTACCAAAATAATAGCAATGGCGAATAATACAAGCGCTTTGAATATTCCGATTAAAGCACACTTTTCTTCTAGGTTTCGAATATACTTCCGAGTCGTGCTGTGCTGGTGTCGATCATCGAAAACAACAACACCAAATGAGTTACGGAAGCAATTTGAATTGAACAAGTCGTTTTCAGGTAAGTAAATACAAGTGAAGATTAATATATTTATTCATTAATTTTACAAATGTTTTGTTTAATAGCAATATTTCGAAGAACCGGTGTAGTTTGACCGGGGAAGTGCCACCGCCACACCTATTTCTAGCGTGAAGTATTTCTTGCGTTTCGATGGAAGGGTGTGATTGCCGGTACACTTTTATATGAGGCGACCGTCACAGTCCTCGGGAGTGGAAACGCATCTGTGATTAACTTCAGATAAAACCCATGTTCTGTATGAAGTTGATTATAGATATCCATGGGCAGCTGTGACCACTTGATGGTAAGTGGTCAGTGGTGGTCAGATATCTCGTCAACCCATTATTGTCCCACTACTGGGCACGGGTCCCAATCGAGAGGGCAAGTTTCAACCATTAGGCTATCACTGCTCTATATAATTATATAAGTCAGATATAAAAATATGTATATATTATCGAATAGCAGTTATGGTCGGGGTTCACTTAGGTGGTTGAAATATCTATATTCATAGTACCTTCATTTTCTCTTGTGCTTTTTACAAACATTCACCGTACTACCTAATTTTTATTCATATGTATTGATGTTTTATTTACTTTTAGTTTCTTGTTTCAACTTTATTTTGCGGTTAGTGAAATTATTTATATTAGTCACCCGTGGGAACGATCGATGTTCGACCGTAATTACTAAACTAAACTTGATTTTGTTGACAGTAGTACAAATAGTTTTCAAATTTAAATAAATTGATAAATATTTTTTGAGTCTTTTTAACGACACCTGTTAAAGATAAGAGCTTTAACTGACTACGCTGCATTTAAAAGTAAATACGGGTATTTTGACAATGACATCTGACGTTTTGACGTTATGTTTTCATTGTAAGGCTATGAACGTTTTATTTCAATCGTAAGGTTTTGTTTTATTCTGTTTTAGTATTTGTTGTTATAGTGGAAACAGAAATACATCATCTGTGAAATTCCAACTATCCAGCTATCACGATTCATGTGATACAGTGATGAACGACAGACAGTGGAGTTTTAGTAATAGGGTTCCGTTTTTATCCTTTGGGTACGGAACCCAAAAAAAGAATAATAACCCTTTTCAGTTGTAATGAAAGACTCGTGCCAGCATGAAGACATAAAAACATAGAGTCAAAATGAAAAGTTTAAGATAGCATTTATACCTAAATTCCAAGATTACCTTATATTTAGGCAAGTAAAGTTATAACCTAAGTCTCGGGGGTCAATGTACTAAATAGTGACTCTCGAGACTTATGTGAGTGGTAATATACTGAAATGAAACTGAGGTTCTTTCTTATGTCACGAACACTGTACGCTGACACGGTCTGACAAGGGTGCACAAGCTTGCGATAATAGTTTTAGAAGTAGTGTAGATAGTTAAAATGTTGTGGCACATACTTTTTTCTGTCTTATAATTGTCGTGTTAGCCTTACCACGGGAATATTAAACATTCGCTTGGAACTGTGAACATATGTGCTCAGCAACGGGTTGTCATGTGCTAATAAGGACGGACACATACATATGTGCTTAACGCTTAACGCTGACACTTACAACGACAAGTAAACAAGTAATAATAAACAAAAACCTAAGTTTAAATAATAAGTTTAATTAGTAAAAAAAAAACCTGACTGCGAAAACTTAAAACCTTAAAACGAATCAATCATTTTTTTGGTTTTTGTTATAAAGTATATAATTTAAAGCTTTTTTGGATTTCAAAACAGTAATATAAAAATGTTATGATAGCTTTCATTTGATCCCTATATTTTTATGATAATAAAAAATGGGGCCCCATTTTTTGCCGATGGCAGGCTTCAAATTTTAAAATATCTATATAGGGTATGTCACCTACACGACTGAGTCATTTCAAAAGATATGTCACATTTTACAGTCCGTTAAGCCGTTAGGGATGTAGCGCATGCCAAATAAATAGACATACGCACATACAAACACAATAACCTACGGTACAATCAAAATGCTTACAACTGTTTTGTTGCAAAAGAAGAACTAACAAAATTTAAAACCGAACAAAAATTCAAGGTCTTGAAACTGAGTAACCAAAAAACCAAAATTAAATCCATACCCACATGAATATGACGCAATAAGCCGTTAAGCTATGTAGGACACCTGGAATAATTTAGCGAGTATGACTACTAACCGTAATTGAGCTCGGTGCGTTGATTAGTTTTCACTTGATTTCCTGGGGGTAAACGTTACTTTAGGAGTTTCATTCAAAAATTTAGAGCATAATTGAATTTATTTCTGGTTAATTAAATACGAATATTAAAAAAATACTGTTTGCAAATAGCAGTTAATGTTTAGAGGCGTTCCCAAAACTAAACAGTCAAGGTACAACACTATTAGGTACACAATACCACTACTTGCATTGAGTAATAAAACCGATATGAAATATATAAAGACATATAAGCATTAAAATCCTGGACGGCGTTATATTGTATGTTTACTAAAGCTTTATATAAGCTAACTAGCAGAACCCGCGACTTCGTTCGCGTAAACCATAATATGACTCATCCATTATACTTTAGAGATCCTCTACCGAAGATTCCGATAGTAATGATGAAACTAGATGACATTCGTAGGTTACCAACCAACCTTTGAGAATCGGCGAAATTACCGGCTTTGTTGTAAAGAAGACTGACAATAAAGACTCTATGCGTGCATGTGTGCGTGCATGTGTGCGTGCATGTGTGCGTGAATGACACACACACATACACACTCATAGGTAAATATACAAACAAAACACAAATTGTAGCTTGACTATTAACTTTATGGACTACGTGGAAAAACAATAAATGCGAATGACGTGGGACTGATCACAACTTTGCCAATTGAAAAAGCCTTGGAACTTTTAGATGGATAGTTGTATCTGCCAACCCTTGATGTTATTTGTGATATAATTACCGTAATGTGTAAAACAGAGAAAGGTCTAATTAGATTATATTTTTAATTATGTACAAAGCATCGTAAGGTCCGTTACCGCTAAAGTTGAGGCATCATTAAATCTCGTAACATGTTTAAATTAGGACCTTTTGTTAGGCTAGGATACGAAGTTAAACAAACCTTTTTGTGCTTGTTATTTTAAGATAATATAAAACGTGACCTATGCCCAGTAATAGGGTAACTTTTATATAAAATAGTACTTTCAGAAGGCGGTAGGGCCAGTGTAGTTTGACCAGAGAAGTACCACCGCCACACATACTTATTTCTAGCGTGAATCATTTCTTGCGTTTCATTGGAAGGGTGTGGTAGCCAGTACACTTTTATATGAGGCGACCATTATAGTCCTCGGGAGTAGAAACTCATCGGTGATTGACTTCAGATAGAACTCATGTTCCATTTGAAGTTGCTTACAAGTGCCCAGAGGCGGTACTGACCACTTACGATCAGGTGGACTACATGCTCGTTTGCTGATACAATCAGATAAAAAAACTTGGGACTGTCGGTGGAAGATATCACCTTATTAGCATTAATAACGAGACTTACACATCATTGTAGCTTATGTTACGCAGTATTTCATTATATCGTCTCGAAGTCAAAAACGAAATGAAATAAGAGGATATCAACACAACAGAAATTAAATGATAGACACTCGGTACACCCTTTGATCTCGATGCAAATTAAGTATCCTTCTGCATTAACGTCTCATCTAAAAAGTGTATTTGAAAATTTAAACTGTGTGTTACTCAAGACAATCGTATTAAGACATTGTAAATAACTTCGTTCATTACCATGCCGACGTCAGCTAAGCTTTATTATCAGAAACCTTAAAACATTGTTGTATAAATAGCTAAATTCAAAACAGAGAACAATTGTAACCGTAACGTTAATTAAAACCGTATCAAGCTTTCATGCGAATGAATGAAAACGGATTGTTGTTGATTGTAGCCCAAAATACTCATAAACATCATTGTAAGCTGCACAGTGTACTACATCTTTAGATAATATGTATATTTTAACTTATAATGTTACAATTATTATAATAATTGGGTAACGGTTAGGTAACGGGTTGATAATGACAAGGAAACGCTTAGGGATGCTAACGCATCTGTAATCATCTTTAAGTAGATTTCCGTTTGAATTGCTCACGGTTACTTGTATGCTCGTTTGTTCCTACAATATTATAAAAAGTCAAATTTGATATGTATATCCGTATGTACAAGACTTATGTTCAAACAAAGATATTAAATACAAAGGTCTAGGCAGCCAAAATTTAACAATGTAAACAAAACATTTGCCAAAGGTTTCATAACTATACGCACTTGAATACAAGCTTTTGCTTTCTTGTGTGGTAATTTATTGTGTACTCGTACACCTCACTTTGTTTACCGGAAGCTAAGGTCTTACTACCTTGTTTATTATTCCCGTTTGAGCTTCGTAGTAATGTAACTTTCGTCAACCCATTATTGTCACACTGTTTGTCACAAGTCTTCTCTCAGAATGAGAGCGTTTAGGCCATAATCCACCGCGATGACCAAGTGCGAATTGGTGGACGTAATGTAACTCAATATGAATTAATTAACGGTTTTTAAAATTAACCTTCGGATTTTTACCATCCAAACCATTATTTATAATAAAAAGTACAGGAAAACAAAGATAAACAAAAAGTCATTTTATGTTATGTTTATCAAATTTATTGAAGATATAAATCTGTAAGTCTTTACATAATTGACGCAGTGATAAGGACGACATTACATATGCCTACGTATTATGTCACGGTTTTGTTAATGTGTCTGTAATATTCAGTGTATTTTGCGTGACTTGATGCTCATATGTTTTAGGAATAGCTCAATTAATCTTGGACCTCTAGGTTCTTCATCTCTCTCGACTAAAGTATGCCCGTAAAAGTATAGCCCCTAATATATTCCGTCGACAACTTGTAAGGCAAACGATAAAATCTTACTGTTAATTAAATCTAAGCTTTCGTTGTATCTATAAATTACCACATTCTATATTCATAGTCCCACATTAGGATTTTTCCTGTGACGTAGGTTCCATAACGAGCAAAAACTCGAAGCATAAAAATCTATATTTGTCGTTCCGATATCTATCTATGTGTCAGACCGGTATGGTAGCGGCTCCGCATACGGGTCGTCATTTAAACAATCGTAATGAAAATTTCTCTAATTATGTGTCACATTAAAGGTTCCGTTAGCATTAGGTATAATAAAATCTATTAAAATCTTGAGAATCCGTGAGATAAAAATCCCTCTGGTACGTAATATCATCTATATTGAGAATATAAAATAATAAAGTGTGACTACATATTAAGTTCTCTGTCTTATTGTCTGCGTCAGAAGGAGAACGTTTTTTTACGAGCGTATGTATGTATATGTATGTATGTCCATTTACTTGCCACGCGCTACATCCCACTCGAACTTGACGGGATATTCAAATGACATATCATTAGAATCGACTTGGTTTGACAATAACTTAGGCTACACACATTTTCAATATGGCGCTTGTTTTCAGAGAAAAAGAGGAGACAGACGTTTCCTTTCATCGCCATGAAAATATGGGTGTTGTTATGATGATAAAAGAATATGGTTATAACACAAACCCCGAAAATTTTCTTATTTAATAAATAATAAAAAAAAATAAACTCGACTGCCAATTTAAGTTTTAGCCTTCCGGTTTTTGGTTTTCATAATAAATACTAGTCAAAGCGGGGAAAATTATCATAGATAGCATTCAGGATTTGGTAGATGGCATAACGTTATTGCTGGACTTTTATCATCAATCCTCATATCCCACCGTGTTCCTCCTTGGTCGAATTAATTGTTAATAACGATTGACGGTTTGTTTCCTCTTACGCATTCGACGCCTATGGTCCCCACAAAAGGAACTAAGCTCAACACGAAAACTAAGCTCAAACTATTAATAAAACAAAATTGTTCTATTAATAGTTCAAGCTAGGGTTTTCCAACTCGTCTACTTATGACGGTCGCACTGGATTACAGTGCACGCCATAATTAAGCATATTTACTATAAAATATTATCTGACTCTACCATAAATGCTATCTCAATTATCCCTAGATTTCTGCATACAGAAATAATTTGAAAGAACCTTTTAGTATTTGTAGAGCTAAACAACTTGAAACTCGAGCAACAGATGACGTTCACTTTGTTTTTAGACTCTGATTAGTATTAAAGGTAATATTTTGATGAAATTTGTATTTGTCTTAAAAATAAACTACTTACGACAAACGTCTGTCCTATACTTTGTATTTTATACTTGTTACGGACGACGGCGTCAATACATAAAATAAGTTAGAATAAGTTAGAATAAGATAGGCATGTATTGTTATCCCACTCTAAATATACGCAATGTCAATAAATGTAAGAAAGAGACAGCGCTATAGGAAAGAAAGAGATGCAGAGTGGTGCCGTGTGCAAAAGTGGCTCGCACGTGATTGGTGGAGAGGCTGGTACCGCTGACTACCATACCCTGCTAATGTAAGAATCTTAATAGTACTTAAGCACGCCTAATGCATTGTTGATCATGTTGGGTATTTGGCATACATCAATAAATAAGATTGAAGAGCGAACTACGAAGTTTTTATTGAGACGCTACAATCTACACTCTACAATTTGGTCCTTCGAGCCGGATTCTGAAGATTTGGCACTCCACGACGGATTCAGAAGCGAATCTGTACTGCGGGCGATTCAGAAGCGAATCTACTCTACGGCAGATTCAGAGGAGAATCTGCGCTACTCGAGTAAGGACTGCAGCGCGTCGGATTGGATACGCCGGTCGCTATGAACACGAGAAGCCGTGTTCGCTCCGAATCTGGATACAGCGAGCCGGAGTTACCAGTAGGCACTAAGAGTGTGCTTGCACCGTCACTGCACCGCATTTATGAAGACTCGCCGCAATCGCCGTCAACTGTAGCAGGAAGTATTCCCCAAGGGAGAAGATTGGAGTACTCTCCGCCACGAGCAGCGAGAGAGACCGCGCCAGAGGCGTCAATAGGGACGTCCATTATAGGGCCGCCTGCACAACCAGTTAGCACTCCAATGAGACGTGAAGCCGCATCACCAATACGAAGAACTACGTCACCGGCGTTGAGCATTCACACTAACACGTCGAGAAAAAGCGCTGATGCAAGAATGAAGATGGCGCAATACGAGGCAGAAAAGGAACTCGCGGAGCTAGAAGAAAAGCGACTGCGCATCAGAGAGAAGCTCATCAAGGCACGACTAGCCGCCGAAGTGACAGCGATAGAAGCCGAATCAGAGTATAAATCCAGCATATGCAATGAAAGAGTACGGGACTGGGTCGATAGAAGCATAGAAGAACAACGACCATCAGCACCCAAATTCAGGGAAGAGCCACAAGAGGCTCACCCCCCCGTTAAAGAGCAACGGGGGGAGAACGCCAAGTACCAGGGCATTCAACGACTAGCCGACGCATTGGAAAAAATGATTACGTCTAGGCCGCTGCCGCGTCAGACAGCAGAACTACCCATCTTTACGGGAGCCGTCGCAGAGTGGCTACCATATAAAGCCGCTATGGAAGATTCTACGAGACTCTTCAAATTCTCTCCGACGGAAAATCTTCTGCGTCTACGAAACAGCCTACGAGGGGAAGCACGAGAAACTGTACTTTCGCAGTTATTCACCGCCTCCAGTCCAGAAGTAATTATGCGAACGCTAGAAATGAAGTATGGAAGGCCAGAATTTATAATTGATCGAGCAATGGAAGAACTCAAGAAGCTCCCTAAGCTAGGAAGTGCGAGTACTGATCTATACGAGTTCGCAGTCAAGATTCAGAACATAGTCTACACAATCAAGAGTATAGACAGAAGAGGCTACCTACAGAGTCCGCTTCTTGTTCGAGACGTCATGGACAAATTGAGTCCGCATCTCGTCAGCAAATGGGCGGAGTACGCAGCCAATAATGAAGCTCGTATTATAGAAGAAAACGAAATGATCGTCCTCTCAGAGTTCTTGATGGCCGAAGCGGATCTGATGATCAGATATACCCACACAACCAGACGAGGTGTTCCAGTACCAGTAAAAAAAGAAGTGGCTCCAAAACGGGCAGCTACTAGAGGCGTATACACTGCAGAAGGCATCACATATGAAGATGAAAGAAGATGCTTTATGTGTCAGTCCGAGGGACATTACACTCCCGATTGCGCCAAACTCAAGGCACTCGACACCAACGATCGCTGGAAATGGGCCAAGGATAACAGAATGTGTTTCAAATGTATGAAACGGAAGCACAACCGATTCTCCTGCAAAGCTAAAGCCTGCGGAGTTCACGGATGTACCTACCGACATCATGCGCTTCTACACAAGGAAAAGGCAACGGAATCGGCTCCTACGGTCAGCACTCTGAACGAATGCAAAACAGCCGACTCAACCGCACTAGTAATGAGCGTTACAGCAAAGAAGACATCTGCGGTATTGCTCAAGACCTGCAAGGTGAAGCTCAGCGGTCCACGGGGGGAGATAATTACGCACGCCCTCTTGGACGAAGGGTCCACGGTGACACTAATAGATGAAGTATTAGCTAACCAACTCACCGATGGCGGATCGAAGCAGCCTTTGAACATTAGAGGTATCAACGAGCAAAAAAGAATAGAGAGCAAGGCGATCGAGATCCGAGTGAGAGGTCTAAGAGAACAAGAAACATACACCGTCAAAGCCCGCACCGTACGAGGGCTACAGTTACATCAACAACGTATACCGCATAATTTAGAGCGGTATCCGTACCTGCGCAGTATACGAGAGAAGATCTGCACAGGAGAAGCCAAGCCTCGCATACTAATAGGGGCTGACAACTGGCACTTAATAGTATCGCGACAGCTACGCGCTGGCAAGAAAACAGAACCTGCCGCATCTTGGACAAAGCTGGGTTGGGTGTTGCATGGATCGGCACCAGGAAGAGCGATTTATCAAGACCAAGCAGCCGTACTTCACATCTCCACAAGTGACACACAATTACAAAAGCTCGTCGAATATTATTTCGACGTAGATTCCCTTGGTGTGTCGACCAAAGAGAGGGTTAACAAGTACGAGAAGAGGGCCAACGATATTTTCGAAGCAACTGCCAAAAGGAAGGAGGGTTATTTCGAAGTAGGCCTTCCTTGGAAGACCGACAACACCACACTCCCCGATAGCTACGAGTCAGCTTTAAGAAGACTACACACGTTAGAGAAGAGGATGACTAAGGAGCCCGCCTTTAAGGAAGTATATACGGCTCAAGTCACGAACCTTGTACAGAAGGGCTACGCGACCGAGTGCGATGGCAGCGAAATGAATAGCAATCGCAAATGGTTCTTACCTCACTTCGCCGTCACGAACCACAACAAGCCAGGGAAAGTGAGAATGGTCTTTGACGCAGCGGCCAAGGTGAAAGGAGTCTGCCTTAACGACTTCCTGCTAGAAGGGCCAGACTTATTGACTTCACTCACAAGAATACTGTTCAGGTTCAGAGAAAAAAGAATTGCCGTAACCGCAGACATCGAAGAAATGTTTCTCAGGATTAAAATAAGATCTGAGGACCAGCCAGCACAAATGTTTTTATGGCGGGACAAGCCCACCGATCCCCCAAGAAAAATGAAGATGGTATCGATGATATTCGGAGCAAGCAGCTCACCGTACCTCGCTCATAGCGTGAGGAATCGTAACGCCACAGACTTTGAGCAAGAATTCCCAGAGGCAGCTTTAGCAATTAAGGAGCGTCACTATATGGATGATTACTTAGACAGCTTCCAATCAGAAGACGAAGCTATTAAGATGGTCAAAGAAGTAATGTACATCCATCAGCGGGCCGACTTCAACTTGAGGGGGTGGAACTCAAACAATAAGAAGGTTCTTGCTAGCATTCCAGAAGAAAAGAGATCCCAGAACGTCGACGTACAGCTAGTGGCACATCACAAGGAGAAAACGTTAGGACTTCGATGGGACCCAGACTCCGACACTCTTACATTCAACACGGATATTAAGAGAGTTCCCGATGAAGTCAGGCTGCGACTAAGAGCTCCTACTAAGCGCGAAACCTTAAGCGCAGTTATGTCAGTGTACGATCCGCTGGGGCTCATCAGTCAGTACACCATCGTCGGCAAGATAATATTGCAACAATTATGGCTTAAGAAGGTGGACTGGGACCAAGAACTACCGCAAGAGGAAGCCTATCTTTTCGACGAATGGATAAAACGACTCCCAGATGTCTCAGCGCTAGCTATACCAAGGTGCTACAGTATGAACTTAACGCCGCAAGCCCATATAGAGCTTCATATTTTCGTCGACGCGAGTGAACAGGCGTATGCAACGGTGGCCTATTGGAGGATCGTATACAAAGACTTAACAGAAACCATCCAAGTAATGGCCAAGGCAAAGGTAGCTCCGCTAAAGATGCTCACCATTCCAAGACTGGAGCTTCAAGCGGCGTTGATTGGGGCGCGACTCGGAAACACGATAATAAAGGAACATACTTGGAAGCCCAGACGAGTAACCTATTGGAGTGATTCTAGAACAGTTCTGTGTTGGATAAGAAACGAGAAAAAGAAATACACTCCATTTGTCGCACACCGCCTAGCAGAGATCGCCGAACTCACACAAGCGGCTGACTGGCGGTGGGTGCCTACCACGCTCAACGTGGCAGACGACGCCACCAGATTTCAGAGCAATAAGATCGACAGTCACGATAGGTGGTTCACGGGGCCCCCATTCCTTAGGGCACCGGCAAACCAGTGGCCACAGGAGAGCGAGGATAACGAGACCGAGGAAGTGGCATGCTACGCCTATTCAGAAGATGACACTTACCCAGAGGACTCACTGCCCGATATCCGAAGGTTCTCCAGTTACTTAAAATTAATAAGAACTACTGCGCTAACACAACTCTTCATTGAGAAGCTGAAAGCCAAAAGGAAAAATAATATACATCTAGAAGTCGCACACCTAAGAGCGGCTGAACGACGTTGGCTTCAGAGAGCGCAGAGAGACTCCTTTAAAGAAGAGTTAATAAGGCTAAAACAGAATCAGCCGCTACCACGACGTAGTAGGTTAAAGAAGTTGGACGCCGTATTAGACGACGACATAATAAAGGCGAGAGGCAGAATAGGTGCTCTAAATAGTACAACGCACTCGAACCAGCCAGCGATACTCGACGGACGGCACCCGTTCACTCGTCTGCTCATCGAGAATTATCATCGCCGGGCGGGTCACGCGAATAACGAACGAGTCGTCAATGAACTCCGACAGCAATACATGATTCTACATCTGAGGCCTACAGTCAAGAAGATAGCTAGAGAATGTCAGTATTGCCGCGTATACAAGGCGGCTCCAAAAACGCCACCGAAGGGAGACCTGCCTAAAGTGAGGCTGGAACCGGGTCACCGCGCCTTCACCTACTGTGGGGTCGATTACTTTGGACCTATGATGGTGACCATCGGACGAAGACATGAAAAAAGGTGGTGTGCATTATTCACTTGCCTTACAACGAGGGCAATTCACTTAGAAATCGTCCAATCACTCTCCACGGACTCTGCTATTATGGCACTAAGAAGGATGGCCGCCAGGAGAGGCTGGCCACGCGTCATATACTCTGACAACGCCACCAACTTCAGGGGAGCAGACGTTGAATTAAGAAATGTTTACGAGTCCTGGATTACGGTGCTACGAGATTTCAGTCTGCAATATAACACCGACTGGCGTTTTATACCACCGGGCGCGCCGCACATGGGAGGAGCTTGGGAGCGCTTAGTGCGTTCAGTAAAAGTAGCACTTAGCACTACGCTTAAAGAAAAGGCGCCCAAAGAAGAGGTACTGCAGACATTAATCACTGAGGCAGAATACAGCGTGAATGCACGACCACTCACGCACGTCTCCGTAGAACCCGACGATGAAGAAGCCCTGACGCCAAATCACTTCCTTATCGGCTCATCTACAGGACTACCACGAACGGGGCCTTGCACCGAGGCGGACCGCAGCACCTGGCGAAGAGCGCAAGCGCTAGCGGACCAGTTCTGGCAGCGATGGCTTCGAGAGTACTTGCCAACACTCATCCCGCGGGGGCAAGCGAGCACTGTAGTTCCGCAACTTCGAGAAGGCGATCTCGTCATGGTGGTCGACAGCGCGCTGCCCCGCAACACTTGGCCGAGAGGAGTCATCGTGCGAGTGCACCCGGGATCAGACGGCATCATCCGGTCTGCAGATGTCCGCACTCAAGGAGGCGTATTCAAGAGACCTGCGACTAAGCTCGTCGTCCTACGGATGAAAGAGGCTACGACGTGTCTGCGCCGAGGGGAGAATGTTACGGACGACGGCGTCAATACATAAAATAAGTTAGAATAAGTTAGAATAAGATAGGCATGTATTGTTATCCCACTCTAAATATACGCAATGTCAATAAATGTAAGAAAGAGACAGCGCTATAGGAAAGAAAGAGATGCAGAGTGGTGCCGTGTGCAAAAGTGGCTCGCACGTGATTGGTGGAGAGGCTGGTACCGCTGACTACCATACCCTGCTAATGTAAGAATCTTAATAGTACTTAAGCACGCCTAATGCATTGTTGATCATGTTGGGTATTTGGCATACATCAATAAATAAGATTGAAGAGCGAACTACGAAGTTTTTATTGAGACGCTACAATCTACACTCTACAATACTGATTTTGTTCTAATTATAATAGTTAAAAAAATCTTATGTGATGACTATATAGCATTTCCTACGAAATATGTAATTGTAGAGCAAAAAGTAAAGGCACGACTTTGACCAATTATTTCCACCGTAGGCTATAACAATGGAAGTATTCCCTATTACCAGGGCTGGTTTTAGACGTGGAGGCCTCGGGCCAATGAAGTTGTGGATGCCTCGACTAAAATATTAATAAAATAAACTTTTTTCAGTATTTTTTTTTCAATACATAATTTATTGTGTAACTAAGTAGATTATTTTACGCCTAACTATGATTTTTTTTCTGCTTTTGGGTATTGGCATATATGAAATTAATTTAAAAAGTCATATAAGCCATTCTGACTGCACATACAGGAAAAGTACACTTATATTCTAAAAGTCTTGGCATGGTTAATTTTTAATTACATAAACTATTTAACTTTTAAAAATCATTACACATCACTCAATGTATAACAATCCTCATTCAGCATATTGGCTACTATTTATTTTATATAAATAGTTATGACTGCCTGACTGAAACTAAACTATACTGCGACCATTACTAGACTTATCATTTATTAACGATTTTGTTAACGAAATCTCGGTTGATCGATCAATCTAGCCGTGACTAAGCGCAATATATCATTGTCGCTATGAATGACATTAGTTAATAGGATATTAAATGAATTGTCAATAAAATTTATTGTTTTGTGAGAATGATGAGAACGTAAAGGCACGGCTTGTAACTTTGTGAAATAATGTTCTTTTGAGCAACACCTACATATTATATCAATTGGACGACTGAGTAACATCTATTTGTACCCGACTGTGTCAGATAGAAGGTAATGTTTTTCGCGCATTTGTATTTTTGTATGCTTTTTGTTTTAATACCAAATATTACTTAACTCTCATTAATTAATATCTAATACTATAGCATCTTCATCCAAGATAAATTATGCAATGCAATTTAAAGTGGTATATAAACAAACTGTAAGAGTAGATTTAGTAAATATTATAGTAACGCAACACATCATTTATACACTCAGTGTCTAAGTATTCTTACTATAGACGCAAAGATCTTTCCATTCTTTTGAAGTGTTCATTTATTCAGAAAGTTTATTCCCTAAGAAAGAGCTATAAAAAGGCAGGTCGGAACGGGTTGACTGTGGAAAAATTTAAAATAGTACAGAATCGAATGCAAGATGCATTACTATCTAGGTTTAAGGCATATTCACGGCTCTCTTCAAACCAATTAATTTCAACAATGTTATCAAAGTTACAGGAGCAGAAAATGATGTAATTGTATTAGCGTCGAATTTTTATCAAAAATCAAATTTTACTAACATCAAATCTGAGCATAGAAAAAAAATAACAAAAAAATATCAACCGACTTCCATGCCACAAGAAAGTAAAAAATAATTTAAATAGGTATATTACGCTGGTTTAGAACGTTATCAGTATGTAGTACATAGTACCGAAGTCTGCGTTAAACATTTCACTTGATCGCGACCACAAAACTGGCGATAATATGAAAGATTAATGCGAATATAAGACATACGGTTTCCGAACTGAACTAAATCAAATTTTGACCACACTAAAAGCACCAGTTTTCAAATAAAAAAAGATCATACAAATCGGTTCATCCAGTCGAAAGTTCTGACTTAATAAATATAAAAAAATACAATACAAACTCTATTTTTTTTAAAAGTCAGTCAATTAGTAAATACTCCTTATGTTATCAGTTCAAACTCTTTGTTAATATGTGCTTTTGTTGCAGCTAGCCAAAGACATTATGCATCTTCATTCAGTCGGGCCTGACATTCGCGACAACGGAGCAACAATTCCCGTTCGCTCCCTCAGAATGGTACGTTCATAAATATGTTTTTTTTTTAATATATCTAAACAATATGATTTTTAACTAGTACTTTAAATATTTATAACACCCAGTTGTACACTATTAGTAGTTTAAAAAAAATTAGGCTATAGAGTCGGAAAATGCTTTACTTTCTACTTTAATATATGTATATGTCATTAACGTTATGTCAATGGCATTATTACTGTACTTGATTTTTGCTTTTTAATTTATCATTTTAACCATAAAAATTGTTTTTATTATATTATTGTTAAATTAAACACTTTTCTGGAGTTTGTAACATAGTGTTATATGAATGATAAAAAGGCTAACTTAAAAAAAGATACATCGTCCACTTCGCTTTTATTCGCCGGCGATACACTTAAAAACAATATAGTCTATGCCCCTAAATTAATTGAAACAAATGCTGCTAAAAACATTTATCTGGCACACTAGGAAAAAAACAAAATAAAGACAATAATGTACAGAAAAAATTATAGAGCCCAAATTTTTACAATTTCATTAAAAGAAACACGAAATATCTACCTAAGTAGGTACTTACACTTATTCTAGAGTAATATACTAGTTTTACATTTATATAATACTAGCTGTACCCGCGGCTTTGCCCGCGTGCAAATCAACGCGTCACAAAGTTTTTCCCGCGCAAATCTCGACACCGTGGGAATTCTATGATAAAAAGGCCGCTCAAGGATTACCTGGTCAAACACAGAGTGAAAAAACGAATTTAAGGTGTGTATTTGTGAGTAGGGACGTATTGTTATGTATTTTTTTTAATTAGACGAATTCTAATATTGTAAATCGCTTTTTTGAACCAATTTACATTCTTAGTGGTCTAATTCACAATATCGGGATACTTTTTTCAATCAACTCCTCCACATTTGAACCAAAACGTATCGATTAAGTATAAAGATTGATTTGAACTTTTCCGAATTGGAAAATACTATTTGAAGTAATTTTGGCGGATTCAAATTTCTAAGTAAGATAAACCTACTTTTAATATTAATTTGTGTTCAGGAGTTCCGGAAGGCAATAAGGTATTCAAAAATTCTGTTGAATAATGTACTGCTTCCTCTATCTCAATGACTGTGTCTAACGAATAGTAAATCTGTGACGCTGCTTTAAATTTAGAAAAAAAATAAATCATTTATTTTATCGACACGTTCATTGGTGGGTGGGTATATTGCCGTCTTTTGGAACCAATTTATAGTGTTATTTGTTGTATTAACAATATCGGGATATACTTTTTCAACTAACTCCTCCACATTTAAACGAAGACGTATCGATATAAAGATTGATTTTAACTTTTCAGGATAACAAAGCACTATTATCCACTTGAAGTAAATCATTTGAAAATTGGGTTATCACGGAACAGCGACATATATTCTAAGTTCATATTTTGTTTCATGTGGCCAAATATAAGATCTTTTAAGAGGTGCATCGGGCTATTTGTGTGCGTAAATCCCGCATTGTTCTTTGTAAAGCAAAGACATAATCAAAACACTTTTACAATACACACGAACAGGGCGCACCCGCTCGCAGGGCGCTGCCGCACCCTGCTCGCTTATTTTTTATGTTTTCTTTTATGTTCCAACCTAACCTAACCCATCCTGTTTAAAAAGCTACTGCTAAATCCAACAATAACATGACAATACTCCTGCGTTTTCAGGATTTAGGTATTCGAAGTGACACTTTTCATCATAATGTTTTCTAAACGGGTTGTAATCAATAAGTACCAAACTCATACGGCTTAAGTAGGTTGTGTACTTAGATTATCAGGGTTGATGAATTGAAGTTTAATTTATTAATCACATTTCAGTTTAATGAGCTGTCATTAAACTTATAATATATACTAAACACAACCGTAAGCATTATGTGATTACCTTTTATAATTTAGGCTTGCATTATCCTGCATCATAAGGGAGGAATTGAAGGTAAAAAAAAATATCCCATGTCTTTGCCTAGTATTCTTATTACTTATACGTAAGCACTTGCAAGCCAACTTCTATAGCTTGGGCTTGCAGTACCCTGCATCATCAGGGCTTAAGCATCAGCTTAAGGTCGAAATTTTCATCTTGTGTCTTTGCTTAGTAATTATATTACATACCCGAAAGCATTAAATGGCCAACTCCTATGGCTTAGGCTTGCAGTACCCTGCATCATCAGGCTTGAGGAGTTGAAGATCGAAATTTTCATCTTGTGTCTTTGCTTAGTAATTATATTACATAACCGAAAGCACTAAATAGCTAACTTCTATGGCTTAGGCTTGAAGTACCCCTGCATCATCAGGGTTGAGGAGTTAAAGGTCAAAATTTTCATCGTGTGTCTTTGCTTAGTAATTATATTACATACTTGAAAGCACTAAATAGCTAACTTCTATGGCTTAGGCTTAAAGTACCCCTGCATCATCAGGGTTGAGGAGTTAAAAGTCAAAATTTTCATCATGTGTCTTTGCTTAGTAATTATATTACATACCCGAAAGCACTAAATAGCTAACTTATATGGCTTAGGCTTGAAGTATCCCTGCATCATCAGGGTTGAGGAGTTAAAGGTCAAAATTTTCATCATGTGTCTTTGCTTAGTAATTATATTACATACCTGAAAGCACTAAATAGCTAACTTCTATGGCTTAGGCTTGAAGTACCCCTGCATCATCAGGGTTGAGGAGTTAAAGGTCAAAATTTTTATCATCTGTCTTTGCTTGTAATTATATTAAATACCTGAAAGCACCAAATGCCCATCTCGTATAGTTTAGGCTAGCAGTATCCTGCATCATCAGGGGTGAGGAGTCGAAGGTCAATATTTTTACCGTGTATCTTTGCTTGGTATTTTTATTACATAACCGCAAGTGCCAAATAGCTAACTCTTACGGTTTAGTCTAGAAATACCCTTACATCATCAGGGTTGAGGAGTTGAAGATCAAATTTTTGTCCCATGAATTTGTTTAACAATCTTATTATATATCCATAAAAACAAATTGGCTTACTTCTACGGTTCAGGCTAGCAGTACCCCTGCATCATCAGGATTGAAGGTCAATTTTTTTAGGAAATATCTGCTTAGTAATCTCATTCTACATTCAACCCAATTGGACTCCTACAGCTTAGGTTTGGCCGAGTATCGCTAATTTCGTTAATTTGCTTCAAAGGAAATGGATCCTATGATCAGAACCGTATCAAACTCATCATAGTACCCGTGAAGTACATTCTTTGAAATAAAAGAAAAAACATCAAAATCGGTTGGCGAGAAATTGAGTTATTCATCTATTTATCGCGCACATCGTTAATGCAAATATCAGACTTATGCACTTTTCTTATGGATGCCACTGTCAAAAGTGAACTAAAAATAAATGGGACCCGACGACACGCACTACCTTTCAAACGAAAAAAAAATCATCCAAATCCGTTCACCCAGTACGGAGAAATCGAGTAACAAATATAAAATAAAAAAAAATAAAAAAAAAATACAGACGAATTGATAACCTCCCCTTTTTTGGAAGTCGGTTTAAAACGATGTTTTAACATAAAAATCAAAGCGAAATACTAAATTTTATTGAGGTGGCCTCAAAATTGACTGACTTTCATACAAACTTACATCTCCTATTTGGGTTAAATTGGGGGGGGGGGGGGCAGAAAATTCATTCTTAACTGACGTCTACGTCACAAAAGGAACCCCTAGTAAAAATCATATTCGTATCTTTAGCAGTTTAGGCTCTACGATGTTTATTCAATCGATGAGTGAGAGAACATCCTTTCGTTTTCATATAAGTATATATAGATATAGAGATATAGATTTGTATAGTATCAAATAACATAGGTACACACATAACCAATAAAAAATACATAACAAAGGAATACATTTTACAGACCATAACATGTTTAGTTTCAACCAATTCAACTATGCAGTAACATCTTATTAACATTTATCGAACATAGAATAAATACTGCGTAGTTTTAAATTGACATAACTTTTTTATTCGTTGACCGATTTACATAAAATAAACACTAAATGTTAAGTGAAGTTTCCCACAACACATCAGTGAAAATTATATTCAAATTGGATAAGCCGTTTCTGAGATTAGCGTTTTCAAACACACAGACAAACAGACAAACAGACAAACAGACAAACAGATAAACAGACAAACAGACAAACAGACAAACAGACAAACAGACAAACAGACAAACAGACAAACAGAAAAGATTTCTAAAAACCATTATTTTGGGTTCTATATCGTATTAAAGACCTCTAGAAATGGTTTTCACCTAAATTTATTCCATGTACAGACAGCGACCTCTTACAGATTTATTATAGTATAGATTATCGATATATTCAAATTATTATTGAATTTTTTTATTTGAGAAAAATAGCTTTCGAAGTCGTTCTCAAATAAATTATTACTTACCTCTATTTTAGATAATATAAATCAAAGTTGTCCGTTCTAATGAAAATATGATAGAAGTTTTTGTTTCCGACATTTTTATCTTACATTATTTTAAAACGTAGCTTTATTTTAAGGATATTATGCCGACGTTTCTGTGGAAGGTATTTCACTTTAGAGCTACGCCAGGTTCGGAATTTTAATAAAATAGGTACTTGTTTCATCGATAGACACAAAAACTTTATAATGTACTAGCAGACCCGGCCACGCGTTGCTGTGGTTAAAGAAATGTTACATAAACAAATAACTATAAATTAAGATATAAACTATCCTATCTTTTAAGTTGGATCAAAATGCACACGTTGTGTAAATTTGATTATAATCGGTTCAGAGGTTTAAGAGTCCATTGCGGACAAATAAAGTGACACGTAATTTATATATATTAAGATAACGAATACAGGGCTGCGTAAATTAAATTTAAATATACATAGGTACATTCTTTTTACGAAAATACCATTTAGTCTTTTTCTCTTACATTACAATAAGGTTTTATAAGACTTAGCAAATAAATATAATTACGTATTTTAATATCTGATTAAATCCTTATGGTATACGATTGTTTTCATATCTTTATTGAAAACACGGCAGGGCTTTAAACTATTGTTATTAATTAAAATTATTGGGAAAATAGAGTCTCCAGAGTCAAAACATCAAGTCATCTACTAAATTTTAACATATTTGGTTAAAATAGATGTAATCATTATTTTACATTCAAATCTTATGCCACATTACTCGTTGTAGGAATCTTAATGGTTCTGTCCCATTTCCGTATGATAACATTTACTTATCTGTGTGAGATGGAAGTATTAATGGTTTTCTAAAAATATCTCCAAAACGTGTTGTAGGCTTAAGTATCGTTTCTCCTATTATGGCAGCCGCCTGCTTACAAATCAGGGCTGAGCTGAGTGTAAATATTGTTACATCAAATTTATAATTCCGCTGTTTTATATTAATATAATAAGAAACATTATTTTGTTTCGTTTTGTACCATCATTTTTCGTCATAGTACTCACAAAACACTTAACGTACCAACTTAAAATAAGTCTCTGACTGCGTTAGAATGAGGGTTTTAGATTATGTCAATTTTTTCTTGCACGCTCTATAGATCAAATAGCTTTTGGTATTTTATTAACAAATAGCATGTAATTAGGTTAATTGTAATAGAAATAGTGATTGTAATCAAATACTGATTTGAATATATAGGGTTTAATTTTTAAGATGGCGTTTGGGAAAAGAAAAAAGCCAGGGGCAGGGAACGATGTTTTTATCATAACAATAAGGATGACAATACGAAAATGTATAGAGGTGTATTATAATACTCATATGCCACTATTTTGACACAAACTCTAACTTGTATAAACTTATCTAAATGTTCACAGAAAGATCCTTTTGTCTCATTGCGAAAAGGGTACCTATTATTTTACTGAGGGAGAAATATCCCTAGCCTTTTGAGCATAGGGCTTAAAGGATTAACCTTTAAAATATCAAAATAAAAACATGCCGAAACTGAATTTGATGTATGGCTACCAAGTCTATACACTGAAAAAGCCATTCAATTCAATCTTTTAGTGAATAATTTTATAATATTTCGAATATTATTTTACAGTTCATTATGCTTATTTATTGTTTTAGTGTAGTCTTATTGTAGTTTTTTTACCTTTACTCTCACTTTAATAATTAATTAATTACAATATTATGTTTTCATGCTCATTAAAATTATGTGTGTTGTGATCACTATTTGTTATAATATATTCTTATGTCCATATAATATATGTGTTTCTCAAAATTAAAGTTATGCATTTAAAGATATTTAATTTCTACTAATTTATTCATGTTCTCGGTTTTCATAAAAAATGACGTGTGCGACTCCTTATTACCACGATTTGCCACCACTGCATCTACGACCTTTTGAAATACGCTATTACATAGCACACATGCTACAATAGGTACACTTCGAAAAAAATCAAATTCAAGATGGCCGCCTCAAAAAAATGGAAGATTACATGTTTTTTGTACAATTTACCCGAAATGGGCATCAAATGAAATAGTTTAGTTTATAGAATATAATCGACTACGAATGTCGTCATTAATTGAAGAATACAGATTTTAATACAACACATCCAATATAGGTATCAAATGAAAGATCCTGGGACAACGAAAAATAAGAAAATAAAAACATTTTTAAAACAAGCTTTTTTAACATTAACTGCAAGTTGTTTGTATCTTCTGTATATGTATCAAACTTAACATTATTTCTTTTTTCCAGAACTTTCGAACGCCACATCGATATTAACCAACGGGAATGCAGTGAAGATGCATCCTCGTGGAATCGAAGATGATAGCGAACATTTCCATGTGTGTGATGACAAGTTATAAATATAGATATTGTACAGTGAACATTTTGTGTCGAATATAGCATAGTGAAAGATTCTCACATTTTGGTAGTGCGTATCATATAGGTTAGTATATATCATATTACTCAAGTTATAATTTCAATAAGGATTCGTTATAAAAAAATTGTTACAAAAATGTTTAAATTTGTAATAATAGAATTTTTAAGAGTCTTGTATAAAATAGATAATAATATTTATAAATTTGTAGTTTTAAACAAAATTGGAATTAATTATTCACTTTAGAGTATTTCTTCGTATCAAAATGTTGAAATTGCTGTTGAATAAAATACTTGTAAATACGATAATTTCACATTCTTTAACATCGGTAGGTATATTTACCTACTTATTATTAATTTGAAGTATAGATAATGTTGTGCTTGTTCGCTTGTTTACACAGTTTAATAAATCTCGAGAAGTAAAATTATTAAGGTGGATACTGACAGGTTAGAGAGGTAATTTACTTCGTAACAGATTGGCTGCAAATTCAAATTAATGTTACGTTATTAATGTAATATAATCTTGCCTAATATTACGGATGTAACGTCTTTCGGGACCTTAATTAATATTTTCTGTTCAAGACAAATTAGGATTATCGTTTTAAGTTTAGCTATTTGCCTATGTATATTTTGAAACAATAAATTGTTATTATGTTTGCAAATTGTATTTGATTCAGTTCCTTTTTATAATTTTCAAATTATGATTTCAAAAGTAATTCTATTGGATGTCTGCCGACACGTTTCAGTCAACTACATCACTTTGGGTCATTGTTTTAATGTACATCCTTGAAACTAAATCAAAGTAAGTATAAGACCAATTAAATATCAATTAACGCTCAATTATAGTTGGAAACGGTCAATTTATTCATGAAGTTTAAAGTTTAGCCGTATTTTAGTATCTCGACTCAAATATAATATTTACTTTTAAAGAAAGTATTCGTAGAAAGTAGAGTGTATGTGAACTTCCTAGCATATAGGTCATGTTTTCTATTAAAAAGGGAACAAGCAACTTAATCATAGGTAGGTAAATAATTTTAAAATAAGCACGAAACATAAAGAACAAACCAGTAACACATTAATCTAAATTAATACCATGCAATCATTACTTTGTTACATCCTAAACTGTCTCAATAACAAGAATGTTTTTATTCATTTTTTTGGAAAATTGTTTCTAAGTTATAAATTGTACCTATGTGTGTATTTCTTGTATCAATTACAAGAAACGTCACAAAGTTAATCCTAAGAGTACATACTGACATCGTACATACCTACATACAAGAAACGTCACAAAGTTAATCCTAAGAGTTATCCGGTTGGCAACTTGCCCTTTTATAAAAGGAAAATTATATGCTTATTTCGGAAGGTGCGTGCAAACTTTTTGTTCTAGAAACCTGAGTATTTTTTATGGCAGAAAACACAAAAATAATAATCTTCATGATACATGTTTACATAACACACATCTTCTTAAAAAATGTTTAAAACTTTTTTTTAATTTCAAAACAAAACCCATGAAAATTGTGTATTACAAAAACGTTATTTGAACTTTGACCCTTCAAGTTAAGATATTTTTAGACTTTGCAAACTGGGTAACTCCCAGCCGGGAATACTATGTATTACATGTTTACATAACACACATCTTCCTAAAAAAATGTTTAAAACTTTTTTTAATTTCAAAACAAAACCCATGAAAATTTTGTATTACAAAAACGTTATTTGAACTTTGACCCTTCAAGTTAAGAAATTTTTAGACTTTGCAGACTGGGTAACTCCCAGCCGGGAATACTATGTATTATGGCAGAACGATTGCAGAAATAGAATTACGAGTATCATGACATTTATTAAAACTGTATTGAAATAGGAATATTGCTTAGAACACATTTAATGTAGACGGCGCCTATCACAAGCAAGACAAATTAAATAAAAGACTGAAAGTGTTACCTATATGAGATACTAATATGAATTCACACATTCATGTAATCAATGTCTGAAAGGTAAGCATTGGCATATTTTAATAATCGCGTTTTTTACTGTATCCCTGGAAATTCCATGCAGCTCTCTAGGGCAATAAATTCTTAGTGTAATCGAAGCGAACACGGATATAAAAGTAATTTATTAAAGCTGCGAATTTGCTCAAAATATGCTTGTACGATTCTTTTCTTTTTTTTCTCACCTTTAGAAACAAAATATGGCTGTCCATATAACTTTGTAGTGCTCAATATTGCAAGGTATGATCAAAAAATAAGAACAGTTATGTCGTTATTATATTTATTCATTTATTGACTAAGTATTTTCCACTTTAGTCAACATTTTCCGCCCAAATAAGGAAGATTCAAAATTATACGTGTGAGTAATATACACGCTTATTTTTTGAAGTCTTGTATCCTTCCCATTTATCTTTTCTGTATATTTATTAAAGTAATAAAATAAACTGTTATATAACGGTTCATACGACACAAATACCTTTTAGATATTTATGCCAACAGCTGTTATTATTATAAAATGGGAGCACTTGTTACTATTCTAACATACATTCTTCTTGCGTGGTTTGCCAGGAACGGTCAGTACCTGGCAGTCAGTTCATGTTTAAGATTATTTAGGTTTTAAAATTCTCTTCGAATTAAAACGCATCATTAAAGTCGTTGAAATATTATGGAATGTCAGCAATTAGAAATGAATTTGTTCCCTGATTCTTAAAACGGGCATTTAATGCAACGAGGTCTAAGGGCGTACAAGGTCAAACGGTATTTTCCTTTGAGGGACGCTGTGAAGCAATTACAGACGAATCAGTAGAAAAAACATTTCAACGTTTTCTTTCGTATTTAAACGTCAGCAAGGCACTACTTATACTGCTAGCCCGGTGAAATGTCCTACGATTTGGACCGGGTACCAAATAGAACTGACGTTCCTAAAGATAAACGTTTAAAATTATATTTAATGTAATGTAAAAGGGATATTGGTGAAAAACTTTAATTTCCGTAGGTCCTTACAATTATGTTTTTGTACATTCAAGAAAATCGTATCCAGCTTCCTGAGTTAGCAAGGAAAATCATTTTCATTGTTCAAATAGATACGTTCAAACGTGACTGAATAAAGTGGTTTTAATGAATAATGAAAGTAGTAGGTAAAATATTTTGTGGTTCGTTACCACTACACTAAATGGTGTGATGAAAGAGACACCCTTACCCTAGATCTTCCTAATTTGTCGTAGAGCTAGCAATCCAATTTTGTACAACCTCAATTAAGATTTGATTTATGAAGCCGCCTCGCAAGGTATGAAATCGCCGTACGAAACTGCAACAAGAGCACCCAGCGGAATATCCTAATAGTCAGTAAAAACACATTTAAATATTTACCTACGTGACAAAAGTAACAATGGGAAACAAGGCATAAAAATGCTGATATATTTTATACATCATGAAGCGTATTAAATTAAAAACAAATAAAGATAAATAGAAGTGTAGGGTATTATTAATCATAAGGATTCGTGGCTATATTTCACTTAAAAGTTTAAGGACCAAGGTAAGGATCAAACTTTTGATCTAATTGTGAAATCGGATTCATTCGCTTACAAATATACTTTTGAATATCCTATAATCAAGTGAAAGCAATATAATATCTGTACCCTTGTAATATATATGAAGACGTATTTAAAATTATTTAAAGTCGAATGTATCGTATTTTTCTTGTATACTATCTCTATGTCCTAATATTTTGTTTATTTAGATTTTTTTGACAACCAAGACGACGAAGCTACGCATTACTATTGGCGTTGTTTGCTGGTATTATCCTGTTGGTTACCTACCATCTTCATTCGCCTTCTACGATAACCACAGTTAGATAAAACCACAATACAAAGTAGTTTTATGTTATAATTATTTATCAATGACATCCAATTACCTTCGCTTTTATTGTTTAACTAAATGATAATTCATTGTTAAAGCGCGTACTACGTTGAACATTAAATTGGTACCTATAGGCTAGTTTCAACGACTTAAATTTGAGTATAGTCTTTCATTATGAGTAAATAAATACCTATAAAAAGATTATTATAGACTTCGTAAAGATTTGCACCGCGAATTCTGATAGTTGATGTTGTTTATAACCTAATTCGCAGTTATTTTATTTTTGCTTTGTTTTTTTTGCAATTAGATTAGATCACAATCGATGTTGCATCATACTATTACGAGTACATGTGAACAGGGACACTATGAATGTTACAAACAATTAATTTACATTACTGAAAATAAGCCAGTGGCGCCATTAACCATCCATTAGTAGATATTTGAGGCTTAATAATTCAAATTTACGTAAATGGACGGACAATACTCCAACTTTGCTTACAACTTTTGGTAACGTTTTGCAAATCGCTTAAATATGAGGTGACTATAATTCTTTAAGGCAACTTCTGGATGTAGATTTTTTTCAATCCGACTGACAGTTTTACAGCTTCTAAAAAAACAAACAACCTCTTCAACTTCAAGACATATATTGATTTATGTAAAACCAACTCATAAAATCGAGTGACTATAAGTTGTGTATTTAATTGAAATAGAAAGCGGGCATGTAGTCAACCTGATGATGAATGTTCACTGCCACCTGTTGCTCACAAGCAACTTCTAATATAATGTGTTGCTACTCACAAGGACTAATACAGTCGCTTTACGTGAAAGTTTGCCGACAACCACACATTTCCACCGAATACGAAAGAACTGATTCACGCTAGCAGCGATTCATCAAACTAGAAACTAGAATTGATCAAAACATTCTCACGAAACTTAACATTCGAAAATTATAAAACAATAATAAAATTGCGAACGCACCGAAAGTGGGTTTTAGTAATTGTCAAATTATTTTTAGATTCAATCGCAGAAGAAAGTACGTAAAAGTAAAATTATCATATATCTCTAAGTAAGTACTGTTGAGAACTTGGTACGTTTCGTTAACTAAGAATTTAATAAAGACATTTATTTACCTGTAGTGTAAATAATAAGGAGACATTGGATATAGTATTTAAAATATTTATAAGAGTCGATTGCTTGAACGCACTAATCTCTGATAGTACCAGTCAGATTTATATCGAGCTATAGTTATATATTTCAAGCTACATAGTTTATATAAAACATTAAAGTGAAATGACGTACCAGTAACAACTTTTTTAAATAATTTCTACCTCTGTAAAATACCTATATGTTATAAACCGCACCGCGTGAAACCATAGGGTATATTTGGTAATAGTACTAAAGAAATTTGTATCATTCCATTACTCTGTTTCTTTTATTTCTTGTGAGCGTATTGCATCAAGTGTCCTTCCAACAAAGTCCGAAGGATAGAAACAGAGCTTCGTTAAAAATGATGCACAACGCGTGCAATACAAATGGGATCCAATACCACGTGCAACTCTACAAATCTGTTTTTATCTGATAAAACAGATATCATAACACATGGAAAAAGGCAAGTATAAAAACCTATATGGCTTATCTACTATCACTGCATTAATTTGTTTTTTGTTACTAGTGTAATATTATACAAAATACCTTAAATAATGTAAGGTTCAATGATGCCAAGAAACTTATAAAATGTTACAATGTCGTAAATAGCGCGAATATGTTTTTAATAAAACCTGGAACCCTACGTGGGATGCTAGAGCAACCCACAAAGTTCGGTTTTTGAATTTATTTCGTGAGTGTAAAATTCACAAATTTGATCTCCCGTGTATTTTACCCTGTGAGTCTGTACCACTCATTGGCCGATTATTCAGCGCAAACCGTAAGGCGTAGACGTGTGTGCAGGTGTCTTGGAGTGATGTAGCACCCCAGTGAAAGAATACTGTAAGTATTATGTACGTATTTATTTATGTTTTCATTGTTATTTATTTTGTCTGTCACGATTGTTTGTAAATTATTGTAAATGTAACAAGCATCATTTAAATTACATTTTATTGAGGTTATAGTAGGTATATACCAAGAATTATCACTTTAACTCTTCTAGAGGATCATGAGTCCGGTGATCAAGAAGAACCTGCAAATCCTGCGTCACTTACAGAGGACTTTGACATTGAATATGATGGCATTGAAGTTTTACGTCTAATAGAGGACATGGAGTATTTTTTTAAATAATTGGATCTAAATTTCATCATCTGTACATCATATATCTGTGTAACATGCAGTTACACAAAATTAAACAAAAGAATATACCTACAGAAATCTGTGAAAATAAATAGATATAAATAGAAAATACAAATAACATAAAAATTGAGCTATTGTAGAAATAAATACTGGCATTAAATTCCATAATAAATGTGGACAACTTTATCGTACCGTCTTGTATTTATGGGTATAATTATTATCGGAGACCATTCGCAAGAATTCACGCTATCGGCCTTTTCCGGAGTTCATATTTTATACTCCAAACGAGAGTATAGGAGCAATATTTTGCGATAAAACGAAAGTCTTTGGAATTTTCTCCGAGCATTTCCTTAGGCTGAAAGGAGACACGAGCGACCATACCCAAATATACCCACATAATATATGTGCATACCTATCTGGATAATAATAAAATGTGGCTGTGGTTATATGAACTTATAATAACTACATGTCTGTGTAGAAAATTATTGCTTTATAATACCTACTCATCTCATGACCATAATCATTATGTGGCATTGTAAAAGCATTATTAGAGGTGTGAATTTAGTCGCTTATGTTTATAAGATATTTTAAATTTGAAACCAACTGAGACCTATGATACCATAAATTTATTTTTTTAATATATCTTTATTGTAAGCAAGAACAAATAAGCATAGCTAGAGTTTTGTTGTTGTATACACCCTTTTGTTTCAATAGGAAACCTTTGCTTCGCAGTCCACACACACAACACAACACACTGATTATGATTATAATTATGACAAAACATATATTAAAGTATGTTTGAATGTCCCTTAAAACAATTTTAATGTTTAGTTCTACATATATTTTACCAATAATATGTTAATAAACACACAGTTGAACCTTGGTATACAGACAAATGCTACAAGAAATGTAGCTAAAAACGTTTAAATCAATTCAATACATAAACCAAGTTTAAACGATTTTGTTTGTTATGGTCGCGCCTTTCAATAAAAACCTTTTAAACATTTCCATTTCAATTAAATATGTTCTCAAAGGGTGGTGATATTTTGTGTAGCCATTTACAATGTGACAGTTGCTTTTCATTTTGTAATAGATACTTATTTGATATAATTTTGATAAAAACATTTATGGACCACCATACATACTCGCTCATAAACATATTGTCAGCATTGCGTCAATGTTGTCATATTCATTCGATAACATTCAATGTGACACACTCATATACATGTACTTATACTCCTATACACGAGCTTTTGCTTAAATATCGTGCTCAAAAAATCACTTACTTACATACAAACAGTTTTGTAGCAGGTTCTCGTATAGATATAACACACGATAGAGTATACAGTCGGCCACGTGCCGCAACTTAATTCATAGGTATTCAAGTGTCTGTGTTGCGTCTTAAAAATGTATGTCTGTCTGATCTTATACGAGGGCCACGAAACATTTGTATTTGAGTATCAATTGTTCTGCGTTTAAACTTCTGCATTGAGCATATAAAATATAATACTTAGATGGCCCTACAAAGAAAAGAAATTTCGCTGCTAATGATAGCGAGTTTTGAAGCCGAGCGGTTATTGGTACATCACGAAATTAAGCGAAAGGTAGTTTTCTCATTTTAAAGCTTTTATTAATATTACTAAACTTGAAGTGTATAGAAGTCCTTAGCGGGACGTATGTCTCGTGACCCCGAAGTACAATACTCGATAAGCTACTATACAAAGTCAATCGTTGATACAAAATCCAAAAGATACCTTTCGTAATTGCATCAGAATTCAATTTGTATAAGGGTAGAATATTCCGTACGTTGTTCCCACAATTACCGAACTGCCCCGCTATGTAAGGATAATCGAGAAGCAGTAATTGATTAATACTATAATATTAACCAATCAATAGGTAACTATAGCCCAAAGTCAGTAATCCTATATTAATAACTTTTCATGTATATCTACGAAGTAAGTAAACTTAACCCTAGACCTCGAAATATCTAAATTCATTATTTACGTTTTTCTGTCTGGGAATTAAAAATTGACCCTAATGTGCAAGTATAGCCAATATTGTGTGTCATTAAATCGTATTAATATAATCTTGAGGAACATTCTAAGTCATTCATTTACCGAACACGACTTTTAACTGGACCAATAACTTAAAACCACACATATACATGTGTAACAGAAAAAGGCTCTAACTATAAGCATTGATGTTTTCTTTGAAAATTTAAGAGTATTTAAATTGTTTGTTTGATTCTTATAAAAAGGCTATGGATAAGCATATTTTATAAGAAAACATAAATACATTTTATGAATATCAGCTTACGTGACAATAAAAGTAATAAATTTTTGTGAAGTCGTTTTTTTGGAAATTATTTTATTTGACTAAATTCATATTATACCCGTGGATACAAAGAAATGCTGCTATTTTGTTAAAACCTTTTATTTCAAAGTGTTTCAAAACTAAAATAGGTTTAAATCATATTATGTTAAGAATGAAATTATTCTATTATTTTATCATAACAAATTTTCAACTACTTTTACAATAAAATCTCTCCAGACGAAGAGATACTTTACTTGTAATTGTTTCTTAACGTATACGTCTGTGGTTTTCGCTAGGAAAAAAGTTGTTATATATGCACATAAAGGAACGTACTAATTAGAACATTATCACGTACCGTAAAACGTTTCATGTACCTATTTCATGTAGAGCAAAAAAAGTCTCAACAATAGTTGGTATAAACATCAAATTGTCATTCAATTATTAGATGTGTTGGTCACACGCAAAATGTGTGATAAGTCTCACAATTATGCATTGTCAAAAGTTGCATAATATAAGAAAATTAAAAATAAGACTTAAATGAAATACCTATAACGTTTAAAATTTATTACCTTTATTTGAACCTTTATCTGAATTATTTGCATAAACAGGGCAAACAAGATTGGTTAGGACAAGCTCAATATTATAAAAGTACTATTTTAAATATTTCATTAAGATATAAAACTTTGTCTACAAGCCACATCGACTTGTTTGCGGGAACACATGCTAGACAAGAGAACCTTGTTTCTGTTTATTTTAGCCTAGTTACGAGATGGGTAAAATTGAAATACGTGTTTTTATAAAATGTAATGAAAGACCTTATTATTAAATCTGTATAATAAAGTTTACCACCTATATTTTATGAGATATCTTAAAAACCGATGATTAATGTGCAAGTTAATTTAATTGTAGGTAGCTTAAAATTAATTGTAATAGCTTACACTCTCATTCTAAGATAGGACCCGTGCCCAGCAGTGGGGCAATAATGGGTTGACAACGAGAAAGTTTAACTGCTATGTGATAACGTCATGTTAAAAATATTTCAATGCAAAATTACTACAATATGTTCTCAGCGAAGACATATGAATAAAGCATACAATACGATATTAAATACATTGAAAGTATATTGGTCTTTATATGGATGACTTAAATAATATTCGAGACGACGATGTTAGTTATCGAGAGTGGCAACGCACTTGTCATCGGCTTCAGGCAGAACCACTACTCTATATAGATTTATAGGTGCTATGTAATGAAGTTACAACGGTCCTAGTTGTCGCTGAGCGGCAGTGAACTTAAACCGTCAAGTTTATTTGAATCTATTTTCATAAATATAGAACAGTACTCCTTAGAGAAAATCTTTTCAAATAAAGGTACTAATGGTAATAATATTCAAGGTACACTGTGACTATATCTAGTTAGCCTCGCATTGAACGACTGTAGATCTGCATCACTTGACTGAATTTACATATTTGTATATTTTTTCCGAAGCTATTTATTAAAAAGTTAATTTAAACACAATAACTTCTTACGAAATATTTCAATAAGATTTATTTAAAAAAAATATTCAGTCGAGTATAATATTCTACTCGCTTGTAGAGTCCGTTATGTTTTACGAAGTACGTAACATAAATCTAACCCCATTATAAAATGTACCTTTTATGGCACATTACCACACCTTCTGGGACTTTTTGTCCTATTTATTATGTAATAAGCAAGGCGGTAAAATGAGAGTTTTTAATTGTTAGATAAACGTGTAAACCTGAGGAAAAAACTTGGAAGAGACAAAACAAAAGGTCGCAAAAAGTACGGTTGTTGTCGCGTTGCGGTTTTTTATCTAACTCAGTATTTAGAAAATGTTTGCCGACTCATGTACCTTTATTTCAGAATGTACTGCCAAAAATGAAACATACAAAAAGAAAGTATCTTTTTCATTTCACTAACAATATAAAGAGTTTATTTATAATTAATGAGTAGGTACTTGACGAAAATAAACGATACAGGTATCTCAATTTTTGAATCGATTTTTTTTCATGAAGTAAGTAGAGTCCAACATTATTATGATTTATTTTAAAAAATGCAACGTTATGTAAGTTGTTCTGTTCATAAACTATGTCAGGCGACACTCAGTTTCTCTAATGATATTTAACGGTATTTGACTTTATGATAATGCTATTGTTAAGCGTTCAGCATCATTTAGCAACATATAAAAAAAAAAAATCCTTTAAAGTATTCTATATTTCGCATTTGAAATTTATTATGCCATGTACGTGTTCACACAATCTCAGTAGGGTTTTTAAAGCTTTCATATTATTATCAACTAAGAAACGCTTTTTTATATAAACTAATAGATTATCACACACCTAATTAAAATATAAATAAATTAGATTTTATTTTATTTAGTACATTTAATTAATAACTTGTTTAAGTATACTAATTTCAATTCATAACAAGCAGCGTTGATTACTTTGAAGCTATTTCGTTAGATATACATAATTTGCGTTGAAATTAATAAGGCAAGGTGTTCTTGGGGCAAAGGCCAATGTGTTTCAAGTATCAACTTGGTTGACAAACTAAATTAAATTTACCTTACTTGTAATAATTATGTTTTATACGTTAAGTCTATTGAAAAATATTGAACCGAAAAGAATAATAGAATATTTCATTACCCTATGTTAGAGGATCAGATAAGGATTTATAACTGATAAAATAGTAGATAATTAGAATATCTTATAAATGACTAGCCTTTGCTCGCGGCTTCGCTCGCGTGGAATTTAGTCTGCCACATAAAGTTTCCAAGGTGGTAGAGCAATAGTTCAACCAGGGAGGCATCACCGCCGCACCTATTTCTACCGTGAAGCAGTTTTTGTGTTTCATTAGAAGGGAGTGTCTGCCGGCACACTTTTATACGAGGCGATCATCATAGTCCTCGGGAGTAGCAACGCATCTGTGATTGACTTCAGATTGAACCCTTGCCCTACTTCCTAAGGCGATTAACATACGGTACCGCTCACTGCCGCGGTAGGCGGTGAAGCGGATCTCATGTTGTATTGGGATTTAATAAATCCGTTGATGCCTCACACACGCACACCGACCGACCGCGCGTTCCAGCGGTGTTCTCATCACCACCATGTCTCCACGCGAACGACAGTGCGGAGGGTCGGCGCCTTACACACGGGCCGGCGCCTAACCGCGCGGATCATCGTTGATGCAGGCCGTGTTGCAATTTAATAAAATGAATTTCGATGTCGAAAAGTTTATTTTGATGATCGGTCTATCTGCGCGTACAGGCGCGTAAACCGCCTTACCGCGCGGGGCACCGCTATTTGCGGCGGTGCGCGGTGCCGTGTGTTAATCGCCTAAATCAGAGTTTTCAAATTTCAAATCACAGACACGTATATTAATTTGAATTAGTTTTGTCGGCAACAGATATTAATGCTTACTCTGAAAATAAAAGTTTTAAGAAAGAGTCTCAAAACGCGTGACGGTTACCAACGCGCAGTTGGCTAGCGTGGTCAACTACGACCTAAACTACTGCTAATCTGACATATGTGCCGAGTCCTGTAACATTAAAAGGTGGATGACGATTGAATAACATATTTAACCTTTCCACTGTTTCATTCTCATTGACCTTTTTTCTCTTTTTTGTCGAGGGAGAAACCTTCAAAAGGTACCATACGCCATGGGAGCGACGCAGGGTTATGTGAGATTCTTATAGCACCAGGACTCCGGGATCTTCAAAGGAACACAACTGGAGTCCTTTGAGTGCATTGCCCCATCGGGCTCCTCCCAAGTGAGCGGCTGGGCCCACCACTCCATCTGGTCTTTACCACGATATGCGACCACACGTATACCACCGTCCTTCCCGGGATCGCCTGGCTGGACGGTTCAAGCTCCGTCCATCCTGGCTTTCACGATAGCATGCGACCACACATGCTGATATCTTTCCCGAAGTTGCTGACTGGGTGTTTGGAGCTCCCAGTCTAGCCGCCCGCAACCCCGAAAGCCCCCTTTTAGTTGCCTCTTACCACAGATAGGGGATACCATAGCCTTATTCCCGGAACTACAGGACCGTCATTTACCTTTCACATTTTGCTCCGTGTTTTATAACCATTCAAATATTAATATCATACAACTTCGTTGTATACGGCGGCGGCGCACGGCGCGTACTGCTGGTCAATCAATTGACTACGCAATATGTTATACTCGTAATATCTTTTAAACTACTTATCCAATTTACATGGTGTAAAAGGCAGATTCAATCTTTATTAGATGCTTGATTTTTTGAAATCATTTATTTTGATAAGGATTTATATTTAGTTTGTATAAAACCCATGGAAACATCAACTTTATATTTTTTAAATTTTCAAAGTATAAAAAGAGTTATTGTGGGTTATACCTAAAATATAGACATATGCTGTCGCGGACTTTTATTTAGATCTATGTGAGTTAAACATTTTCACGTACATTATATTTGGATATCTCCAACGGTTTAGGCAGCGTACGCGAAGATAGCTCTCAGAGGACAATTTTTTTTGCGACTAACCTGGTATTTCTCGTTATATTATAACCTAATTACAAAAAAATCGGTAAAAATTATAGTCCATGTGTTATTCTGATGTAAAACCTATACTACTGTAAGGTTTCAACCAAATCCGTTGAGTAGTTTTTGCGTGAAAGAATAACAAATACACATACGTCCTCACAAACTTTCGCATTTATAATATTAGTAGGAAGGATAGGACTAGTAGGATAGGATAGTAGGATAGGATAGGATTAGTAGGATACATAAATAAATGCCAAATAAACAAATAATTATAATAAATAAATATATTTAATAATTATTAATATAATAATAATTTTAATACAAATGTTTGAATTTACTCCTGTTGCTTACGTGACGTTGTTGCCTAAATTACTACCAATTACTAAACTACGTTTTTATAATTACTGAAACGACTTCGGGATAAGGACAATATGTTCACGGCGCAATTGTTAAGTATAAAAAAATAAACGAGAGATGTATAATAAAATGGCGCTTGATTTTAATTATGAAGACGGTGCCAAATAAAAAAGATTTTGAATCACATTTCAAAGATAAAAGATTTAATAAAGATACATATCATTTAAACTTATGTGAATTAAGGGAATTCAACTTGCGTACAAGAATCACACAAATTAGATTTTTTATTTTTTGATATCAATTTATTATGAGCTTTTTTTCTTTGAAGACAATATTCTTTTGTCTTTGGAAATATTGACGTGAATCTCTTTACTATTTTCCACTTTATTATCATCCAACTCATCATCACTTACTTTGTCGAAGAAATTATTATTCTCCTTTTCCATTTTGGCCTCAATTTGAGCATTTAGTTCGTCAAAGTTAGATTTGCTATTATTATGTTTTCCCTCTATCCCCTCTATTGTTTCACTTTGATTTTCAATGTCATCTTCAGGGTGAAATGGGTTATTATATCTATTAATTTTCTGTCTGCGCCTTTGACTAGCGTAGTTTACAAAAACCTCAGAGTTCAAAATTTTTCCAACAAGATTCAACACGTCCTCGGAATCAATCTGTATTTTTATTACTTTTCCTTGGATTCTATCAATTGCAAACAGGAAAACTGTAAAGTAAGATCATAGAAGGGTCATGACAGCTGTTTTATACTTAATATACTTTTTTTTTGTTTTCGAGGGGGAAACCTTCAAAAGGTACACTCATCGGAGTGTACCTTTTGAAGGCTTTTGATGGCTATCCTCAGCGCTGTGGGTTCCAGGTTCTCCAATGAAATACAACCGAAGTGGTGCTAGCGCTATATGCCTCATTCGGGGTCTTTCCAGTGAGCATTTGTATTCACTGCGCCTCCTGGTGTTACGACTCTATTCTGGTCCCGGAACTACAGGGACAATACTTACTATTCCTAGGAAAGTAGAAATACTACGTAGAAAAATATTATTTTTACTAGTATTATTGCCCCAATAATACTAGCTATAACCCATTATTGCCCCACTGCTGGGCAGGGGTCTTCTCTCGGAATGACAGAGTTATAGGTCATGTGGTCGAGCTGACCAAATGCGAATTAGTGGGCTTCACACACCTCCGAGAACTTTTCTTTGTTTTTTTAAAGAACTTAATTCTAATACGCATATAAATCAGTGGTGCGTGCCTGGGTTTGAACCTTTGGTCGCCCGATCGAGAGGGCAAGTTTTAACCATAAGGCTATCACTGCTCTTCAATAAACGTATATTAAGATTAACTACAAGAAAACTTAATATTAAACGTAAATCTATTAACTGTTTAATTTTTTTTGCAGTCTTGCATTATTTTCAGAATCATTAAATGGTTGTTTTTATTTACGAAACCGTCCTTAATCCGAATATTTTAGTGGAATTTTACTAAGCTATAGTAAATTGATAAAATCACGTTGGCAACATTTCCACTAATTCAATTAAACTCTCGGGATTTGCACAGTTTTCCGCGATCAAAAGTTAGTATTCCATCAAACGGAATGCACATACGACAATTCCAGAATACCAGTTAATTAATTGACCTATGAAACTGAAAAAATGCGTTTTACTTTATATTAGTTATTAATATATTCACTTCACAATCGCAAAAACCACTCTAATGTAGGTATATAACATAAAATATGTACTCGTATTACTTGTGAGATAGTGGGTTTTTATGCGGTTGCCGAGTCAATCTATTTATTTAAAATGTTAAAGATTTTTAATATTGGTAAGGTCACTAAAAGATGTTAGGTTAGATAATTACGTAATAACATAAGACAGAAGGTCCCTTAAGTAGGAACTGCATAAATGAATAACCGATTTGGTATTACATGGATCTCACAACTTTTTTCAGTCGAAGAACTGAGTAGCGAGATTTGGATTTTATGGGATTTTTATCTTCTGTAATTAAAATACTTACTTATTAAATAAAACGACCTCATTTTATTTGAAAAGAAATGGTGATTACTATCAATCTTGTAAATATGTCATTTTGAAAACAAGTACCTAGATCACATCAACACGATTATTGCTGTTAGATTCAATAAATTCACTTACAGCAAAATTTAATCACTCTACGGTTGTTACGTTTTCATTATAGGCTGGCGATAGAGTTAAATACTTTTTTCTCATTCTAATACTTTGCATCCACAATCTATAATCCCAAGACGTTTGCGTTAGATATAATTATTATCAACACTTATTCTGGCTAAGATGATTTACATAATTAGATACGTTATGATAAATGATGTCCGCCATGTTATTAACTGTATTAATTGAATTTTTTCGGTTTTGAACAAGTGAAACATTTAAATTTAGGATAAAATATAAGTTGCCGAGAAGGTTACTCTTGTTTAAGTATATTCTATACCGATTTAATACCTATTCCCCAATAAAACCTAAAGGTAAGTGAATTGTACGATTATTTCGTGTTTAAGAAATATATCTGAATTTACTTAAGGGGTTAGGCAACGGTAGAGGCTGTAAAATAATAGCGTTTTGTTTTTTAGAGAAAATATAAAACAAATCGATATGGGGCTACCGTGTCGTGCTAATGTTTTATTTATAAGTACTATACGTTTATCAAAATAAATAATTATACAGCTAGAAAAAAAAGAAAAAAAAATATTTAAATGGTTCTCAAGTAGCCAAATAAAAGTTTACAAACAAAAGGAAAGGTCAATGGCCACACCAATTAATCGAATAGTTGGTAATATCTACATTTTAAATTTGGTGCAAATCTTTAAAAATGTGATATCTAGAGAAGTACGTACAATGTATTATTTTGATAAGTTTATTTTTTCCGAATTGCGCTCTTTTAAATCAAACTTACAAGAATCGTAGGAAAAATTGTTAATAAGTACGTATAAAAAATATGGCATAAAAAATCCTTCGTATATTCTTCTTTAGACAAAACACTTTTAAGGATTCATACCAAATTTCAATTCATAATATTTGAAATAAACACGTTTAAAGTTCTAAGTAACTGAAAGTTATGAAACCCTTTTTTAATACCTTTACTCATCAATGTCTGCGCATATAATGGCATTCTGGATTAGTCTGCTGCTGCTCCCACGTCTTTCCTTAAGGCCACTTTTTAAAAAAAATTGGTGTATTCTTTAGTCCCTAAGTACTATCTTCCATTACTGCTGTGATAAAAGATTTCTACTTGATTTCTACTTGTGGGACCTAAATGTAGTATACATTTCGAAAAATTAGTACTTGTTGAAACCCGCTTTAATATTTTGATACATAATCCATGAGTTACCTACCAACGATATTAAGTCAAGTTTTTTCTTTGATACCTACTATATACTTTCTCACAAACAACTGCTTGCATATTCGACCCATTTCCGAGCTGCTCGTCTCGATCCGTGAGCTTCGTATTGTCGTACCATATACTCGTACAAACACGTTAAGCGAATGCTCCTCCGCGCTACATGCTAGGCGAAGTAGGAGGTGTAAGGGTTTTTTCGTTACGAATGTAGTTTAGTTTGACATGCAATTATGCATGTAATTCATATATAAAATGTAATTTCATTCTGTGTGTCTGCACATCGCATATGTTTTCAAAAAAGCAGATTGAGGAATTAAATACCTAGTAATAATAATAAAAAATCCATATTTTTATGAGTTACGTCTGTCTGCTTGTCTGTGTGTAAACAGTACGAGGTATCATTTATTACATCAAAACCAATACAACTCTATCAAAAGTTGTAATAACTTAAAATTATTTATACTTTTTATTCGCGATTTAAAAAATAGGTGGTAAATAAAAGCAATGACATAATCGAGCAATTTGAACTCCTTACTAGTAAAAAAATATTTTACAGTACACGTTCCCATTGTTATTTATTATACTTTTCCTAGTTTTCTAGATAGCTATGAATGAGGAAACATTTAATGCTGATTAAGCAGCACTTCACCGAACACGCCCCTTATCAGGGACATACACTTAGTGACTGGGCTAGCAAGATAAGGCTTACCACTACGTTATAAAACTATATTCCGGCCACACTTTTTTAAACATTTTCCGAATGAATAAAAAGAGGACCATTTTTAATACTAACCGAAGGATTCGAGTAAATAATAGATCTATAATTATATGTAATAACATATCTAGTGACTGAAGATGTCTAACTGGATACTTGGAACGAAAGTTATTCATGTGAAGTATATCTTTACTTCCGTGGAACTATAAATTGTACTTTAATGCACGAGAATAATGCAGAAGTTTAATCATTAGGTTATAGTTCGATCATTAAATGTATCTATGTACCTAATTCGAAAAATTGAATCAGTAAATAGAATAGTGTTGAACAAAGATTTAAATTCAATTCAATTCGATCAACAAAGAGAACGTTGTTGATCGGAAATTCCAATGCAGATCAAGAATTCGTTTACTTGGAAAGTCTAAACATAACTCCGACATTTTTTTGTAATAATATCGGTGTACAACTCCATAGTAGCCTTAAGTTTACAAGTACTCGCTTCCAAATAGTAATGTGGCATACATTAAGTGTAACTGTGAATGATGCTAGTTAATTTTGTATAAGTCCAGCAAGTCCAGTTTTTTCGGCGTCATCTTGGTTATGATTTTTTTTCGTAGTGTATGTGTTCTACAAATTAAGCCCTTTTGTTTGATATATGTAATCTTTTATTTTTTTTGATGGCGACCATCTTGAATTTGGATTGTTTTCGTAGTTTTCGTACTATATTTTACACATTAATAAACCCTTTCATTCGATACCCATATTACATATTTTCGTACAACCCACCTTGGGTTGTACAAAAATATGTAATCCGCCATTTTGTAGCGACTACCATTTTGGATCAACAACAATATTGATTATATAAAATTGCATTGTCATGAGAACTATACTTGTATTCCAAATTTCAGCTTAATCGGACATTGAGAAGTGGGTTAAATTAAGATTGATTTCGCCCTCGAAGGGATCTCTACCTTGTGGTAACTGTGGTTTGGATCACCACAGTGAAGCCAAGAGAGATCCCAGGGAGGGGACGCTCAGAGTGGGCTTGGCCGTGGGCCGGTCTGGATGCGTCCGAGCGGGATGCGGAGGACTGAGTTTTCTGGCCTCTGCAGAAAGGAGGGGTCGCGGGAGGAGAGGTGTCTCGGTCTGTCGTTGCCATGCACTCTGTCTCCCACGACCGAATGGGGATGAACCCTCCGATGCGTTGGCGGTGGGGCCGCATAGGAAGTGGAGATTCGGTGGGTCATTGCTGTCCTCCCTGTCCTCTACGGCCGTTTGGTGGTTTGCTGCGGAACCAAATAACGGATCGGTCGCTGGGTGTGGGAGATGTGGATGCCTGTAGGGAGTGGAAGGCTTTGCGGTTATCGGCTTGCCATGCCCACGGCCCCTGGGTGGCGGTATCGGGGTTGGTCGACGCTGCGGATGGGGGCTTTTGTGTTTTCTGGCGCGTCTTGCTGTTGGAGGGGAGCTCCACGCTCACGTGGAGGGCTGCTGAGCGGCCGGGCACAGGCGGGTTCGTGGATGAATGCGAAAGAGTGTCCAACTTCCCGCCGTACGGTAAGAGGAGAAAAAACAGTGCGGATTTAGCCGGTAAGAGCCCGGCATAAACCATCTGCTACCTCGGGCGGCTGGGTATCCTTGAGGATTTTACCCACTTTAAAAAAAGGTTGCAAGACTTGACCTAAACACACCTACTTACATACTTACCCACAAACATTGTAAGTTCAAATAAAGGCTTTTAAAAGCTTTTAAAATCGAATGGTATTGTACTACTTTTAAAGCAGACACATATTTTTAGGAGTTAACGAGGCTGAAGAGATAAAAACAATACCTATTTACGTATAACCATGACCTCCATTATGTCCAGTGGCTTTATTACAAGATAAATCTTTGTTTATTTAAAATAACACAATGTAATATATTGTTATTAATTACTATTCCACTGTCCCTGTGCTCGCGACATTTTCCCATTAAAAGGATTTAATTATGAGGCTTTTAAGTCACTAATGGGACAGAAGTAAACAATACAAATATCATTGCTAGATTTTTTTAGACTTAGAATCCAATAAAATCAGATCTTTTGCATGAATAACATCACATCAGTGCAATCTTGATACTTCCGATACGCCTCTTGTGATATGTAAAATAAGTATAATTTCCATTGATTGTTGTTTTAAATTTATATACATAGAGACTCAATTCTACATTATGTTCGTAAAGTAACACTGGACTAAATCGTAGATTAATCTCAGACAAGTAATGTTCTCTGTACATTATTACTTACTTTTATAAGTAAAACAAGTCCTCTTCAGTCCTATTTGCCTAATACCTATGAACATTATAAATGTGAATGTAAGTTGTACGTGTTTGTCACGCTTTCACGCCAATACTACTTGACCGACTACAAAGAAAATTTGTACAAATATAAATACAAGGTATTATATATATGAAAACAGTTTTTTTTAAATGAACCTAAAAATATATTCTTATCAGACCTGATCGTTTGTCAAAATGAATGAATTGTTTAAAAATCTTCAATACTTTTAAATTAGTATATTATTGAGTATAGCTTTAGCTGTTTTGAATTTTTGTATGTATCTTCAACACGATTGATGCCACTGATAAAAGCTAGTCATATTAATCATACTAATATAATAAAGGCAACAGTTTGTGAGTGTGTATGTTTGTTACTTCTTCACGTTTAGACGGATGGAGCGATTTTCAAAAAATTTGATAGGGAGTTAGCTGACACTCTGTATTAACATATAGGCTACTTTACTATGTGAAAATATCTTATTCCTACGGGACAATCGATACATCGATTTTCTTAACGCGGGCGAAGCTGTGGGGTTCGGCTAGTGTAATATAAATTCAAAAGTTTGCTCGATTTTGGCTACAACTTAGCAAACGAATAGTTTATGGCCTGGATTAACATTTGAGATAGTTATCATGGAGATAAATGTACCAAAATTGTATTAAATAATAAATACCTGATATATACAAACCCTTAATTTTCTAAAGCCAATGTCATGGGTCGTAGGAGTTTTTAGAGTGGGAAGCGGCTCTAGGCGGAGATGTTCATGTATCGATAGAATATTTATGCAATAACAATACACTAAACATAACATCATTTTACAAAACTAACAAATAAAGGGTTGATTATAACCGTTTCGATGTTTTTCTTTTGCCTACATGAAAAGTTTATAATTTATGCACCCTTGTTACTTAAATTCAAATATAGACATATAATGTTTAGTTTGTGTTATATCCTCTACTAATAGACATTATTAATATCATCAATCGATCATTTTTATAATTAAAAAAGACTTTCGCTTCAACTTTAGCATAATAATGTATGCATATATAAATTCTGAAAAACACCCATTAAGGAACATCGTAGTAGTAGAATGTTTCCAGTAGAATGAGACCATGACGTATTATTGTATTTGTAGAAAATTGTACGTCCCAAAGATATTACTAAACCATGAGGTAATAGAATTGTAGATAAGAATGTGTATAAGAAATCTAAAGCAAAAAATCCGAATAAATATGAGGAATAGTATTTTAGAGATACCGAAAAATACATAATATATCAACATACATTGTAACGCAATTTATATACATTATAACGCGTCTTTTCATCTTAACAGGATTCTGTACTGTTGAATAAAATATACGAATATTCTACCGAAAAACTTTATATTACCGTTCCACATCGATTTTACAAGAAAAAATGTAATAACTTATTACGCTAGCTTATTCTATGCTTACGTTAGTACATAATATTTACATTATAATCATTCACAAGTTCATAGTTGTTACAAATTGGTATTTGATGTAATAAAAAAGTCAATTCGTCGGACGACATGTACAGAGACTAATTTGAATAGACGAGCTTCGTTTTTAGCAAATCACCCGCCGCCTATAAATATGATAAGTATCTATACATTCCTATTTATTAAATTAAATAGATAATATACAATATATTTGAACGTGACGTATTTATTTTTTTTTGTATTTGAAATAAAAACCTGCCTGAGACAAAACAAAAATTATTAATTGATCTGTAATGAATAGTTTGATTGAAACTGTAAATGTTGTTTTGGCTAGTAGACAAAAGTTCTCGCTACTAAGAAAAATTAAATATTAAAAACACCCTTTCTACGAATCGAACCCGGAACCCATTGCGCGTCAGACCGGTATGGTAACCGCTCGGTCACGCGGGTCGTCACAGTATCTAATAATATATCAATATTATATATATCTATATTATATATATATTATATTATATTATATATTATATATCAATATCTATATAATTTATAAAGCGTAAAGTAAAATATGTAAAGTAAGTAAAATATGTATAATTTTTAAACAAAATCAACATGACGCTAAGAAATCATAACTTTAACTATGTAGTACATTTTAAGAAGGAAATTAAATTGTTATCTTTTATTAGTATGTGGATATAATACATTATCAAGGAGTTTTATATTAATATTTTTAAAAGAACGCTTCTCAGCCATTTCGTTATCACTGTAACTAGAATTGGTATTTTTTTTTTTGCGAGTGAAGTAGCAAACGAGCATGCAGTCTACCTGATTGTAAGAGGACACTGCCATGGACATCTGTTATCAACTTAACTTATAGAAAAAAACTTTTATCCGAAGTTCATTGACTTCGCGTATAGTATGCCAGCGTTACTACTTTCAAAGATTAATATGATTGCCTCCCTAAAAGTTTCAAGTCCATCTGATCACGAAGCTTAAAGTGTACTTCTTGGTAGGTCCACGAGTAACAACAAAATCTATAATAACTATCAAAAAGGAAATATTTACATACAGTCTTCGGATTGCTATAAAGGAAATGTCATATTTTATATAAAAAAAAACAGTATGAGCATATTAAGTAAACGGAGATGTTAAACCTCGGACTACTCCCGACACATCTGTGACGTTGCTTCTCAGGAGGACTAAGATGTGAACCTCATATAAAAGTGAGCCGGCAAACACACCCTTCCACCAAAATGTTCGAACTGCTTCACAATAGAAGTAGGTGTGGTGGTACTTGCTCAGTTTAACTGTACTGGTTCTACAACTTAGAATCGTATTATTTATTATGTATTTTGTTCGTCAAATATGAGTAGGTAGGGTATTATAATATGTTTGCTCCATTAATTAACTTTAATGAATATATCAGAAAATGCAATGCCAAGCGCCGTGGACTCTTTGATAACAGATCACTTGTAGAAATTTTTGTTCGACCCCATCAGACATCCGCTATAGTTTGGCTTGGAATATACCTACCTATAAATTTGCTGTAATGAGTATAAGTGGAAATCAGCATTATAAATTAGCAAATAACTTTAAACAGTTTGATGTTCGTTAAAAAGCTCGCCACATATTTTACTGAACACTATTATTTTCTATGAGGCATAGAATAATTTTAAATAAAAATAGGCTTTTAGCTAAATACGATACTCTACATCCCAGCTGCATCAGGCATATGCCTCTGAGTTCCATTACTAGATATAGGTCACGCACCTGATATGCGGGATGAAGACTAAATTTGGTTTTAATGTTATTAACAATATTTCAGTTTATATCCTGAAATATTCTTATCTTTTTCATATTCACAATAACTTTGAAGTCGAAAATTGAAGATTTTATTGAGTGAAACAAACTGCGTAAACTACATACTGATTTAATGATAGCGACCCATTCCACTTTGTTATTGTGATATGTTCAATATTGTATATAGTAAATACACTAAACAGTTCAGACACTTTTTTATCATATAACATGATAGTACATACTAATAAGATGGTGAACTTTGATGGATAAGTTACGCTCACTTTTGATACGACAATCTGAAAGAGATACATGCGATATCAGAAGTTTCTGAATGAAATAGGAATGGTAGGACACTGTTATCTCTTGGGTGCGTATCCACACATTCCACAGTATATACAATTCTACTCGGAAAGAGAAAGTTTATAAAAGTGACGTGGTCGCCAAACAGTTTGCCAATTACTTTGTATAAGAACACACTTAGGGAGTTACAAAGGTTTCTTATTTCAATTTAACTCTATTTTGTTTATATAAATTATGTAGTGAGATAAGAATAATTTTCTGTAAGACAGGCCCCGTTTACAAAAATACCGTGTCAGCCAGTTAGGTAATAAACGCACTAACGTCTGAGAGATAAACGCTATACTAGGTTACCTCAAGTAGGTTGGCGTCCGTGAATTATTTAACTTTGCGGAACCTTATTCTGGCTATAAAAGGAACGTACAAAATTTGAGTCAAGAAAATTTATTGCACTCAATTCTTCGTACAGGGCTTTATCATTTTTTCGAGCACCTTAACGTATCTCCGTGATTATTTAATTTAAAAAAGAAATGAATAATATTAAATATATATATATATATATATATATATATATATGTATAATAATTTAAAAAAACTGGAGACAATTGATTTCAAACAGAGTTCTTCGTGCTTCTGGACCGTCCGATTTCTCACTAGAGCTATCGTGATACATACTACCTACCTACAGATAGCGGCGAAATTTGCCTTTGTACTCTAATGGCTTTATAGCAGTTGCCCGACATTATATTTTTGTCACATATGCATGAACAAACAGTATTTGCGTTAACTAATAAAAACCTACACATCTCACAATTTCGTATCGCATTTCATCCGTAAAAATATAACGCGCTAAGAAGTTTAACTTCAAAAATATTTGACGATACATTTAAATACGACGTCAATAAAAAAATACACTATCTTATATCTATTATATAAATAAATAATAAGGATTATATCTCTTATTTACGCCAAAATGTACATATGCTGGTGTTTGCAACACATTGCTTTGCATCTTATACGGTAGATAAAATATACGAGTACGTTTGCGGAAACGTGGAAGTGATTGATTAGAAGCAATATCTATTAAACTGAAATTGTATCGTGCAGGTAATACCTACATGTCACGTTTTAGGTAATCGAGCTATAAGTATAACTGGATAATTCTGTCACAGGCATAATAACGAGGGTATTATTCACTAGGGTTGCATGAGTTATTGCCCGCAATTTGGTCGAACTCGACGAAGGTTTACATCCTTTATATTTTTGTCTGAAAGAGTTATGCGACTCAACTTTAAAAGCTTTTGTGAATATTCCTTTATATTTTGTTACGTTTGTATAATATTAAACTAATTAAAAATTTAATCAAAAAAACTGACAACCATAGGAAAATATTTTTTATACAAATATGATACCTTATATGAATTATTACTTGGCAATTTGACTTACGGTTAATAATTACTTTAGGTCGCTAACTATGAATTGAATGAAATAAAGTAATATATTTTAAGCTATTAAGAAATGACAGGGCAACCCAACAGATGGGGCCTTTTGTCCTAACCGTCATGTCCTCATCAGTACATCATTAATGAGTAGTAGTTATGTCCTCATCTGTGACCATAGGGTGGCATTCCGTGCTGCTTGGTGGGAGGACACGCCATCATCTTTTTTCATACAAATTATTGCAAGTACTACGAACGAACTGTTTATGTTATTTTCTCTCTAAATTGCATTATTTTTACGTTTTCTTAACACTATTGTAACTATTTTCAAGTGAACAAGATAAAATTAATAAGTCGTCATTTAAATTAAAGAGTACTCAAACAAAACGCAAACACAAGCCTTCACGTCTTTCACTCGACTTCCACTACTATGACACGAACTAACCGGGGGCGTTGGGTCGCTGAAACTGCATAATAAACCGTTGAATATTTCGCTGCACGTTCTATAATAAATCATGGCAAATGTGTACGAGACACTGGTTTTTTAAGATATTTTCCTAATTTAGCGTCGCTCTTACATGAAACTACATATTTTTAAAAAGCAACTCTTTACTAACTGCGGAAAAAAGTTATAACTGATAGTGTGATCATGGATATAGATCCATGATCACACTACTTCAGTTATAACTATAAATATACTGAAACACGTGTTTAATGAAAGTATTTAGATAGCTAAATACTTTCATTACGCACGTGTTTCAGTTGACACCAGTCTTTATATCAAACGATGATTAATGAAATGATTAATAACCGTAACCTTTTTTATAATAGTTTATATCGTCAACGTTAATGACAAAATCGTTGTAATGGGTTGATCAGTAAGCATTTCAATATGTCCATTTTTAAATACCTAATTGTAAAGATACATTTAAAATGTCCTTCATAGCATTATATTCACTCTTTCATATATTAATAGACGTAAATTTTGTAAAGTATATTACTGGGCTATAAATATACTATTTAACGGCTGGACCCTCAAATATCCTAATAGGATTATATTCATGCCGGGTCCTCGTATATTATCCAATACCTTATTTAGGTTGCTCAGAACTCATCTCGGCTTGTACCATAGCATGACATAAGGATTTATGTAAAGTGGTTAGGATTAGCAGTAATAGGCTATCAGGTAAGGGTCTATCTATACTTATAATAAATCTGTAGAGAAGTCAATTCTGTACATAAAATATATATCCAAAATAACTATCAGGGGGTGATTAGGGATCGATACTGATGCCAAAAATGCAATCTGTAAATTTTTTCTCTGTCTGTCCGTCTGTCTGTCTGTCTGTATAACCGTTATAGAAACAAAAACTACTGGACGGATTTTAACGAAACTTAGTACGATTATTCTTCATACTCCTGAGCTGGTTATAGTATACTTTTCATCACTCTACAATCAATAGGAGCAGAGCAGTAAAGGGAATCGTTGGGAAAACGGGCGAAGTTACTCCATTTTTAAGTTTACGTCGCCTGTGCAACCTTATTAGTTAAAGCTACACTGAAATCATGTATGACGGAAATATTGTCCTTAAAATTATATAAAAAATATCCCACGACAACATATGTCTATCTTTTATGGTTGACTTACAATAACACGTGTAACTCCCGATAGCGTAGCAGTTCGAAGCTTTCTGATTATATTTGTCTACTTTTACGTTTATGACACTCTCAGTCATCACTAATTAAAAAACTTAACATTATTTAGGCGGAACGAAGTTCGCCGGGTCAACTAGTATAAAATATGATTATTATTTTCAGTTTAACATAACATGGTCTTAAAAGATTGGTGTTTTAACCATGACGTGTATTGTCTACTAGTAGGTTGAAGATATTTTGTTTGTTTATCATTATTGCAATAATATACCAATTGCTATCTACATAAAATTACTTAAGTTTTAGTACTACAAGTTCGTTTGAATATTTTCCTATAACGGATAAGCTGTTTAGTTTGTTTAGAGCTAATACTTCTGGTGTTCACCAGTTCTAACAAAATAGAATTAAGAACGATAGAACGAAGACGGACTACCTATCGTTTCTAAGGAGTAAACTGAAGATATTAAAGAACCTAAAAGGATTTACTTAATCCAGAAAAAAAATCTTTGTAAGTAAAAATAATAATTTCTCAACTGCGTTAAAGGAGGGTTATGTATTGACATAAAAAACAAATTAACTATTTGCAAATTTTACTTTATCAATCGTGTTTTTGTATTCATTATATCAAACTCAATACCATATCGCTGATCTCTTTTAATGTGATGACCATAGTAAAAACTACTTATCTATTTAACTAACATTGCGCCTAAATATGATTTGCAGCGACTTTACAGCCCAATAAAATAATTTCCATCACACTAATCCTATACAGATTGTCGCTTGACCGAACTACGTCAATGTTTAATGAGAACAAACTGTAACAATTATCCTGGTATCCTACGTTATGGTGCGAGAACATTGACTAAATTCTATTGTTTCTTGCAATTACTACTATGTAGGACAGCTATCTCAGGTCTCAGGAGCCGAATTAGTTAATTAACCTAATTCGTTTCTAAGTTTGCTATGGTCGTATAAGCCATTTTCTTTGGAAATGAATGCAACAAGTATTTGGTTTCGGAGCATTCTTCTACTCTCACGCTACTGAGAGTTTCCTTATATGTAAATAATTCTATGTGTATTGTAGCTTATAATGTCTAAATTAAAGTTTATCTTAAGGTCGGTTTTAATGAAGCTATGTAATATACCTATTACCTGCAATAAGACACAATCGAAATGCATCGTGTTAGTATGCGTTTGTTAGAAAAGATAATTAATATAAAGGAATAATTCCACATTATTTAGTTGAACAATATAAACAGTTAAATAATCTCAATGATAATAGTCATCAAGTTTGCGACTCTCCGGCCTAATGATAGTTTTCTGATACAAAGACTTTTGAAGGACATCATATCCAATACATCAAAATAATAGATTCCTTTTAAGATATATTACCAATATAAATATGAGGAGTTGATAAGTGAGATCAGGTGTATTCTTAAGTCTTAAAAACAGTATGTGGGCGTTTCATATTTGATATTTGATGATAGTTTAGTATCTACTGTTTATCTTTTAATCTATTAGATTGAAAATTTTAAAATTTCGGAGGTTACATGAATCTTACTAATTCAATAAAGTTAAAATGCTACACCTGCTAGTCATGTCAATTTATCAAAAAAAAAACTTTAAGCCGTGGGTCATCTGTTGTGTTCAGCTTTAAAGGCTGTGGCTACGTAAAAACAATAAGCCATCATAACTTCGTCTAAATTAGCAGCAACATTTGATCTGTGTTGCTATTTTAGACATGTGATCGACCTCAAGTATTGGTATATTTAGAGTCAGTGATCAATTAATATTAAGTGCACAATACGTTACAACTTAGTCCTTTAAGTTACCAAGGCATAGAGAACTCCCATCTGGGGCTGATTACAAATTATATTTAATACAGAAGGTACCTAATTTTATAACAACGGAAATACACTTGAGTAGGGTTCATATTTTTTTTATCTGACTGAAGTAGCAAACGAGCATGCAGTCCACCTGACGGTAAGTGGACACTGCCGCCCATGGACATCTGTAATAGACAACATCATACATGGGTTCCATCTGAAGTCAATCATAGATGCGTTGCTACTTCCAAGGCCTATGATGATGATGATGATGGTCGCCTCATATTTTTAACCCTTTAGCTTAATTTAATATTGGTGTTTCAATCAAGTCTTTTATCAACATCTTCATTCTATTTTTTGTTTAATTATCGCTGATAAATATTAGCATACAGTCAAAGCTTCCGGTTTCCGTATTCGCGTTTTCAGTATTCAGGCGGTAAAAATTGAAACCGTTTCGCGGCTAAGAATTTTTTCGCGTATCAATAAATATATCTTTGAAAGTAATAATACTTATATTAATACAAAAAAAAAACTCTTGAAATCGACTGACATCTTGGTGACGCGGTGTATGAAGCATCACGAGGAAATCTTTAAGCCTGAGATTTTTTTAAAGATTCTACATGTTTGCAAAGTGTACCAATTCGCACTTGGCTTATGGACCTAACTCTCTCTGATTTCGAGAGGAGGCCGGTGCCCAGCAGCAGTAAGACTTTAAAATATAAATTGACGAGTACAATACGAGTTTTTCACACGAATATAACAATGAGGAACATTTCACAAATTTTCAGATACAATGTAATATACAAATAGTTGTATTAAAATTAAATGTTAGATTTCAAAGCTATGAAATAAGACATGAATGACTTTGTTGTGGCGAAACTGTAGATAGCATTATATATAATTGCTTACACAACAATTTTAGAATCATTGTACTTTGTAGCATTTTGTGTTTGAAACTGTTTGTACGGTGACATTCTAAAAACAAATATTATTCTTTTTTCGGATCGAACGGATCGGCACTGACCTCATGTATCGACTGATATCCGCTCGACATAATATAAGTGTGAAGTTAACTTTTGCATTATAACTACTTATCTACGCCACAAACGCATGTACATTTTTATAAAATTATAGTAGCAAACGAGCATACAATTTACCTGATGGGAAGTGGCAACTACCGCCCATGGACCATGGACATCTTTCAGCAGCTTTATACAGAACATAGATTCTATATAAAGTCAATCACAGATACGTCGTTATACTCGCGAGGTCGCCTCTTATCCGAAATATCGATGTCTATGGAAATGCCCATGATGTGTTTGTAATTTTAGAAGCTAATATATTTAACCTTCAAAATATAATCACATCACAATACACAAAATTATTTTTTTTCACTATACAGTAAACTTATAACAAACTATTCCTAATCCTGTCTGTTACAGTTCAGTGACTTGTAAAACTAATCCGAGCCGACAGACATTTTAATACTTTTATCGGCTAGATATTAACTAACCCGTCTAGGAAAATAAGGGTGTCATCAAAATGTTTGATTGATGTTTTATTTGATAATAACCTTAAACTATCCTAGTACCTTCGCTTCTCCTTCATTACAAAGCTGTTATGGCGATAAAAATGTTTTCGATATACTTGTTCACAGCCAGTAAACTTTAACCTTAAACGAAAAATTTGTTGTTCCTAAGTATTTTTACTAGAATAAAGTTAGAGGCCTACAAAGTCTAAGTCATTAAGTAAGACTATTAGTTAAGTCCTGTATATTATTCCCTATATCAAAAATAAGTGCATACAACTAAAACAAAATAGTAGAGAGTTAGGTAGAGTTTTTTTTATCTGATTAAAGTAGCAAACGGGCATGCAGCTCACCTGATGGTAAGTGGACATCTGCAAGCAACTTCATATAGAACATTGGTGCAATCTGAATTCAATCACAGATGCGTTACTACGCCCGAGGAATGAGATGATCGCCTTAAACAAAAGTATCCCGGCAATCACACCCTTTCATCGAAACGCAAGAAATGCTTCACGCTAGAAATCCCCGAAAAGGTGTCCCCGGTCGAACTACACTTGTTCTACCACCTAGCAAAAGTGATTTATCATTTGTATGCGAAAAATAAAAATATGTTTGTTCCCTCTTTTTGTAGGTAGGGAAAATCAGGCCAATATAGACAAGGAAGGCGATACAAGGAAATGATAAATATAAATTAATAGTACCCAACGAGTATATTTTTTTACTTTAACTTATAATATTTTGTACTTTGCTTTCGTACCATTAAGGTCTTAAATTTTCGTGATATAAAATTATTAGTTTATCAAATACACTTTAAGAACACAAAGGGCAGAAGTTATTATGTAAACAGAACGTCCGCTCGGGACAAAGGTAGAAAGCTATAATTGTAAAAATTGAGCAAGTAACCGGGACCATTAAAATTGTGTATATTTAAAAAAATACAACTTTTCTCGTCATAATCTTTTTCAAACAGGAGGAGTAATCATTTGTGTTTATAACGAAAAAGTCTTAGTTTCTCAGGACAAAATAATTTCTTTGACTTCATTGCTTGCGTTTAGCTGAAACTTTGTTACCCTATGTTGTTACATTGCCCTTTGAGCACCATTAGCTAATTTCATTTCAATGGTCATATCTCATACAGTGTGGGTTTATTTCTTTTCTTTCTTGAAATGACTAAAAGCAAAATCTTTGCTTTCAATCATTTCAAAAAAGAACAGTGAATGCGTCTTTTGGCGCATTGAACGATTTTTGTTTAAGGGAAAACTTAGAGAATTAGCGACATTCAGCGACGGGTCATAAGTATGCGATATCTATCCGTAACTGTTGATTATTACAATGGTCTAGTGAATAATATCCAATACCATTATAGTAATATTCATATTTTACAGATTAATTAAAAGGATAATGGAGTAAAATAAGTAAACATTGTGTTATAGTTTTTTAAATACATCAATTTGTCACTTTTTTCTTAATTTGACTATGACCTAGCAAATATAGTAACTGTTGCATATTAAGCAAATAAAAAATATTACGAAGACAAAGTAAAAACACTCTAACAGCACTGCTAAAATCATAATAACAGTCGAGTATTTTTTATTACTGGTTTTAAAGCGAATATGTACATATTGTTTTTGCAATTTGTGTTATAATAGTAACAAATAATTCTTCCTTTTTTCTCTGATTGCAGGCGCCGAATAGCAAATGTTATATAGCCTACATCACTGCAAATTGAGACGTTTCCAATGACATGCCATATGTCACAATCTATCAAGCAACCTGAACTGTAGCATATGCCTAAGAAATCAAGAAACATAAATACAAATATACATACATAAACTCTAAACGCAGTCGAGTAAAAAATAAATTATTCAGCGTAGCTTTACTTTTAAGAATTATTTGTATTGAATATTTATAATGAGCAATCAGAAATAACTTTTTCATATAAATACAGAAAACGTGGTAGAAACAGCGTAGTTCGACCGGGGAAATACCACTGCCACACCCATTACTAGCGTGAAGCATCGAATACAGTTTTGTACGGGAAATGGTTATTAGATAATCAGGAGTGGTTGGGTACATAGCTCCTAAGTTAAGTCCGAATATTGAAATACTGAAATTAATTAAAAGTTAGCACAATAATAAATTACAAACTTTCAAATAAATAAAGTATCCAACTGAGGTCCCGTTTAGTGTTTTATGGGTGGTGTAATGGAGTAATATGTTAGCCTAAATGTGACTTTTGGAATCAGAAATAGATTATTTTTACCGTAATACACACGTATTGAGGGTATTTTTACGTAACTAAATCATTAAACAACAATAATGTTGATATGATATCATGTGCTCCCTGACACACAGAAAATTGTAACCCACTTGAAATAAATTAAAACTCCTATGTAAGATCAGTAATAGAAGCAATTTGATCTTGAGGATTAAAATTTTGCGCCTGACTATTTACCTATTTACTCCCTCAACAAAGAGTTATATCAAAAAGTTCTATCAAAATTCCTATTATCTTAAATTTAAATATTATATTATTTCTCTTGCAGGAATTCTCTCAGAATGAGAACCTCAGACCATATGCGACTCCGCTGGCCAAGTGCGATTTTATAGACTTCACACATCTTTCCGAACTTTTTCTCACGATGATTTCTTAGTCCATAAAATAGTGCAAATTAATTTTTGATACAAACATTTTAGAAAATTAGTGACGTGCCTGGAATTAGAACCTTACGCCCTCGATTGCCAGGCCAAGATTCAACCATTAGACTATTACTGCTAAAATGCTAGAAATGCATAAATTTTCCTAACATGTAGCATCGTGTCTGCTATCGACTTTTAAGAGAGCTCGTATTTCAGCTTGATTGATAGTTCATGATCAATACCACAACTTCACGTGCGTAGCATGTACATGCGTGGTTTATAATGTACGCCAATTAAGTGTACGTGGTGAAACATGGTATCGGCTATGAATATTACTCGTATCAAATTATTATAACATGAAGTGTAGTTATGCATACGTTGTAGCATTAATTTTATTAATTATTTTGTAAGGTGATTCTTAACCAGGTTGGTTTGTCCAAGGATGATCGAAGCAGATATCGCACTTCTTTGTAAGAACGATGAACATCCTGACCTCCAAATGTTTCGACCCTTTTTGTCCTCTCTTTTTCAATAGTGGCGATACGTCTGTTATTGGCATCAGATAGAACGCCGTTTTTTGTAGTTTGTTCCATACTTCCATGAGGTTGTGACCCTTTACCATCTAGTATAGTGTAGGCTCGTTTTATATTTTAATCTTACAAAAATGACGTTTACTAGTTTTGGTGTTTGACTTGAATAGCACATGCTAGGTTATACCTGTATTATGTAGATTTATATGTTGTGAAATCATTAAAACTAAGTTACATCGGTAATATGTAATTGTTACGGAATACACTCTTTTTCTTATAAAATCTAGAATTATTCTTAGGCCCAAATAATTCTTAAGCATTAAATGTATATTGTTTTCAAAGAAATTTAACACTTGTATTTATGGTTAGTTAACAATCTCTATAAATAGTTTTTAGGTAAGTATTTTATTTAGATACGTCACGTAGCCCTACTCTTCAGTCTGTTATGCGCAAGCACGGTATTCGCATTGCCTATCATACTTTACTCAGGCACGAACATTACACGACATTTTTTCTGTCTTGTGTCTACATATCAACTGTGTTTTACTATGGTAGTTTGGTATTAAGTATAAGGAACACTAATAAGATATGAATAATTGTGGTAATTCAGAAAACGTTATTAGCACATAAATATGTGGTTATGAAACAGTTTCCTTTGTATTCAACGTTGATTGGAGGGTTTCCAAGGCAGTTGATGTTCGTATACTACAATACACTAAATTACAATTAAAATAAATTGTAACGAATCCAATTTTCATCACAACTGTGACTTTATTAATCACAAAAGCACTGGAAAATATCTGGAGCAGTAAACAATTAGGAAATGGAACAGAATTGGCGACTTTTCTTTTTAATTAACACATTCTTAAGAGATTTTTAAAATGTCTGAACGTGGCACTTCACGAGCGGGTCTTAAGTAAAATTTAGGAATCTGTTTGGAAGAATAGGAAATACTTAACTTACTTCTTAGTAAAGTGCTTATTCAATTTATACCTGGTTTTATTGAAACATACCCATATATACAATATTATACACATCTATATATTGATAAGTGAAGCAAAAACTTATGAAAATTACGCGGACGAAAGAGTATGAAAGGCACGGTTATATGTAGTTTATATACTGAAGCAGTGCAGGATGTTTTTTTTTAATAATACATAAAACATACATAAAATCAAATAAAAAAAACATGCGTGCGTACAAAGTACACATGTCAGAAGTGAAACTTCTTTGGCGAACTAATTTATAAATCTTGTTTATATTTATACAAATCTAAAACTTTAAATTTCCAAGATTAAGAGGAAGGGAAAAAGGCGTGATACGACGTTCGCTCTGTCTCACTTTTTCTCTCAATCTTTCTCACTCGCTTGCTCCCTACTCTCACTCCACGGCTAGTTGCTCATGCTACGTTCGCCCTGTCTTACTCTCTCTCAATCGGTCTCGATCACTCTCTCTCTCTTTTCCGACACTTCCGTTGCATACCGGCGTGACGTTTCATCTGTAAAAATTTTACCCCTCATGCGCCTAAAGAAGTTTCACTTCAAAAATAAAAGAAGTAGAGTCATTGCTTTTAAATGCCTTATTCAATTACTTACCTCTTTTCTCTTTCACGGGTGTTTCTAAAATAACGAAAATCGAAAATATCGAAAGTTAATGAGTTTGAATTTGAGTTTGAAAACTATTCGTGCTACTTCCGATAGTATGTAGTCAAGTTTTTCAGATGAATTACGGTCGATTTATCGACCAATGTCATGGGTGATTAGTACGTACAAATAGTGTGGTTCGAGTACTTCGAGTTGTGTAGTTGCTTCTTTATTGGGCTTTTGTTTAAATGGTTTGTTATGTTTTGTTTCTGTTAGCGAGCTTAAAGCTTAACTGAGCCAAAAACATGAACTGGAAGAAATGGATGGTTTTGGCCGACGCCAGTTTTGTAGACATTCCTTGTAAAACAATAAAAAACTTAACAGCGTTAAATATGAAATATTATAAACATTTTCATGAAGTATCTACGGCAAACATTATATCTTACATGTCATATTATATTAAGTACAAAAAATACTAAAGTAAATGAAGTGCAAAGTCTACTCGTTTGTTTACAGTCTACAGGATGTCGTCAACACCTCAGAAATTTGCTAACATCAAAGAAAATATACGAGTAGATATGAAATGAAATAAGAAATTATGTAAGGAGAAATATTACCTGCATGTAGTACTGGTCTTAAAAATACATTTCAATGCAATTTAAAAATACAATTTTAGGTTTTAAAATTTACGCCTACTTTTACTGCTTCGTTGAATCGTATTGAATCTAAATGAATCGTTTTAAACAATCCAAAAATAATGTAACTTCAATTATACTCTATTTTTTTTTCAAACTAATTAGTCTTCGTAAATATTATACTTTACAACCCTTGTATCAATTTTTCAACTGTTAGTTTCTTACGACGTGCTTTTTATTTAATGGTGTAGAAAGAAAGCTTGCATTCAAACTTATGGTAATCTGACTGCTGAACTAGAAAAAAGTAGGACTTGACAACATATTCGTTACTGCTCCAAAAGACTAAGAACCAGCAGCGCTAAGTAGTATAAGTCTGATTTGAGGATGTATAATATGTTATTATTTAGGTACTTATGTATAATTGTATAGGTCTCTCACTTATTTTTATATATTTTTTTGCTTCAAAAAGAAAACCTTCTAAAGGTTACCGACGCCGCAGCGCAACACCGGGTGCTCAGCCTAAAATGTGTTTACCTGTGCCTAAATGTTGCCTGATCGTCTAAAACTCTTCTAGGCCTTATATAAAAAAACTGGTTTGTTCTCTATATATTTTTGGACATTTAAAACATACTGCAAAATATAAGGCAAAATATAATTATAAGGACACTTTTTTAAGTTGGCCTCAGGTATATATTGAAAAACTGTACAGTAAATAGAAAACCGTTTACTTACTCGTATCTCAAGTCAATTCTTTTCGTAAAAATCACGTTATTCTAAATGTTCATTTTTTATACGACTGAATTAGCAAACGACGATGCAGTCCACCTGTCCACCTATGGTAAGTGGTCACTGTCGCCCATGGACAGCCAGCAGCAAATGGTTAGTGGCATTCAAACTGTCCACATTGTTAGATACAACCAAAGTGCTCAATAATATCGGCACAACCTAGGTGTTCTAATTGTTCGCAACATCTTAAACTTCCAAATGACAGAACATTCATAAATTCATAATAAACCACTCAAATTGTCACAATTTTAGCATCTGTTACGACACCAGCGGTAACCTAGCAACGAGACTGTTCGTAAATATAGGTACATTTTATAATATTATACCTTATGTTGCAGATATAAGGTTCCTGATCACTTACGGTATAAGACATGGTAACAATGACTCTTCTCTTCTCTCTTTTTTATATTAACAACTATCCTTTTCATATCTTGCAATGACGTCATTGACTGTCAAAGTCATAGAATCGGTCTAGGGGAACAAGGGGCATAAGACAAGACGAGAGCCTAAGTGGGTTCATAACACACTTGAAAAAGAACAAGTTCAATCGATTGATTCTTCTTCCTGTTCTCTCCGGAAATCATCGTTTGCCAGTGACACTATCTGATGCTGATTCACCACAACAACATTGTTCACAATTATTTGACGTGCAAAGAAGAAGTTCCTCAGAAATTCGTTTTCACATATGAGCTTAAAGTTATTCGATCGTTACTAGCAAGGATGTTCAAAGGGTTTCAAAGGATGTATATTAAAAAAAAATAAAGACCGATGTATATTTTTTACAAACAATATATTTTAGCTAAAATATAATAGTTTTCCTGTAACCTCTACGGTTTTCTCATTTTTAAACTGATGAAAAGTATCTTCATTAAATTTTAAAACCCTAAATGAGATAAACATATGTCAATATTATCATTGCTCGCACAGTGATCCTTACAACATATTCGCAACATAAAGTTTAATATTAGAAAATGTACCTATATTTACAAACAGTCTCGCTGCTAGGTTACCACTGACGCCGGAACATTTGTGACAATTTGGGTGGTATTAACATTATGAGTTTACGAACGTCCTGACATTTGGGAGTTTAAGATGTTGTCAACAATTAGAACACGTAGGTTGTGCCGATATTAATGAACACTTTGATTGTATCTAACAATATGGACACTTTGAACGCCACTATTTGCTGCTGACTGGACATCTGTAATCTACTTCATACAGAACTTCAGATAGAACCCATGTTCTATCAAGGAGGTTGGCACTTACCTTGAACTCCTAATATAGATAAACGATTGGCCGTGTATTTGTGTAGCTATTTTAGGCGAGAAATCAGTGTTTTCATGCGTTATAAATAATTAAGGCAGCGTACAAACCAAGTTTGCAAAGCAGGTTCTAGATTCATCGGAGATCGACAATAATAGATCCATAATATTATTCCTTGTGTTGTGAATCTAGAGTATGTGTATGTAGAACTATCAAAATCGTTCATTCTGTTAACGTTTACAAACAAAAATACTGTATATAAAATATTATCATACAACGTACTAAGTAATTTGTGTGATTAGTTTTTTATATTTATCATTGCATGGCTGTATTATAAAATTTATATTGATATGGTTATGTTTTAACTAAATAAAGCGTAATGACCACTCTCAATAAAACGTACCTACTACAGAGGGCTTATTTAAAGTCTCCTTATGACCACTATATAACATAGAGTAGTAATATAATGTTAAACCTTGTTACAGGTCTTTTAGGCCGTTTGAAGACACCTTACAAGAATTATCTACTGACCAATACTTGCCCCAATAACAACCATTGAAGCAACGTGATGCAGAACGGTCAAGAGTTCTTGCGAAGAAGTCCAAGTCCAAGAGTCCAAGGAGTAAGTAAGAGTGTCAATTACATTTTGAATACAAATTAACTGTCGTTTTATCTTTTAGACTTATGGTAATTGACCAATAATTATGATTTATTAAGTTCATTCATCATAAAATAATTTTATATTTAATACATAATAATTTTAAAAATGACTTTACCTTTCACTCGATGAATTGTGCAGGCTATATATGTGTTAGGCCATGTTATAGTACTTTTGACAGTAAAAACCACTACTATTGAGAGTTTTAAGTAATTCCAATGATTGCATTTACCACCGTTTTACTACTGACATTGTAATTTTATTTTAAATTAGTTGATATAATTTGTAATTTATAATAATCTGTAGTTAATTTGAATTTTTTTTCTCATTAACTTACACTCGCTTTCCGTGCGTGCAGTCTACACCTTTAATTATAATGACACTTGTCTTTCTAATGTTATCTTCTGCTTATGCTGTAATTGGTGTACACTATGTTGGTGTTCAAATAAATAAATAAATAGTCTTAAAGTCATTATATCATTATAAAGTCGAATCTAAGATTTTAGTATGTAACTGGTACTCACCATATGCGGTTTAAATTTCTCTGTTGCTGATTTTCAAATAGTTTCATGGATCGTTGTCACGGTGAATCTAAGACATTTAAAGAAAATATAAATAAATATTATTATGGTCATTAGACGTACTCTACGCACTACGAGTATAATTATGACTATTTTAGTTAGGATTTTTAACCTTAAAGAATAAACTGTTAAATAATAATCAATTACACATCAATTGCACAGAGCAGTGATAGCCTAATGACTGAGACTTGCCATCGCGATCGGGAAGTCCGAGGTTCAAACCAGTGATTCTTCTAAAACGATGTGCGTTTTAGAAATTAATTATCACTGCTGTCGGTGAAGAAAAACATCGTGAGGAAACCTTGTGTAGGTTTCCCGAGAATTCGATAAAAAAAAGTTCTCGGAGGTGTGTGAAGTCCACGGATTCGAACTTGGCCAGCGCGGTGGACTATGGCCTATAACCTATAACTGTCTCATTCTGAGAGAAGACCCGTTCACAGCAGTGGAACAATAATGGGTTGACTAGAACCAATTACTTAGTTACCAATTACACAGTAATATTAATAATATCGCAATCATACTTACAGAGTTTAACAGCTTTTTGACGAGCATCTGATCCAACTACATGTTGATTTTAATGTATTCATTATAATTTTCACTAATTTAAAAACACAGATAAGCTATTTAATAATAGAACACCAACTAATTACGCATTAAAAATTGCAATAAGAAAGAACATCAGACCGCAGACTTCATTTGTTTTTTCTCACATTCTTTTTACAAATGTTTATTTTTATATTTACCAATATGGAAAAAAATTGCCAGTATTAAATATAAAATTAGCAGCCAAAAAAAAATGTAACGCAGTAAAAAAAATAAATTATAATGAAATAATTATTATAATACTCGTAGTTTATAAATTGCTTCGTGCATAGTCTGTACATTACTGATATATTTTTCAAACTACCTCAAGTAACTTGATAAAACGAGATATCGTTATTTTATTATCTGCTTGAAGTAGCAAACGCATGCAGTCCACCTGATGGTAAGTGGTCACTACCGCCCATGGACATGGTAAACAACTTCAAATAGAATATGGGTTCTATCTGAAGTCAATCACAGATCCGTTGCTACTCCAAAGAATTATGATGGTTGCTTCATATAAAAGTGTGCCCGCACCCACATCATTCCATCGAAACGCAAAAAAATGCTTCACGCCAGAAATAGGTGTGGCGGTGGTACTTCCCCAGTCGACTTACACTGGTTCTACCATATTTATTTCATTAAATCAAAATGAATCAACTAAATTTTTTGTGAATGTAAAATACGAGTACTTTCAATGGTAAATGGTTTTATAAATAAATATATTATGTGTATAAATCAATACTTTATAAGCTCTGACGCAAAAAGAGGGGTGTTATAACTTTGCCCGTTGTTTGTCTGTCTGTGGATCCGTAGCTCTTAAACGGGTAAACCGATTTGGATGCATTATTTTGTTCGAAAGGATTTTTTCAGGACTGGTTCTATACTTTATCAATACTGGTTCAGCCATTAACTTGGTGAGGAGGGTGAAAGAGAGGATGGAAAATCTAATATTTAAGCGTTACACGAAAAAGTGGGGATATTCGAATACTGTCAGATATACCGACCCAAGTGGGGTATCAAATGAAAGGGCGTAACGTCTATATTACTATTAGACGTGTTTTATTAACCCCCGACACAAAATTCTCAGGCTTAATAATTTTACTCTAGTAAAATTTAGATAGTCGTCGAATAAAGTCTATGCAAAATTTGAAATCAAATCTTGAAAAAATAAGAAAGTCACAGATGTTTAATCAACAAATTACCTATATTTTCAAGTATTACATTTGAATTCCAATTTGGTTTACATACAATATCCAGTATTAACATTTGGCAATATAATATTTCATTGTATTCAGAATTTATATGCCCGTTTTATTAAATTCTTCAAGCCTTAAGATATGTTGCTGGACAGTAATTTGCTTTTGGGAATGTCTCCCTTTAGGTCCATTTAGGGACGTAAAGAGTGACAGATGTACGTATACCGTTAGATGTAGTATTAATGGAAAGTTATTTTTTACTCGAATGAAAAACATTCGCTAATTGTTTTCGGGCTTTTCGCCAATGATGAATTTGTACTTTACAATAATATGTCTTAGATATATTTATATACTACACATATATGTTCACTGAAATATTTTCTTTCATATTAATTAGTAGTAGTTAATCTCTGAAAACATTTTTTAATATGAACGTATAGGTACATTAAGCATGAAAATTACGTTTCATTTTGCGTACAATGTTACGTAAACAACCCGTGTACTCAAATATATATTTATCAGGCCTGTACAAAATCCTCAGTGATAAAGAATAAATATAATTCCTATTAATTTCTATGAATCATAAGGCAGCCAAAAGTAAGTTAGAAAATTCATCCCTTATGGGAATAGAAATGAGACGGAAAGCTTGTATAAAAATTGCCATTTATTATACCAAAATTAGCCGTTGCTCTTAATTGGGTTCCATTGAAGGATACAGTAAGATTATGACAAATTTTATTTAGCCGTTGTTGATAGCATTATATCAGTTTTCACTGTATACTTGAACTAGATATATAAAATACAAGCGGCAACATTTAGTAAATCAATTAAAGTTAGTTGAGTTGATTAATGTGGCTCGTCAACCCATTATTATCCCACTGGTGGGCACGGGTCTTCTCTCAGAATGAGAGAGTTTAGTATATAGTCCACCGCGCTGGCCAAGTGCGAATTGGCGGACTTCACACACCTCCGAGAACTTTTTTTTAAGAACTCACGGGTATGTAGCTTTAGGATGTTTTCCTTCACCGAAAAACAATGATAATTAATTTCCAATACGCACATAATTTTAGAAAAATCAGTGGTGCGTGTCTGGGACTGTACCTCAGACCACCTGATCAAGAGAGTAAGTTTCGGTTGAAACTTACTCTCTTGATCGGGTGCAATCAAAGAGCAGTGATAGCCTAATGGTTATTAGCCTAATCACTGCTCTTTGATTAATGTGTGAGTCCACATAATTGTAGCGATAGTAAATATCACCATATTGTATACACATTTTAAGACAGTATTAGATAAATGTCTAAATTACTATCAACTTCAAACAGGGCTCGCTAGGAGCATAATATGATGTCAGCTTATGGGATGGTGATATAGTGGCTAGGTACATGTTCACTTGCCATTTCCATTTCGGAGAGAGCACTTCGGCCTTCGTGTAAACAACATGTTTTTGTCGCTCACTTGACTATATTGACAGAATAACTCAATACAGAGTTATAGAATTTTCTTACTAAGACAATAACACTACAATTTTAGGATATTTATTATATTGACTTCACTAAATACTAAAATTAATAAATACTATTTTAATAAAAAATATACCTATTACATAATATATTACATAATACTAAGTAAATATTTAATACTAAAACAATTCAGATTTTTTCTTAAATTATTTTTTTGAATCGTGATTTAAGTGACGTCTGCCAAAGACGTGTTAATAAAAAAAATAAGGTTAAATGGAAGCTGTATATAACGAAAATAAATAAATAATTGATAAATGCTAATTAAAAGAAAATATTATAGCGGAAACTTTACTTTAAACCTTTTAAATGTTGGAAAGGATCACGCAGTCTACTTTATGGTAAGTAGTCACTGTCGTCAACCCATTATTGTCCCACTGCTGGGCACGGATCTCCTCTCAGAATGAGAAAGTTAGTCGTGGACAATAGTGAAGTAGTCACTACTGTCCAATAACAAATGTAATGGTTCTGGTAGGTAGAGTCCTACCTGTGGTAAACCACAGAATCACTACCACTATTTTCTGCTCATGGAACGCGTTATATGCCTGAATACTCTTTTCTTGTTGTGTGTAGAACAACAACCTTACAACACGGTTATTATGCTGGTCTGATACGCAGTGGGTTTCGGGTTCGATCTCCAGTCAGACAGGTGTTTAATGATGAATTTAGATTCTTGTTCTGGGTCTGGGTATATGTATATTAAGAGTAGAAAATGGTTGTTTATTTCCTTTCTTACCATTTACAATACAGAACATCCTTCAATATAGAACATGGAAGCATTTAACGATATTTTATATTAGCCGAACTAGTCATGAGCGGGTGCCTAGAATTCAAATCACCATCGGCTTCTACCAACTTTAGAAATGTAGATTTTTTTCTAAATTAACAAAGTTCACATAAGATTGTCGTTTATATAGATATATAAATGGTGAACGAGAAATATTTATCACCAAATGACCAGACGACAGCGTCCTGACATCTAAGTCATTAAGTTTATTGGCAAAGCTTACTAGTTTACATGTTTCTATATATTAATCTTCAAGCAAGTTTAATAACTTTCATGGTCATCTAATATTATATGTGCATTAAAACTTTCGTAATCCTGGTGTTAGTGCGAAATACGCACTCTTACTCGAAGTGATGTCGTAAATTATATATATAATAACGCAAATAACCTTATTTTTTACATTTACTGTGTAAATCGATCATTGATCTACTAATTCAAACAAAATAAAGCGGGGTCGAAAATAGGATGAGCTACTGCTAGTAAAAAGCACGAGAAGACGGTCTGTGCTTTGAAGAGCACATTAAATTATAATTGTTATCATCCGTAATTGTTATCATCAAAGTAGTCCGTACACGTTATCCGAATCTACAATAATTCGAGAGCCACGAAACATTTGCCAGGTTTTACAAATGTCTGCGTTGAGCGAATCGCAGCATATGTTTCTACAATTCGCACCGATATGGCCTTATTAACTCAGATTCATAGGTTGTTTTTAATGCTCGACTCAAGCTCTGCTCAAGAAAATTATGAATTCGAAGTGTAACGGAGCACGCACATTTCTTTTAGAGAGTTCCAGCTCTTGGAGCAATAGCGGTGTAAGGGTGGAATAAATGGGTGCATGCAATTATATACTAATAAAAATTCAGTCATAGCGTGATAGCTTTTCGAAATAAACGCGTATTAGAATCCAATTATCCCTTAATTGATTTTCTTAATCATGAAGGATACCCGAAAAAACCTATACATATACAAATGGACGGTTTCCTTTATTGTATCCAAATGATCTGATGTTTAATTACACTGTTCTATTCCTACAGAACAGTAAGCGTAATAGTAATATTATGAAAACCCCGAAAAAAAATTAATCGGAAAATTACAAAATGTAAAACCAAGTCCTTTGCATGAAAACTCGTTATAACTAACATGTAAAATTTTGTTTGTTTTACAAATATACATTAAATGATATAATGAAAAAGCCGGCAAACGAATTAAAAAGATCGTTTTCGCCGAGCAATAAGTCTTTTCATATTTGAGAATGGAAAAAGGATATTGGCGTCACGTGCGCTCCACGACATGCTTTATTACGAGATGTATGAAACAATGCGAGGACTCGTGCCTGTCTTTTATATACCAATAGTACTTACAGTAACGATGAGAGGGCAATGTCATGAAAACAAAATGTGTATTGAGACTAAGGACGAAGTGATTAACCGATTGAATTCCTTAATTATCTTTTTTTTATTGCTAGCTTTTACATTTTTTTTGTTCTCAAGGGGGAAACCTTCAAAAGGTACCCGATGCCGTAGGAGCGACGAAGGGTTATGTGGGATTTTTACCGCACTAAAACCTCCCCGGTGGCCGTACTAAGCGCTACAAAGAGGACTCCGTAATCTCCAAAGGAACGCAACCGGAGTCTTCTGAACGCGTTGCCTCATCAGGCTCTTCTCAGGTGACCGGTTGGGCCCACCGCTCCGGCTGGTCTTTACGACGGTATGCGACCACGCATACCGCCGTCCTTCCCGGGGTCGTCTGATCAAACGGTTCGAGCTCCTACATTACCCGCCCGCAACCCCGGAAGCCCCTTTTATTTGCCTCTTACGACAGGCAGGGGATACCGCAGCCCTATTCTAATTCCGGAACTACAGGGACGAACAGCCAGCTTCTACTAATCTTGCTTAGTAAGTTTATAATTACGAGGGTCAAATAGTAATCAGCAACAGAATTTTTTTCGTATATTAAACACGACTTGAAATTCGAGCAAAGTTGGAGAAGTAAAGTTGATATTCTTTCCTACACGGGTCATACTAGCTCCTCATTTTATAATGTCAGATGCCTGTAATTTGAACGTGTAGTTAGGAAGTTGCTTCTCGTAAGTAATACAGGTTAATTGAAACTCAGTTCGTTGTAGCTCCAAAACTTGAACACACTATATTTAAATATCGTTCATTGTGTTTATCTTTATTAATTTTAATATGACAACGTACTAATTAATTTATTATTCGATCATTTACAAAAGGTTAATTTAAATAATTATTTCGCTTTGTGGTTTGAAACAATAAAACATATATAATGTTCCCTCAATTTTATATAAATACACCTATTTTATCGTTTTAGGATTGTTCACTCCTAAGAAGGGTAAACAGGGGATGGAAATTTGTATAAAAGGCCGCCAATTTCCGACCAGAATGAAACTAATTGGCTTTGGATTGATATAACGGAACATATTTTTCATGATTTTCAATTCAAAGCTTAATTGAAAGTCCAGTTGTTTTATAAGAATCTCATAAACTAACGGAAATAACGGAACATACTTTAATAGAGTAAAATACGCATTTAAAGTTGGCTTGGATGTCCTCGGATGATATGGTTCACATACTGGGAGGGAATTAAGTGGGCGGAGAGTGACGTAGGCTACTTTTTACAACGCTCTCTCATTCCCATGAGAATATCGATGTTTTATTAATTGATAAATATTTAGTACCTAGTTCCAGACGTTGTTAATAGATGGCGTTAGTAAAATTCATTTGCAAGTTCTGAATCACCCTATCAAATATTAATGTTAATTTCCTACGACCATCCAGGTGAAGTCGCGAGTAAGAGCTAGTTTAATTTAAAATAACAAAACATGCATTCGTTATATTCCTACATCTATAGCACATACTTCACGTTTCTCATATTGTTTTGTTTATCGTTGAAATAAAACATAGCTGAATACAGAGTGGTTTCTCTTTGCAAATCAAATTAAATAACAAGGAAGATATTAACATGAATCTGTTTACACATTATGCAAGCAAATGAAGGGTTGAATTTATTAAGGATAAAACGTTTATTTGGCTTCCTTCCTTATTCGCAATACGAGATCAAATTGGCTTGGTTGTGCTTTATAATTAACACATGAGTTTTTTACCCGAATTAAATAGGGTACCATAAATTATTGATAAATAATCTAAAAGTGTATACACTTCAAACCTTGTATACATACATAAGTGATAATGAAAGTACGTTTATTTATATTAAAAGGAACATTCAAGCTACCGCTATCACAATACAAAATTGTGATACATGATATCTAAAATATATTAAAAGTAAATACTGTTTTGTTTGGAGGATTTTAATGATCCTCTCGCCAACAACAATGACAAAGTATAACTCAGACCCATATGGTAAAAGAAATTCATTTTCTATTCTATATGTATTTCAAAAATTTTTACCTTGTACTTCGAGAATGGCATTCTCCATTTAAAACTACCGTGCTTAAACGGGAAAATCGCTTTCCTTAATAATAAAAAGCGTTTCCTTATTTATATGTAAATATCGATCTTCGTTAATAATAACGAATATAATATTTATAAAAATAGTCAACATTGTGACATACTTATGGCTTTTAGGCTGACCACAAACTAACATGAGCTTTCCGCTCTGGGTAATTGGTCCTAAATCCGTTTGGGTCACCATGCAATAAGGCTCGTAGAATCTCATTTATGTGAGACAAAATTCCTCTTAGGTTAGAAAAAAATTAGCGAACAAACTTGAGACAATTTTGAATAAAATTACTTTTTAAAAAACTAAATTAAATCATTTTTCGTACAGAACGGTCGACTGTCTGTACGAAAAATGATTTAATTTAGTTGTAAGTGTAATTTAGTTATGTAATGTTGTCGACGACAACATTACTGATATGCAAAGTGCAATGAAACACTCTACAACCTCAGTCCATATATGATAAACCTGCTTGATTTAAGATAAACCGATTCACAGGAAAAGCTAAAGGAACATAATATGAAGGCATTCGTAAAATCAATTATGCGTCTACTGATGTCCTGCACTTAGAAAAATTAACCCAAATGAAATTAAAGGAATCCTGCATTACGCAAAAAGATCACAAAAGTTTTATCTTATAGAGGACCCATTCTTAATTTAAAAATATTGTTTAATATTGGTGAATTAGAGCCTGCATGTTATTTTACTAAAGTCGTTTGTATGCAAGAGTATACAAAACAGTTTAGTAAAATAACAAGTAAGTGATCTATTGTATTTAAAATGTTAATTTATAATAACCCCTCTTGGTGTTCGTGTTTACCCAACCCATGTCGGGTAAACACGAATACCAAGGGTTTTGTTTTTTTCTGTTAATGTTACATTTTATAAAAGAAATATAAATACTGTTTAGTTATTTTGATAGCTAGATAGTTAAACTTGATTATAAAGCATTAAAAGAAACTTGATGTCTTAACTCCGCTGTTTTATATATTATTATGGTTTCCCTTAGGTGTTCGTGTTTCCCTAACTTTCCCCTAAATGTCGCTGTTATGTATGGACGTATGTTTGATGATAATTTTGATTTCAATTTAGACTTCGAACTCATGATAATATTTAAACAACATAACATACAACTTTCATAAGATTTTTAATTAAAGTAAATATTGCCAAAAATACCCTGCGCAAAGACCGACGATCCAACTTCCATAGTAATGAATAGCGTCGTGGTAGATTAATTGTCATTACTTAGCCTAGGCTACGGACTAAGCCTACACTTATGGCAAACTTAGGCATAGTACAATGTTGTTAATTCAAACATTAAAGGGATAATAGTAAACAATTACTGAGGAAAATGTTAACATTTACTTACGAATGTTAGACTGTTACCCGTATTCTAAAGTGCTCTTAACTTTATAATATGTACTATGTACTTGTATAATAAATAATTTAAGTAAATAATTTAAGCATGACTGTTACAGCTAAATGATGTAGATGTAACAAAATATAGAGAACATGTTTTCCATACATTTTATGAATGTACCCATAAAAATTGAGTTCCATAAGTCTGTACTGTCGAATTATTTCTGTTTTCAAATATCTATATATTAGCGTTAATATATAGATATTTGAAAACAGAAATAATTCGAGGGATTCAAAGTACTTATTAATTGAAATTTCTACATTTTATGAATATGCGTTTAAAATCGCATCAAAACAAAGCTATTGAAATTATTTAAAAAAATATAGTCTAATCTCATTGTTTACTAAACATACGTATAGACTCGTTAAATGACGATAAACGATTCAAGAATCACTTCAATTTTTGTTATTTTTAATCTCTTAGGTACAATTTATCCTTGTAGAATTAATTTTGTCATTAGATAATTTGCACTTATAACTGAAATTAACGATTCTGTTAAAATAGTGCATTGGCACTATTGCTCGCCACTTCGTTAACTTATCTTGTTATAAATTGACTTCTAGGATTTATTGCCAGGCCTTAGATTTAATGGAACTAATAAAATAATGGAATCTATTTGTTTTTTTATATCACCAAGCGCGTTGGCGTAAAATCGCATGTTACGCTTACAATATTTTAATATATTCTCACATTGAATTGAACCAAATTGAACCAAAATTTATTGTCTTAGCTCTGACAACCTAGTGTTGTCATGAGAGTTAGAACTTACTTATATGTTTACATTTAAAAGTCGATTGTAATACATCGAAATATTAAAAAGAATATTAAATGTTTTTTCTCCTAACCGGAGTCATCATTTTTTTAAGATTGAAAATAAAAACGAAGGATAGTTATAAAATAATGAAAGTGAAATAGATAAACAAAAAAGTAACACATAAAACACATACTTTGTCATGAAGAAGTATGGAACATGGAAAACAATTTTAGTACATATAGTGCTATGGATTTTTTGCTACTGATTATATTACTACAAAATCTTATCTTCTTATAGAATAAAGTTACCAAACGTTTGGAGCTGCTGTAACGGTCTATAAAATTTTATGAACTTTGAAATACTCCACACGCGAGTTGAACACTTATTGGTTACTACTTTATAAAATTTTAAATCAACTCGATTTCGACGAACCTGATTTGTTGCATAAAAACAAGGGGTGTACTTCCGAAAAGCGCATACCGCCGATCGATCTGAAATTTGGTATAATAAAGTATTTTGACCTCCTAATCATGAATATCATAACGAAAATTGGCGCAAAAGCACACACACACACACACACAGTGGAAAGGGTTTTGCGTTGCTGAAAATGTGGGAGTGACGCCCTACAGTCCTAATCTCCGCTGTACACACACACAGATACCCTTTTTGGGGAAAGCTAAAGTGGTCTACATCGGTTAGGCATGCGCGATTATGCACACCGAACGAAAACAGGTTCCCCTCCGTTTTCTTATTCAAAATGGCGTTTGCGCCAATTTTCGTTATGATATTCGATCTCCGCTGTACACATACACAGATACCCTTTTTGGGGAAAGCTAAAGTGGTCTACATCGGTTAGGAATGCGCGATTATGCACACCGAACGAAAACAGGTTCCCATCCGTTTTTCTTATTCAAAATGGCGTTTGCGCCAATTTTCGTTATGATATTCGTGATTAGAAGGTCAAAATACATTATTACACTAAATTTCAGATCGATCGGCGGTATGTGCTTTTCGGAAGTTTATCCCAAGAACCATTATAGGAATTAAAGTTCGAATTTTCTGAAAGTGAAATTTAATGACCTTATAAGGAAAGGACGAACATTTGTTTTTAAAGCTCAACGTTGACGCTTACAACGATAAGCAAAAAACACTTGCAACGAATATATTGTGGCCCTCGTTGTATCCTATTTTAGTAAACCTGATTTTAAAAGCCATTTAAATCTAATTATAGTAACACAACAGAACGATCACAATATAAACCACTGTTCTATAGCAAAAGAAGAACTAACGATAGATTTTAAGGGTAACAAAAATTCAAGATCTTGCCTGTAAGAAGTCGAAAAGCCAGAATCGAACCCATAACCACATGGATATGATGCAATAAGCCGCTAAGCTCTCTAAGACACACCTGACTTAATTTAGCGAGTGGAACTCCTATCCCAAATTGAGCTCGGCGCGTTGATTAGTTTCCACTTCATTTCCCAGGGGAATACGTTATGTTAGGAATTTCTTTCATAAATTGCAAGGCATGATATTAAATCTATTTTTGGATAATTTAGTACAAAGAAATACTGTTTGCAAATAAACACGTGAATTTTTGAAGACGTTCCTGCGACTGCATTGAATAATAATACATTTAAAGTAAAGCAAACTTGTCCGATCGCGAAAAAATACGAATTTAAGTTATGTATATAAATTCAAGTACACATCTAAGGATATCGCACCACCTTAGGATTTGGAAGCTGAGGTCTATCCTGCGATGTATCACTGGTGCATAAAACTTCGGCTCTGGGAGGAAGACACTACGACTTATGTAGCGACAATTTCGTCAGGCATGTTGCGTGCGTTCCGTGCGACTTTCACGACGAATGTCGACGACGCGCATCTTATTAGAATTGTATGGCGGTAGTCGCTTGAATGCTAAGTCGTATCTAAATGCTAATCGAGTATTGAAGATCTGTATATATGAAGGGCCTGTATATAATAGGCCTTTTTTTTTTGTTTTTGAGGGGGAAACCTTCCAAAGGTACCCGCCGTGGGAGCGACGTAGGGTTATGTGGGATTTTTACCGCACTACAACCCCCCCGGCGGTCGTCCTCGGCGCTGAAAGGGAGGACTCCGGGATCTCGAAACGACTTCAACCGGAATCCTCCGAGCGCGCTGCCCCATCGGGCTCCTCCCAGATGGGTGGCTGGGCCCACCGCTCCGTCTAGACTTTACGACGGTATGCGACCACACATACCGCCGTCCTTCCCGGGATTGCCTGACCGAACGGTTCGAGCTCCCACTCTAGCCGTCTGCAACCCCGGAAGCCCCTTTTAGTCGCTTCTTACGACAGGGGGGGGGGGCGACTCAGTGCGCAATAGCCAATTTTTAGGTACCATTACATTAAACACATGAAAACCTGAAATAAAATCATTACACTTTTTCATTATAATATGTACAAGATTTAATATGTATCAAACTTTGTTAACGATAACCAATAATCTAAATATTATTATTAACTATATTTAAAGGCACTATTAAAATGCGATAAAGAAAAATCTATAAGCAATCCCTATATTTCACATTAATTAAAGAATCGAAAAGTACATATCATATTCAAGTAACAAATAATTTTGTAATTTGATTTGAATAGGTGACCGATAAAAGTTATAAGGACTCCAAATCTGTATATAGATAATAATTATGTACATTATTGACAGCGCCTTTCCAGTAAGATCAAAAATAATGGAGCAAAGTGAGATGCCAGTGTAAACCTTGGATACAGAGACGCGAATTTTTACCTTTTGTTCGTATAATCCGGAAACTCAAAGTCACTCAACCTGCAATAAAGAGGATACGTTTGGTATTTGCGTTTGCGATTGTAATGATAAAATTCGAAGACGAACAAAGCATACCGACGATGCTTTGAGAGTCCGCGGGCTGACCAGGTTTGTTGAAAAGAAGTTTGACAAAAAATGCTGTATACATGAACGCACACAAGCATGCGCACACTCAAATAAATTTACAAAAGCACAAGTCGCACCTTAACTCACTTTGTGGGAAGTCCCTGGGTCCAAATGTTCAAAAACCCTTAAACAATTACAACCCCTTTTTACCAACTCATGCAATTATAATTGTTTGTTTATTTATGCAGTATTTTTGTATTGACATTAATTGAAGATTTTTCTTTGATACTATAATTATACTTACTCACAAATAGCTGCTTACATATTGATCCCATTTCCGAGCAGCTCGTCTCGATCCGTGCGAGCTTCGTACGGTCATACCATATACATACACGTTAAGCGAACGCTCGGCCGCGCTACATGGCAGGCGGAGTGGGAGGTGTTCGATTTTTTCGTTACAGAATTTCAAAGCTCGCGATAAAAACTGTGCAATAGTTTAAAAATTATCGGACTTTAAATTTTAGTTTTGGAGTCGCGTTATTCTTTCGCGTCTTTGAATCTTTGAATCTGTAATCAACCTCAGATAAGATCAGTCTTATTTGAGGTTGATCACAAATGCGTTGGTACCCCTGAGGATTAAGTTGGACCGCCGCAAATAAGTATGTCTCCTACAGACGAAAGGGCAGCAGCAGTATTATACTGTTGTTATTAGTCGGTATTAGTTGAGGTAATTGTATTTTCATTAATCCATAAACTGTTGTACCGCCTTGAAATTATACGTGTAGTGGTAATCATTTTAATAGCGGTGACGAGACACTTAGGTCAAAATATTTATTTCATCTTTTATCAGTTCCTAAATTTTTTCATTGTTATTTTCTATTAATATCAAAACCACATACTTCCTCTTTGAATACTGCTACACAATATTTTATCACAAAATTTTACCTTTTTTTAGATAATTTACTCTCATACTTAGTTATGATTAATTATGAATACCTGCTGTCTTAAATATAAATACCAAGTGGTGAACACTTAGCTGGTATTTATATTTAAGGCAGCAATTAATCTGTAATTATCTTGAGGTATATTTCCTATGGTAATTATTAACAGAGAATTGATGTTCGTTTACTACTTAAATGATATAAAGCTCATATTTGATATTATTGCTATAATACCTATTTCTACAAGAATTATGTTCAAACAGAGGCATTAAATACGTAGCGCTATCGAGAGGCATTTGTCAGGATTAAGGGAGTAGTAATGTGTTTCCAAGCAAACAAAACCATGACAAAGGTTTTATAACTACACACAGTTGAACACAATACAAGCTTTTGTTTTCCTGTGTAGTCATTTTATTGTGTACACGCCTTACCTTGTTTTCCGGAAGCCAGGGCCTTATCTTGTTTATTATTCCTGTTTGACCTTCGTAGTAATGTTACTCAAATAATAAGAATTAATGAGCACTTGTTCAAATAATTCTTCGCTTCGCTTTTGAAATTCAAACCACTAGGATTTATAATATAAAGTACAGGTACACCCAAATACAAATAAATGTATAGTTATTTCATGTTATATACTTATAATTTATTGGATATTGAAACCTGAAACTCTTTACGTAAGTCTGTGATAAGGATGATAAAACATTTATATCGTGGTATTGTTAGCGTCTCTATTATATTCTGTATATTATGAGTAGCTTAACTAACCTATGTTTTCGGTATAGCTCGAATAATCTCAGACCTCTAGATCGTTCTTCTTAATTTCTCCTGACGTAAGTATTCTTGGTACGACAATAATATATGCCATGGATACATTGAAGGGCAAGCGATAAAATCTTTCTGTTAATTACTTTTAAGCTTTCTTTGTTTAAACGAACACAATAGGATTTTCCTGTGCCGAGGAACTCCCAAACATAGCACAGAAATCTATATTCAGCATTCAGTTCAACCGTCTGGCCGGGGATTGAACCCGTAATCTTCTGCGTGCTAGACTGGCATAGTGACCTCCGCCACGCACGTCGCCATTAAAACAAACGTATTGTCTTAACATAATACGGCGTTTGCATTCAATTAAATCTACATAAACGGTAGTAAAAAAATGTAGCTGTAGACATGCGTTATATAAATCCATGAAAAAAAGAGTTTTTTTTTTAATAATTCTAACTAGATGATTTTAAATCACTTTTCTAAATCTTTAAATATTTTTCATGTTACAGTGAATGTAAAAATGAACTTAAGATTTAAGGATTTTTTGAGAAAACATAACATAACAAAGATCTATTTTGATGAGTTATTCACTTATTCTTATTTATTTTCTCATTATAGTGGTAACTTTGTATATTATACTTGTTTGTGCAATTATAACAAATTGGTGTGTGATGACTTTTTGGGAAACAAATATTTGTAGAGCAATATTCCTGTGGCCACATTTCTTCTCATTTGCATCGCAGAAAAACGAATACCTAGTTATTACAAACTTTTACACTAAAAGTTTCTACATACAAAAGCTATTATAATAATAGGTCATTTCCAAACAAAACTCAGAGAAAGATATCCTTTATTATCCTATAAAACTGTTTTTAAATTTTGAATATAAGTCATGTGTAATATCCTATGAATATGAATGTGCACAGATCAATTAATAGTTATTATTAGCATATAGCTTTTTATTGTTTGATTAATATTTTAAAAATCTGGTCAAAAATTATATAAAATGCAGAATTATTTAATTCAATATATTTCAATTTTAATGTGTTGTAAAGTTTTTTATTAGTCTATTTTAACCTCTGTTGAACAAATTACATCTAAATTAACAACTCAAAGGTCTTTGTTTTCGAAACAAAATATTTTTTGTACATTATTACCAGACATCAATCATTCCCATCTATAATTATAGCGCTTCATATCGATCAATCAATCACTTTAAATATTGAATGTGTATCTACACGTAGTAAGCACCTTGACACAGGACTCTACTACGTTTATAAAATTCATATAATCATGGGCAAAAATAAGTTAAAATGCATCAAGATATAAGTTAATATTATTGTCTACTTTGAAACCGGCGTTTGCTTACTGTTATCACAACCATTTGATGTTTATAATAATTGGATTCATAATACATGTAGCGCCAAATAAACTTTTCCGGTATTAGATTGTAACCCGACTAGACCTATTGCAACGTCCCTGTAGTTCCGGGATCAGAATAGGGCTACGGTATCCCCTGCCTGTCGTAAGAGGCGACTAAAAGAGGCCTCCGGGATTGCGGGCGGCGCTAGAGTGGAAGCTTGAACCGTCCAGCCAGGCGATCTCGGGAAGGATGGCGGTACGTGTGGTTGCATACCGCCGTAAAGACTAGAAGGATCGGTGGGCCCAGCCGCCCATCTGGGATGGGGCAACGTGCTCAGAGGATTCCGGTTGCGATTCGTTCGGAGATCCCGGAGTCCTCTTTGTAGCGCCGAGGACGGCCACCGGGGGGGTGTTTTAGTGGTCGGGTAACTTTTGAAGGTTTCTCCGTCGAAAAAAAAATTTAGCACGGTTCTAGTCGATGTTAGGAGGGAGTACCAAGTGTTTTTTTTTAGATAATTCATAAAGTCAGATGTCTGTGTCAAAATACCCAGTATTCCTTTTAAATGCAGCTCCTTTAACCTTTTGGTCTATTAAAACAACTTGAAATTTGATAAAATTTAATTGAATTTAAGAAATATTCGTGCTACTCTAGACAATATCAGGTCTAGTAATAGTAATAAATAGTTGTTATAGTTGTAGTTGAATTACGGTGGAACTTCGGTGGAACGGTGGAAATTTTTGTTCTTGGCATTTTTTATTATCTTATTTTTAAAATATAGCTTCATTTTATGGACATTTAGTTATCAGTTAGAGAATTACGGGCATCTTGTGGTGCATAGATCACTTAGTACGAAGAAACACGTGTCAGTCGAGCCACAAACGATAAATCTTACTTGGTGCCTTCAAGTAAATATATAAATAAATGCTACCATTAAGACGAATTAGGAACATATACTAAAAATTTCGAGGCGCGATAGCGAAGGCTTGGCCGCGTTACATGGTAGGCGAAGGGGGGGTGTTAGATTTTTTCGTTACAGAATTTCTTGATTCGGTCACCGCGCTCAAAGTGCGCAACAAAAGCTATCCAATAGCTTAAAACCTTACTAACATTTAGCAGTAAATGTAATCACCATTTTACATTAAAATATTACGCTACATTACTTATGTAGGGATAGCTAAATGATTCAGTCCCATTTCCGTATAATAACATTCACTTATCTGTGTGAAATGGAAACATTAATGGTTTTCTGAAAATATCTCCGAAACGTGTTGTAGGCTTAAGTATCGTATTTCATATAATGGCGACGGTCGGTAAAAAATTGGGTTGTGATATTGTTTTATCAGATTCATAATTACGTTGCTTGTATACGAAAATAACAAGAAGCGTTGTACAGTTTTATACCATATAAAAGATTGCCGCGAGATTTTTCAGATTAGATTTACTGAGAATTAATACCCTGTCTAAACATTTACAGAATGGTCAATGGTTCCGGTTTTGAAAGGTATACCCATTATGTTACACAGAAAGTAATGTCCCCAAGCTTTTGAGCCTTATGGCTTAACAAATTAACTTTTGAAAATATCGAAATATAAACATGCCGAGACTTAATGTATGGTTTGCAAGTCTACCAATAACAAAGGCTTTTCTTGTTTGTGCAGAGAAATATTGTATTGTAAGCATTATATTTTTCCTTCGTTTTATAATAACATTCTAAACAAAATCACATGAATACAGTGACTTTACATAGTATGGCATTTCATTTTAATATAATATCGATAATATTTTAACTAATCCTTACAATTCATTCTTATTTCTATATTTAATTTGAATTAAAATTATGCTTTTATCTATTTTGGATTGAATACCGATGTCAATTTATGTTAAGAGTATTAATAAAAGATGGTGGTTGGGATTCTTCATGATTACCATACCACCACTTCGATCCCTTGATGTTCGCTATAACATACAATAGACATGCTTAAATGAAAGCATATCAAATTTGTAAAATGGAGTTACAATACACATATTTTGCATTAAGCAATCTCACTATCCACTTAATATTAATTGCATGTTGTTTATATATCTTCTATTATATTATGTACCTGTCAAAATATTTTTTCCAGAACATTCTTTCACCGCATCGATATCAACCAACTATATGAATGCTGTGAAGATGCGATGGTGTGATGACAAGTTATATATTGTACAGTAAACTTTTAAATTTCATAATACAGTGTGGTGAAGAATGTTCTCTATATTTTGGTGTCAGTATTATTTACCACAAATTATGACTACAACACGTAAATACTTGTATTAACAATATTGTTTAATAACATTTTATTCTAATATAAAATAAGTAAAGTGATTTTTGAAAATTATAGTTTTATAGTAGACAAAAAAAAATACCGAATTTATCACTTTAGAATACTTCGTCGTCTCAAAATGTTAATAATTCTGTTGCATTAAAGATACTTGCAAATAAATACAATAATTTCAAATGTTCAACGTGCATACGTACTTATTTTAATTTCAAATCTAATTGTATGTTTATTTTGAATAGAAGTACTCCATTTTATGTAACGTAATTGTAAAATCGAAGATTAGAGGAGTAACATTTGCTTTCTAACGGATTGACTGCAAATTCAATTTAATGTTACATTATTAATGTAATATCATTAGTAAATACTAATTTCACGGATTTAAAGTTATCTTTCCAGAACCTAATCAGTACCTACTAACCTTTAAAGACAAATAACGATTGTCACTTTGAGTTCAGCTTATAGCTTATTTATATGACTTAGAAACGATAAGTTACTTTCAATGTTTGCGACTTTTATTTGATTACAGTTTATTTTATTTTCAAATGCTAATACATCAAGAACTACTTTGGATGTCTGCCAACCTGTTTCATCTATATCATAAGGTCACCCTTAGGCTTGGAACGTACACCCTTGAAACTAAGTTACAGTAAGTATTACACCAATTAAATTTCATTTATTACTCAGTTATAGTTGAAAACGGACAATTTATTCATGAAGTTTGTAGTTCAGTCGTACTTAGTATGACTACTGGAATACTATTGTTTTATTGGTACTTAAGATTTACGGATAGTTACTGAACTCATGAAAGTTTTATAAATTAGATTAATTACAGATATTATTTCTGTAGATCAATTAGAATGGTATTTCTTCCCTGAAAATTTTAATATGATGGATGATGAACTTTCTAATACGTAGGTAGGTACATGACTACTATAAAACTCGAAAGTTAATCAGGTTGGTAAGTAATTTAACACTAAGCACGAACTCAAGGTGGTAGAACCAGTGTAGTTCGACCGGGGAAGTACCACCGCCACACCTATTTCTAGCGTGAAGCAGCGTGTGGTTGCCGGCACACTTTCACATGAGGCGACCATCATAGTCCTCGGGAGCAGCAACGCATCTATGATTGACTTCAGATGGAACCCATGTTCTGTATGAAGTTGATTACAGATGTTCATGGTCCAGTGACCACTTACCATCAGGTGGACTACATGCTCGTTTGCTACTTCAGACAAATAAAAAAAGCACATCAAGAAGAACACAGAAAAAGATTTAAACAGAAACCATGCAATCAATAGTCACCTCCTTAATTGTTTTGCTAACTTCCGATCCACTTGACTAGAATATTTTGGTATCACATTTTAGATATATTTTCTTAATGTTGTTTAACTATTGTATGTATAGGTTTCATTGATCAATTAAAAAAATAAGGCACGAACTTAAATCTATGAGTATATTTATAGCCTAGAGGTTTGGCAACTTGCCTGTTTACGATACGTAAATTAAAGTTTATTTCCAAAGCTGCCTGCCTATTTGGTTAGAAAAACTGCGTTACTTTTTTATATATTTAATTTAAAAACAACACATGCACTTCTCTCTCCGTTCATGTTTATACATAATTGTACAATTGTGACTATGTAGACTTACATATATATATATTACTAGCTGTACCCGCGGCTTCGCCCGCGTGAAAATGAGTGTATCGCAAAGTTATTCCCGCACAAATCGCGACTCCATTGAAATTATATGATAAAAATAGTCTTTATGTTGTTCCACAACATTTTCTATAGTGAAAGTCCGATCCAAATGAGTTTAGCCGCTCAGGTTATTACCCGGACAAACAAAGAGTAAAGAAACGAATTTAAAATAGATATGTATTTGTGGATAAGATCATAATTGTTATGTGAAAATATTTTTAAAATTAGACGAATTAGAATTAGAATTTTAAAATTAGACGATTGTAAACCGCCTTTCTCTAATTCGCCTTGAACTAATTAACAATCTTAGTGGTCACCCAATATCAAGAAGCAAAATAAATTCTCCTCCACATTTAAACCTAAACGCATCGATTACAAAGATTGATTTTAACTTTTCCGATTTGGAAAACACTATTTTATCGGACTTAAATTTCTGAGTAAGATTATAGGTGAACAAAATGCAACCACCACAAACAATAGATTTTAATTTTATTTGTTTTAAATATTATTATTATTGTGAGATAATAATTAAGGATTATTTATATTTAAAAGGATGGTTTAAATAAAATCATACTTTGTAAAATAGGGCAATAGAAACAAATGCTACCGTAATATTACTAATTAACATGGCAAAACCATGCTCTTTCACCTCGCCAGCCTGGCCTCATTTGAAGTGCAACGTTTGTACTGGTCTAGTACAAAAAGAGGCTACTCTTACAAATTCATTTTACATTCGTGTCCTGTTCAACACTGGACACTATCAAGTGGTCAGATAACTCTAAAAATTCACGCTCTTCCGCGGTCGGCTTGTATTAGCATGCGCGAGCTAGACGGTTACCTACCCCTGCCGAGAGGCAAATCGCGATCTTTTTAATTTTAAATCTCTAATATTATATAATAAAATATTATAATATTATATATATAAAAGTATTTATTTGATGCATATAGTGTAAAAGCTAACGAATGCATTTATTTATATAAGGATTAATACCGAACAGAAGAGAACACACTCGAAAATAACGTAATATTTTTAGTTGAAATATGGAACATAAAAATAATTATTGTGACTTACCCTGAACTTATAGAGATATGCTATCGCGGATTTATTTTATACTAGCTGTACCCGCGGCTTTGCCCGCGTGCAAATCAACGTGTCACAAGTTTTTCCCGCGCAAATCTCGACACCGTGGAAATTCCATGATAAAAAGTAGTAACATTAAAATCGGTTTGGCCGCTCAAGGATTACCTGGTCAAACACAGATTGAAAAAACGAATTTAAACCGTGTATTTGTGGGTAGGAACGTATTGTTATGTATTTTTTTTTTTAAATTAGACGAATTCTAATATTGTAAACCGCTTTTTTTAACCAATTTACATTCTTAGTGGTCTAATTCACAATATCGGGATACTTTTTTTCAATCAACTCCTCCACATTTGAACCAAAACGTATAGATTATAAAGATTGATTTGAACTTTTCCGAATTGGTAAATACTATTTGAAGTAATTTGGCGGATTCAAATTTCTAAGTAAGATTATAGGTAAACCTATTTTTAATATTAATTTGTATTCAGGAGTTCCGGAAGGCATTAAGGAATTCAAAAATTCTGTTGGATAATGTACTGCTTCCTCCATCTCAATGACTGTGTCTACCGAATAGAAGATCTGTGACGCTGCTTTAAACTTTGAAAAAAAAATAAATCATTTATTTTATCGACACGTTCATTGGTGGGTGGATATATAGACGTCTTTTGGAACCAATTTACAGTGTTATTGGTTGTATTAACAATATCGGGATATACTTTTTCAACCAACTCCTCCAACAAACTCCTTAAACGAAGACGTATCGATATAAAGATTGATTTTAACTTTTCCGGATAACAAAGAAATCATTAGAAAATTGGAATATCACTGAACAGCGACATATATTCTAAGTTCAAATTTTGTTTCATGTGGCCAAAGTAAAGATCTTTTAGGAGGTGCATCGGGCTATTTGTGTGCGTAAATCCCGCATTGTTCTTTGTAAAGCAGAAGACATAATCAAAACACTTTTACAATTCATACGAACAGGGCGCACCCGCTCGCAGGGCGCTGCCGCACCCTGCTCGCTTATTTTTTATGTTTTTTTTTATGTTCCAACCTAACCTAACCCATCCTGTTTAAAAAGCTACAGCTGAATCCAACTCTTAACAATTACATGACAATACTCCTGCATTTTCAGGATTTAGGTATTCAAAGTGACACTTTTCATCACAATGTTCTCTCAGGAACGGGTTTTAATGTATTGTAATCAATAAGTACCAAACTCATACGGCTTAAGTAGGTTGTGTGCTTGGATTATCGGGGTTGATGAATTGAAGTTTAATTTATTAACCACATTTCAGTTAAATGAGCTGTCATTAAACTTATAATATATACTAAAAACAACCGTAAGCATTATGTGACTACCTTTTATAATTTAGGCTTGCACTATCTCGCATAATCAGGGAGGAGTTGAAGGTAAAAAAAAATCCCGTGTCTTTGCTTAGTATTCTTATTACTTATACGTAAGCACTTGCGAGCCAACTTCTATAGGTTGGGTTTGCAGTACCCTGCAACATCAGGGGTGAAGAGCTTAAGGTCGAAATTGTCATCATGTGTTTTTGCTTAGTAATGATATTACATCTCTCGTCAACCCATTATTGTGCCACTGCTGGGCACGGGTCTTCTCTCAGAATGAGAGAGTTTAGGCCATAGTCCACCGCGCTGGCCAAGTGCGAATTGGTGGTTTCACACACCTCCGAGAATATATTTTTTTTAAAGAACCGAAAAGCTGTGATAATTAATTTCTAATACGCACATGAACCAGTGGTGCGTGCCTGGGTTTGAACCTCGGACCTCCCGATCGCGAGGGCAAGTTGCAACCATTAGGCTATCACTGCTCATTTATATTATACACCCGAAAGCATTAAATGGCCAACTCCTATGGCTTAGGCTTGCAGTACCCTGCATCATCGGGCTTAAGGAGTTGAAGATCGAAATTTTCATCTAGTGTCTTTGCTTAGTAATTATATTGCATACCCGAAAGTACTAAATAGCTAAATTCTATGACTTAGGCTTGAAGCACCCCTGCATCATCAGGGTTGAGGAGATGATGTTCAAAATTTTCATCTTGTGTCTTTGCTTAGTAATTATATTACATACCCGAAAGCATTAAATGGCCAACTCCTATGGCTTAGGCTTGCAGTATCCTGCATCATCGGGCTTGAGGAGTTGAAGATCGAAATTTTCATCTTGTGTCTTTGCTTAGTAATTATATTACATACCCGAAAGCACTAAATAGCTAATTTCTATGGCTTAGGCTTGAAGTACCCCTGCATCATCAGGGTTGAGGAGTTAAAGGTCAAATTTTTGTCCCATGAATTTGTTTAACAATCTTATTATATATCCATAAAAACAAATTGACTTACTTCTACGGTTCAGGCTAGCAGTACCCCTGCATCATCAGGATTGAAGAGTTGAAGGTCAATTTTTTTAGGAAATATCTGCTTAGTAATCTCATACTACATTTAACCTAATTGGACTCCTACAGCTTAGGTTTGGCCGAGTATCGCTAATTTCGTTAATTTGCTTCAAAGAAATGGATCCTAAGATCAGAACCGTATCAAATTCATCAGAGTACCCTTGAAGTACATTCTTTCAAATAGAGGAAAAATCGTCATAATCGGTTGGCGGGAAATTGACTTATTCATCTATTTATCGCGAACATCGTTAATGCAAAAATCAGACTTATGCGCTTTTCTTATGGATGCCACTGTCAAAAGTGATTAAAAATAAATGGGGTCCCACCCCATGACACGCACTACCTTTCAAATGAAAAAAAAATCATCCAAATCCGTTCACCCAGTGAGGAGAAATCGAGTAACAAATATAAAATAAAAAAAATGTTAAAAAAATACAGACGAATTGATAACCTCTTCCTTTTTGGAAGTTGGTTTAAAACTATGTTGTAACATAAAAATCAAAGCGACATACTAAATTTTATTGAGGTGGCCTCAAAATTGACTGACTTTCATACAAACTTACATCTCCTATTTGGGTTAAATTGGGAGGGGGGGGGGGGGGATCAGAAAATTCATTCTTTACTTTCGTCTACGTCATAAAAGGAACCCCTAGTAAAAATCATATTCGTATCTTTAGCAGTTTAGGCTCTACGATGTTTATTCAATAGATTTTTATAAAAGTATATATAAGTATATATAAGTATAAGAGATATAGATTTGTATAGTATCAAATACAATAGGTACACACATAACCAAAAATATTACATAACAAAGAAATACATTTTACAGACCATAACATGTTTAGTTTCAACCAATTCAACTATGCAGTTACTTATCTTATTAACACTTATCGAACACAGAATAAATACTGCGTAGTTTTAAATTGACATAACTTTTTTATTTATAAACCGATTTACATAAAATAAACACTAAATGTTAAGTGAAGTTTCCCACAACACATCCCTGAAAATTATATTCAAATTGGGTAAGCCGTTTCTGAGATTAGCGTTTTCAAACACACAGACAAACAGACAAACAGACAAACAGACAAACAGACAAACAGACAAACAGACAAACAGACAAACAGATAAACAGACAAACAGACAAACAGAAAAGATTTCTAAAAACCATTATTTTGGGTTCTATATCGTATTATAGACCTCTAGAAATGGTTTTCACCTAAATTTATTCCATGTACAGACAGCGACCTCTTACAGATTTATTATAGTATAGATTTAATGTTGCAATCCAGTGTTTCGTGGCCCTTAACGGAATAATTAGTAATTCAACATCAACATTTAATTTATCGATATTACTTCGTAGTTGTATTGTAGATAACGCCATCTATCAAATGTTCAACGTAATTCAACAGAACAGTGATAGATAGCGTAAGTATACCTAATATTTAACTCATCGGGAATTACTCGTAATTACAATCGTATCTTTCGCATTATAAATACGTTTTCATTTAAATCAAATTTATATCACATCTCAGATATAATATATCAGAAATAATATCATATATTATTTCTGAACGAACTCACGATGACGTCCAGGCGAAATGGCCAATATGGTGATTGTCATTTGCATTGGAATTTGACAAAATTCGCGACATACCGAGTTTTACGGATATATGTTGTCGACTCAAAATCAATATTTTTTAATGTTTTATTATTCACATAAGTTTCTAATCAAATCTATAATACCCCTTGACGGAATTATTAGTACACCTCTTTGTCAAAAGCCAATATTATAGCGATTGTCATTTGCATTGGAAATAAACAAAATTCGGGACATATCGAGTTTTACGGATACATGTTGTCGACTCAAAATCAATATTTTTTAATGTTTTATTATACACATAAGTTTTTAATCAAATCTATGATACCCCTTGACGGATTATTAGTACACCTCTTACCACTACCATACAAAACTTTATGCTCGATTTTAACATTTCCAACCCATTTTTTGAAATAAAAAGTAGCCTATAATGGATCCCAAGTTCACCACTATCTGTGTACACAATTTCATAAAAATCGGTGCCGTAGTTTAGGCGTGAATGAGCAACAGACAGACAGACAGACAGAGTTACTTTCGAATTTATAATATTAGTAGGGAAGTAGGGATTTAAAAATACATAGTAGAAGCTAAACAATGTGTAAAATCCCTATTTTACTCTATTTTTTATTCCTTTATAGCATTCCCTAGTTCTATTGCTAGTAGACGTTGTTTGTACTTTGACAGTTTAAATATTTTTAGACTTTGCAAAGTCACCCAGGCGGAAACACTATGCAGCATGGAACGATTGTAGAAATAGAATCACGAGCATCACGACATTTATTAAAACTGCATTGAAATAGGAATATTGCATAGTAAATAAAATAAAAATCCTTTTATTCCATGACAGATTAAAAGATTAAAAATATCCATTGTTTACAGCAAGTTGGTTAATGTGAAAATGTATAATCTGGGATATTTATATTCTTCCAAAAGAACCCCAGTAAGACGAAGGCATTCTTAATGGATGACTAAAGCTCTCTATATTTGGATTTTTAAAGCCAATCTGCACCGGTGATTTTAATATAGGTAATGGTTACATCTTGCTTTTTTCTCTTGGTTATAGGGCATTTCCTATGTACATGTCCCACCCGTTTCCATTAAGGAGATAACGGTTGAACTGGCTCTTATTTACCGTTTGATGTTTTTCTATTTTTTATATGTCGTTAACTATTCCTCCTTGACATGTTATAATGTAGTTTTTAACGTATTTGTAAAACTTCCACGTTTGGCATGCATAAGCTAAGCATAGTACCCACAAGGCAGTTAATATTGAATATTTCTTGTAAAAGAAATATTGCATAAAACATATTAAATCCAAGATCTTAGGCTGGAAAAACATCTATTCAAAATATATCGTATGGTCTAAGCCTCTCATACGGAAAGATGTTCCTTGTGAGGATTAATTGTAAAATTATAACACGCAAACAAAATAACTATCGAAACTTTAGGAAAAAGTACAGAAAGTAGGTTAAATGAAATTTGCACACGTTGAGTATTGGAGGTACAATCGATCGCGCACGATGCTCGTTTGCTCAAATTGTGCACACACAAACTCACGTATAATGACATTTTTTACACCCCAAGAATCCGCAAACCACGTCTAGAATCGTCCTTTCACAAATTACACTTTTTATTCAACTCCAAAACAACAAATAAACATATGAATCATATTCTCGAACAGGCGTCCGGACTAAAAATCGTTGTCAGATACATATTACTATTTACAATTTATTGTTGGTAAACGGATCTGCTTTGATTTTACATATTCTTAGATCCTAAAAGGTAAATATTTTCATACTTTCATAATCCCGTTATTTTCTTTATCCTCGAAAATTCCTTGTAGCGGTTTAAGACAATAAATTCTGAGTGCAATCGAAGCAAATACGGATATAAATACAATTTATTAAAGCCGAGACTCTGCTCCTGACAAGTCTACGTGATTCTTTTCATGGCTCACCTCGCTAAGCACCCTTTTGTAGAACCGAGGCAGGATTGTCCATATAACTTTGTATAGCTAACATTGGCAGTGTTAGCAAGCATAGTTAGGTCCTTATTAAGTATGTTCATTTATTTATTAAATAAGTATTTCTGGTAACAATATTATGTTTTTGATTCTCGCAGTTAACTTTTTCGACCTATATGATATAGGAGCAAAAATGCGCGTGTGTGGTATTCACACCCTTATATTTGTGGGTGTTGTATCCTTGCCACTTATTTCTTCGGAATATTTATTGAATACACATATTGAATACACTATTAAAATATAAATAATAATGTCATAAGTTGGTAATACGTTACGAATACTAAGTATATGTGTAAGCATATATAAAATATAACTATATCCAATCACTCTTTTAGTAGTTTGCCAGCAAATGTTACTTTAATATCAAAGAGAGATATGGATTAAGTTAAAATTATTAAGATTCTTATTATTACTGAAGTAAAAAGAATAAAAAAGTCATTGATATATCATATGGCGTCATTAATTAAAAACACATTTATTGCCTGATTCTTAAAAGGGGAATAAATGCAATGAGGTCATGAAGGGCGCACAAGGTCGAACAGTATTTTCCTCTAAGGGACCTTGTAAAGTAATTACAAACGACAATCGGTAGGGAAGACATTTCAACGTTTTCTTGCGTATTTAAGTGTCAGTACGGCGTAACTAATACCGATAGTCCAGTGAAATTTCTTACGCTTTGGGCCAGGTTTAAATCTTACACAGTTAGGGTTAATCCAGGTTAATGTCTGCCACGGTAGGCGGCGGACATTTTCGGAGCCTTTGCTGGCTCGGAGCATATGTTCCACTTCGACGCAGCACCCTGGCAGTTCAGTTATGGTGACGGCAGCAAATGAATGCCTGCATATGGACGGAATAAGTGCACGCCACGCCTGTCACTCGGGCAAATACCCCGACGATCAATGTGATGTCACTGCCGGCCGATACGGGACAGACGCAACGCACCACAGACACTACAAGTGTTAGGTACCAACGCCTCCCGATACGAGACAGACGTGGGAAACAATGAAAAGTGGCACTAACTGCTGCTACCCATTACGGAACAGACTCAGCGTACTGACGAGATGGATTTGCTGCCCGATACGAGACAGACGCAGTGCATCTCAACCGCCACCGGAGTAGTTTAGCTTCACCCGTTACTGAATCGCAGGGCTACTGCCAAGTATGACAAGGCGAGCTTTAACTTGGCGGGGTGTAACGTAAGGTTCCATGCCGATGCCAAAATTTCGATATGTTAAACGCGAAGTAAATAGCACGTGTAAATGATAACGAAATATCTTTTTTGGAGTATGTAAATGAGCGGAAACAACTGCACTGCACTTCACTACTTTAAAATGTATAGCGCAGACCCCTACTGATACATTTTAACCTACAGTTTCTAGGGGAAATTATACCTATGTTAATGTCACCCTTTCCTTTCCAATCCTTTTAATCTGAATATAAGGTCCTAATTGTATTTTGTCTGATTACATATATTTTGTAAAAACAAATGGCTACGGGACATAAACTCGTATCGAACTATTGAATAATTAATTATTCTTGTCCCACTAATGGGAGATTTGCGTTAAGTGCAAAGCACTAAGTGCAGCTTTTTATACTCCACACACTTTTGAAAAATGAAATAGAGATCACAACCATGTACTCCATTATTTTTTTATTTTTTCTCATGCATTGATTTCAGAACCGGTCCTAACATCGATCGTAACCTATTACAGATCAATTTGCGCCATTAAAACAGCCTTGTATCTTTCCAACATAGACATATGCCTTTGCAAATGGTTTTTTTTGGTAGTAATCACCAAGCTTGGCAGGCGTGTTTGTGACCGCAATAAGTGTTACTTTTACTCGTGAAGACACTACTGTAAATTTTCTGCATTTTGTTTCTTAGTCACCTGCTACGACATCCATAAATACAGTGGGATTGAAGCTGTTCAAGACCATGACCCTAGGGCACTTCAAAGCGGTCATCAACAGCAACGCTAATGTGGTAGACCGGTAGACAGGAAAAACCCCAGTTATGTGGTTGACTATAACTGTCCATAGATAGTTCTGCATGCCGTATGCATAAAAATACTAGCATATTTAAACTTAACACCAGCCAAATAACTCCAGATAGCAAGGTGACAGTGTTGCAATTTCCTGAATAACAGTATCGCTGATTCGAATGCGCAGAGAATGGCTCTCTGCCAGTTTTGTAAACATATCTTAACGTCACTGGCGAAATTAATGGGACTCCCGAAGTTAAATGGAGCTTTGCTTTACACCTAGCTAAAATGTAGCAATTTCTTAAAAAACTATTTAAAAGAAAAAATATAATATTGTAACGATTTCTGAAAATTAACAAAGGAAGTTCCATAAATATATTTATGACAGTATTTGTAACAGTGCTTCCCAGAAACTATTCATAACACTTGTTGTTGTAGGGGAAAATCTTTTTCCCACACTGTTATGTTGGTATTTTTCTCAGTTTTTTTTATCTAATATATAAAATTCTCGTGTCACAGTTTTTGTTGCCATACTCCTCCGAAACGGCTTGACCGATTTTTACCAAATTTTATATGCTTATTCAGTAGGTCTGACAATCGGCCAACATCTATTTTTCATACCCCTTAAGGGTTGTCCACCCTTAACATTTTTTTAAATTTTTTATATGGCAAAACAACGTTTGTTGGGACAGCTAGTACCTTTATAAAAATAACAATCTTTATTAACTAATTTACTAACCACACCAAAAAATTACATCAAATGAAAGTTTTTTGTCGAAGTTGCCACATAATATGTATCACCTACTCATTATTATTATTCAGCTATGCTAAACATTCAAGTGTTCGTAATTAAAAGTCGAGCGAGCTTTGCTCACTGTTTTGGACACAAAGAGGGAGAAGGCTTACAGCAATTTAATTATCTCTGCGGGTAAATTTCATTGTATTCGACAGTGACTTTATACAAATCAAAATGAAATTAATTTTAAATAAAAATTAACCAATAACCTACAGATAAATGAAACTTAGACAACGGTTGCCTCATTTGTACATTTATTACTAAGTATTAGTTATAATCCATTAAAATTACATCTTTAATTATTTCAATGTATATGTGTAAGCCACTCAGTGGCTGAATAAACGATTAAACAAAAATGACCAACAACAATGACCTGTTAAAGTCATGGGAAGAAATTGAGCTATTTTACCTACAAATATTCAAATTTAAATGCGTCATAATAATCATGTACAAAACAAAAACGTAGCATAAACAACTTTTAGTTTTATTATAACACAGCCTTTAATAAACGTTTTCTTCCTATTTTTTCTTACTTCAATTAAAATTTAATAATAGCACATTAACATATATGCGAAATTGCATGAATTCTAATTGATACAGTGTAACTGAGAACGTATCTTCACTCCCCCATTTGTTAGGAAAATCTCTCACCCAACAGTCGCATCAACCCATTATTGGCCCACTGCTGGGCACGGGTCTTCTCCCAGAATGAGAGAGTTTAGGCCATAGTCCACCGCGCTGGCTAAGTGCGAATTGGTGGACTTCACACACCTCCGAGAACTTTTTTTTTTTAAGAACTCTCGGGTGTGTAGGTTTCCTCACGATGTTTTCCTTCACCGAAAAGCAGTGATAATTAATTTCTAATACGCACATAAATCATTGGTGCGTGCCTGGGTTTGATCCTCGGACCTCCCGATCGAGAGGACAAGTTTCAACCATTAGGCTGTCACTGCTCTACAATGCGTCATTAAAATCGGTTTAAGCTTTAATACGTTATTAAAATTTTAAGTAATTTTATACATATTTAAATAATCCAAAAGCAATTTCACTTAAGTTATAAAGGTATAAGCGGCTTATGTAGCACTCGTATGATTTATACTTTGATTATTTTATAATCCACTATTGCTTCACATAGGAGATTACCAATATAATCTTGTTATATAAGTTGTCTACAAAATGCAGCTTTTATATTTAAATTGAATGAAATCTTTGATATATTGTAATATTATTTTCTAACTATAACTTGTAAATTACTGAAACTGTTAATATTTTGACGCGAAAAGTCTTTTCCACCATGCTAGAAAACCGGACCGTTCCGATATTGGTCTGTAACGTGAAATCTAATAACTACAAAAACATACATTCTGGAAACATGAATTTAGTATATTTATTATAGTTGTAAGCTATATTGTATCTAATTGTAAATATCGTTTGTAAGCAACATTGCATACTAACAGTTATGTCCATAACTGTTAGTAGGTATGTCTGAAATTATTATTATTATATAGCGTAAAAATTTAGCTAGTCAGCTCACTGCTAAGATTTTGAATTTACAGAGAGACCAGGTGGGGAGACGCCTGCTATTAGAGCAAAAGGTGGGATGGAGGGCGATTTTTTATCATATTAATAATATGGATATGAAATATTATATGAATATTAAAGAGTCAATGAAAATGATGTCTCTTCAGAATTCGTTAACCAGTTAAATATGTAGTTTCTTTAGTTCTATATAATAATTTATAATCAAAAAGATATATGTAGGAACATAGGTACATAGGTACCTTTTTGTAACATGCACAGGCATGTTACAAAAAATAAAAGCAAAAGAGTAAGTAGGTATACCTTCTAAAATATATGACGATAGAAAGCGAATAACAAAATAAAATGAAACGATTTTAGAAAAAGTTACGTTATCTTCCTCAAGGAAATCTGGACAACTTCATCGTAGCGTCACTTATTTATGGTTATAATTGTTACAATTCGCAAGAATTTACGTTATCGGCCTTTTCCGGAGTTCATATTTTCTACTAAAACGAAAGAATATAGGAGCAATATTTTTCGATAAAACGATTTTTTTTTATTTCCTTAGTACAAAGGGGAGACAAGCACCCTTACCCACATACATCATATATGTAACTACCTATCTACATAATTAAATGGGGCTGTAATTTAAAAGTAACTAACTTACTTTACAAAATTATTGCTTTACATTACACATTTCGTGACCAAAATTTGTATATTACATTATCGAATTTAGTCGCATATGCTTATCACCGAGACCTTTGATGTTTTAAATTTTAATTTAAAAGTATCTTTTACTTCATTAATTGCTTCAACAAATAAACATAGCTTGATGTCTTTAATCAAAAATGAAAACCCTTGCTTCACAGTCTAGAGGAACACATTGATTATAATAACAAGATCATTAAGAACATATTATATTATGTACCAACCTTAAGAGTGCAAGCATTGTTACAGTCAGTAGGTACTTGTCTACCGTCTGCCACGAGCCGTGACTGTATTTATATTCGAGTGTCTGCGTTCAGCGGTAAAAAAAAAGTACCACTGATCTTATAAAGCCACGAAATTTCGCTGAAAAGTGTACTACATGTTTCATAGCTGAGCGACTATTGTACTACGAAATTAGCGCTGGAAATCAGCAAAGTTTTCCGATTTTAAAATTTTACTTTCCCTTAAAGTCAGAGAAGATGAAGTAAATAAAAGTCAAGAGAGACGTATGTCTCCGGACCCTCGGGTAAAACTCGCTAAGTTCCTGTGAAATTTCTTCGATACGCAATCTATTAGATACCTTCCTTAATTCAATCGGGATTCAATTTATACTTTCCGCACGTTGTTCCCACAATTACCGCCGAGGAGCATACATTGATTTTCTTAGTAAAAAATACAGACCAACAAATAATAAGAGACTGAAACTAAAATAGTACTTTAATCTTATAAAGATTCGCGTACGAAGGGTTCCGTATCTATAAAAATAGCAAAAAACGTTTTTATAAGAGAGCCCCTAATAAATATTAATTTTATTATAATTTTGAGTTTACCCAACGGGTAACATCTGAACCCTATTAATAAGAGTCTTACATTAAATTAGTCTTACTGAACACTAATATAAAAACGTCCTGAAAAAAATATATTTTTTATATATTTTAAGCCTTATTTTAAACGACCCCTGTACTAGATTATAGATCTGTTTCTTTTGTCTGAATATCATACATTACAAATCTACGACTGAATGATTTTTTAGCAAGAGATACCTATCAGAGACTTCAATTCACGAAAACTTTTTTCGATGGTATATATTTATTGAAAGGTTAGGTGAAACATAATAACTTTATACGAGATATTCCAATAAGAATTATGTGAATGATAGGTTAAATAATATTCTCGTTGTTAACGCTCGTTTCATTTTACGAACTACGTAAATACGTACCTACCAATCTAATACCAGTACGAAATGGTAACTTTCATGGCACATTATTTTTGGGACCTTTTGTCCTACTTATTATATAAGCAAGACAATAAATGGAACTTTTAAACCGTTGGGTAAATTTATAAACGTAGAGAAAAAAATTGGAAGCGACACAACAAAATGTCGCAACATATTATACGCTTGTAGTCGCGTTGCGGTTTTTCTTATCTAACTCAGTATTTAGACAATGTTTAGTGTCACATGAACATGTACCTACTTAAATGAAATGCCTAAAATTATACATTTTACTAACAACAAAAACTGTTTTTATTTCCTTCACCTATAAAAATATTGTGTCACAACTTCGGGTAATTTTTTTAAGTGTATCTTAAAAAAAATACTTTACTTTAAATTACTTTACTCTAAAAAATATTTTTATGTTACTGCATAACTTGTATATGATTTTCCATCTAGAGCTCTGTTCTGTTGAAAGTACTAAAATGTACTACCATCATCAACCTACTACGCCAAAGTGGGACCATAAAAGGCTTACCAAGTTCATGTTGACAGTCTGATTACTTTACCGGGCACACTCAAGTACTCACGTTTCAAATATTTATGGTAAAGAAAAAATATTACCTAATAATAAAATAGGTAAGTAAAAGAAAATGACCACGTTTGATGAGAAATAGAGACATGAAGTAAATATTGTCGGTAAGTAGGTATGTCAAAACACAGCACTGCTCAGTATTGCCTTTAAAACCTTTTGATAGCATCGTTAATTAATAATACCTAAACGGTATTAGACTTACAATAATCAGAAACAAGGCAGTCTTGTGGACACCCGTACTGATTTTAAAAGGACTGCATCAACCTATTGCTAGGACATAATTGATTTCATTATTGAATAAGTACAAACTACATAAGAATGTTAAAATGGCTAAAGGCAAGAGTACGTTCAAAAAATTGTATTAATTTAGGTCATAAATCAATAGTTTTTGCGTAAAGGAGTTCGGTTGTATTATGAGTAGATAAGAGTTATGTACCTTTATTAATTTAAAATATACAAACATACATACATACTAATATAAAATATTTGTATTCACTATTACTCATAAAATGTCATGAGCCGAGCGCTCACATTTCAAAAGTAATAGTTTACTATGTTTTTGTCAAAACACCGGTCATTGCTTTTAAATGAAACTTAGCCAGTTAAACATCTTTTCCGATTTAATTTAGCACATAAAACTGTTTTCGAATTATAATTTAATTTAATTGTAAAACTATTTGTACTACGTTGGATAATATTCAGTTTAGTTTTGATAGTTGAATTACGGTTGAAGTTCGACCGTTGCTATAAGTGAACAGTATAACTAAATATTCTGTAAATATTTCAAGCGCCTATCTATTACCATTATGATTATCAAGCTACAAATCACGTTTGTTTTATTTGACCCCCTTAATTACTTTTTTAATATTTTATATTTTTATAGGGTACGGACCAAATGGTAATAACGATGTCCTATTACTAAGAGTCCGCTGTTCGACTGTCAATGCAAATTTCAATAGTCTAACGACCACGGTTTATGAAGTATAGCCTGGTGGAAGTGGAAGACAGACTGACAGACAGGCGGACAGATATACGGATGGATATACAGGCAGACAGACGTACAGCGGAGTCTTAATAATAAGATTCCGTTTTTACACTTTGAGTACAAGAACCTCGAAAAATCTCCGCTATTGGCCTTGGTTTGATTATTTTAAATTCTAAAAAACACCCATTTGGGAACATAGTAGTGAAATACTATTTTTGACATTATATTGTATTATCGGATTTGTAGAAAATTTTTGGCACAAAGTTATTACTGATCCATTAGAAATTGAATTGTAGATAAGAAAATTTATAAGAAATCTTAAGCAAAGTAAATCCGCATAAATTCGAGGATACATGATATACCTATAAACTTATAGTATAATACAATTTATACTTATATACACTTCATCTCTTTTCACCTTTATAGGATTATCCTGTAATGCTAAATAAAATTACGAACATTTTACCTGAAAACTTTATATTACGTTCCCACTACTTTATTACAAGGAACGTTAAGGCAGCTTATAATGGGTTTAAACTAGTGAACACGTACAGGTGTAGGTTGTAATAGTTGTTAGTTGAAAAAAAATTGCTCAATACACGGTCGATATTTACAGGGACTAATTGCGATTATCCCTGTAGTTCCGGGATCAGAATAGGGCTACGGTATCCCCTGCCTGTCGTAAGAGGCAACTAAAAGGGGCTTCCGACTTAATAATAAATCGTACACAAATAATAGTTATAAATTTCACACTGAATAATATTTTACCAACCAAAATAAAAATTATTAATACTGAACGTGTTTATGCACAATTAAAGCAGCCTAATATAGTTTACAACTTCGCTCTTCGCTACATTATTATTTAAATAAAAAGATCCACTGATTAAAAACGTCACATCGCCCGCTCGCCACTACAGCATATTCGCTAGCTGTTGGGTACCGAGTGCATACCGAAATCGTGGCGCGTAGGTAGGTTGCGTTGCAACTTGCGTTTCGTGCGTTTGTAAGAAGTTAGAATACTGTAGATACTATTACCGTTGTGCCAAGCGACCCCGTGTAGGACGACGGCATGTGTGGCCACATGCTATCGTAAACACCAGGGCGGCGCACTGAGTACAATGCTCACTGGGAAGAGCCCGAAGAGGGCATCGTGCTTGGAGGACACCGGCAGCGGTCCGTTGGAGATCCCGGTGTCCTCCAAACAGAGCCGAGGATGGCCACCGGGCAGGTTTTAGTGAGGTAAAAATCCCACATAACTCGGCGTTGCTCCCACGGCGTCGGGTACCTTTCGAAGGTTTGATTCTCGAAGGGACTAATTGCGATAGACGAGTCTTATTTTAGCAAATCATCATACATGTACTTATAAATTTGGTCGTATTTGACTTCGATAGATAATGTACAATATATCTAAACGTTACGCAATATGACGTGACGTTAAACCGTCCTATACAATGACATTGAACTATAATTATTTCTGGATATTAAATACTTAAATACTTACACTTCGCCTGACGACAAAACTAAAAGTTCCTAATAATTATTGATCCGTAACGAACAGTTTGATTCATATAGCCACTCTGGGCTATTACTGGTTTTATATTTACTGGTAGACAAAAGTTCTCCCAATTAAAATAAATCAAACTTGTTTAATTTATTAAGCAATAAATATCAAACGACTTATATTAAGAGGCAAGGGTTACAGCCCACAATCTAAGTCCGGTTACCTCTTTATGAAATGAAGCTACGTTTTCCCTCGTTACACAGGGTCTCACAAGTAAAGATAAAATGTTTGAAGTAGAAAATAATTTAATTTTAGTATTTGAGGACGTAGCTTTGGACCCTATATACTATTTATTTTATAAACTCGACATGACGCTATCAAATTATAAGTTTACCGCCTTTAAGCGCCTTTAATCGCCACATTAAGAATGAGTCCAGCTAAGAACTCAATTGAGTCATTATTGTAAAAAACTGACGCACCATAATATCAAGTGATCATCTCTGTGATAGTTGGTCGTTAAGGAATATTCGCTCGACCTCGTGAAATATCCGAGATGATTTGACTTAGAAAATATTATATGCAGTGGCGCCACAAGACCTAAAACTTAATGTGAGAAACCAAAAATTCAGGAAGCCTTCTGATTAAAGTCAAATTGCAGTGGGTCGACGTCGACCAAAAAAAGAAAAGCTCGCCAAATGTATACAAAATAAGGTCGATCTACAATTTATAGACCAAAAACAGAAATCTAGATCCAAATCCAAAGCCAAATCTAGATCCTCCGGCCCCCAACATGCACACCGTCCACATCTAACTAGTTTAGCATAATAAACACGCAAATAATTTCAAACATGTGATTGGTTGAAGTTCGTTAACAAGATTGACAATAAATATTTTACTGAACACTGTTAATTTCTCTATATTATTTATTAACCGTCAATTTTTCATCCAAGCTCCATACGTACATCAATCATTTGTGTTTACTGCTTAACATAGGCTACGCACCTGGCATACGTGGTTTTGACCGAAGTTAATATCTGTTTGTTTATTTTAATCAAGTAACATTCAATTAAGATCTAAGCATTTAAAACTAGGTGCGCTACGGGTTTTAATGCAGTTTTTTTAGTAGATAGAGTGATTCAAGAGGAAAGTTTTTGTGTAGTGGAGGAACACTGATAATTTTAGATTTTTGATTTTTAGGGGAAATGAAGTTCGCTGTGTCAACTGGTATTTTAATATGTACCTCAAAATATGTTTATCACTTTCATCGTAAGTTTGAACTCATAAAATTTTATTATGCCAAACAAACTTCTGGATTAGAAATTTTGATCTATAAGTTAAGCTAGCTTTGATCCGACATATTGTAAGAGATATGTTGTATTGTAAGAGGTGACGTATGCGCCAATCTATTAGGTAATTTGTAAATAAACACATTTGGGGCTTTATAAAGATTCTCCGGAACAACATACCTCTTTTCCTCCTTAAATATGAATATAATAAAATAAGATAATTTGAATGAAACATATCAGGTCCATAAACATCGTGTCTCGTTTATTCTTATCGTGAGGAAACCAACACACCCGAGAGTTCTTTAAAAAACAATGCTCTCAAAGGTGAGTGAAGTCCACCAATTCGCACTGGACCAACCTCATTCTTACAAATGACCCGTGTCCAGCAGTGGAACAATAATGAGTTGACGACGAGTACAACCGAATAATTCTGTTGTAGGAATAAGAACGACGATATTATTCACCACGACAGCACGATTTATTATCCGCAATTTGATTGAACTCGATCGGCTCTATTTTTTTTATCTGAAAGAGGTATAATTTATAATGCTTTTATAAAGATGCCTTGTTTCTTGCAAATGTTTCACTTCATTTGTAAATTAAAAATAATATTAAAACTTTCAATCTCACTAAAACGTCTACGATGGTAATCTATTTTGTTCCAAGTAAACTGCGTAATTTAAGCTACCAGCTGGTCGCTTAATCTCTGCCTAAAATATCACCAAGACGCCATTGAGACTCATCTAAAATTCAAATGCACAATATTTACCACCATAATCGCATGGTGTTAATAATATTCTAAGGATATTTGTGGGATACCAAGAGTGGGTTTCACGAGCTTGTTATAAATAGCATCTACGGAGCAGTAGCGAGACTTGGCACAAACTGTCGGGGTCTCGGCTTGCTGAAACTGCATAATCAAACCGTTGAATATTTCACTGCACGTTCTAAAATAAATCATAGCAAGTGTATACGAAACACCAGTTTTTTTTTCCTAATTTAACGTCGCTACTATATCAAACTTTTTTTTAAAAAACTTGAAGTCTTGATTAACTACGAAAAAGTTGTAACACAAGTAGTATAAGCTTGATCATAGATCTATGTATACGCTAACACTATGTATAATTAGAGATACGCCGAATAGTGGTTTCACCGGATAACCGAATACCGAATACTATTCGGTTTAACTTTTACCGAACCGAATATTCGGCCGCATTATTTGGTTTACCATTTCTTATTGAGAAACAAGCGCGAAAGTAAAAAAATAAATAAAAATTTTGAGTTGAGGTTTAAAAATAAATGTTAATATAAGTTATTAGAAAAGTTGCGAATTTGATTGAGGTTTCCAAAAAAAATCCAAAATCTTTAGTTACTTTATTGTATTAGCTTTACTCAACATACTTTTCATAGGATTTCTTTGCCTAATAACATTAATCTTACAGAAAAAGTTTTGTTTTACTGTTTTATACCGTGACGAGTAGCCGAGAAAATATAAAAACTCGAACCACCACCAACCGGCACCAAAACCGAATAATTCTGTCGAATACAAATCATGAAAAAGTTGCCGAATACGCCGAATACGAAATAAAAACCGAATAATATCTATCGTATCTCGGCGTATCTCTAGTTATCATTATAACAAGGGATAATGAATCAAATAATTAATATCCGGAACCTTTTGAATATAATAGATAGTTTTAGATGTCAACGTTGACGCGTTGGGATGTGTTGGCTAGTTAGTATTTACTCCTTTTGGGATATTTGGGGCGTCCTTCATCACATTCATTAATATTTACCCTTTATATTATACCCCGTATATGTAGATTTTGCAAAGGATATTACTAGCCTATAAACATACTATGTAGGGCTGAACCCTCAAATATACTATTCGTGCAAGTTGCCCTTATAATATCCAATACCTTATTTAAGTTGAGCAAAACTCATCTCAGTTTAGACCGTACCATGACATAAGGATTTATGTTAAGTGGTTAGGATTAACAGTATGGCTATCAGGTAAGGGTCTGTGTGAAATATGATTATTACTTTCAGTTCAATCTGTTGCTGTAAGCATACATACCTTCCAAATGAGCATTATATCGCACGTCAAATGGTTTTACAGGATTAATATAAACTATTAAATAGTATAGTGTCTTAATACATATAATTCTTTGGAGTAATAAGCCAACATTGCTATCTACTTAAGTTTCGTTACATTTACAACTGTAAGTTATATAAGTACTTATAAATATGTATTTTCCTTAAGCAGACGATGCTACTAACTTTTACCAAAAATAACAAAATACGATTAAGGACGATGTGTCTGCTACGAATGAGAGCAGTATATTACCTAGGTAATGTATACAACATATATCGGTTGGGTAGATGGGACATATTGTAATACTTGTCGCATTAATTAAAAAAACACGCTTAGAAGAAAGTGGCTTAAATATTTTTTAAACAGAATTGTGCGAATTCAATGCCATGCATCCAAGAAACCTGAGATAGCTAGCGTTCAATTGGAAAGTAAGTAAAAGTCTCCAAACGAGTGGTCTTTTTCTTCAAATTTCGGTCTCGTTCTACCCATCATAGATTACGCGGATGTATGCTATCCAGACTTAACGGATGAACTTCTTGATAAGCTAGAACGCCTCCTTAATAATTGTATCAGATTTATCTTTAATCTTCGTAAATATGATCATATCTCTAATTATAGACGTCAGCTTAAATGGCTAACTATTCGTTAAAGGCGTAATTCTAGAATTCTCTTGGTTCTGTACTCTATTTTACACGATCCAGCTTCTCCGTTTTATTTAAAGGAAAAATTTCAGTTCCACTGCTCGTCCCACGGCAGTGGGCTACGTTCTTCCAGAATTTTAAAAGTCGATATTCCACAGCATAACAGTAGTTATTTCCGGTATTCCTTCAGTGTACAGGCGATACTACTCTGGAACGCCCTACCCGAAAACATCAGAAAAGCCACATGTAAGAGCACGTTCAGGAGGCTTGTACGGGAGCATTATTTACAACTGTGATGAGATTATCGACATTTCATATCAGTCCATAATGTAAGTATATATATATTAAATATTATGTTTTATTAGTATTATTGTATTTATAGATATCTTGTATATATTATTTAGAGATAAAGGTAGATGTATACATATATAGTATATATATATATATATATATATATATATATATATATATTTATATATATATTTGTTTTATATTTTAAAAGAATGATTACTTTAGCAAAATTTCCTTTTATAACATTTATATGCCTACCACAAATTATCGCCATCGCCCAGGGTTGACTGGCAGAGAATGCCATTAGGCATTAAGTTCACCCTTGTAACCCTTAGTATAAGGTGTTTCAAAAGTTTAAATAAATAAATAAATAAAAATAAATAAAATATCTTTATTTCTCAGAGAAGATATTACATTACTTATTTGAGAACAAGATATTTTTAAATAATACAAACATTGTCCCGATGTGAGTAATTAGTAATATTAGTCGAGACGCATGTACGGTGCGATATCGTTGGTGGTTGTATTATTCAACTCACCGCCTACACTTGCAAGTTAGCCGGTGGCCCAAGTTATGACAAGTTAGCGGTTTTATTATAAATTTATTCTGCCAGTTTTTTCTTAAAATGTTTAGTGATGTAGTGCTTTAGAATCTCGCGACAAGCTTTTATATATTTATAGAAAATTTTACGATGTAACAAAATGATGGGTTTGACTACTACAAATTTATTTTTTTCTTTTCAGTGCATTGAAATAAAGCATGTTTTAAAAAATATTTTTTTAATATTATTTTATTTTAATTTGCTCCACAGTTAATTTTTATCATTTATTTCTCTTATTGTTTGTTTATTTATCCACTGATTTTAAGCTTAATTAATTATTTTAGTTTTTTCTTACCATGGTCTTTATAAATTCATCTAGAAGGCTAAGGTTGTGGTTTTCATTTTCAAATACGGTAGTTTCAGTCATATCGTAAAGATTTTGAAAGTCAAGAGCTTCATATTGTATTTTTTCTTTTTGTGATGATGGCACAAAAAGAAAAATGTTTTTATGATCTGACAGCAATGATTCGATTAGTGCTAAATGAAAATGGTTTTCTTTAAAGTTGGTTATTGGTTTTGGTAGTTGAACCTTCCCACGTACAGTGTATTGCATCTTTTTTGTTTGTAAAGTTATATCCACATTCCGTTAGCATAGTATTATATTGATTTGTTATCTGACGTTAATATATCTATGTTTATGTCACTGAAAACGATTGCCCTCTTTATATTCGTTAATTGAGTCTCGTAGCTAGTAATTTAAGTTTCTTCCTAGCTTAGCTAATTTTGCTCGTTAATTTAATAAATTGAGATTATTCCTAAACTTTCGATTAACACGACTTGAAAAAAAAATTCTTAATTTCAAATCAGTCCACTGGTTGAGAGGAGAATCAACACACAAAGTACACAGACGCACAAATACACACGTAAAACATAAAACATCCTACATTTTGAGATGAGTGTTAAAGAAGCTCTTCCTACAAGGTGTTTTCCTGTAAACAACTTTTCTATAAAACATGAAATACGAAAATCATAATAATTATTCATCAAAAGAACATCTGTATTCAATATATACGAAAGGACGGTACACGGTAGTATATTTTCTAAAGATTAGGAAATCTTTACCTAAAAAGAACGAGTAAATGGTATTCTAAGATTTAATCTTTAAAATTTTTCCTCTCTCGACTTTTTTCTTCATTCTGTGGTTTTTATTCACAAATATATTTGACTATGCATAAATGTATATAGTTTTGACGTTAAAAATTTGTTAATTTGGAACAAAATCTTTTCATTTGCAGCTTTCCTAAAGAATTTATTGATGGCGACTTAGAATAATATCCAGATAAAAATCTTTATAAACAGAAACACAACTTCAACTTCAGACCCACTCAAGAAAAATAAAAATTTTAAAGAACATGGTCATTTTGTGCCTAGATTTATCAATTTAATAGTAATAGTATAGAACATTAATATTTATTATATTTTCAACTTTCTTTTTTATTATTAGCAGAAATTAAACGCAACAATGTTGCAGGTAAGCTATAATCCTCAAGCTTACACAACATCTAGTTGTTTTATGTAGGCTGTATTTTGTTTTTTTTTTATTATTATAAGTACTAGTTAAGCCCCGCAGCTTCGCCCGCGTTAAAATGTTGTATCGATTGTCGAATATAAATCGATGTATCGATTGTCCCGTGGGAATAAGATATTTACCCGCAGTAAAAAGCAGCCTATATGTTATTATATTATATTAAAGTAGTCTATAAGTTAGTATATTAATCCAGAGTGTCAGTTAACTCCCTACCAAATTTTATGAAAATCGCTCCAGCCGTTTAGAAGCGAAGAAGTAACAAACATACACACTCACAAACTTTCGCCTTTATAATATTAGTATTATTTAGGATACATTGCATACAGGCAAAAAAATCTAAAATTCCTACATGCACATGGATTGGAGAAGCTTTGAATTTGAGAAAAAGTGAAGAAGCATGCAAAAGTTCAAGTAGTTGGCTCATAAATTCGCTGGATCACGTCAAACTCTGTTCTCTATAAATTTTAACGCAAACTTTAAAACTATTTATCTATTTTACCAACATTGCACTTAAATGTCACCTTTAATGCCTGGTGAAGCATTTTTTATCACTACAATCCTATAATGATCTGTCACTTGACCAACTACATCAATGTTTAATTAAAACAAATTGTGTAATTTATACTGGTATACTAACTTACAGTGCGACAACATTTTCTAAATTATTAAGTTTCATCCAATTACATCTATGTAGGACAGCTAACTCAGTTCTTTTGGAGCCCAATTCGTTAATTAACACAATTCTTTTCTAAGTTTTCCTAGTCCGCTTAGAGCATTTTTCTTTTAAAATTAATGCACAAGTTCTGCATAAGGACCGCACTATTAATATCATACTAGTACTGTGCTAATATTCTCTCACTTTTAAGTCTTCTTTAAATGAATATCATTCTATTTGTAATTTACCTGCATATCAGTTTAAACTAATTCAATCAAAACGAATGAGATATTTTGAATGATCGCTAATGTAAATCTCGTCTTAAACCTTAAAAGTTAAAGTCTGTTTTAAACTTTAAGACTAAAACATACTTTAAGACGTACGTATATAATGAATTACCTTTCTTTATTTTTTGATATCGAGGGGTAAACCTTCGAAAGGTGCTCGACGCCGTGGGAGCAACGCTGAGTTATGTGGGATTTTTACCTCACTAACCCCCCCCCCCCCCCCCGTGGTCATCCTCGGCTCTGTGTGGAGGACACCTGGATCTCCAACAGACCGCTGCCGGTGTCCTCCGAGCGCGATGCCCTCTTCGGGCTCTTCCCAGTGAGCATTGTACTCAGTGCGCCTCCCTGGTGTTTACGATAGCATGTGGCCACACATGTCGTCCACCACGTCGTCCTACACGGGGTCGCTTGGCAGGACGGTTCGAGCTCCCTCTCTTACTCAGGCAGGAGATACCGTAACCCTATTCTGATCCCGGAACTACAGGGATAGGTAATATAATGAATTACCTACACTTAACATAAAACAATTATAAATATAATTTAAACAAAATACGTAGTTAAAGCTTCTCAGCAATTATTAGTGTTAACAAGGACCCTCAGGCCTGATAGTACGACCCTTATGATTTAAAAAATTTAAGGATAAATGCATCAAAATGATTGATCTCTTTGAAGACATGGTAACAAGTCAATCAATGTTAATAAGTGAGATTAGGTGTTTTCTAAACTTCGTAATTCAATTAAGGTACCGTGCCACGTCTGTTAAAATATTTACCTTATAACTTGGGAGTAATCTGCTGTGTTCAGGTTTGAAGACTGTTGCTGAAAAAAATTAATGAGCCATTCTTACTTCGTTTTAAAAATGGCAGCAAAGTATCCTTGATTGACCTCTAGTATATATTTGTGTTTTGTGACCAATTATGTCTTGAAAACGGTTGAGCTCTTTGTGGTTCGACTTCGGAAGCACCACCGCCACACCTACATAATCGTATTTCTGCCTAATAAAACCAGTGTTAAGCAGGGATTTTATGGAGCTCCGCAACCGTAACCGTAACTATCGGATATCCGAAATAAAAAAAAAATATCCGTAACCGTAACCGAAACCGAAATTATATTATTTCTATCTCCGTTTCCGTATCCAGATCCGAAATAAATAGTGTAAAGCATTTCTTCGTTCGCGCCCTCTAAATTAAATATTTATTTTATTTTGTTTTTAGTATTTGTTATTGTAGCGGAAATAAAAATACGCCTGTGAAAATTTTAACTGTATAGTTATCACGGCTCATGAGAAACAGACATGAGCCTGATGACAGACAGACGAATAGGCGGATCGCGGCGTCTTGGCGACAATTTGGGTGTGGAAATGTAAAAGACTAGAGATATTTTTTGTTTCCATTTATTGATAGATTTCGGAGAGAAAATACAGCTTACTGTTAAAAGTCCTATTGTTAAAATTCCTTAAGGTTTATTTATTCAGTGTATTAGAATCATATTATTTATCACCGTCTTTTATTTTTGTTTAACTAATGCATATAAATAATTGTACTTTCCTGATTTATTTTGTTCATGTTATTTATACATATTAACATAATAATCTTGAATAAATTAATTTATAAACAATTATTACATTATTGAGTTTAGCAAAGCATAGAAAAAGTTTAGTTAAAAATAAGTAGCTGTGTTATTATTAAAATATAGCTGATTTATATGCAAATAAAAAATATACATTTATTTTGATTATATTCACAAAAGTAAGATTCATATGAAATAAAGGTCTACGCTTATTGAAAAAGTGAAAGAGCGTTCTTATTTCTAAATCCTTAATAAAAATTCTCCTTGACCTTAATAAAATTTTAAATTAAAAAGATTGACCAAGATTTCCTTACTTCATATTAAACTTTGCTTTAGGCAGCATATACATCACTCATAGTTATATAACATTCATATAACGAGTATGCTCGTTTAACATTCGTTTTGGGAAAGTGCTTATCTGTAAGTCTGAAAAGAACATTACGTTTCTTTGTTGATATCCCTAGGTATTTACAACAATATGTGTTCGAAAACTGACATACATACCCGTAGATATGTACATGTTGCAGTTAGATGTGAAGGGTGTTATGTTAGACACTTTTTGATATGACTATTTAGCTCAGTACTAAAAGAGGATTGTAGTAATAATGTAGGTACGTGTGTACGTAATCACAATATAGTATACTAGTGATCGTTCCGTGGTCAAAATATGACCATTATAGAAATAGAAACTACACTTGACTTGAGATTAACTGAGGTATAACCTGAAGTGCTCTCAATTTAAATGCATTATAAAAGGACCTACAATTAATTCGTAGAGTTGACAATATGTGACTATTATTTTATTATAGCTGAATATTATTTTATTATCGTATAACTTCCAGTTACAATTAGAAAACCTCTACTTGGAGTCACTTAAATGGGGTATTTTAAGTCTCTCGCAGTAACCTTCAGATACATCTCCCTCTGATTGCCATATTTTCCAATCAATGTCTGAGTCACGCATGAAGAGTTACGTACCATTATCTATAAAAAAGGCAAATAAATCACGTTTTTGGGATGGGAGTTATTTTTTTTTATGCGTAACTTGGCAACACACTGTCGCGTGTTTAGATCGAGCTAAAATACATGATTATTGTATGGCAGCCCCCAATTTTTTTTTTCAATATAATATAGTTCGTTGTTGTTATAGCTGCAACAGAAATACGTCATCTGTAAAAAACAACCGTCGAACTATCACGGCTCATAAAATATAGCCTCTTGGCAGACAGATGTATAGACGGAGAGATGGACAGACGGTAAGCGGAGTTTTAGTAATAGGGTTCCGTTTTCACCCTTTGGGAACGGAACACTAAAAGATAAAACAGTACTAACCAAAACAATTTTCATCTACAAGAAATATAAATACCTCAGTATATTTCGCCTACTAATACCTACTAATGAACACTAAAGTATAGGAGCAAACAAAGCAATAACCCATCCTAGAAATATTCTGTTCACAAGTGAGACCGTTCATATTTTCTTAAATTGACAGAATGAATGAATGCAATTTTCGAGGAGAAACCTTTAAATGGTACCCGATGCCATGGAAGCGACGCCTGATTATGTGTGATTTTTATCGAACTTACCAAAAGTGGCCGTACTAGGCTCTGCGTAAAGCACTCCGGGATCTCCAGCAGAAAACAATTGGAGTCATCTAACGTTACCCCATTGGGTTTCAGCTAGGTAAGTAGCTCGGCTCACCACATCGATTGGTCATCCCCGAGTCGCTTGACTGGACAGCTTGAGCTTTCACTACTGCCACCCGCAATCCTTAAAGCCCTTTTGTTCACATCTTACAGGGCTTCGACAGGTAGGGGTAAGGGTTTCAACATGTACCTACCGTAGGTACAAGGAATATGGTAGCTTTCTTCTAATCCTGGAATTACAGGGGCAAAGGAGCCCCGGCCATAGTGTACCCGGGCCATAGTGTGTAGACGTGCGACATAATTAAGCGGTGTGTAAGGTCCAAGCTGAGCTATGGACCTAAGTTAAGCTAAGTGGAGAAGATGCGCTATGCATATCTACATCAGTTACGATCCTTATCTCGCATCCCACCATATACTTATAAACAGAACATAGCTCAGCAGAAATAATGACGCACACATTGTATATGACGTTATACAATACACTTCTAAAAAAATTAAGAGATTTATAAAAAAAAAACAAAATTTTGGGCAACTTTCAACATGGATTAATAGAGAAAAATGTTCATACAAATCATAAAAAGTAGTCTATTTCGTAACTGTTTTTTACGGTTTATGGAAATCTAGGACCCAACGGCTGCTATTACAAGATAACAAAAGAGGTTAGAAGTTACGAAGCGTGACTTGTTAAATGCGGAAAAGCTCGCAATAAATTTGTTATCACAAGCGGACCAATGACTGGCCATACTTTATTGAATTAATCATAAATTGTTTTGACACACAACACGACTAAGCTGGTAGGGTTATTTTTATTTAATTGGAATAGAAAGTCCGTGTACAAAACTGTTGAAAGAAAAGAATTCGAAGTTTTTTTATGGCAAAAACAAGATATTATCGTAAAAAGTGTGCTTATATTATGAGAAGTTACAAAATCATGAGTTTAAATACTTTTGACAATTTGTTACTTTTTTTTCGTATTTGTAGCGCCCATGATACTAAATCATCGTCTACATACAATAGAAATTGTAATATTTCTGTAAATAAAAAATAATTTCGTGACGTCGTAGTTTTCAGATTTCAACTGCAACATATCAAACATTCTCATGAAAATGAAATAAGTGTTAAATGAATAGAGAATCTCAGATAGAAAACCAATTTACCGAATAAGATTGAACTATTTTTACTCAGCGCCCCTTTTTCACTGTTATTACCTTTCGGTTGAATGAAAGCAAGTAGCAAAATCATGAAAATTTCCATTTTACGTAGCTAGGTTTTTTTGATGTTCTGTTAGTCTCATCAAATTAGGTTGACCACTGAAACCCTAGGATATTTGTTTTTTTTATATCTGACTGAAGTAGCAAACGAGCATGCAGTCCACCTGATGGTAAGTGGTCACTGCCGCCCATGAACATCTGTAATCAAATTCATACAGAACATGGTTTCCAGCACAAGTCAATCACAGATGCGTTGCTATTCCCGAGGACTATGATGGTCGCCTCATGTGAAAGTGTGCCGCAACGAAAACGCAAGAAATGCTTCACGCTAGAAACAGGCGTGGTGGTGGTACTTCCGCGGTTGAACTACACTGCTTCTACCACATTGTTATTGTTCTAACCACTCAGTAATTAATCTCACAACGGCATTATTTCTACCCAACTGCGTTAGAAGGAGAGTAATGTTCTTTTTTGGCACGCACTATAGCTCAAACTGCTTGCTTAAATATAGCGCCTGCGATGAGAACAAAAGCAGAATAGGGGTTATTTATTTAATTATCATATCAATGTAGGTATCAAATTAAAACCTAGCAGTTATTTTTTGGGTAATTGTATATTGAGTACCTACAATACCAAAGCAAATTTCGGGCAGTTTCGGTTTCTTTTAGAACCCACTGGCCATGGCCTCCATTTGTTTTCCGTGCTCACTTATCCGAAATCAATAATTTTACTTTAATAAAAATTTAATAATGTATGTTTTACAATAAATCAAATATTTTCTTCTCTTCTAATGGTCTTGGGCGTAAAACCCTTCGGTTCTGAAGAAAAACTGGTGCCCAGCATTAACTTATTTAGTTAGGTAAGTATGACAATAATGTTTACCACAGGAATGTAACAGAGACGAACATTTCACAAACCTTTTATTACAACAATGTAAAAAAGATAAAGGCTTTTTAAATTAAATATTAGATTTCAAAGCTTTGAAGTGAGAGATATGCTTTTGTCGTCGCTACACTGTGAATAGCGTTTGAATATAGCTGCTGGGAACCCATGTTATTATTTAAATTAAATCAGAAATTTCGTAAATAAACAATATTTGCACACTATCACTATCTAAAAACTTTAGGAACATTATATTGTGTAGTATTCTTATTTGGTGATAATCTCATGTAGGACAAGCTACTATAGCCTAGCGCCAAGACACATAAGGTGTTGTCGAGATAATCCAAATTATATGTATATATGTGTACACACAACTGGAAGTATGTGTAAAACCTCATGCGCCTACTAACATCTGCTACCACCTTATCTATGACATAACCGTATCTGCATTCCTACGTACTGCCGTTATACACAAAATATTAATACCTAATATATTATCTATGATATACCTGAATTTGTATTTTACTCTCTTTGCTACGAGCTGCTTCGCTTTAATAATGATGTGTCGGCGACACACGAAAAACGAAAAAATCTTTGATTCATTTATAAAGTTGGAACGCCTTAGTTATGTTTTTCTTATCTTATTCTTTTAGACCATCGATAAACTGCAAAAAAGTGTGTGTTGTTAACATTATAAAAAGTTTCTGATAGACATATTTACTACAAACTTTATAAATTAGTGAATACAAAATATAACTAACTATACCTTATTGTATCACACATTTGATTAGTTTCAAAGTGAAATGTAATTACACTTTTTTATCCATTTATGTATTTCGATTGATCAACTCTATTGTTACCAATGTATAGTGGCAATAGCACTCTAGGAGATGAGTTATGTCTGAAATCTATCACAGACATAGCGACGCTGAGAACAAAGCCGGAAAGTCTCGTGTTTACTAAATCCATCAATTCATATCACAATAGCGCATGCAGCAAAAATAACAATTAAATACAAAGCAATTGTTTTCCAGTGATGATTTTGTAAAGAACCTTTATATATAACCTATGTATTGACAAAACTATTGTTTGTAGAAGATCTACTTTGAGTAAATTATTTTTGCGACACGTGTGGTTTGGATGGCAATTCAGAACTAACTTTGTGACGTCATACTAAATCCAACTAGGCAGATGCCCCAAGACGGTTGACTCATTGATTATTAATTGTTGTACCCAATTACATCGGTTAGTTAAAGGGTATTTTAGGCAAAAATAGGACCTATAAAATCTAGGAATGGAACTTCCCGTAAAGTTCTAACAAGGACGCGGATGTATCAATTTAAAAGAAAATGTGTATAATCCGTATAAAAGGTAGTTTTCCGTGAAAAACTTATCTTTTATTTCTCTCTGTTCCTATTTCAGTGTATCCGTACATAGTATAAGACAAAGTCGGTTCCCGCTATCTGCCCCTATGTAGGTATGCTTAGATCTTTAAAACGAAGCTACGGATTAATGCATTTTTAAAAGATAGAGTGATTCAAGAGGTAGGTTTATATGTATCATGCATACTATATTGTCGAGAAAAATCTTAAATGATCATTCTTCTCTCTCTCTGATCATTATTTAGCAAAACAAAGTTCGCCGGGTCAACTAGTATAATAATAAAACTATAGCGTCAATCTAAGTATCCATCTATTGCAGTTACATAAACTAATCGCAGTAACTACATAGTTACATCCATCATGAACTTATAAGAACTAATGGGTATAAACAAAGTGTAAAAATTTACACTTTGTAAAATAATAGCGAATCTTAGTTATTATGCCTATTATAACACAGATTTTAATTTTCCGTTTCGGTTTTCTCCTATATATTGCAATGTATAAAAGGTAAAATTTAGTTCGACCAGGGAGGTAGGTACCTACAACCACCACACTTATTCTTATAATTCTTGCGTTTCGATGGAAGGGTGTGGTTGCCGGTACACTTTTATATGGGGCTTTTATATAACTTTGTCCTCAGAAGTAGCAACGTACCTGTGATTGACTTTAGATAGAACCCGTGTTCTGTATTAAACTGGTTCATCAGTTACCACTTACCATCAGATAGCCTGTATGCTAATTTCTTTCAACTTCTTCTAAACTTAACTTTAATGAGATAAAAAAATGTCCATAAAAATAATAGTTCAACATCATAAACATTTATTGTTTTTAGAAAACGTAACATAGGTACTCGTACTGCAGGCAAAGGTACATAAAGTTAACATTTTCACGGATGATGATTTTCTGTTGCAGCTATAACAACAAATACTAAAAACAGACTAACATGTACATATTTCAGGGGGGAGGGGACTACGACAAACATGTTTTTTGTCGTATTTTATAGATAATTTCGTTAACTGTAAGTTGTATTTATTAAGTTACTAGCTGTTGCCCGCGACTTCGTCCGCGTTTCCGTTGTTTTTCGTAAAAAAAAGTAGCCTATGTCCTTCCTCACGGTTCAGTGGTTTTGATGTAACAGACAGATTAACTTTCGTATTTTAGTAGGGAAATATAATATGTCATATCTACAATACTGTTGAAAAATATCGCAATACGGAACCGCACAATATTATTGTTAATAGCTTTGCCCGCGACTCCGCCAGCGAGTAACTCCTTGTGTGTTATTGAGTTAATGTATTGGTAATATTGTTTAGATCACGTTCACATGAGACTTAAGAACCTTTTTTATTTTTGTTTTCGAGGGGGAAACCTTCAAAAGGTACCCGACGCCGTGGGAGCGACGCAGAGTTATGTGGAATTTTTACCGCACTAAAACCCCCCCGGTGGCCGTCTTCGGTGCTATAAAGAGGACTCGGGCTCCTCCCAGATGGGCGGATGGGCCCACCACCCAATCTAGTCTTTACGGCGGTATGCGACCACACATATCGCCACCTTCCCGGTATCGCCTGGCTGGACGGTTCAAGCTCCCACTCTAGCCGCCCGCAACCCCGGAAGCCCCTTTTAGTCGCCTCTTACGACAGGCAGGGATACCGTAGCCCTATTCTGATCCTGCCGAAGGCTTAAGTACTTATATAACGAAAATACTTCAATGCAAAGCTTCCGGGTAAACTATGTTGAATGTTGATCCATCCGGCACGTGAACGTTAAGATTTTTGGAACTACTGACCCGGGAAAGAGCGACGTACAACTGACCATGCGAGAAACAACTGACACCGAGATCTACTCCAGCAACACGAAAAGTCTGCCCTTGAGCCTTATTAATTGTCATTGCATAACACACCGATACTGGGAATTGCGTTCTTTTAAATTGGAATGGAAAGTTATTAGGTACTAAGGGAATTCTGGGAATAAAGACGGTTTCTCCTGCACCGCAACCTGTTAAAATTTGAGCCTCGATTATATTTTGTTGCAACCGGGTTACTTTTAGCCGAGTTCCATTGCAAAGTTGTGGTGGTCTTAAATTTCGGAACAGAATAATCGGAATGCCAATTTTTAAACAAATTTCATGAGAAGGAAGTCCGGGCATATTTAAAGAATTTAAAAATTCTATCGGGTAGTTAGTGGCGTCTTGTTCATCGACCATTCTATTTATTGAACTATAAACTTTGCTTTCCCCTTGTATATTCGACAGTATTTTATTATTAATCTCAAATGCCTGGTCATTGCGAGGAGTTAAGATGGATCTTTCGCATAGCCAAGAATTGTCCCTATTTAATATATTTGTTACGTCACCGTAAACCGACGATATAAGATGTAGTTGGGATTGCACTATACAACATAACTCAGGCGTCAGAATAACTTTTCCTTGGTGAAGTTGTGGATAGGTACCTTCGCCAATCTTTAACAGTGTATCAGAAAATTGACGATCATCCGGGTTATCTGCAGTTCTCACTCGCATGTTTATAGTTAAATGCACCGATTGTATATCACGCCACAAATAAGAACTTTTCAGGCAAGCCCTAACCTCATCAGCTCGGGTTCCGCGTGGTATTACCGGTAAAGTTTGTTGAAAATCACCACAAAATAAAACCGCCCATTGGTCGATCATTTTGTCTTATGTCCCTTAAAGTTCTGTCTACCGCATCTACTCCTTTTCGGTGGGCCATCGTACATTCATCCCATATGATTAAATTTTCATTTTTCATTTTTCATTTTTCATTTTTCATTTTTCATTTTTCATTTTTCATTTTTCATTTTTCATTTTTCATTTTTCATTTTTCATTTTTCATTTTTCATTTTTCATTTTTCATTTTTCATTTTTCATTTTTCATTTTTCATTTTTCATTTTTCATTTTTCATTTTTCATTTTTCATTTTTCATTTTTCATTTTTCATTTTTCATTTTTCATTTTTCATTTTTCATTTTTCATTTTTCATTTTTCATTTTTCATTTTTCATTTTTCATTTTTCATTTTTCATTTTTCATTTTTCATTTTTCATTTTTCATTTTTCATTTTTCATTTTTCATTTTTCATTTTTATTTTTCATTTTTCATTTTTCATTTTTCATTTTTCATTTTTCATTTTTCATTTTTCATTTTTCATTTTTCATTTTTCATTTTTCATTTTTCATTTTTCATTTTTCATTTTTCATTTTTCATTTTTCATTTTTCATTTTTCATTTTTCACTTTTCATTTTTCATTTTTCATTTTTCATTTTTCATTTTTCATTTTTCATTTTTCATTTTCATTTTTCATTTTTCATTTTTCATTTTTCATTTTTCATTTTTCATTTTCATGTTCATTTTCGTACAGATAGATGACTGAGTTATAAACGTAAGAGTAGACAAATATAATCAGAAAGCTTTGATCTGCTAAGCTATCGGGAGTTACACGTGTTATTGTGAGTCAACCATAAAAGATAGACATATGCTGTCGTAGGATATTTTTTAGATAATTTTAAGGAAAATATTTCCCTCATACATGATTTCTGTGTAGCTTTAACCATTAAGGTTGCACACGCGACAGAAGCTTAAAAAAGTAACTTCTCCCGTTTTCCCAACATTTCCCTTTACTGCTCTGCTCCTATTGATTGTAGCGGGATGAAAAGTATACTATAACCAGCCCAGGAGTATAAAGAATAATCGTACCGAGTTTCGTTAAAATCCACTGAGTAGTTTTTGTTTCTATAACGGTTATACAGACAGACAGACAGACAGACAGACAGACAGACAGACAGACAGACAGACAAAAATTTTACTGATTGCATTTTTGGCATCAGTATCGATCCCTAATCACGCCCTGATAGTTATTTTGGAAAAATATTTCATGTACAGAATTGACCTCTCTACAACTTTATTATAAGTATAGATTAAGTAAGAGAGAATCAAAATATACTTGGTCAAATGCATCTAAAACTACATTATAATTTTAGATGAATTAAATATTCTCTGTAATTTTCATAACAGCTTACTCAAGTCGCTTTCCGATTAAATAGGTAGGTACTAATGTACATTTTTTTAATCACAAGAAAACTAAGAAATAAGAGGACACTCTTCTAAGACAAATTATCAATAACTATCGTCTTTGATAACTCGCAATATGTATAGGAAGATCGTTTGATACAACGTTAACATGAAAGAGCTCTATTTTCGCCTTCCTTCTAATAAAGCGAATCCATGAATGCATCAAAAAGAAAATGATACGATATTTTACGCGTCTCTGATAAATAAGTAACTGACGCACAATCGATATTTTATGTTAAGAACTTACCTATAAAGTAAGTTGAACACTTTAATAATATCAATATTAATTAAAGTACAAAATATAAGTATTTTCGTCAAACAATAACCATCACAATTAGGTGTAAACAAGGGGTTTAAACCTGTTTGGTTCAATTAAACAAGATTACCGACCTATCTCGACCGAAGCTCATCGCATGCAAATTGAACGGCAACTTCTTTGAATATGTATTGATAAATAACATAAAAATTCATTGTCTTCGTCACTGTAACACTGTAACCTTGTATAGTTATCAAATTGCTTTTATATAAAATCAATATGTAGCAAAAGCGAGTAGATTTTACTTGTATCTGATATCAAGTAGTTTACAACCTGGATGTACCTATTTAAACTATGATTATTTAGTGAAGGTTGTAATGTAAATGTGTTTGAATCCCATCTAAAGTCTATAAAAACAACAATAACCCAAGGGATAGATAACAAAAAAAAACAGAAGTTAATTTTCTTTTTCTATAAGCATTTGCAGGTGTGATATATAAAAAAATATGTCACTGGTACAGTTTAGATAGCTCCCACGACATCTTATAGGGATATTTAAATCCGTCCAGCAGTACAGGTGTACCTACACCCTAAACTCATTACTCTGTTTCTACATACATAATCATTACTTTTGACGCAGGCAGGTAAAAATAAGCCGAGTTATCTATTTGTCTTATCGTCTGCCAATATTTACAAGCGGTTGTAGGACACAAAACCACATATTGAAGGGCATTTAAGTTGTTAAATTAATAGCCTTCGTGTACAGCTGTATAAAAGACAAAATTAAATATTGTGAGCCAGACATCGTCGTTAGTCTGCAAACGTTATTGTCTGCAGACAGTCTCTTGCACGCGACATATATTATAATGACGTCAATTGTATACAATTCATGCACTACAATTGTAGTGTAGGTACGTTCGTATTATAAGTGTGCATTATATAGCACCAGTTCTAACGTCGTAATGGAAAATGCAGTATTTCCAGATGACGGTTTTGAGATAAACATGTATAATTGTTTTTTTTAATTTAAATCTATACTTCATATCATTATGCAGTATCTCATATATCAATATTGCAGTATAAATATATCAGGCTCGATAATCGGATATTTCTTTTGCAAAAAAAGAATGATGATGATCTTAATAATGTGAAATAACTGTTTGCAATATTAATTTAAGTTAGCAATTAGCGTCTGATCACCGCAAGTACCTACTGCATTTCTTTAAGTTTAGTTATACTTCCAATGCCAAAAAACTCTTATTTCTTTTTATTTGTATATATTACATTTTCGAATGCAACTCTAAATCTAAAATTTCAATTTCGCAATAAGTCGAGTAATGAGTTCTTTATTACGAGGACCGAGTGCCTAGTGGTGATCTGTAGATTTTTTGTATAAAATATCCAAGTGGCAAACTATAATTTTCTTAAATAAAGTTTATGTAAGTATAACCATGAAACTTTAAAATAATGTTTTGCTAGCCCCAAGTAACAACGAAACTGTAAGGACTCTAAAAAAAGAAATATTTACATTAAACGAGCCTTGTCTCCGGATTGCTATTACCTATGTAAATTAATGTTTTACATAATATAACTGAAATCTTATATATGACGTCCAAAATATTTAAATTAAGATTTACATTTTACATCGCTTTATTTTCGATAGAATCGATTTTTTTCCATCGCTCAGCACATTTCTTTTAGCATATGCCGTTTGTTTTATATTTCGTGACAGTGGATGGCTGAAATGAGCTAAACCTATGACAAATTTTTCGATTCATATTACAGTGCTAAAATTAAAGTGATATTACAAAATTACTGTGTGACTTCTAAGATTATTCTATCAACACCATATTTGTGTAAGTTTCGTGTATAAAAAAGATGAAAATCTGCGGCGAAACATATTAAAAATATTTATAACCACAAATTTTCAATCATATTTTGTATCATAAAAAACGGAATACTTGGCAAGCCAATATGTTCATCTCACTTGCGTAATTTCCGAATTACCTATGAGTATCTAAAACAATATGTAGTAGGTACTTTCAATCACCATAACTTTCGCTGGTATATTTCAAATATACTTATAGGTAATACGTTTATTACCTACTCCTTTTTGATCAATTATTTTCTTTTAAAAATACTTTTACACCACTTTAGGTTATTAATAATATATCATACGAACTGATAAACAGTTATGTATTAATATATAGGAAATCAATATCAGAACCCTAGATATAATAATTATGTTTTTTTACGTAAACTAAAATAGTATAAGTTGAAATTTTCTCCCTGCGCTATAAATTTATAACGAGTTATCACTAATCCCGTCTATTACATTTCAGAAAGTTCTAAAACTAATTCGAGCCGACAGACATTTTTAAACTTTATATGTGGTAGATATTATTTAGCACGACTACAATAACAAAGGTGTCATTAAAACTTTTCTAATAATATCCTTAGGCTACGCTTAGTACCTATATTTTTCATATATTTGGCAAGTCCTTTACGGCTTTAAAAATAATTTTCTTAAAATATTTTTCTTAAAAAATATTTTTGTTTTCAATATATAACTTGTTTACAGCCGCTTAAACTTTGATACAAATTGGAAATTACATTTTAACCTGGGTGTCAAAAAATCAAAATGAAAATGTTTTATTGCTTTACAATTTTCTTAGACACTAGTTGCAAGGGCCCCTGTACTAGGTGATAACCTGTGTTACTGGGAACCCCGCTCATCCACCGAGACGAGTTGTAGTAAAGAATAAACAACAAGAACAACAATCACATAACAAAGAAACATAATGTGCAATGTTAATAGTATGTATGTTTGTGATTTTGTATTTGTGTGTGTGTGAATGTGTGTGCGTGTGTGTGTGTGAATGTATGTGTGCGTGAGTGTGTGCGTATATAACTGTCATATAGAATAAATTTAGGATATTAATTGTTCTATTTCCTCGTAATTTAAAGTTAATAATGTTTCAGTTACAGTTCGCCTCACTTCAAATTTGGTCATGGGGGGTTGTTAAATGTTGGGTCTGCTATTAAGTTTATTGTAAATCGATGGAGATTGTGTAGCAAATTGGTTTTGTTTGAATTTAGTTCTGATATGTGGTATTTCGCAAACCGTGGCGTTTCTACGTTTTTGTTTTAGGCTTGGGTTATAATGTAAGCGCTGGTGAATTTTAAGAATGCAGGTTAAAATATAAAGTTGCCGAGTGGTAAGAATATTGTAGACATAATGCAGGTTAAAGGTGGAATAGCGTATAGGTTTGTAGAACATTACTTTAAGCAATATTCTTTGTACTCTTTCTAAAGAAATCATATGCGTTTTTGCTGCCCCACCCTAACCTGGGATGCAGTAGCTGAGGACAGATTGCGCCAACGCTTTATAGGTGTTTATAAGTGTGATTCCGTCTGCTACTACCCTATGATTCTTAAACACCCATATCAATTTTCTTAACCTGTCAGTAGTGAACTTAATGTGCTGATTCCACTTTAAGTGTTGGTCGACAATAACACCAAGATATTTTATGTCACTAGTTCTTTCAATGCTGGTGCAAGAGCAATTATTTTCTAATATTTTTGTACATGTATGGACTTTCAGATTAAAGTTGTGGTTTGGTTGTGTAGATTTTTGGAGTGAGAATGGTATGAATTTAGTTTTACGTAAGTTTAATGTAAGTAGATTTAGTCTTAACCAACTTTTGATCTGTCGAAGACCACATTCGGTGGTGATTTTTAATGTGTCTCAAGAATGAAATATAAGGGCAGTATCATCTGGTGTCTTTATGATAAGGTTAAACGAAAGTTTTACGAAAGCTAAATCAATAAGGCAGATGGACAAGTTATATAAACTCGCAGTTTCGAATTTCAATCAACGACTCAGAGAAACGTGAACGCGAGCAAAATCCTGAAAAAACACAATTTTCTTGGTCAACATTCTTGGACGATTTATCTAAATTTCTTCTGGCAAACGATGTAATAGAGGCAATAGTAAGTAAAGTTTATAGTTTGACCCTCTTTGAGGTATCAACAGGGATCACTTCCTTAGAATTACACCCAAAAAAACCTTCACCATTCATAATATAAGATGGTTTGAACCTTTTTTTTAAGTCGGAGACCTTTTTTCCATAGCTTGTAATTGTTATTTTGATACTGAGTAATTTATCTAACCAATATTATTCTGCGATAAATTATTACGTGATAATATTTTACGTAGGTATCATTAATTATTACCTAGTTATTTGTAAGTCCATTATTTAAAAACAATAATTACAATAAAAACAATAATTCAACAAGTACTATTTTTACAAGAAATCAAAGAACTATCCTAAAGTCTCGAGTTGACTATATTATACCTATTCCCTACAGCAGAACTAATTGCAAAAAACTCTTTCTAAAACAGTACCTATATCCATACAGTTAGATAAAGATAAAATAATTAATCAATTGTAGGTAAAGAATAATTAATCAGGAATAGGGAGTAGTATGGCAAATTTAAATCATTGTACGCTTAATAAACTTATTAAATCAAGGAATGTGATGCGACGAAATAGGTAATCAAAGAGCAATTTATAATAATAATAATAACTAATTTATTCAAGTAACTGAACTCAAAATTACATTTACATCATTTACAACATTTGTATATTTATGCAGTGAATAATGTATTGACAATCAAATCTCTTATTGATTATTTTTAAGATACTGTTGGAGCTTTCCCAGACACGGTGCATCAGAGAGCTGGATATTTAGCGAATTATAGTGTAAATACAGTTGACACGTGCTTCTGTTTTATAGTAAAGAACATATTTCTTTATCTTATCTTGTTAAACTTTGTAACACACTTTGGTGTAGTAAAAATATAGGTACTTACTTTAATAAAATACACTTTAAGTGTATAAAGGGGCAGAAGTTATTACAACAACAGGACGTCCGTGTCGAGACAAAGGCAGTAAGCCATAATCGTGAAAAGTATACTCAAGTAACCGGAGACATTAAAAATGTCTCAATTTGAAAAAATACAACTTTTCTGGTCATAAAGTTTTTCAAACAGGAGGAAAAATTCGTGTTTATAACGCAAAAGCCTAAGTTACTCTGAGCAAAATATTATTATATTATCTTGTTTCTTTGATTTCGTGTGTCGAGAACTTCGTTGTACGGCGTGCATTGCCCTTTGAGCTTCATTAGCTAATTTCATTACACTATCAATATGTGCCTTAAATGGACATAACTTCCTTCGTTTTATTTCTATGTTTATATTTATCATGTATGTTTTTTAAAGATAGTTAACGTTAAAACGCTTATCAAAAGGTAACTGCAAGTAGGTATTCTTATTACATTAAGAAATCAGATACAGGTATGAGTAATCTGAGTATCGGAACTTTCTAAATCGTCTAGCAGATTGACGACGAGGTTTAACTACCTCAATAATAAGATAATTATGCATTATTTTATACAGTTTTTACATATATTTAATTTAGATTAGGCTAGCACAAAGCTAACTACATTTCAAAACATAGTTGAATCTATATTTTGAAGGTAACATTTAGTATTTCGTTCATTAAAATCCTTATAATAATACGTGAGTTTATAGAGGTCCTGTAAAGTGCGCGTAGCCCTCAAATATTATATAGATATCATCTCCCTGAGTTTTGGGATATAGCCGATGTCGGAGGTCGGATGGATGACCGCTAGTATTTAAACTTCTTGTGACCTTACAAGTTCCGAGAGTACATTAAGCCGCAGCATCGTCGTTTCATACTATCATTGTTAGATTTTTGTCGTAATAATTTGATGAAGGCCTAATTTGCTGAATTAAGGAGATACGAGTCAGTTTGGCTACGGTAATATTGAATGCACCTCCTGAAGGCTTTGTCTTAACAGAGGGTACCCCGTACCCTCCGCAAAGACCATTTAAACTATCTACAAAGTTATATAGGTACCTAATGGAGTGATGATATTTCTCACAAGTTAAACATAAGTATCAGAGTTTCTTTAGAAATTTACCAAAATTATAAAAATATTTCATTTATTCAAACGTAAGTACAATTTTATTATAAATATATTGATTCATATTGCTTAAATTTTAAACAGACCCAGAACATGAATCTAAACTCATCATTCAGATACCTGTCTGGGCGGAAATTGAACCCGGCACCCATTGTGCGTCAGACCGGTATGATAACCGCTCTGCCATGTGTTTTTTTTTATAATGAAATGAAGTAGCAAACGAGCATGCAGTCCACCTGATGGTAAGTGGTCACTGCTGTCCATGGACATCCGTAAGCAACTTCATAGAGAACATAAGTTCTATCTAAAGTCAACCACAGATGTGTTGCTACTCCCGAGGACTAGGATGGTCGCCTCATATAAAAGTGTGCCACACCCTTCCATCGAAACGCAATGAATGCTTCACGTTAGAAATAGGTGTGGCGGTGGTACCTCCACGGTCGAACTACACTGGTTCTAAAAACCGTCGTCAAATACTTTTTTTCTTATTTAAATAGTACCGAAAGTCCAAAGCATGCCCTAATAAATTACTCGTTTTTGGCAAACCATTATGTCTCCAGTATTTTCCTGCTCGAATTGGGCCTTTTGTCGCATTACCGTTGCCATACAAATAAATAAAATGAACCGACTTTATTTTCTCTAAATTATTCGAAACCCATTTCCTTATTTAAAAAGCGAAATAAAAGACAAAACAAATAAAAAAGCTAGCTGCTTTAATAAAATAACAGCTGTTATCTCAATTATTCTAACAGTGCTAAATATATCATCATTCTATTTTTTCCACTGCTAGAAATGAACATTTTCTTAGAATAGAAAAGGATGAAAGCTTCTAGTCTGCCACTTTAGCCAAGTGATTCGTCGTACACCTTTGAGGATTTTTAGAAAATCTTTAGTCTTATTGGCGCAATCGTTTATTCAAATAGGTATGGGTAAGTACTCGTATATGTATATATAGATAGGAAACAGTCTCCATTACCCCTCCATCAGAGATTAAAAAACGACATACATATTGGATTATATCACTTGGTTTCGTCAAATGGGGGGGGGGGGCAATAGCAGAAACCAATGTTTCATTATATGTAGATAAGTCAAATGTTTCTCCCGCCTTTGCTTAATAGCTTTTAGGACCACGTTATCCCACCATCCTTATAATAGCATTGTACAACAACGCCCTTGCTATATGTATGAAATCTTTTATCGTTTTTACTGATTGGCCAAGTACTTATCTGATACATCATAATCATAAAACTGCGAAGAAAGTACTAAAATAATTTATTAGCTCTTTATATTTTTTGGCAACTTTTACAACTTGAAAAGTGATCGTACGTTACATTTATTGCGCCCACATTAAAGAAGTTAAATAGGTTTTATAATAACGATTCTGGTAACGACCAATTCAATAATATAAAGAGGATTTCTGAAACTGACAAAAACATTATTTTACGTCCCAATTCATATAATATTTGTTACAACTAAAAACATCATTCAAATAAATGTTCAATGGAAGACTCAACTCCTGAAAGCCTGTTGAATAAGGTCTGTAACAAGTCCTTTACTTGTTACAGACCTTATTTTTTATTGAATTTTTAATATACACATATAAGAATTAAAAACTGTATCACCAATAACAAGTCATAAAAATAAACAGCCTGTAGGGTAGTTATGCCTCTCGCGTAGCTCAGTGCACTTATACTCCGCCATAACACAAGGGGTTCCGGTGGTCTAGAGTTTCCAAAAAACAATTTTGTCTTTTTAAGATGTGTTGAAAGTATATTTGTTTAAAATATACTGTAAAATTTTCGTAATGATATTAACAATATTCTTGCTTCTACAGCCGTTTTAGCAAGAAGACAGCGGTCCGCTCGCTACTTCAATGGATCCATTGTTCGTAGCGATGCAGCAACATTCATCTGTTTTTAGACTGAATTCACAGATCAACTGTAGGAACGTTACAATTGTAAGTGGTAGAACACTTTGTGGTACGACTACGGACTATCGCCACACATATTTCTACATAATTTATAAAAGAAAACAAGATCCTAATAATTTACAAATTACAAAGTTTTTTCTTTATGCAAACGAGCATGCAGTCCACCTGAAAGTCGTAAATGGTCACTGCCGCGCGTGGACATTTGTAAGCAACTTCATTAGGTTTTATCTGAAGTCAATCACAGATGCGTCGCTACTCCCGAAGACTATGATGGTAGCCTCATACAAAAGTGTGCCTGCAACCACACCCTTCCATCGAACCGCAAGAAATGCTTGTTGTAGTACCTCCCCTGGCGAACTACACTGGTTCTACCACCTTTGATTTCGTAGCTGCTGAACCCTACCATAATATTATTAATGTGAATGTAAGTTTGCTTGTTACGACGTCACGCCAAAACGACTCAACAGATTATCATGAAACGTATTCATATTTTTGGAGATACCTATTAAAAAAACGTAGGATACTTTTTATTTAAAAAAATACTTCGTATGTACCTATTTTAAATACTAAATCACATTGATTAAGTTCTATTTCATCGTAATGATCCTTGACATTTATTTAAGGACCTATATCTATTTAAGGATGCGAGTCAACCCGTGGGTGAAAACTAGCATTTTGAAAATGTATAACTAATAAGCTTTATGTAACCATGAAGCAAAGCGGTATTAACCGAACATATCCTCTTTACCCCATTCATCTCCGCTTACGTGGTTATCGGACCTATCCGACATTAAATGAAATTATCTGCTGTAGTAACAGGTAGTAAATTACTTGGGTTGCGTTTTGTTGCTTATTACGGCATTTAGCTACAAAATTGCGTGCGTTAATTTGTCTGGCACTTATTTAAGGCGTCACTGAAGACGTATGTTTGTTTTGCCCCACTTCCATTTCTTTTTGGTTTCAAAATACAATCAGGTATCAGAATACCATCAGGTATTGTAATACCAAATACCATCAGGTATTTGATTGATCACCTCTCTACTTTGTGTTTGATCTTGCTTATGTGACCGGTAATATCCAATCTTTCCCTGCCATAAGTCACATAATTAGGTATGCTATAATATCAGCTAACCATTTTATTATTTCATGTAAATGTTACTATACTGTAATACACATTTTGCATGTGAACGCCAAAAGTGATTACAGTCACTTGGTATTTATAAATTTTCACTTCACTGCTTATATTTACATTCAACGCTTTACAATGTCCCAGCCAGAACTCGTGAGCGCTGAAGAGGAAAATTTGTTTCTAAAAAAAGATGAAAATAAGACTTTGTCTAGATTGATGAATTTCTTTATGCTTTAATTTATCATAATTTTTTTTGACACATTTATAGGTACTACCTGTAACTTAGTTTTTTGTATTACCTTTAGTATTAGGTACCTAGTTGAACTTCGATCATAACTAATATTAAAATGTTTAGGACTTTTAGTGATATAAGTAAAGCTCGTCAATAGTTACAAAAAACAGAAACAACTAGGTACTTAACAAAAGAGAAAAAAAATGATACTGAAATGTTTCGTGCATGGGTATTTATAGATACTGTACTCGTCGAATAGTTACAATTCAACCATAATATTTTTTACAGATAAAACAAAAGCTCACCACGATTGATGAGCTTCACTATTGATAAGCTTTTTTAATTTTAAACGTTTTCTAGTTTTGTTTACCAATTTTCTGTATTTTGATTTGTTTTATATTTATAAACCAAACCATGCATCCCTCCATCAGACCTTGAAAGCCCACTGCTGTCGATGTTCGTGCAGTGCACTAGTGAACATAGACCTCTAATCTGCGCCATTTCGAAACAACAAAACAGAAAATTAGACGAAAATCAAAAGATAAAATTAAAATATGTTTTTAACTGTTCTTAGCCTGTATGTAATATCTTAGCCCTATAGCTCTATATATCTTGGCCTGTTTACCTTTAAAACGATTTTCAGATCAGTCTCTTAAAGTGGCGTACAAGTACTGCCCTTATAGGCGATTGAGTACTACTGGGAGGCTCAATGAAAACTTTTGGATTTACATTAACAACACCTGAAACTCATAGCCCCCGCTTCCTCGTCCCTGTAGTTCCGGGATCAGAATAGGGCTACGGCATCCCCTGCCTGTCGTAAGAGGCTACTAAAAGGGGCTTCCGGGGTTGCAGACGGCTAGAGTGGGAGCTCGAACCGTTCGGTCAGGCGATCCCGGGAAAGACGGCGGTATGTGTGGTCGCATACCGCTTCGTCGCATGGCCGATGGGCCACCGCGCTCTGAGAATTCCGGTTGCGGACGTTTCGAGATCCGGAGTCCTCTTTATAGCGCCGAGGACGGCCACCGGAGGGGTTTTCGTGCGGTAAAAATCCCACATAACCCTGCGTCGCTCCCACGGCGTCGGGTACCTTTTGAAGGTTTCCCCCTCGAGAACAAGCCCCCGCTTCCTATCTATACAAATGTAAGTAGGTAGGTAACTTATCTTCTTCAAAGAGACAAAATTCCGAAAATAACGTGAACGAAAAATTTTAAAAGAAATCCCTCCATGTTGCCACGTTGTTCTTTGGCATCCTTGCGTCGTCTGAACAAACCAAAACTGACATCTTGGATCCGAAAATGCTAATCCCTTCGGTTTGCAAAATCAAAACTTACTATTCGTCGTTTAATTAATGTAGTATGTATTGCCATCTATTAAGCAGTCGTGGTACTATTTGAGAAACATATTTATGGAAAAGTTCTAGTACCTAATAACAGATGGCGCAAAAAACACCTTGTCTGATTGAGATTAATACATATTAATATAATATATTAATACGTGAAGCAAAAATTTGTGACGGATTTTTAAGTAATATGCCGCGGACGGATTAGTATGAAATTTTGCACGGTTATAGTGGACGTAGAGAAGGAGTGCAGAATGTTAATATTTTTTTCAAATAATGCATTTTTCATACATAAAATCAACTAAAAACACATTACACACACTGCCTTGCATTTGTCACAAACACATATTATGTACTTAGTAAATGAAAATGAAAAGACACAACGTCAAGAATGTCAGATGACATTTGATTTTTAATTTAAATTACGGTCGAATTTCGGCCGATGCTACGGGTGACTAGTACATATTAATACGAAAACATTTTGATGCCAGTAATTAATAACTTTCTTTTGTTTTAAATTAGAATTGTAAAATTAACTAATAATTACAAAAGAAATATTGTTTTAAGTATAATAAAGTCTAAATCAATGAGTAACGGTAACAAATGAAACATTTTTCGCTCGATTCAATTTTATTAAAGATCAAAAACACAAAGTAAACAATTTATATCAAGTATCTAATACACGGTGATTGCATCTGCTACAGTAGAAAACTTGAATTTAAAGTATAAAAATATTACATACGAAAGGATACCTTAAATTCATTATGGCATATTTCTAATAGAATATAAATATATACTACATAAAATAATGCTCCGCGTTCCACTAGCTGATCCAAACATGAAACCACATAGCGTACAATATAGATGGTCACTTATGTATTGTTTACTTGGCACGCCTCGTATGTTGGTCGTCACAACAAAAGTTACCGCCAGGCAGTATCACTGCAGTCAATCTTCTGAACTATAACATTTTAAATAATATTTTTGTGATTTTTCTATGTAACATCACAAATCTATAAAACCACAATGTGTTAAGGTCATTTAGTAGGACGCCTAGACATTATTTGTTACTAAAATTGTAATGTAAAAACAAACTTAAGATAAAAGGTGCACTTCAAGTGATATAGAGCTAATGACAAGAAAAAAATGCTAATTCGTACGCAGAAAAACAGCTACCGTGAATTCCTATTTCTCTATTAGCTAATCAAAATCCGAAATACTTATGTTCTTATATTTGAAATAAGCAAAAAGAACTCCTAATAGCTAATAAATTTGCAAAGTAAAGTCTACTAAGAATAGTTAATTTGTTCTGTTCTTTTTTTTTCAGAAGTAGCTTTTCAGAAAGGGTAATACATACTACTGGAGATAAGCCATGGATGGGTTTCTACCGTCAAGGCCTAAACTCGAATTGATGAAAAAGTGTTGGGTCACCGAAAAAGAACACAGCACACACTTTACACTTAGCAGCAAGCGCTTTACACTTTTGATATGCAATAAATATGAGGAATTTTCACTTTTACAAAGAATATAGGTTCGAAATATTAGTTTATCTATTTATTTAAGTTAATGCCAGTAATATAATTTTCGATTATTAATATAGCTTAGGAGTCTACATTTGCTTTATTCCTAATAAATACTGTACTCATACAATTTATATCCAGAGTCAAAATATTTAAAAATTAACTCAGGATATATTATAGGATAGAAATGTTTCTCCGCCTAATAAATAACAATAAAAAATATTTTTAATTGAGATCCAAGATCAGATAAAAGATTTTTTTAGGTAATGTAAGCAAGGTAGAATATATGTAGTAAATACAACTTTTACACATAAGATGCTGTCACAACTGGATAATATACCCATTTTAAATATTATCAATGAAACTTTATATCTAAATTATAGTATAAGTAACTTAATAATAAATTTAGTTTCAATCACAGATGAAACATTTCATAATTATTTTGTCAATAATAATAATTAATTATAGCTATTATTGTACTTATCGCCCACTGTTAAAAATAAATTGGCAAATTAGACATACTTTGACACAATTTAATAATTTTTGAAAAATATTCTTAAAATATCAGGACAACAAATATCTTAGTTTGTGTAATGAATATTACGAATATCACAAAATTATATAAAAAGTGAACCAGCATAGTATAATGACGAATTATGATTTAAAGACTCACTAGTTTGTACAAAGGAAAAGCTTAGTACTTATCATTTAAGATAAGTTTTCCTTGTAAAACTACACATCCAATATTATGTACACATAATTCACAGAGTTTAAACTGTGTTGAAATTTTATCCAAGAGGAATATTACTATCAGATACAGACTTCAGGCGATTTAATTAATGTACTTAGGAATAGTTTAATATAGATTTTAGTATATAATTTTGCTTGGTGGTGCAGCGGAGTTTGTGCTCATTGCTTGCTCGAGGGTATCCAGGCGACGGTACTCATGACCTCGACTGTTACGACGTCTGCCAGACTGCCGTCCTTCTACCAACAGGCCCAAGAACTGAAAATTACAGGATTTTTTAGTTAATAAAATACTAAGAGTTAAAAATGTTGAAATGTTAAAATAGTTCAGATACTACGCCCAGGTCAAGTAATGCTGCTGATTCAGTGGAAGAACGCCGGCTGACAATATATATGTGAAACCATCTTAGCTCTTTAGAGAGGTAACATATCTATTATCAGCTTCAAGTAGAGTTTCTCTTTTATATCTTCAGTGGAAATGAAATAATGTTAAAGCGCCAAAATAGTATTTGTGGTTAGTGAGGTTTGAAGTGGTTTTTTTTTTACCTTTATTTTTGGTGGAATCTTGTTGTTGGGAGTTCATATTACTCGAAAAGTTTAAGTATAACTCGGAAAAGTATAATGCAAATGACAATTTCCAAAAAATCCTTAGATGAGAATGTTGCTTACATTATTGTGAGCACCATCAGATCTTTGTCAACAAATCTTATATGAAATCAGAATTGGATATCATCAGTTGAACTAATGTTGGAATTTTACTTACCTACTACTTACTAGTATTACTACCAATTCTTATGGGGTATATTAAAACTTTCATATGTAATTAAAAAGTCATACATGCAACATTTTTTACATTAAAATTACAAGTTTAATTTACTGCATTCAGAAAGACAAATTTCAATTTTTCCTAACTTCAACCATTATTTTAGAGCACACATAACCTGTCACTGCAACATGTTATAAACAATTGCATAAGATTAGACTCTAGTTAATGTAATACCTCATTGTACTGCTAATCTGTATTTGAGCAAACACCATCGGTAAAACATGAACGTGCTGTGCATATGTAAGTTTCAGATCTTTTAATAAAAGTGGCAAATAAGTATGTAGTTCATCAAATGTTTTTTTTGTCTGATTGAAGGAGCTAACAACAGGAGTTCAATCTGAGGTCTAACCACAGATGTGTTGCTACTCCCAAGGACTAAAATGGTCCCCTTATATAAAAGTGAGCCAGCATCCACACCTTTCCACCGGAATGCAAGAACTGCTTCAAACTTAAAATAAGTGTAAAAGGCCCCTCCCACTCATAGAAACCTGTCAATGCTAGACAGGTTTTAGAAACTTGAGGTCAACCACATGCATTGCAAAAGCATGATGATGACAGCCACATATAAGTATGTCTGAATTACCACACCATTCAAACCAAAAAAGAGTATTGCTTATATACAACAGCATGCATAGCAACCCATCTGGATTTTATCACTTGGTCTCCTTACGTTTATTCACAGAAATTAAGAGAGTAATTATATGTAATACCAACACAACATGGCACACTGCTATTTTTAGGCTGTAACTTGTGAGACAGTTTTTCCCCGTAGAGTTAATCAAACTTGAATATACAGTGTTGCTTACCACTTTCCTGAATTTGCTCTTATTATGATACAAAATGTACAGGACTATTGCAAGAATTATGGCAGTTAGAAAGACTGAGAAGAAGTGGTCATCATCTTCAGCAAATCCATCTTGCATTGTATTGGAGTAGAATTCTGAAAAAACAAAAATCTGACATATAACATAATTGTAAATAGTAATTATTTCGGATAAGTTTCAATAATTATTATTATAAACATAAAATGGCGATCAGAGACATAATCTTATACAATTGAACTAAGGAAACTTCCAAACATAGTTTTATGTAATGTATACACATGTATATATATTAGCATTGCCAGATATCTCGATTTTGACGAGACCCATTAAATGTTCCGCACGGGACAGGCTCAGTACCACTTTTCAGGAAGGACTGCACTTTTGCAAAAAAAATGCCAATTGCAAATTATACTATCAGTAGCAGTTCATTGATCAAGAAAAAAGCTTTGACGACGTTTGGAGTAGGGGTCCGAAGGATTTGTTCTTCGGACCCCTACACCAAGGAGAAAACTACCGTGGGCTGAGCCCTCACCGCACATGCCTTACGCTGTTCCGCTTTTGACTATGAAATCCTGCTTATTTCACTCAAAAAGTTTTTAAATCCCAACTTGATAAAAAAATATCTGGCAACGCTGATACACATATAATATGTACAGACACTCTATTTTTAAACTTAAAAATCTGGAGCAAATAAATATACATTCTCATGATGCTTTTCTTCACTTTAAAAACTAGTAAACATTTACAATCAACTTTGAACAAAACACGCATGGTTTATACCAGCATGAGCCGCCAATATTTATATTACAAAAATATAAATGGGCTACCAATGCCTCACTAACGTATTTACACAATACGAAATATAAATCTTTTTTTAAAACTTGAATATATTTCGAAGCAATATGTTTACAGATCTTTGTATTCGGCCTCTGAACACAGGTGAAAATGACTATTGTATACACAGCTGTCTAAACAGTCCAAGTATCATGTAAGAACAAATTTACTACATCCTTTCTTTTACAATATGAACAGAAACAGAAATTGAACAACTTTACAATTACAAAGTGTATTATAATTGCTAAATATTATTAAACAGGAAAAAATAATCTTCATTCATGTCTGAAAATCAGTAAATTTCTGTAATAATCTGATTTAACTTTTATCATATTGATTGTTGTTAGATATAGGTATGGAATTTATGCATAAGTCTCAGCAATCAATCATACAATAATTGATTATTATAAGTGGCCACTACACTTCTTACACTTCATACATCACATACAGTGTTTCAGTAATTATTTTAGTGTTAAAATTATCCACTTGCGTTGATCACTAAATATTATTAAACTGAAATAGATGATATAACATGTAATAATGAATGTCATATAATAAACATTTGACATACAGCAGACCGATCCCATTAAAATAAAAATTGTATACCCCAGGACCTTTAGTACTTTAAAAAGGTCTTCAACATCGTCTTTTACTGACCTACTGATAAATCACAGAATGAAAATCATTTAGCCCATAATTTAAAGGCGAAATATAAGTGACTTAACTTTCCACACAACACTTCACATTGTTCTTACTATTAATGTCACAGATTTTTAGCTTTATGTTATATGTCAAATGATAAACAAGTTTACTACAAATGTCATATAATAAATTACCTCTATGTGTCATTTCTACATTAAGAGCTGACACAATAGATGCCACATTCTTTGGAGGAGTTTTGGGTTTTTCTTCGTTAGGATTCTTGGGATCTGACTCTAAGCCATTACCTTCACTACCAGATGTATCTGGTAGGGTTTCATCTTGTGTGTCTGAAATTAAAATATATTTCATTAAACATGGCACAAAGTAAAATAAATTCATAATGAGTGTTTGCAGGTAGTAAAACCATAGATCTGGTGTTATAACATAGCCATCAAAGATAGCAACAACAAATTTGGGTTAGATTACAGATATAAATAGTATTGGTGGACTGCATAGGTGCATAGTTCTTACCTTCTTCCATATAAAAAACACATTTGGTTTTTCATTCATAGTTTTATATTACCAATAAGTAAACATTAAAATAATAAGAACAATTTCACTACTCATATTTCAATTAATTGGAGGTTGAAACTTGTGTTCAATACTGGGGACGTCTTACCCTCCTGGACTCTCATATACTAAGGCAACTTGAGTTCTATGCACACATTTTGTAACTATTTACATAGACTTTACCTTATTGGTGTCGAGACAAGAAAGGAAAGAAATAAGCAGTGGAATATTATGTATATTCAGTATAGTTTGACCACCACACATTTCTACCTAATAATAGCAATTCTAAAAGCCTTTTGCCAGTTTAAGGGGTAAACATAATAATCTTGAGCATTTGAACTTAGTACCTGGGCATTTGAACTTACTACTAATGTATAGTATCAATGAGCATAACAATTCATTTATCCGCAATAAGGTTATGTGTCTTTCCTAACGTATGCCACGTTAGGAAAGACTCATAACCTTATTGCGGATTGACTATAGATGCCGCTGTGGCAATACCTACTAAACTGTTAGGAAAAACACATGGTTGTTTGCTATTATTATTTATCACTACATAGTATAAAACAAACTACTCTACAGATATTAATGCAGTATTTTTAATAGAGTGATACAAGAGGAAGGTTCTTATGTATAATACATGCTTATTATAGTGATGGAACACTGATCTTCTTGATTTTTCATTTTTAGGAGTACAAATTTTGCCAGCTCAACTGGTTATTTATCACTACATATTGTAAAACAAAGTAGCTTCCCGCTGTCTCTCCCTATGTATGCTTAGATCTTTAAATGTACGGTACGGATTTGTATGCAGTTTTTTTTAATAGGTAGAGTAATTCAAGAGGAAGGTTTTTATGTATAATACATGTGTAATATAGTGGAGAAACAATGATAATTTTAGATTTTTTACTTTTAGGCGGAACAAAGTTTGCCGGATCAACTAGTAAAAAATAAAAAGCTTCTCACCAAAGTCCTCTTCATCGGGAATATTTTGTTGGTTTAGGTTAGATTGATTCTGCAAGTCTGTTTTATTAATATCATTTGAATCAAGAAGCTGGCTGTTATCCGTTTCTTTTATAGGTGGTGCTTCTACCATTTCAGGCTTTTCTACCACATCCTTAGGAGAGGATTCATCTAAGTTCCCAAGAGACGGCCCTTTGTGGAGATCAGGTGACTTATTATCCACAATTCCATGGACCAGCTGTCCAGTACTAGCGGGTAATGCAGGTTTGGCTAAATTATTTTGGACTGCATCTGGATTAGATGATTCAACCTTACCCTGATCATCTAGAGAATGATCATTTTTGGGTTGGACATTTTGTGCATCAATTTTATTTGTGGATATTGGCAGTGTTGCTTTGTCCTCTGTTTTTGATGAAGTTTCTACTAATGCAGGACCCACCCCACTGTTACTCACCACACTGCCCGCCAGAGGAATGACAGCTTGGTTAGCTTGAAGCTGAAGTAACTCTGAGCCCCACTGGTAGTATTTGCAATAGAAATTAGTGTCTTCACTTAGTATGTCGTCCACTCCACAAGCTTTGAGACACGTTACTGGGTTTTTAAAGACCATCTCAGACATGTTGTACATCGGGTAGTCGGCCAGTTTGGTAAACTTCCAATTTTTCGACGCATTGCATGTTGTCTCCACTTTTTGAACATTTTCTATCGTCGTAGTGTATTTCTGGCTTAAGTCAACTTTGGCATCTGGGAAAGCTGCACATAACTGGCTGTTTATGTCATAAAATATAAAACATTCCAATTCCGACTCTAATGTTTTCCCTTGAGCAGACAATGAGATGTTGCAGGCATCAAGCTTATTCTTAATTTGCGTCGATAAAAAAATATTTTCACAATGATTCGCAAGTAACTGTAAAGATTTTGCAAGGGGACCGTCCTTCTCGCTTACAGGAAGTCCTACGCTACAGTAAAACGAATTTGTTATTAAAAGGACGATCAAGTATCCTATCATTTTCATAATTAATTTAAATATTTATCTTTCCGGTTTAAATTTTCTTCAAATTTATAATGCAACACACACAACGCACTTAAACTTAGAAAAATATAGTAATTAGACAGATAGCTTAGACAACTCGAACACACTGACAGATCTCAGCAGAAAACCTGATGAAAATGTCAGTTCAGTTCTTCATAGATGACAACACTGACAACTAGTCTTGTAGTCTATGTGTCTATGAATGAACGGAATGTTAACTGAATTTACGTAACTCGCCAAATTCAAACAAACCTTTACGCCTGATTGTAATTCAATGGCCTTTAGAAAAGAGTCGAATAGTCGTAAAATATTATTTTTGTGATGAAGTTTATGTAAATCTTGAAAATAAAAATAAACACTTAATATTAGTATAAATTTTTCTAACTCAACATCAATGTACAATAACAGTTACCTAACAGTATTTTTATGAATAAGTGAACATAGACAACAGTTCTGTTGGCAGAATATTGTAAGATACTCTATTTGTGATCATAATGTTACGACATTATGTTAACTAACAAACCTGAACAGCGGATTTTAAAGCAAATTGAAAAAATCGATTCGTATCGATGGATTTCTGAAAACCGTACGTACACCTTATTGTCTGTGGTTATAACGGTACAGTCGTCAAACTGCTTCCTACTTGCTATTACGGATCGTAAGGATAGTATTAGGATGAAACGATGCTTTTCAAGAAAATAGTACTTTTACTCAATTCAAAATATTTAAATAGAATTACCAGTATTGGTATTTTGTATCAGTATGATAATAAAAGCATTAAAATAATTTTATGCAAATCGTTTTAATCTTGTGGTTGAGCACAACACAACAAAAACAATATTATATCACAATTATCAAATATTTTGCTTGTTTCTTTTATAACTGACTAAAGTACCAAACGTGCATGCAGCCCACCTGATGGGAAGTGGTCGCTGCCGCCCATGGACATCTGTAACCAACTTCATACGGAACATGGGTTCCACCTGAAGTCAATCACAGATGCGTTGCTACTCCCGAGGACTATGAAGGTCGCCTCATATGAAAGTGTGACGGAAACCACACCCTTCTATCGAAACGCAAGAAATGCTTCACGCTAGAAATAGGTGAGGCAATGGTACTTACCCGTTCGAACTACACTGGTTCTAACACCTTGAAAGATGAATGTGTAAAATGATGACTCATAACATAAATAAATTACGTGTCTTTTACTTTTGATCATATCATTATATAAGTTTGCTAGCGCTTGGACCCGATCCGATAGAGTGTCGGTTTTTTGTCGCAAATCAAAGGGAGTTTGCCGCAGGCGCCTGCGTTACGTCCACACGTTTGCAAACACTCAGTCTAGTTTGTGCACTGGTGCAATAAACATAATATATGCTTGTCTTTTGTAAAAAATGCGTAAACATATTACATAAATATGGGTAAATGTATGTTTCGCATCCTTTTACACATTCTTTTGATTTTAATAAAAATAACCTAAGCCAATTTTAATAGGCCATACAATGTCTATGTCCATCAGGTCCGTTGCGCTTGCCTCTTCAGGACATAATAACTCGCGTGTGGATAGCGATGTTTGGTTCCCAAAATCAAGCCAAGCGTTTGTAAAGGTTTGGAGTTAGCGGCAAGCGGCAAGCGGCAAGCGGCAAGCGTGTGGACGCGGCATAACAGTTTGAAAAGTGTACTTAGTTAGCATTTATATAAAAGAGATTTTATTGTATAGGATTTTCAATCTTTCATCACATTATGTATGGTTCTTCAAAAAAAAATACGTTTGTCGTGATGTTTTGGGATTTTATAACAGCGATGCCTATCAGCGCAGGCATCTTACATTTTGTAGAAACACATATATTTTTTGTCATTATAATTAAGTGGCGATTTTTAAACTATTGGATACTAATAACTTCAATGCTCTGGTCTTCTCACCTGATTATTCATAGTTTGCATACTTCTAGAGTGTGTACCGTTTATTAAGGTGCATAATTAATTTTCAATACTTATAAATTTACTTAAAACACAACCAGACTCGAAAAACAATATTAAACATGTGCCTACTCAATTATAAGTAATAATTTTTGCTATGACTGAAATGCTGGTGGATTTTACGTGAAAAGTGCTATTAAGTGTGAATATTTTTTTTAAAGGTTGGTATTTTTCAAAAGCGCGTAGAACGAATACGAGTTCTTCACGATCTGAAAATAAAATAAAGATAATAGGTGAATAAAGAACATATCATAAATAATACGTAATTTCCTAAGTACGAATGACTTTCTGGATGCATTTGCATAATATGCCAAAGTTCTTGTTTGTTTTTAATATTCTAATGTAATAGCTCTACTCTTCATAATTCTTTAAAACCTGATTTATTTCTAGGTAAATCAAATAAAATCTAGTACCTATTTCTTTGTACCTATTATGCAACTTACGAAACAGCTGATAGTCTTTAGTTCATAAACTAAAGAAATTAGGCTCTACATTGCAACAATATTACTCATTTTTTCGTTCCTCTATTACCGTCCCAATGATAGACAATTGGACACGAGTCTTCTCTGATATTTTGTAGGCAAATGTACAAAGCTGCCCAAATCATAAGATTAAATAAATACCTTTGCGTGTTTTTATTCCTTCTGAATGGGCACTCTCTAGGGTATAAGTTTCATTAACCTACAGTTGATAGAAGATACGTAACATATTAATATACGTACCGATACAAAGGTTCTATTTGACAAGGGAATAATATTTCCAGCTAAGGGTTCAATGGGATGCTTAATAATTTCCATAAATATAATGAGATGGCGACGATGTTTCAAGGAAGTATCCAGCCAGTTCATGGCATACGCAGATTGTGTAAGCATTAGGCTCTGAAATATTACAATATACGTATACATTTTTGTGAGTCATAGACATACATTTTTATATATCATATAAGTCATACAAACGACAAAAATTAAACAAAACGAATTGAAAAAAAAACATTGAATGATAGGAATATCTTCCACCAGACTTGGTGATCATATTCAAGGAACAGAACAGTCCTTTAATATGCCCCGATAATTGCAACCACTAATAATATACTACGTAAGATAGCTCGTATCGTGGTTCGGTAATTTCTTTATGATATGGTGGTTCTGAATGAGTAGTTATTGAGTAATCTGATAGTAAGTGGTTACTTCTCATGAACGTCTGTGATAAATATGGATTTTTGTAACAATTTTATACCCACCTCATGAGTTACTTGGCTTCCATAATAACAGTACATGTAAAGTTCTACTAGCATGCAAATAACGTACATGATCATCGATAGAAATTGCACCGAAAGAGGATCAATCTGTATCAAAATTATAAATAGTTTTTAAATGGTTATGTTCGCGCACAGTATTAAATGATATTAGGGGAAAAGAGGGTAATGGGAGTCACTTAAGGGAGAAATCAAATAAAAGCTGAAATTGAAACATAATATTGATTGCAGCCACCTTGACACAAAATTTACTTAATTAGCTATCAATCGACATCAATTTCAATCAATTTGGTAATCAACTCCGAAAGTTATAACAGTTTAAAAAAAAACAGGTTTGACTCCCATTGCACCGATATGCGGGTAATGGTGGTCGGCTCTGTGGGCAATCGGAGTCAAAGATAATTTATCATAATTATGTCTCATGTATAACCTTCGGCTATATCCCCAGTGCAGTATGCATTAGCCCATAACCCATAACATGAAATAGGTACCTACATCTGTACCGCATCTCATTGTTTCTTTCAAAACCATTCAATAATTAGCCAATCGGGAATACCAAATTTTCTCATTTTCTACGTCGTCTTTCTCAGTATCCTGGCATATATCGTCAGTGCCCACAACGGGTACTCAAAGTACTCGTCGCTTCATTCTTTCAGGACCCTTCGTTTGTACTTTTTTCTCCCTTCTCTGGTCCTTTTCTTCCCATTTTTTTCCTTTTTTTATATTTGCTTACTTTTATTTTTATTTTTTATTCTCTTTCCATCAAGTTTTCTTTCGTTAGTATGGATATGAGGCAGATTGATTTTTCTTTAAACTCTGCGTTATAATGGTATTCCTTGATATTTGTGGCCATTTCCTTTGGGGTTACCTAACTCTCATTGCCCTCAATTATGCTATGGCAAAATATATATATATATATATTATATACTGACACAATCTAAACTGCATATGTTTCTTTCAATAGTGTAGCTAAATACGTGAAAAGTTCTTTTTTGTATACTGTAAGAAATTAGGCACTTACATCTTATTTTACCGTAAGGAAAAATTGCATCAGGACAACGCAAAACCAAAAATCTGCTGTCTCTTTAAAGCGCGAGCATTTATTTTCACGAACCATATAACACACTACCAGGAGGAACACGACGAATGCATGAAACACGATGCTTACGTGGATAGTTTCGTGGATATGTGGGTGACTCCCATTGTCCTGTTTTCCCCTATTAAATTATATGTAATTTCTGTAAATACCATACATAAACTATAATTAATGTAGAACTGAATTGAATTGAGGATACAAAACAAATTCCTTTTTGATTTTTATGCAGTGGCTAGTTAGTGTTAAAGCAAAAGGATTTTTGACAAGACCAAATTGAGCAAATACAAATATTTATCATAACTTTATACTATATGATTTTTTTAATTCGATTAAATTATTTTTAATTTGACTATATTTTAATATATTATTCATTATTATATTAATATGAGCTTGGTAAGGACGATCACCTGAACCATTCTGTAGACAGAAGTGCAGATGATCCAGCCACTCGCTAAAAATTGGTATGCAACTGCGCCTCCGAATATTTCTTGTACTTTTTTGGCAAACCTTTAAGTGATAAGTAACCATAACGTTAGGTTATAAAACGTGCGGCACTCGAGAACTGCCGCGGTAAAGCTATTGCATAGCATTTTTTATCAACTTATGCAATTATAATTATTTATTTATTTATGCAGTATTTTTTTAAATTATAATTGAAGATTTTTCGTTGATACTATATACTTTCTCACAAACGGCTGCTTACATATTCCTCCGATTACCGAGCAGCTCGTCGCGATCCGTGCGAACTTCGTACTGCCGTAACGGGGGATGTTAGGTTTTTTCGTTACGGAATTTCTTGATTCAGTCGCCGCGCTCAATGCCCGCGATACAAGCTATGCAATAGCTTAAAAACATCCCATTATTGATATATTTATCTCAATATATTTGATCTTCTTAAACTGTCAAAAGCCTAGGTACAGACAAAAAAAATCTAATGCTTACTGTACGATTTCAACGTGATGCATCATAATTTTTCTGTACCGCTTGTGAATAATATCTTCATAACTGGTTTTGGAGCACAAGGCTTCTTCGTTGCTTCTCTGTACTAATTTTTCCAGATCATCTCTGTGAACATAGTCGTATGAAAGAGGGTTGGTAATACCTACTCGTAAATGGTTGGTATTTTTAATTAGCGTGTGGTTGGTATTTTTAATCACGTTAATGTTGATTTATGTTAACATTATTTTGGGATACTCATTCTTTAATTCATCATTTCATTTTTTTTTCTATTCTTAATTCGACAATTTATTTGGATATGAGGACTATTCACTCTATTTTGGACATATCAACTTTTGTTTTTGATTGGAATTCGACCTTTGTAATAGGTGACTACTTAAGGTTAAAATACGTAAGTTTTAATTAAAACTGATTTCAATCAGATAGAAATATTCATCTTAAACAATATACGTTTTACCTAAGTATGACCAGTTGTGTCTGACACTGCGCCAGTAAAAAGGCCACCATGACGTCAATCGTTGTGTTGCAAATCGCTAGCCATGAAGTCATTGTCCAAACATAGATGGCTGCTAGATAAAATCTATAAAATAATCAATAAAAATAAAGTATTGTTTTTATCTAACATATACCTATTTTCTGTTTTTTTTTTTTTCAGGTGATGACATTGATATTTGAGATTTTTATTAGTTGTTGTCATGTGAAATCTGATTTATGTAGACATATAAATCATCCAACCAATAACTCCATAATTAGGTTAATTGAAACTTCATTATTGAAACAATAAAAAACTAAATACTTATTTGTCTGTCCTATCCAAAGGTAAAAAGTAGGTATAACGATTTCCATGGAATAGCATATAAAATAAGCATTTTATCAGGTGGAAGAGCCAATGTTTCCCGGCCGGGGAGGTCTCACCGCGACACTTATTTCTATACACGAACTGATTCGTGCATAGCGGTGGAAGACCATGGTCACAGACAAATATGAAACAGTATGGAAACTAAATCTAGTTGATAAAATAATCACATAAACTCTATTGAAGCAATAGGATTGTCTCTATATTATTTTTTAATAATACTGTCATTAATTATCATTTAGTATCTAATGCTCTGTAGTAATCAATCAATCAAATTGTAATATCTACGCAGTTTACAAATAATATATAAATAATAAGTAATCTCTCGGTGTCGGTTAATCCCAGCATGACGATAATTATCATAGTTTTAAATACGGAAAGCAGTTTAATATTGACAACTTATAAATCATTTATTTTTTGTAGATCTTTAACATGTTTTTAATTTCTTACAAATTTACGGCTTATTTTTTTACAAATGTTGGCGGGAGCGTACACGAACCATAGCATTACGTGGCATTTTTAAAAAGATCGCAGAAACAAGTAGCAACGTGACCACTCGTCTTCATGCGACACTCGCTACTGAAGCACTGTCAATGCGTATGTTTGTGTGAGTGTGCCCTTTTCGAAAGTTTGTAAGCAATTCCAATACTGTTCCCCATATTTATACTCTGGCTCACTTTTATATGTGACTATCATAGTGCTCGGGAGTAGCAAAGCATCTGTGATTGACTTCAAGTCGAAGAATTCTAGGTAGGTATATAAAATTTGCTTAGGGATGGGATGGGCGGCGATGACCATTTACCATCAAGTGGAACGCACTTTCGTTTGCTACTTTAATCGGATAAAAAACAATTAACGCAATAGTATAATATGCTTACTATTTCAAATAAAATTACTTGTATAATGCAACAAAAGTAGCGAAACGAAGCCAAATCAATTATAGACGTACCTATTAACAGAAGTAGCTCGTATTGGCCCGAAAGAGCAATAGCATCAAGCCAAACCAAAGCAATATCACTTACTGTGGGTTCACATCAACGTCAAAAGGCAGCCATATTGCAAATTCGACGTGCTTTCCCTGTAGGTGTAGTATTAGAGGGTAAAGCACCCAGAGAAAACATGTTATTAAGGCCAAACTGTTGTTCGCTACGACGAGGATATTTCCGTGGCGAGCGGTCCGTAATAGGCACACACGATGTTCTGGCAAACCCTGGTTGAACAATGGCCCTGTAATCAATAAAAAAATTAGTAACAAATCTTTAAATAAAGGAAACGATTAGAAAAACACAATTTCAAAATTTTGTAAGCAGCGCTGTTTTGTTTAGTGTGCCTTAGCGAACAAAGTATATATATTTTTATTGCATTGTAGAAGCGCATGCGACAAAGAGCAGTGATAGCCTAATGGTTGAAACTTGCCCTCTCAATCGGGAGGTGCGAGGTTCAAACCCAGGCACGCACCACTGATTTATGTGCGTATTAGAAATTAATTATCACAGCTTTTCGGTGCATTCCACCAATTCGCACTTGGCCAGCGCGGTGAACTATGGCCTAAAAAGTAAGGTCTAAAAACCTAAAAAAGACCCGTTCCCAGCAGTGAGACAATAATGGGTTGACGACGACGATGCGACAAATTATAGTAGGTAGAATTTCAGTCCTGTTTAATTAGGTTTTGCGGCGTATGTTATTACGTGGAAATTAACATTTAACTACATTTCAATTGCAGGTATGTAAGTTTCCTAAATTCATCACACAACATAACGAGTAAAAAATCATATTCTAGAAAACAATACCTTTCATGATATCCAGAAGTTCTTCAAACTTATCGGCTCTAATCCATAAAACAATTTGCTTATATATGGAATCTGTATGCGTTAAAAACAGGAACACTGTTCCCATAACCTTATCGATATCATGCCGTACCTTAAATTCAGGAATACTTTTACAGTTATATACAACAATATCAAATTCTTAATACGCCTTACAAATCTATGTAAAAAACATTGAACAAAAACTACTGGTCGGATTTCAATACAATTTAAAACACAAAATAATAGTATATGTCTCGATCAATAACATTTATCTGATACTGTCAATAGCTTAATCTTTTTCTCCAGTTACATTATTAACTGTTTTTCTGCGCTTCCGCCCGCGTAGTCATTGTTTACCGACTAAAGCTGAGCTAAGGCTAAATGCTAAAAGGCTAAGCTAAAACTATTCTATGTGTTAGCCCTAGCCATAAACTAACTTTGTAGGAAGTTCCATTCAAATGCGATCAGTGGTTTTTGCGTGATAAAGTAACAAACATCCATTCATTTTCACAATCTTTACCATAATAAAATAAATAAGGCGAAATTAAAGTTTATCAAGTACCTATCATTGAATTGCCTAAAAATTCAGAATACAAAGGGTCTTTCGGGAACTTTCGTAGAAATTCGCTAAATACATATAAAATATGTAAGTTCAATGGTTATTTAAATTGAGCAAATAGTAAAATGCATGCTAAATTTCTTTTATATATCTCTTGCACCACAAGTTCATTTATTTTATTTTATTTCTATTCAAAACGCTATCATGTTTGTATTGTATAATTCTTCTTGAATGTTGCAATTTACATGTAAACCCAACGTTTAGTCTAGACTGTATACGGTTGTTGATACTATAAAATATTGTGGTTTTCTTGATAGCTACAATGGGTTTAAACTTAGCTTTATTGGCGACTAGTCTTTGCCCTTAGTAACATTTGTTAAGATTTTGTTATTACTAAACATTCATACACAAAAGTCAGTTATTTATCAGTCATGCTAATTATTTACATATTTTTTTCTTTTTAATAAGAAACCATTCAAATTGAAGTTAATCAATATTTTAAAACAGAATTTAATATTAATTTTTTTTAGGAAGGTCTTCGAGTGGCGACCATGTTTATGCAAATGGAGCACAGGTCGCCCCTCTGCCAGGTATACCGATGACCTGAAGAAGACTCTGTGTGAAGACGCGAAACCGTGGGATTCAGGAGGCACAGGACCGGTTGGAGTGGCGTCATTTAGGGGAGGCCTATGTCTAACAGTGGACCTCAAAGGGTTGATGGGTAGAATATTTTTAAGAAGTCGGGTTTTTGTTTAATTTGACAACGTTACTTGTTATAAGTTTTCGTCAAAAAAGTCACATAAACGTTTAAATTTATAAATTATGTGAATGGTTTTTAGTCAATTTCATTAGATGTCCATATTGTCATGATAATAAAGGAAATCATCCTCCTCCCCCCGCCTTTTTGCCGTATATAAAGGTGCCGTTTTTTAAAATATAGCCTACGTCACTCTGGAAACTGAGACGATTCCTATAAGACGTATATGTCACAATCAATTAGGCCGTTTAGGTTGTGGCTCGTACTAAAAAATGGAAATAAATACATAGCAAAAATACATATACACAATCGCTTGAAAAACACTACCCTCCTTTTGACGCACTGGAGTAAAAAGAAGTAAGTACCTCATGCACATGTAAGGCTTGCTGAATCGTATAGATGATGATCAAAATCAAAGAAATGCGCATATAAATAGAGTGCAATATTTTTTGCAATTTCGGAGATCGGGGATCAATCATATAGTACCCTCCAACGCGTAACCGAAAGAGGTGGGGCTTCAGACTGTGGTACGAAAATTTATCACTCTCCAACACCATTTTCTAAAACCAATTTCCCGTTTTGAAAAACTTAAAACCCCCGTTACTCCACAATAGTCGCGGGATAATAAATTTCACCCATTCAATAAACAACTGCACGCAGTGCCGATTCGTCGTATAATGATTTTATTAAGTAGTTGGCCTGAAAACTAATTATTTTTTCATACCACACAGAACAAATAACACCACTTTGTTGTTATTTAGACGTAACATACGTAGTAATTATAAGAAATGTTTTTCATTTTGAATGACAATTAGATATCGAACAATTAGTATTAATAATTTATTAATTGGTTAATCAGCAGGTAAATACTTGAAGTCGGTACTAAAGTTAACTAACATATTAATACCTTTCTTAATTTCAACTTAAGTACTATAATATTTTTTATAATACAATGAAAATCGTAACGTTGCGTTGACCTGTATCTCGACCATATCTATATTTATTTCTATGTAAAAGTACGGCTAGGTATTCTGATGCTAATTGTACCGCAATAACGACCAAACACAGTCATACTTTATGATATCTATCTATCTATGATACTTATATCTATGAACTTTTTCAGAATAATATTTAAAGGTATTTGAACTTACCAAATAAGTACAAAATTGAAAACCTTATTTTACCATCCTTAGAGGTGATATATTTCTCATAAATAAAATGAAACCATACTGAGGTTTGAGTTTTACTACACCAAAAATATATATTTTGAAATCGGGTTACGAATACGTATTATGTATACGTAATATTATGTATTAGCAAACAAAATACAGTTAACTGAGAACCTAATCTACTGAAGTCTGTTAAAAGCAGCAAAACGTAGTGGCAACTCTATCTATCAAACCAATTATTTGTACCCATTGTTACAAAAATATTTATTTATTTTTCTTATCATTCGTTCATTAGTTTCTTTATTTATCATAAAAAATTACCGACTACAACTACACTAATGTTTTCAAGATACCTAGTTTAATTAATGACAAGATAATTATACCTAACCGTTGTGTGCTGTAAGAAACGTAGCTTCGTCATTAAGTCATGTTATATTAAACGAAGTTGGGTTTTAGTCTGTTCGTATAAAAATATTAAAAGAGGTTTCTTTTCATCTTCGATATTATGGTAGATATATCTCGTACATTCGTAAGGACCAGATATTGCGGTAAGCCCAGCCCTACACCTATGTAGATTGAACCCGATCGTCCCTGTAGTTCCGGGATCAGAATAGGGCTACAGTATCCCCTGCCTGTCAAAAGAAGCCACTAAAAGGGGCTTCTGGGGTTGCGAGCAGCTAGAGTGGGAGCTTGAACCGTCCAGCCAGGCGATCCCGGGAACGACGGAGGTATGTTTGACACGGCGCATACCGTTGTTAAGATTAGACGGAGCGATGGGCCCAGCTGCCCATCTGGAACGAGCCCGATGAAGGCAACGCGCTCAGAGGATTCCGGTTGCGTCCTTTGGAGATCCCGGAGTCCTCTTTGTAGCGCCGAGGAAGGCCACCGGGGAGGGTTTTAGTGCGGTAAAAATCCCACATAACCCTGCGTTGCTCCCATAGCGTTGGGTACCATTTGAAGGTACCCTCGAGAACCAAAAAAAAAACGTTGAATCCGATGGGCAACGCGCTTAAAGGACTCTGGTTGCGTTCCTTCTGTGATTCTAATTCTTCTTAAGTTTCAAGGACGTCTACCGGCGGGATTGGTGGTTTAGTTAGGTAAAAATCGGGTATCTTTTGAAGCTATCCCCATAAGAAAAAAAAAACAGTAGAATTGCGTTAGGGTAAAGTTGAATTGTTTTGACAAAAGTAGTTTATCCCAAATTATGCTTAATGCTATTAAACAAATCGTATTCCCACAATATTTCGATATGTTTAATTAGACAATAATTTCCCCATTAACTCTATAAATTGGCAACAAATACCTCACTGTCAGTCACACTTGCCACATTAACCGCATAGTGACGGCTGCTCTACATCACAAATTTTTCGTTGCACTCGATATAGTAAAGCAATAAACCATATATTTTTGTCATCACAACTATTGCTGGAAATTGTTTTAACGATGGCACGCGCAAATTATTTTTATAAAGTCGATAAATTGAAAACGAATGCCTTTCTGTCTTTTACATATGGTTCTGAAACCGCGCTATGGCGCGCTATGGCATTTGCTGTTCTGTTACATAAATTTGAATATTTATAATGTTTTGTAGTAAAAATTGTATTTAATTTAAATACACATAATATGCATAGCTACGTGCATTCTGGGAATGGAATTAATATTCAGATCTTACAGGTACACTGGGAAAAACAGGTAGTCTCCCAATATCGTAAAACTGATAAGATCCCATTTCCTAATTTTGCACAGTAAAGTAGGTATTACTATAAAAAGCACAATATTGTTAGACAGAAAAATACTACTTATTCATTAGTTTTATCGACATTTTGTTGAAGAAGTACTAAAAGCGCTACTATACTCCCATTTAATTTCATAACTGGACTGTTATTTTTTTTTTCTAAGAGCCAGTGGCCGGCAGACCTGGATTTTTGTACAAAAAGTCTCCTTAATGTAACATACAAGGCTCATTAAACCCAGCACGGCTGGCGCAGCTGGAGCTTTCGTACGTTAGGAATCGAAAAATACTCGACTTTTTATAACTTATATTTAAATTCAACAATATCACTAAATCATAATCTTAGCTTAGTCTGCACTGATTTATTTGTTTAAATGTACCTTAGTATCGCGAACATTTTATCACTTTCTTGGCTATATTACACTAAAGTTTTGTATAGTGATACTAAACTTGAAAAACAAAATTGAAATTATTAAATTACATGTAAATGATCTTTATCAGTACTTTACCTGCTTTAGATACCTACTTTAAAATAAAATTTCCCTGATTTGTAATTTCGGTTTCCTGTAATGTTTTGTACTATTATTATTGTTTTCTTATTTTATTGTGATGTAAAATCATGATTTTTTAACTCAATCCAAGTTTTGAATAATTATAAATAAGAGACTATTTATATTCCAAATAAATACCTATCTAAATCATAATCTTAGCTTAGTCTGCACTGATTTATTTGTTTAAATTTATCTTAGTATCGCGAACATTTTATCACTTTCTTGGCTATATTACACTGAAGTTTTGTATAGTGATACTTGAAAAACAAAATTGAAATTGTTAAATTACATGTAAATGATCTTCATCAGTACTTTACCTGCCTTAGATACCGACTTTATGATAAAATTTCCCTGATTTGTAATTTCGGTTTCCTTTGTCATTCATGAGATGTATAATAAAACTTTTCCTTTAAGGGTTTGGCAATGAAAGTCTTCGTTAGCATATCTTATTTGGTTTCATTGTTATAATAGAAAACAGTAAAACAATAAGCTTATTTATATTCTATGTTTCTAAGACACCGTTGTTATCGTCCCGTGAACAACGCAATGGACCGCGCAGCGTACGTGCCGCGACATTCATTACAGCGGCTAATTACACCTGCCGACGAGATTCCACTGACGAATCCGACGTGATGGCATCGTTCCCTTCATAATTCTTTCAAGATATTTTGAGTGGAACGCCATTTATAGCTTCAATTAAGGAGCTTAACTTGAATTAATTTTAAGGACGCGTTCTTTGGGTTAGAATCTTATTATCTTAGATTCAAACGCAAATTTTACTGTGCCCTATTTTTATACTGAACAATATCTAGTACGAAGATCATATAAATCGCGTTTATTCCTGTAATATTTTGTACACTTATTTTTTTATTGTGTTCTAACAATGCGATCTATAAACTCAATCCAAAATTTTAAATAATTATGAAAACGTAGACTATTTAGATCCGAAATGTATGCATATCCAAGTACAGTGAAGCAAGCAGCTTAATACAATTCTATGACACCGTTGTTACCGTCTCGTGTACAACGCAATGGATCGCGCAGCCCACGTGCCGCGACATTCAACGGCTAATTACACCTGCCGACGAGATTCCATTGTCGAATCCGGCGACGTGATGACATCGTTCTCTTCATAATTCTTTCAAGATATTTTAAGTGGAACGCTTTTCATAGCTTTAATTAAGGAGCTCAACTTGAATTTATTTTAAGGACTCGTTCTTTGTGTTAAGAACTCATGATCTTAGATGCAAGTACTAATTTTATTGCGCCCTATAATCATTATACTTAGCTATGTTTATTACGAATTCCATATAAACCGTGATAATTTCTGAAATGAGTTGTACTATTATTATTTTTTATTATTTCTTTGTGTTGGAACTGAGTAACATTTTTACTCATTCCAAAACTTTAAATAAATATACCTAAATACATATGCTATTTGGATTAGAAATCTACACCTATCTAGGTACATTATAGCAAGCTGCGTAATCCGATTCTATGACACCGTTGTTATCGTTCCGTGAACAATGCAATGGACGGCGCAGCCCACATGCCGCGACATTCATTACAACGGCTAATTACACCTGCCGACGAGATTCCACTGACGAATCCGGCGACGTGATGGCATCGTTCCCTTCATAATTCTTTAAGATACTTTAAGTGGAACGCCATTTATAGCTTTAATTAAGGAACTCAACTTGAATTACTTTTAAGCCCTCGTTCATTGTGTCAAGAGTTTATTATCTTAAATGCAAGCGCAAATTTAACTTTGCTTAGAAGTTAGAACTTAAGTGTTTTGAATACAAAATTTAGAAAATATTTCCAATTCTAGGTCCTACATACACTAGACTTCTAGATACATTATTTGCGTCCCAGATCTTATGAACAGAAAATTAAACCTAATACTTTCTGCATTATATTCTTGCTTATTACGATTTATAAAATATTTTAATTTACATTTTTTGTCTTCAGTGCGTTCGTTATTACAAAAATAAACATCTTGTGAAATTAAATGATTAATAACCAGAATAATTAAAAGGCTTAAAATTTAATTTGTTATAGGTTCAGTAATAGTACTTAATGTGTACACTGAATTTCTAGAGAGACTCAGTAATTAACAGTGCTCCAATGTTCTACCAGAATCAAATATACCCAACCCAAAGCTCTCCTTTCATTCGGTCCCCTGAAATTAACGCTAGTTCGGACCGACCAACGTACACAGTATCGTGTACTTTAAATATTAATTTTATAAAGCACCGAAGAAAATAATTTCATTCGTAAACGGGAATTTGGATGCCATATTTAATTTAAAATTGTATTATTTGACTGTAGCATATTTTAGCACTCATAAAGTCTAATTACATTTAATTTAAATATTATGTGCACAATTAAAATATTAATATTAATATTTATATTATATCTTCCCATATTCGGCGCACATATACGACACATGTAGTTTCGTCGTGATCCAGCGAAATATGGTGAGCCCCGACTTCGGGTCTATGTACTAAGTACCTACTGTATATGCTCCAAACCAATATGCATTTAAATATTTTTTTTTTGTTGGCGTAGCAGTCGGTTTTATTTTTTATTTAATTCTTTTCCCGTATCTGCTTGTTTAGCCAGTGTTGTGAGTCATTGAAAATATAATTTATTCGGACACCAAGAAGTCATTGCTCTATTAGAGCAATGACTATTATATATCTACTCTCATATCATAGCGTTAAATAAAAAGAAATTTAATGTGTCTTTGCTGTAAGAGTAAAAATGAACGTAATTATATGAACGTTGTGTAAGTGGGGGATTGCATGAATATTAGAAAACGGTAATTTGATGCTGTTTTGCATACTAACCCTATTTGTCGAATCGATCGAATATCGTTTAATTTTTTCCATATAATTGTGTGTTCCTTCCTATTAAACTAGTTAGAATAAAAGTGTATTTAATAATAGTATTTAGATTTCATATAATAGACTCAAAATTAAGAAATCTTATAACTTTCAAAGGCAAATGAACGAATATACCTACATTTAGGAAACTTTCTTCATATATAAAAACCGTTTAAATATTGTGATCTTTAATAGATTCGATTGGCTTAAGCTATTGAAATATTCCATACCATACTATATTTAGTATTAGAAATACGTTCTTAGTTTTTCCTAATTACTTCTTACCTCGGTGCATATTATTCATTACGTTTGTTAGTATTTCAGCCATATTTTAGCTATATTATGTAAATAAAATAGGAAAAAAGAGTGTTCCAAAATAATAAATTTAATATATATTTTTGTCATCTTAATCGATTAAAGCATTCTCGAGCAGTGTACAGTATACATAACTAAGAACAGATTCACAAATAAGATGAAGTAACTAATTTGGTTAAAAAAGGTATACAAATAATATTCTACAAAGTGGACTTGTTGTGCTTCTTTTCCCCTTTCGCATTTTAGTTACCGTAATTAAGTGAAATATTATATCTACTCGTACAAGCGTAAACATATTTATAAAGCATCACCTTTACATAAAAGGGTATATGAAGAATACTGTAAAAGGCACTTGTTGTACTTCCATTAACCTTCTTTTACCAGTAAAACCTAAATTAAAATTATTAAATTAACTTTAGATAAAAATAGTATATGAAGAAACGTACGAAGTACACTTGTTGTACTCATTTCATGTTCCATATGGCGGTCGTTTCAATTACGTGAAATGTACCGTAGAAAGTAGCAGTGTGAGGAAAATTTATATTAAACGTGACGGCGTCCCGATGCGAGTGTCACTGTAATTCCCAACAACATAGCGCTAATGACCCGCTATTCACGGAGGGTGCTCGCTAACTGCCGCATTAAGACCTTCTTATTTGGCTATTTCAGTTCGTTATGGAACCTATGGAGTAGTTGCAGATAAATGTTAAGTACATCCCTGATAGAACGTTGGAAAGCGAGTGGGAGGGAAATACCCAATAATGATATCGATGAAGGGCAATTTCATCAATTGCATACATTTTATTTAAATCTATATTTTAACGAATATGTTATAATTATTCATTATACAATATTGTAGTTAGTTAGTTAGTATGATAGTAGACACGTACAACAATAGCGAAAAATTTATAAGACGATTTACAAATAAACATCTTTTAATTCAGTTACGTTTGGTTTTTAGGCACTCTAAAATTGATTACGCAACGCTCATGATTATGATTATACAAAGCTCATAATTATGATCATGTTTACAAAATTAGATTAAAATTAACATTAGAGAGTATTTGTTCATTTCCAATTTGATTCTGTGTTTCAGGATGCTATAACGCATGACGGACAGGTATTATGCACTCGATTTATGTTCGATTCCCGTCTACCGTTGTCGGATGCAGCCTAATTACTCGCAAATTTATATTTTCAAATTTTTTGTTAATACCTATTTGTTTAAGATTTTCGTTCGAAAGGACGAGTGTATTTAGCACCGCTTTTGATTCTATTGATATTTTTTATCGGATTGAAGTTACAAACAATCATGAAGCCCACCTGAAGCGGCCACAGCCGCCCATGGATATCCGCAAGCAACTATAGATCAAAGGTTCTATGTGAAGTCAATCACAGATGCGTTCCTACTCCCGCACTACTACTAGATGGTCGCCTCATATAAAAGTAAGCCGATGCTTCCACCGAAACGCAAGAACTACTTAACGCGAGACATATCTTGCGTATAACTTGATAAGTATAAAGGATTTAGTTAGTAACTTATTAAATTTTCAATGTAATGAAACTTAATTTTTTCAATAATAATTAATCAAAGTTTCTGTTACTTTACGTGTCAGTATATATTGAAGTACCTATAATAACTATAAAAAGGCTTATTTGAAATATATACTTATTGCTGATCAAATCTGGATATAAAATCAGGCATGCAGAATACAATATCTGTCACTGTGGAGGTTTCTTATATTAGTAGATCTAAAATTACTACTTTTTATGAATATTACCTGTAATTTAGAAAGCATAACAGCATTTGGACAATAGTGTTATAACATAACTCTTTTGTGACTATTTATCTAAACCAATAGACAATATCAAAACATACCTTCTTGGTGAAGCAATTTATTATTAATGGGCTATAAATTGAATAGTACATTCTATCTCGTCAGAGCGTTGCACTGCACGTTGTATCGGATTCTTGTGTTTGTACGTTGTACTGAGTAGGATGAAACAATGCTAATGTTTCTGTGAGATACAATTACAATACCTTGTTAGTACGAGGGAACCTCCCCGATTTCAACCGTTTTAAAAAAACAATATAAATTGAATTCGTAATGACATTTCATAAAGTAATGGATTTTATTAAATAACTAAAGACCAAAATATTTACCTCAAGATCCTCCTCCTCCTCGCGTCGTGTTCCTCATTACTGAGGGTCGTGATCCTCCCGTGATGGAGCCATTTTCTTTCTGATGATGTCGCGCCATTTATGTCTATCCTTTGCTACATGAAGTGCCTCGTGCAGGTTCGTGTTCAGTGTAACCCGGATTTGGTCGGACCATCTAATTGGACTGCGGCCTCTTGGGCGTTTGCCGTCCACCTTGCCAGTGACCATTAGTTGCTCCAGGTTGTTACCGTCTTTTCTGGCGATATGACCAAAAAACTCCAGTACTCTTCGTAGACATATGGAAAACAGTCTGGTTTGCACATTGAGCTCACGGAGGATGGAATTGTTAGTGCGGAATGCAGTCCAGGGAATCTGCAACATCTTCCGCCAGCACCACATTTCGAAAGCATCAATGCGATCTCTATCGGCCTTCTTTAGCGTCCATGTTTCGGACCCGTAGCTGAATATGGAGAATACTAGTGTGTTCACAAGTCTCATTTTGGTTTTCCGTGAGATGTTACGATCTTTCCATATTTTTTGTAGTTGGGTCATTGCATTTTTGGCCATTCCAATACGTCTACGTATTTCCTTCTCGCAAGAGCCTGTGTTGCTGATGTTTGCACCCAGATAAATGAAGTTGTCCACAGTCTCAAGTTTCAAGGCGTCCGAGAGCTTTAGCTGGTTGTTACGGTCTACTACCATCAACTTTGTTTTGGTGTAGTTGATTTTGAGACCCAGTTCTAAGCTGATCTTTTCCATTTTCTCCAGGAGATTCAACATTTCCGTCTCATTAGCAGCTAAAAGTGTTGTGTCATCTGCATAGCGGAGATTGGTGATTTTGTTGCCCCCGATTGTGACACCACCCTCCCAGTTTTCACACGTGCGGCTGATTATGTATTCTCCATAGATGTTAAAGAGAATGGGGGAGAAAATGCAGCCCTGCCTTACACCTTTTTCAAAGCTGAAGGGTCTAGAAGTAGCTTTTTCGACCTTTATGATACCCTGATTGCTTAGATAGAGTGATTGTATTAGAGCTACTAGGTGATTAGGTACTCCGAGTTCCCCTAGCACCTTCCACAGAGCTGACCATACGACGCAGTCAAAGGCTTTACTGTAGTCGATGAAGCACAGGATGACAGGTATGTTGAACTCATACGATTTTTCTATTAACTGGCGAACATTCAGAATTTGTTCGGGAGTTCCTTTTCCTTTGACGAAGCCTGCCTGCTCCTGTGGAATCTGCCAGTCTAAGAAATATCGTATCCTATTGTTAATTATGTGTAGCATCACTTTGCTAGCATGGGATAGGAGAGCCAGAGTTCTGTAGTTGTCACATTTGGCCGTAGAACCTTTTTTATGCAGTGGTAGTATGATGGACTTTGTCCAGTCGCTTGGCCATTCGCCAGTTTGCCAGATATTGTCGCATATTTTGTATAAGCTTTCTTCTCCTGACGGACCCATGGCCTTGATGATTTCCGCCGTAAGCTGGTCCAGTCCTGGAGCTTTTTTGGCTTTAAGTGCGGCAATTGCAGCTTTAACCTCAGATCGTAATATAGGAGGTTCAAGATCAAGTTCGTCCCAGTTAAATGAGGGTTTCAATGGTGTTGGCTCAGATGGTGTTGAATTCCTATAAAGCTGCTCACAGTAACTCCGCCACCTCTCCATAATTGCGTCTAGATCCTGAAGTGGTGTGCCATTTTCATTCTCAATAATCCATGATCTGGGTTTGAATTGCTTCGTGAGAAGCTTTACCTTTTTAAAAAGGTCAGAGCTCTGAATTCTATTTGCGTGATCTTCTATTTCCTGACAGACTCGCTCTACGAAGTTGTTTTTGTCGCGACGGCAGTACAGCTGGATCTTTCTGCTTAACTCTTTGTATTTATTGCGGTCATCTTTATTAAGTGGTCCCTGCGATTGTAAGTTCTTGCGTTCTTCTATTGTTTTCCAGATGTTAATGGATATCCACGATTTTTTACAGGCAAGTTGCGAGGCATTGTTTTTAGTTATCTTCTCGATCGTGGTCCATACTTGGTCTTTGAGGTGGATCCAACGTTCATTTGCACTTGCGTTTGCGGGTGGTGGTTTTTTTGCAATTTCGAGGTTTAGCTCGTTACGGAATTCTAATTCTTCCGAAGATGTTAATGTGCGTGGTCTCATTGGTGCCCTTTTTTTATTGCCTTGAGACGTAAGGCAAAATTGGCCACGAGCAGACAGTGATCAGAACCGCAGTCGGCGCCAGGAAAGGTCTTTACGTTTGAAACTGATGACCTCCATCGACTATTTATCATCACGTAATCGATCTGGTTACGGAACTTATCACCAGGTGATTTCCACGTGTAGAGGCGTCTTGGGTGGTGTTGAAAACAGGTGTTCAATATGGTCAGTTTCTTGTCGATGCAGAATTCTAACAGTCTGGTACCTCTTTCGTTCCTGGCTCCAAGGCCGTACTTACCAACCGTGGTCCTGATATGATGGTCTTCGTTTGTGTTGCCCACCTTAGCATTCCAATCCCCGATCAAAAGTGTTATCTCACGATTCGGTATCTTGGAGAGCGTGGTCTCAAGTTTTGAGTAGAAATCTTCTATCACTTCGTCTTTAGCGCACGCTGTGGGGGCATATACTACCACAAAATTTAATATGCATGGACGTGTGTTAAGTCTCATGGTTATTATTCTATCTGATACTGGGTTATAACCCAGGACATGGTTGTTTAATTGGCGTGGTACCCAAATAGCGACGCCATTAGCGCTAGAATTCGAGGGACCCGACAAGTACAGGGTGTTTCCGTTAGAGGTTTTGCGGTGTCCTTGTCCTCTTATATGTGTTTCTGTTATACCAAGCAAGGATAATTTGTGACACTCCGCTTCTTTTTCCACAATATCTAGTTTTCCTGGATCAAGTGCCCCACGGATGTTCCAGGTGGCAATCCGCCGTTGTTCGCGGATTGAGATCTTTTTGCTGAAATCACCAGTAGCATTACCGCTAGCTGGAATCTGGTGACCCGTCCCAGCAGAGGCTTCGGTAGCCAATTTCACACCGTTCGGCCCGATAACCAAACGGCGCCGGTTGTTAATCGGATCGTCCAACGTGATTGCTCTTTCATGTGTACTTTCCATAACGGGGTTTTTCTTGGGCTTATACATCGTGGTGGGCACCCAGGTCCTTCCACGGCAATCTTTTTGAGGGGATTTAAGTCCTCATGGCCATTGAAACCAATTTGAACGGGATATTTGACCGCCGCCCGATATTCGACGTTGAGTGTTTTACAGTTGGGTAGTTCTCCTCCAGGGCAAACCCTCCTTCTTTCTCATCCGGGCTTGGGACCGGCAACGGCGAAGTTCCTCAAGATACGACTCTTTAAATTAAATTCAGTAAGTTTGGTTTGGTTGGTGGAAACCAGACAAATGGACAGACTAAAAATATAGCAATTCATATATTTTATTCAGAGAACTTATTTTCCTTCTCCAAAGTATTATTCTGGCAAATATAATGCTATGTACGAACATGCAGAGATTGCAGTTCGTATTATACGTATGGAAGGATGTAAACGTAGTTACAACCACTGTAATTGTTTGAATGCATTTTCAAGTAACGTTTGAGAGCGCGAGAATACAGCTATGTACCTATGTATTCAGTACCTTTTGTATGAGTTTATTATGTTGCGTCTGCACGCTTGCCAAACCTCAACATGGCATCAAAAAATTCAAACGTGTAGATAGAACGTTTGGCTTGGCTTGTCTAAGTTTGCAAGTGCTTGGAGCCGATCCGATCGAGTGTAGGTTTTTTGTCACAAACCAACGGGAGTTTGTCGCAAGCACTTGTGATACGTCCACACGTTTGCAAACACTCAGCCTAGTTTGTGCACTGGTGCAGTAAACATATACTCGTCTTTTGTAAATATTACATAAATATGAGTAAAAGTATGTTTCATTACCTTTTACATATTTTTTAGTGTTTTTATTCAAATAAGTTAAATTACAAAGCGTTACAATCTTCATGTCAATCACGTCCGTCGCGCTTGCCTCTTCAGGACATAATAACTCACTCGCAAGCGTGTGGATGGCAATGTTTGGTTCCCAAAATCAAGCCAAACGCTTGTAGAGGTTTGGTGTTAGCGGCAAGCCGCGGACGCGGCATTGCGTTCTCAATATAATCTTAGATCACGTTTTCGCCGAAACCTTGCAATGTTCTTTGTTATGATTGGCAAAACGCAAACATTAATTGTTAAAAAGACACACACTAGTAGGTATGGGCACACTCTGTAACGCTCCACTGCGACAAATAAAACGTTACTTTTATGTATATATTATGTAAATTAAATACAAACGTTGCATGTCTAATCTTTGTTTATCAGTACGCTAAGGGTTGAATGAAATATCGGCAGTTGGTTCTAATCAATTTGCCATTTAATTGTCTGCAGTAGATTCTATCGAGTTAATGAACTTGGTAGTTGGTACATGTTTATGGAAATGGATTACTACGACCATGTTTTACTCTATTTTACGTATTTCTTGTTTTGCCCGTAGATTTATGTACCTACTTTCTATAATGTGACACGACATATATATAACTGAAAATGTATTTGTTCAACAATTAATCAAAATTATATTTCCTCAGTGATGTCCCAAAGGTAATGTACATTAGCAAATATCACTAATGAATAATTGTTATGCTATCTTATCTTTCATTTTCTGACCAAACCATTAATATGCAACAAACCTCAAAATCATGCCAATAACTTGTTCTTTCAAAAATAAATAGAAATAAATTCCATAGGAACCGTTCGTTTTGCGGAAGAAAAAGTAGAGTATGTATTATTCCAGACTATAATCCATCTCTGTACAGTCAGCAGCATATAGTTAGTGGCGTTCAAAGTGTCCATATTGTTAGATACAATCAAAGTGTTCAATAATATCGGCACAACCTACGTGTTCTAATTGTTGACAACACATTAAACTATCAAATGTCAGGACGTTCATAAACTCATAATGTTAATACCACCCAAATTGTCACAAATATTCCGGCGTCAGTGGTAACCTAGCAACGAGACTGTTTGTAAATATAGGTACATTTTAAAATATTAAACTTTATGTTGCGAATATATTGTAAGGATCACTTACTGTGCGAGCAATTATAATATTGATATATGTTTATCTCATTTAAGGTTTTAAAATTTAATGAAGATACTTTTCATCAGTTTTAAAATGAGAAAACCGTAGAGGTAACAGAAAAACTATTATATTTTAGCTAAAATATATTGTTTGTAAAAAATATACATCGGTCTTTAATTTTTTTTAATATACATCCTTTGAAACCCTTTGAACATCCTTGCTAGTTACGATCGAATAACTTTAAGCTCGTATGTGAAAACGAATTTCTGAGGAACTTCTTTTTTGCACGTCAAATAATTGTGAACAATGTTGTTGTGGTGAATCAGCATCAGATAGTGTCACTGGCAAACGTTTATTTCCGGAGAGAACAGGAAGAAGAATCAATCGACTGAACTTGTTCTTTTTCAAGTGTGTTATGAACGGACTTAGGCCTTCTTTTTCTTGACGAGGGTAGGTTTGTAGAACTTGACGTGGTAAGTATTTCAGGTGCAATATATGGGTATGTTTCCATATACTGAACATTAACAACACTTGACGCAATTGAGCCCGGATGAGATACTCTGTCGATGGAATTATTAGAATGCAATATAATGGTGTATCCCATTGTGCCCCGTGACATTTCGCATCTTGCCTCAATTACTATGTTAAAAGAAAATATAAAATAACGGTACTACTAAAGCAGTGTTAAAATTGCCCATCAACTTCAAGAAAAACGTAAAATAAAGGAGAAAATAATCATCAATTCAATACTATTTCTTACTTGATTCTGTAGTTATTAATGATAAAAAAATATTATATCAATTATGCACTTAAACTAAATTTGATTGTAAATCAACTGTCATGGTCTATTGAGTATTGTTTGAAAGCAGCTTCTGATGGGCTGCAGCACCATCTCGCAAAAGCGTTTAATTTCTGGTATGTGGGCATGACCCGTCTTACTCGTCCGTCCTCTCGTCTTGTCTTATCATGCCTCTTGTTCCCCTAGACCGATTCTATGACAATGACAGTCAATGACGTCATTGCAAGATATGAAAAGGATAGTTGTTAATATAAAAAAGAGAGAAGAGAAGAGTCATTGTTACCATGTCTTATACGGTAAGTGATCAGGAACCTTATATCCGCAACATAAGGTATAAAATTATAAAATCTACCTATATTTACGAAAAGTCTCGTTGCTAGGTTACCGCTGGTGTCGTAACAGATGCTTTAATTGTGACAATTTGACTGATTCATTATGAATTTAAGAATGTTCTGTCATTTGGAAGTTTATGATGTTGTGAACAATTAGAACACGTAGATTGTGCCGATATTATTGAGCACTTTGGTTGTATCTAACAATGTGGATAGTTTGAATGCCTCTAACTATTTGCTGCTGACTGTACCAAATTTCATTGAAATTCGTTCAGACGTTATAGATTATCAAACATCCTTAAAATGTCACATATTTTTGACTTTATAATATTAGTAAATTAAGTTTTATATCACTATCTACAGTTTTATAATATCATACAACACCATTCTCAGTGCATTGGCGTACAAGCTGGACAGTCCTCTCTGGAGGAGCTGGGACGGTGCACACACCAGCGTCAATAAGCGTTAGTGAAGCACCGGTTTTAGATTAGTATCATTTATTATATGTTTTATTTAAATTCATTTTCTAATACTAACAAAGGTTAAGCACAAATTATTACTAATACAAATCTATGGAAATTGTTTTCTGAAAATAAATTATTATTATTATAACAACGGAGATCTATCTAAAGATCTTTGTTCTACAAAAAAAATGTTAAAACTAGCTTTAATCTGTGCGTGTTGTTAAGCCACAACAAAAAAGTAGAAACGTTTGTGGGATCATGCACAACAACTTTGTAAAGATCATCACATGATTAAATGTAAGCTTACGATTCTATAAAACACATACAGACAAACATTTTATGTATATAAATAGTATTAACTGCGGAATATTATATTCTAGTGTTCCCTTAAATTTCCCGATGAAAGAACCAGTATTTCAATTCCACCTTAAATATTTTTCTCGTACGCTCACAATTGTGGTTTTTTCCTTTTAGTATGACATATCTGTAAAATCGTAGATACTCGCTGCAAAAATAAAGAAGACTAAAGGTAATAGCTCTCTTCGTGGTTTTTACCACCGTTTTATAGTCTTATAAATTAATTTGAAAATTCGAAAGAAATAAATTGCTTTTTATGTTTACCTATAGTTCTTACCTTCTTTGAGGGGGCGCGCTGATATCGTGTTTTCGCATGTACTATTAATCTAGCATCATTGCATCTACCCTACATATTTCAATAACACCAAGACAAAACACTAATACACCGGAGGATGTAGATTTGGCGACCTTTTTTGGCTCGACAAGTTGTAGTTAATACTCTTAGGCCGACTGTAGCACACTTAGTCGGGGTGTGTCCTTATACTTAGCCTAGAGCGGTCAGAATTCTTGATCAGTCACTGGTTGCATCAGGCAAATAATGTAGTCTATCGTAGTAATATGTAGTCTGTAATGTAACGCTTTTGTAGTCCGGGTACGCTTTCGCTAACAGATACGCTCTTAGATACTAGCCTGCCTTAATTGTAATGTTGCAATCGGTGAATGTTTTACAATATTACTAAATACTGTTACTAAATACTGTTTTAATTAAATTATAATTCACATTCATTGAACATTGTGTGACTTAGCATAGTACCTACCTTTGCGGTAACGAAACAACCTATATGTTTTTCGCATGATCGTATTATATGGCCTTATATTAATAAATATTATTAAAGTCATGTCTACTAGATACAAAGTAATATTTAATTAAAATGTATCCTTTTATTGGAAAATACGTAGGCAGTACTGATATATTGGTGGTACTATTATTTGGCTCTGCAGTGAAAATAAAATAAGCCAGTAAAACTCTTCCATGCAATATTGGTGTCGTTCCGTGAAGTGGATATCTGAATTTTATGTCCATGATGCTATAAACACCTGGTACCGTTTGTCTTTACTTTGTAAGTACGAAACTTACATTGTCTTTTTATTAAGCATCCACAATATTTCAAACATGATTCAAGGCATACAAATAACCAAAGTTACCCTATTAAAATTATTGCAGTTTTTTTATATATGAAAACATTTTTCCCATACCATCAGGTACATACATGTGATGTGTACAAGTCTTTTTTTAATTCCAGTTTATTTATATGTCAAAAAAATCCGTATAATTGAATATAACTGCTGAATACATAGTGGATGTATCTACAGAAATATCGAATATCGAATAGAGTATTATGAGTTCTGTAACGTTACATCATCGTCAACCCCTTATTGTCCCACTGCTGGGCACGGGTCTTCCCTGGGAATGAGAGAATAGCGTTACATAATTCTGTTAACAAAAACAAATCATAACTATGTAAAATATGTCAAAAGCAAGTTATTAACTAAAAACCTAAGAGGACTAAAAAGCCAATTAGTTCAAATTTACAGCAGTATAAGCTACCAAATATATAAATAGACTCCAGTATACATTAAAGTGTATTAAACAACAACATATCGTGAATGCTTAATACGTTTTAACATAATGTAATAGAGAGCGTAACTTAATCGGCACAGTATAGGAACAACACGGTGGAGCTCGAGTAATTTAAAGAACAAACATAGTTCACGGAGCTGCAACATACACCAACTCTATCGCGTTTACTCATTTGACCTTCCCTTGTGTACTAAATAAATATTTCGAGGAAGTTCGACATAGGATATATCAAATAATGGAGAGAACTCGAAACTAATTTAAATTTTCAATGTAATAAACATACAACGAATCATTCAAACATTTTTCCATAGGTGGCCACACCTATTTCTAGCGTGCAGGAGTTTTTGCGTTTCGATGGAAGGGTGTGGTTGCCGGCACACTTTTATATGAGGCGACCATCTTAGTCCTCAGGAGTAGCGACGCATCTGTGATTGACTTCAGATAGAGCCCCAAGTTCTGTATGAAGTTGCTTACAGGTGTCCATGGGCGGCAGTGACCACTTACCATAAGGTGGTCTGCATGCTCGTTTGCTATTACAATCTTATAAAAAAAAAAACAGTTTTCATCATAAATGAAACGTTTTGTATTTTAAATTGACATGTAATTTATAAATCTAATACAGGATTTTTTTCCTATAAAATATAGTTGATCTGATAATGTAGAGAATTACATGAGAACGCGGTTTTAAACTCAATTATATACCCAACTTAAAATATTTACATATTTTGCAGACATTGTTTAAAATCATGTCCAATAGATATATTTGTAGTTTATTGTTAAGTTTATTTTAACCGATTTAATAATTGCAAAACAAGTATAAATCTACATATAGAACAATAAATACCAACTTATAAAATTACTCTTAAATAATATCTAAAATGAAAGATAAATAGATCGTGAAGGAATTGGGAACTATTCCCTGATATGAGTCTGCTGGTATGAAATTTGGAGCTTTAAAAAGCAATAGCTCTGCGGATGAGATCGGCTCTAGCGAAGCGTTATCAAGCCCGGTTAATCCAACCTTCTGTGTTATTGAATAAAATCTCTCTTTTAGCTTATTTCGCAATTTCATATTTATTCAATGGTCCTCTGCTACGCTATATGATTAATTAGATGGGTTTGATAATATAATATTTGATGGACGCTAATAAGTACTTAAATTGTGTGTATGTTACAGTTATTAACTTATTGTTTAGCTTAGAAATCAGATAATATTTTAGAGATTTATAATTACATGAAAATCATGGTAAGATTATAAATACGAAAGTTTGTGAGCTCCTTCACGAAAAAGCAACTGGTCGGATTTCGAACAAATGTGGCACATAGACGGCTTATGACGTAGATTAAGACATAGAATACGTTACTGTAGTAGATCTGACCGAAGCGGGCAAAGCCGCGGCAATTACCTAGTAAAATATAATTGTACTAATATTAATACTACGTTATAGTTCATGGGATACCTAATAACCAATGTAATTTATTTTTTAATATATCTACACATCATTTCAGAAATCAAGTGCAATTTTGTTTGTGATTCTTAATTTGCAATCCTGCAGTTCTTAGCACTGTTTATTTTTTATGGTATTTGTTATGGCCACTACATATTGTTATTTATAAACGTAAATAGGACAATAAATGTTGTGCAGCGCAGGTGGCGCTAACTGCCGGCTATGCAGGGAAAGTTCTATAGCAATGATAAACGAGACAGATCCCACACCTAGCGTAGCGAGTTCTCCATAATATGCTACGTTGCATTCGATATATCGGATATAATATGATTTAGTTCAAGACATATTTTAGGATTTTCCTAAACAAAAAAAATGTCTTCAATCAAATTAGAATGCAGCACCGATTATCTTGTTAAGTGTTTGTTTTTTGCCAATAAATCTTGTAGCGGTAGTGCCATCGAAATAAAATTAAATAAACAACACAAATGGTTAAATAAGAGCTGTTTTAGTATAATCACAGTCCATTAACTTGTTTCAAGAATAACAGAATTTAAACTGTCTTCTCTAAATGCTATCCTAATTTCGGGAACGCATGGATTACACAGGATTATTCTCTTCCATTACAGTTTTAAAGTACTGGAATATTTTAAGAGCATTAGAAAATTTGATGATGGCAATTCGCAAATTAAAAAATTGCTATCCTATCCATAACCATATGTAACCAGCATATATTCATAGACCTATGATTATTAACAAATTAAGATTTAAAAAACTATCTGTGTAAAAAAACCTTTTATAAGAAAAAAGATGCTCTTTCAAGCTAACTGCAACACGATCAAAGAAGTAAAAAATATATTGAAATGCTTTGGTACAGATGTCTTCTTACCAAGTGTCTACAATGTACTTGCACAATTCTAAAGTGCACAACAGCAAAGGGCCTCAAGCTTGTTAGTTTTGACATACTCAACCTTAGTTTCCACTAAATAATGCACATCACTCCCTGGATACAACGTTTCAAAGCCACGTTTCTGTTATGGAGTAGAAACAGGTTAAGATATAATTATCATTCGTCAAACTATTATTGTCCCACTGCTGGGCTGTCTTCCCTCGAAATGAGAGAGTTTTTAGGCCATAGGCCAACGCGCTGGCCATATGCGAATTGATGGACTTCACACACCTCCGAGAACTTTTTTTTTAAAGAACTCTCGGGAGTGTAGGTTTCCTCACGATGTTTTCCTTCACCGTAAAGCTGTGATAATTAATTTCTAATACGCACTTAAACCAGTGGTATGTGCCTGGGTTTGAACTTCGGACCTTCCGATTGAGAGGGCAAGTTTCAACCATTAGGTTATCAATGCTCTAAGACTGGACTGTAAGATATATTATAAACTTCCACCTAATTTAAATACGGCTTTTCGAGTTTTTAGTTCCAACGTGGTTCTGTAAAAGCTTGTTTTTGTAAACCATCTCGGTATTATGACATCCTGCATTCACAAATATTTTGAGCACTATTAACGACTTGTAACTATATCGTAAAACATTTTCCATACTCCGCTTCATCACGTATTTATCCGATTAACTCGTCTCGAGTAACAAGATTACAGCTGTTTCTGAACGTGGTCCTAGTTTTCGAAGAAGCGGATAACTTGCACGATTGTTTGCAAGTAATGTTTACTTTTTGAAATCTCATTGATACTCATTTTCACTTGTGCCTGCTTATTATTCTCAATGACTGATTTTGAGAGGAGTGCCTACTTACAACTAAATAGTGATTTGATAACACAGAGGTACGCGTGCAAGAGCGAGTAATTTAGAATCAATCATGTTTATCTTCTTTAAGTCACTAAAATAATATTATTATGCACAAGTTTATCTATAACAAAATTTAAGGTTAAGGTAATATATTTTATATAAATTGGAATATATAAAATATATTACATATTTCTCAAAAGTAGGAACGTGTCCAAAATTGATATTTTAGATATAACTACTGTTCTATTTGAAATTGCTTAATTATCGTATAGTAACCGATTACAATTATGTAAACTGATTTGTTAATAAATTTTGATAAGAATGTCGATTGAGAAAATAAACATTTTCTAAAAGTTTATGTGAAATAAAATTTTATCCGTCAATAGCGTATCCGCCGAAAAGAAATCTATTAGATTAGATGACGGATATGTTACAGTGTTTGCACTTTCATTGAGAGCATTTATGAGTACACACAAGTATATATTGCTCTCGATACTACTTCTGCCTGCGTTCACGTACTTATTTGATTAACTCGTCTGGAGTAACAGGATTACAGTTGTCTTCCGAACGCCGTCCTAATTTTGGGAAGACGGGGAAACTTGAGCCATTGTTTGCAACTAACGTTTACTTTCTAACTTTCCAAACCTGCACTTACGCTAATTGCAAGGAGGATTATTTGATATTGTTTTGCTTATTTTATTCTTATATATTAACAAGTTATTTGTGGGCTCCATATCAATATAAATGGTGGAACACTATGAGACTCAGGAAGCACATTCGTACCTTCGTACATATTTCTGCCTACTTAAAACAGTACTAAGCACTGCTATGTTCTAGTCTTAAAAAACACTACGCACCATCTTAGTCCTTACGGGTAGTTACGTGTTTGTTGTCGATCTCGGATAAGATTTTCTGTCTTTTTTTTGTTCTCGAGGGGGAAACCTTCAAAAGGTACCCAACGCCGTGGGAGCAACACAGGGTTATTGGGATTTTTACTACGCGCACCAAAACTACTCCAGTGGCCGTCTTTGGCGCTAGAAAGAGAACCCCGGGATCTTCAAAGGAACGCAACCGGAATCCTCTGAGCGTTGCCCTATCGGGCTCTTCCCAGATGAGCGGCTAAGCCCACCGCTCCATCTAGTCTTTACGACGATATGCGACCACACATACCGCCGTCCTTCCCGGGATCGCCTGGCTGGACAGTTCAAGCTCCCACTCTAGCCGCCCGCAAGTCGCCCGCCCCTTTTAGTCACCTCTTACGACAGGCAGAGGATACCGTAGCCCTATTCTGATCCCCGGAACTACACGGACGAAGATTTTCTGTCTACTAATTCTATCTAGGATTTTTTAGGATATGTGCGGCAGACGCCACTTATTGTCTGATGGACTGCATGCTTCATCTATAATATTTAAGAGAAACGGTTACGAAAATTCTTCTTTAGAAATCATTGTAAGCCTATATAGAACTACAAATCGTCGCTCAGAGGAAACAGCTTTTTGTCAAACGTTTTTGTGATTCACTTGCAAGCCGTAACGACCATACAAAAAAGACCATCTAGAATACTACAACTAGTATCTCGATGTGATGATATGTAGTGTGTTTGAAAACCGGATTGTATTTTATAGGAGTAAAATTTTATGGGCTTGTTTTTAAAACGTTCGCTATAAGGTTTAAATGCAAATAGCTACATTTGTTGCGAATTACAGACACGGCTTGACATTTTTGTTATTAAGTACACTTTTGTATGAAAATGCTTTTGAACAATACTTGAGCTCTACTTCACTGGTGCTGTTCATTATAATTTCGAATTAACTTTTTATGTTTCTCGGTGCTTTTATTAAAAGGGAGATTTTAAATAGACATTATTTCCTTCACATTGTTTTCTATTAAAATGTTGTATTTAAATGTTAATTAACTTTATCTATAACTCCTTACAGCTAATTATATTGATATTATGTTTATTAATCCAGTGTTACAAATACGCGATAGTGTAATAACAATACAAACACATAAAGTTCATTGAAAAAGTCTGGCTTAATTTCGTCGGAAAATTGAAATATAAAAAGCTCGAATTACGGCAATATATTACAAAAACCAATAAACATTATCTATTCGCATACCGCAGAAAGCCGATACAACAATTAAAAGCTCCATAATTCATGAAACGATACCGGTAGTTGCGTACAACCGAAACACCGCAATGTAAATATACGAGTGAAAGCTTTTAGTTACGGGCTTTGTTTACAGTTGAAGATAAAGAGGATCTAGGCAGGTTAGTTTCAAGGTCCATTGTTCGCTAATGCAGCGTTAGGCTTTTCTTCCAACAAAAAGGACGCTAAGTGATAATTGAGGTCGAAGCTAAACTACGAAAATATTTGACTGTTAACATCGAAGCTACGCGAAGCTACGAGCTATGAAGATGAATTGCGTAAGGTATATAGTGTTCCTGCAGCTGTTGCGTTGGCATGTCCTTATATTAATACGCGAAGCAAAAACTTGGGTTCCGTTTTTAAGCAACTTGCCGCGGGACGGAGGAGTATTAAATGTTGCACGGTTATAGTTTATGAAAAGAGAATGCTATTTTTTTCTTTCAAAAATGCATAAAACTTACTTAAAATCAACTAAAAACGCATTACAAACACTACCGTACATTTGTACACAAACACATATATAATAAACGATATATACATTAATGTCTTCTATGAAAACATGTAACGTCAAAAATGTAAGATTTCTTTGTCAATATACCTACCCGTTATTGCTTTTAAATACAGCTTAATGATTTAATCTTATTTACCTAGGTGTATTTAAAATAACTTGAAATTATTACAATTTATTTCAATTTGAGAAATTTTCGTGCTACTTTGGATAATGTCAAGCTTAGTTTTTGAGTTGAATTACGGTTGAAATTAGATTTTTTACATTAAAATAGAACATTAGCATGCAATTCAACTGATGATAACCGTCAGAACATGTATGCTACCTGAGTGGAGTAAGTTATTCGCCTGTTTATTTGTTTATATCTTTTTTTTTTGTATCTATTATTTTTTAAAATTTTGTTGGACCCGTCTAGACCAGTGCAATCATATTAGAAAATATGATTTATATCCATGGTTTAGCTTTATCGCATAATATATGTGGTGGAAAGCTACCTCAGCCTTGCTTTCTTGACATAAGATCATATAAACAGACCAAGGCTGCCGGTCGCATTCTGTTCGTGTTACTGTCAAATTGTAATCGCTTGGCTTTTGGAATGGAATTTTATTATACTTTAACCCATAACTTTACAAATGTATTTTTGGTTTTAAACTTAACAAAGCTTAAACATGTGTAAAAAGTGTCATACATATTGTAATTTAAGCATTTATTTTGTTAGGTAATTTACGTGCCTCACTGAATAAATTGGAGAATTATGTTTGAAGGGATTAAAAAATTACTTTGTCATTTTTGCCTTGAAGCACGGACACCAACTGTCCAAATAATATTTTACGTAGGTAAAAGGATACTTGAACGGGAATTTCGCGATGCGTCTGTAATTCTGCACCGAAAATGTTATCTGGACACTTCATTATAGTCCAATGCATGTTAAGAGTTTCTGTATTTAAAATACCACTGATTTACGGTTACATTTATTTACATTTAATGTAATCGTAAAAAGTAATTTATTTTTTCTCAGTAACAAATGTAAGTATGGAACTTAGATTAATGTCTTGGAATTGTTAAAAGCTTGTAAATTACTACCAAGAGAATACAATTGTATATCTTACAAATGATATGGAGTGTGAATTACCAATTGTAGCATTATTAAAAGAGTGGTAAATAGCTATAGAAAATATGCGTTCTTAAATATGCGTAACAGTTCAAAACTGCAGTAATGTAAATATGCAAGATGCAAGTTCAATTCTGTTAAGTATGATATTTATGGATGATAATAGTGATGATGGTTTAAATTTAAAATATTATTATTTTCATTCTTTTTGTAAACATTTTGTCTTCTTATATCTTCAATCTAAAAAAATAATATTTATTTAAACTTAATGCCATACAAATTCTTACCAAGTCGACCTTTAGGGTAAAGCAGATAGCAACGATGTATTGCAGTGATAGCCTAATGGTTGAAACTTGCCCTCTCGAACGGGAGGTCCGAGGTTTAAACCCAGGCACGCACCAATGATTTATGTGCGTATTATAAATTAATTATCACTGCTTTTCGGTGAAGGAAAACATTATGAGGAAACCTACACACCCGAGAATTCTTAAAAAAAAAAAAAGTTTTCGGAGGTGTGTGAAGTCCACCAATTCGCACTTGGCCAGCGCGGTGGACTATGGCCTAAACTCTCTCATACTGGGAGAGGACCCGTGCCCAGCAGTGGGCCAATAATGGGTTGATACGAATACGATTGCAGTAAATTTGAAATTAGTAAAATGATAACCAAAAAAAAACAATATAAAATACTCATATGAGAAACCCTGTCTATTACGGTAATATTCACGAATATTATCTCATACTTATCGGTATTCTCCAAAAGTAATGTTGCTATAAGTGTGATAGTAAGTGAAAGGAAATTTTAAACAGATATAAACATTTTAGTATCCGTTCGTGCCAACGGATGTTGTTAATAGTTTTCAACAATTACCGTGAGCTGATGCGGAACGGGCACCAAGTTCCCGCCCCACGAGACCGACGGCAATTTCCGCCCAACGCCTGTTAGCGCCACCTGTGCTCCCTCAAAGTAACAAACTTGCATGGTAACACTGTTTTAGTGTAGACGACGCGTGGCATGGAGTAAAATATTAAGAGCTGCAAAGGATACCTAATTTTAATCCGTAACAGATGGAAATTGAAGTAGTAAATTTATTTGTCGATAATGTGGTTTTTTATCGGATAGAAGTATCAAACGAGCATGCACCCAGGAACATCTGCAAGCAACTTCATACAGAACAGTCTTTCTATACGAAATCTTCCACAGAAGGCGACTCCCGGGGACTTAATTGGTTACTTCATACAAAAGTGAACTGGCAACCACACTCTTCTACCAAAACGCAAACGACTTACGACGCAACGAATTACATTATAACAGTATGGGAATATAGGATAAAAGGAACTATGTTTATTCAAATAAATATTTGATAAAGAAATAATTTGGGTTGATCCTGTGAATTTCAAGACTCCTTAATTTATGCCATTGAGGGAAGTTCGTTGTTACTGAATCAGTAAGGGTTTTTGTAAATATAATAATTACTCCTTTTTTATACTCGTACGTAGGCTAATACGTGAACTTGCTTTCGTGCGTCTCATACCCAATAGTTCAACTCTAAAAATATATCAGTAATCTCACAAAGTCCAGGTAAATTCCAGGGCATTTTGATTCAATCCGTTAAATTCGTTAGGTTAAAAACATTTGACCGAATGATAAATGGAAACTCCTAGGTCGCGTTTCAAGATCGCTATCACCATGACCAGGTTAATCAAAAGCGTAAACGTGTTCCAATTTAGAAACGTTGAAACGTTGCGAGTTTCGTATTTTGCTTTTACGAGTTCTGGCTATACATTGCTACGAGCATTTGTAAAAGGATAAACATCCACATGCAGGGACAGGATAGAACACATATGTATATTCTTTGCTTGGAAAGGAAGTTTTAGTCTAATAAATCTAATTAAATTTAAGAATTTTAAGCTTTCCAAAATACACATTGAACACACATTTTATATAAGTTACTTGTATGTGTGCCTAAATGAATGTGCGAGTACGCTCGTGTACCTGTACACTACAATGCATGCTTCTGCTTCGGACATGTTACTGTTATTCAGCACAAAATTATCAGACTCTTCTCGAATTCTTGATAAATTCCAGGGTATTCTGATTCAATCCTTTGAACCTGTTTAGGTAAAAGTATTTGACCTATTGGTAAATCAGAACATTTAGGTTATTTCCAGATTGCTATCATCATGGCCAGGTTAATCAAAAGCGTATATAATTGTAGAAGTTTTAATGTGATTAAATCAAATACAGCAATTAAAGAATTTCAAACGTTTCTAAATCCACATTAAACAGACATTTTATATAAGTTACTTGTATGCTACCACCAATTCGCACTTGGCCAGCGCGGTGGACTATGGCCTAAAACTTTCTCATTCTGAGAGAAGACCCGTGCCAAGTAGTGGCACAATAATGTGTTGTACCTAACTTTTATGCTACATGCATACACTTAATGATGCGTGCGTGGATGCGTGCACTGGCATGTTCGCGTATGTACACGACTAAGTATGCTTCTGTTTGAACATGTTACTGTTATTTAACACAAAAAATATCCAGCACGTCTCAAATTCTTGATAAATTCCGGGACACTCTGATTCCATGCCGTGAATCTGTTAATTTAAAAATAATTGACCGAGTGGTTTAAGGATTCCTATCACCATTATCAGGTTAATCAAAAGCGTAAACGTGTTCCAATTTAGAAACGTTGAAACGTTGCGAGTTTCGTATTTCGCTTTTACGAGTCCTGACTATACATTGCAAGCGTTGCGGGCGCTTGTGAAAGGATAAACTTTCACGCTCTGAATAGAAACGGTACATAACCTATTCTTTGGTTAAACAGGTATTTTAACGTGAAACTAATACAGTTAACAAAGGTGGTAGAACCAGTGTAGTTCGACCGGGGAAGTACCACCGCTACACCTATTTCTAGCGTGAAGCATTTCTAGCGTTTCTATAGAAGGGTGTGGTTGCCGGCACACTTTCACATGAGGCGACCATCATAGTTCTCGGGAGTAGCAACGCATCTATGATTGACTTCAGATGGAACCCATGTTCTGTATGTAGTTGATTACAGATGTCCATGGGCGGCAGTAACCACTTACCATCAGGTGGACTGCATGCTCGTTTGCTACTTCAGTCAGACATAAAAAAAGTTAAAAACTGGTATGCAGTCAAATTCTATATACACCTAACTACTGTTTTATGTATTCTTCATAAGTTGAGTGCTCTACAGGAAATTATTCGTTAATTTATTGTAGCCCTGAATTTCTAAGACAATTTACATTTTATCCTAATTCTAAAAACATCTTCGCTCAAAAACATACAAATTCATTTATTACTTTAGCACTATATTCAGTGGCAAAATCATTGATAAAACTAACCTAAACATTATATTAATAAACAAAACTCATTTTTTTATGTAACTTTTTTGAAACCGACTGTATTGTAATAATTCAAGCATAGTCGTCTGTGAAGTTTAATGAAATCGATTTGAATGTCATATTCATTACGAACATTGTAAAGTTTCATCAAGGGTAATTATGCTTTTTAGAACGAATATATGTAGTCAAATATAATTCTAGTGGTAAGTGCCAACTATTAACAGAATGGAAGCTCGTGGCGTGTCAGTCAGGTAATTTGGTGACGGGTGGTATGTTAAAAGATAAGCAGAAGCGGATTTATCCACATAATTATATCTCACGTTATTGTCTTATTGATTTTTTTATTCAATGGAAGAAGCAAACGAGCATGCAGTTCATTTGATGGTAAGTTGTCATGCTGCCCATGGACATCTGTCAGCAACTTCATACAAAACAAGGATTCTATCTGAAGTCAATTACAGATGTACTCCCAAGGACTAGGGTGGTCATTCATCTCATTTAAACTCCTTTAGCCGGCAACCACAACCTTCCACTAAAACGCAAGAACTGTTTTACGGTAGAAATAGATGAGGCGGTGGTAACTCTCCCCTGTCGAAATACTCTGATTGTACCACCTGATTCTAAAACAAATAGATAAATTCCGTGAAATTTTAATATCATTGTTTATAATGACGTTAATAGGTAAAAAAAAACATAAGACTTGCCACTAGAATGGATGCGTTTACTATACATCCCTTACTAAGATTAATTCCCTTTAGTTAATTCTAGGAAAATGAGATCAATACTTAATAACTCAAAAAAGAAAGGGTTTCTACACTCATGGGCCCACAGTAGGATTTTCTTCTATGTCGTGGATGCCATGGACACATACAAAGAGAAATACATAAATAACCAGACCCAGAACAAGATTCTAAATCATCATTTAGATACCTGTCTGGCTGGGATCGATTCCCAGCCAGACAGGTATCTAAACCCGGAACCCACTGCGCGTCAGACCGGTATGGTAACCGCGTGGTTTTTAGTCTACAATAAAGTATAGGTAATAATTGAGTCAGTTAGCAAGTAACTTTTAACTGATCGCGAATGTCCAACTTTTATCTTAACACCATAACTTAGAGCCCTGTTTCAAGATATCAGTTCTTTACGAGTTCCAATTTAGTTTAATTTTAACGACTTAAATAGGAAGCATAGGTTTGATTTTGGATGTTTCTGTAGTGCTCCTTATATTATGTATAATTCAATCATTTTTTACACGGCTTTAAAAATAATTTTTGGGACACTGATAAATGTCCATTATAAGGATGAGAGGACAAAATTATCTTGTAAAAAAGTCGCCTGCTTAATACATACCTATAATATGTTGTTAACATTACAACGACTCAATTATAATAGAATTTATCAACCAACATATATTATGTATTAGTAACACACTAAAATATTCTCAAGAATAGTAATAGAACTTTAGATAAGGAACTGTAAAAGTTGATTTGGTTATATAAAAAGTAAATTACAGTGCAATGAAAAAGTCAAACAGAGTCAACTTTGTTTCTCAAATTCAAATGAGCTTAACTTAATTTCAGACCACTATAGTCTATAAAAACATCGTTAAGCTAACTCTTGAGTTAACTAGAAACGAGGTTTATATTTACTTTACTTTTATTGTTTCAGATTTCAATTGCTAAAAGAACAATACACATATTATTGTTATTATGTTCAACTACAGTGTGAAATAAGGTGTATTATATTAAGGTTGTTCCATGGCTTTCATTATTGTACCAACTTAATGCTACTAGGTTGGCTTACTTTTATTATAACTAGTTGACCCGGCGAACTTACTTCCGCCTAAAAGTGAAAAATCTAAAATTATCAGTATTACTCCACTTTATTACACATGTATTATACATGTATAATATTAATGTATATTATTAAAACCTTTCTCTTAAATTACTCTATTTAATAAAAAAATGCATTAAAATTGCGTATCGTAGTTTTAAAGATCTAAGCATAGATAGGGACAGACAGCTAGAAGCGACTTTGTTTTATTACCATTTAGTGATACGACGACTACTTTACTTTTATTAGATTTTTAAGTTCTTGGAATTTATTGGAAATTTTATGACGATAATGTGACTTTATCTTCAGCAAATACTATATAGGTAGATATGTGAATTATATTCGATAGTGCCTCATTTAGCTTATTTTGAGCATACTTATAATAAAGTCTGCAAGATACTTAAATAATATTACACATAAGTATTATGAGGTTTGAAGTTGACTGAGATTATTAGCTAAATATAGTGGCTTAACAGAATTACTTAGAGAATTAATTGAGTGAAGTATTCGGCAAAATACTTCTCTGTTTCTACATTGAAGTATTTTGCTAAATTCTATTCTGGGCACATTAAAGCAATTTAAAGTTTTAGCACAGGCTTACATATTAAAAGCCCGTATTATAATTATTAGTTCACTAAGCGCTTTATACGATAAATCAAACCTACAGATTTTTCATGACTTAGAAATGCAAACAAATTCCAACAAGCTACTTATAAAAAAGATAAAGCGGAAATGAACTAAATTTAATACACCAAAAAATAATAAAATGAAAATACTAATAACAGAATGATACTTCCAAGACATAATTAATTATTGGTGCCATCCATAAATTACCTCACACGAGTTTTATGATTTTTTGACCCCTCTCCCCTCAGTCACACCTGGTCACATTTGTGAGACCCCTCACTAGTGTGATGCCACATATATTGCTATCCTACAAATATAAATTTTAAATTTAAAGCAGTAGTTCCAAAATTAAATGTGACAATACAAAATTTTGTATTCCTCCACCCCTTGTCACACAATGTCACATTTTATCGCCCCCCCCCCCTTAACGTGTGACGTAATTTATGGATGGCCCCAAAGTTAAATGTTAAGAGAAAACCCGCTATCGCTTCTGACATGTTCCGTAACAATGAGCTAGGGAACTAAGTGGTACGGAGCTGCAAGCCGCAGCTCGGGCACGACGCCGCGCACCTCCGCGCTAATTGAATCCACGGCGGCTTTATACGTATTTAGCGCATGAGCTTTTACGTTACGACGCCATCCAAAAAATAATAGGTACACACATGCATATGACAATAGTATTAGTGTACATAAAAGGTAGTTTAGTCTAGTCTATAGTTTTTAATCTGCAAATAACCATAAACCATTTTTACCATTCTAAATAACTATTTATAAGCTAGGTATTTAAATATACTTTTTATACTACTCGTATAATCATAACTTTTACATATGAAGGTATCGTGTAACAAATCACCTGCATTATCCGGATTCTTTTACGTCATCTGCGGTCGTCTTCAAGAAAAATCCTAGTGTTATCTAGGGTTGATGATAAGTAAGAAAACAGCTAGATGAAAATAATATAACTAGCTTATTTCCGCAGTTCCGCTCGTTTTTCGGCTATGTTTACCACGATCGAAAACGGAGGATCGTTTTAATCCAGATCATAAACTGTGTGCCAAATTTCAGCAAAAACCTATTAGTTTTTGCGTGAAAGAGTTACCTGTGTTGAATTTTTTTCATCGGATTGAAGAAGCAACCGAGCGTGCAGTCCACCTGATGGTAAGTGATCACTGCCGCCCTTGGACATCGGTGAGCATTTTCAAATATAACATGGGTTCCATCTAAAGTCAATCACAGATGCGTTGCTACTCCAGAGGACTATGATGGTCGCCTCATATAAAAGTGTGCCGGCAACCACACCCTACCCTCGAAACGCAAGAAATGCTTCACGTTGGAAACGGGTGTGGCGGTAGTACTACACTGGTTCTATAATCTGTAAAGATCATAGATCTTCATAAACTTTAACTTCATACAAAAGTTTGACAAATATTTTTACTATATTCATTACTCATTTTTGCTTAACATATTTCATTTACTTATTTGAGTACTTTATTTCACCCGGTTACCCGAAGTCGGGCCCAAATTTTATGTATACAACAATGATATAATGGTATGTTGTCTGGGTAAGTAAATAATTGTAATTCATTTCTTATCTATCTTGTACATATATTTTTTACTTAAAATTGTACATTTGCTTACCAAACAACAAACGTGTGATTATAATCTACGTTATTGTACGTTTATAAATAGTCTTCATAAAGGCAATTTGTTCTATAATTTAACGGGGAGGGACTGGCTTTGTTATTAGCTTTCTAAAATAAATTATGCTTTCACGAGTGTGTTATTAGTTTCACATGCCCTTCTCATATTTTACAAATTAATGATATATTCGCTAACAGTTCCTCGCGTTATATTTAGAATCTGTAGTAACTGTTAATTAATATGTGAGATAGAACGGCTACGCGGTGTATGGTATTTCATTTTGATATAGAATAAAAAAATCTATATTTATTTTGTATATAGTAACATGTGATCCGTAAATTGCTTTATTCATCCGTGAAAGCCCCATCTTTACCAGTTCAGCCATTACTGAGATGTATTTATATTGCTGTGCCCTACTAGGAATACGAGCTTAGAAAAGGGTAACATAATATTTCTGAAATCACAGACTACCGGCCCATCTGCTGCCATATAATTACTTTCGCTCAGGAATATCTAACTAATACAATAAATTACGAGCGACCCAATATAGACACCTAATCAAGATTATAGACTTGAAAAATTAAACGCGTCATTAAAAATTTACAACAGCTATACACTATTGCTTTAATAAGATATAGGTTAGATAGGCTAATTTCTAAATGCAGCTTCATGATTTATATCATATAAGTTCTCTAATCAACCCATTTATTGCACTGTCTATCAGAATGGGAGATATAGACAACCATTCATCGCACTGGCAAGTGCAAAATAGTAAACACACCTATGTAATTTCTTTTCGAGAAATCTCAAAGATGTATGTCAAATGTGTATGTTTTCTTTCGATGTTTAACAGTGATAATTAATCTCTAATATGAACATCACTTTAGAAAAGTCTGCATCGCGTACCTGGTATTGAACTTGAGACCATCGATCGAGAGGCCGAGTTTTAAACATTAGGCACAAAGCTTAAGTTTCCTATGTTAAATTTAAATTGCCAAATCAGTAAAGTTAATGCGTTTATTAATGAGCTACCGTGAATTGCGGGTCATTAGCGCTATGTAGCGAATTTCCGTGAAGACGCGCTACGACACCGTCACGTTTAATCTTTACCTTTGACAACCATACCGGTCTGACACGCTTTGGGTTCTGTGTTCGATTCCCGGTCAGAAAAGTATCTGAATGATGAATTTAGATTTCTGTTCCGGGTCTGGATGTTTGTGAAATCCTAGTGTGGGGCTGTAAGTGCAGAAAGTATGTGTATAAAAAAGAGAAAAAAAAATACTAAGAGTAGTGTAATCTCTATCTTTACTTTGATATTGCACACAAAATTTTACGAAATTGAATCGATTCTAAAATGCAATTGCAATATCGTGAGCCTCGAAAAGGAATGTGATGGAGTTAATTTGCATAACGCATAACTTGGCTCACTATAGATTGTAACCCAAATTGAAGGCAATTCTGTTCATCTCTCACTCGTTGTTTATAAAGTTCGCACAAGAATATTTGACATAAACCGCCCTTTTTATAACAGTTTTATTAAACCGAGCTAGACTTTATTAGCATTAATTTGGGTTGTTTTCATACAATACTTTTTATACGTAAAATAATGTTTCACCTTTGTTTTAAATTGTTGCTTTTATATATTAAAATCATGAATTTATTGCCTTGGAGTTTACGAATGCGTCCATCTACGCATTTATCAGCCCATGAAATTCTACTGCTGGACCTAGGCGTTCCCTAATCAGCGAAACTTTGACCGGTCCTATGATCCCAGCGGTTACCCGCCGTCTTCTTCGGGTCATCGGTCCGCCTGTTCCGCGGGCGGCCTAAAATTCCTTTGCCCAAACCTTCTCTTAATTTTCAAAGCTATTTCTAGAAAGAGATACTAAAATTATGTTTCATATATTCTGTATTTTAGTATAGATCGTAGAAGTGAATGTGCCTGAAAACCTGTACAAATTATTATCCATTTATATCTATACCTACTGTACCTTTATTTTAATTTAACCCTAACAACACCTTGACCTTTAATTGAGTAGACTAGACCAAACAGATTGTGTTACAAGGGCGCTATTTAATTTTGAAGTGGAAGTATAATCGTGTCGGACGAGGGTCTTGGAATCCATCACGCATGTCACCGATCTTATTTAGATAAGTGGCAACCCCGCTTAGCTGCTTGACTGATTGCTGCTAATGAATGTCTCGCTTTTAATCTTTTTGTAAACGCCGCAATTAGTTTTTAAGGCCTATTGCTTTTGGGGAACGTGACATGTTATCTTGACTCAAAAATAGAGTATACATTTTGTTTATTTTAAACTATTACATAGCTTTTTGCGGGATTTGAGTGCGGTGACCGTATCGAGAAATTCTGTAACGAAAAACACCTAACACTCCGCCTACTATATAGCGCAGCAGATCGTTCGTTTAACGATAAAGTATAGAGTATATGGTACGAAGCTCGCACGGATCGAGATGAGCTGCTCGGAAATCGGACGAATATGTAAGCAGTTATTTGTGAGAAAGTATATCGTATTAAAGATATAAACTTCAATTAATATCAAAAGAAAAAATACTACATAAATAAATAAATAATTGTAGTTTCATAAATTGATAAAAACGCTATGCAATAGCTTTACCGCGGCAATCCCCGAGTACCGCATGTTTTTTTTTATATAATATACATAATGTAACCAAGTTTTATATTATAACAATGGGCACTGCAGCCCATGGACATTTATAATCGACGCCATTAATTATCATTTTACTACCAAAGATCGTCCACAGATCTGTTGCTCCTCTAAAGGCTTTTTGAAACTCCTTATGAAACTTGTAAACGCGTGTTCCTCATCAATATGAACCAACAAGTTCTATAGATATTATAGTTTATTTCAATTTATTGTAATAATATTTTTTTCATGAACATAAGAATATTCGTTTTTGTTAGTTTAATATAGCCTAATAATGAAAATAGATATTGTACTTGAACTTATAGCAATCGCTTTATGTGGAACTTATTACTTCGGACCGCTATATGTATTATATTATATATTAAGTCATAATGCAAATTCCTGGCATAAAGTATTTATATTTGAGCAAAGACGTTTAATTAAAATGTTTTTACTTGTATTTAAATTAATACGCTGTATTAATTTAAATAAAAGTAAAATTAATACATTATATTTCTGTGAAAATGGCAAAATTTGCTATATTTAAGCCTTGTTTAAAATGAAGCTTGGTCTTATTTCAGTGAATAGCATTTATCTTTATGAAACGTAATTATTTATATTTAGCTCAGTAGATACGTGCTGCATTCTACGTTGAAATTTTATATTTTAAACATGAATATGAAAAGATTTACCTTTGCACTTTCAGTTTTATAGTGCAGTAAATAATTATTTATAGAATACGAGTAATTTGTGATGGATATAATGGAAATATATAAAGAAGATTATATATTTCCATTATATAAGTACAGAAGTTACTACTAACTTTACATGTTCTTTACCAAGTAGTAGGTACAACTACTAGATAGGTAGTTTGACTAGATGTTACAATAAACAAAAATCCTGTGGCTTGGATATTACATTCATTATCTAATTATTCTGTTCACGGCGTAAACCCCAAACATTCTGAAAGGAGGTCCCAGTAATGAGACAGTAATGAGGTTTGTACTAAATTTCCCGGTGTACATGTGCGGTTGAAACCTATTTGGCGTCGATAATTAAGTGGATTGGAGTAGGTACCTTAAAATGCGGAATCACAGCACCAAATTACCGCACTTCAACATTCATCCACGTCACCGCTTGAATAGCGCCTGTAAATAAATTAGGGCGACAACAGACTAGCTACTTTGAGGACCGGCGATTGACAATTTATCTGTTTTTGGGAAAAGGCTTAATGAAAATACCTTCATCTCTTTTAAGGAAATTATCAATGCACTCCCAGTATAGAAGCTCTTCCAGTATATAACTCTTAGAAATAGTATTTTGATGAAAATTATAAGGAGCACAGGCGGACGACGACTAAGTACACCACATGAGGTTAATTAAATTTCATCCATCCTTCCCTCAAATCTATCTTTGCATCAAACTATTGTGGTCTACTGATGGGCATAGCTCTCCCTTAAATTGCGTCATTCTAACCGGTCCTATGCCCCCTGAATCCCTGAGTGCCTTAACGGTTTCCTTGTTATGTAAAAACAATTAATTTAATAGTAAATGTAACTGTTATATAGATTACTTAGTTTTATTATTTGATTTGCAGTGGTGATGATGTCATTGGTAAGAGCATGATACAAAGGTTCATATAAAGCTAACAAGTAGGGAGTTGGAAGAGAGAGGGGAGTATCCGGTTGGCTTGCCCAACGGGTACGTCGTTCGTAAATGTGTCGCAAAAATGCAAAAAATATATGCAATGCTAAAAAAAGCATTTAAGAAACCACGTCTAATGTCACGATATCTCCAAAAACGTCAAAATGATCCACGTTATGACGACTCATAACGCGGATCGCTGGTCTTTAAAGTAGCTAGTCTGCTGCAGCCTTTAGAGAGCTCTCGTGTACCAAATCGAGCGTGTTTTGATGTCACCACAACTAACGAGTATTAGTCAACTTCATTTAATTTATTTAATGAATAGAACGTTGTAGGAGTAATTTATCGAGCCTATTCCCGATAGTACATGTGTGTTCAATAGAACGTGTCTTAGAACGAGTAAAAGTAAGTAATAGTTTATTTTTTTTAAATTACAATATTAAGCAACTGCATAGCTTTTATCGTGGGCTTTGAGCGCGGCGACCGAATCAAGAAATTCCGTAACGAAAAAACCTAAAACCACCCACTTTGACAGTACGAAGCTCACACGGATCGAGACGAGCTGCTAGGAAATCGGCCGAATATGTAAGCAGTTGTTGTGAGAAAGTATATAGTATCGAAGAAAAAAACTTGAATTAATATCAAAGAAAAAAAACTGTATATAAGTAAATAAATAATTATAATTGCATAAATTGATAAAAAATGCTATGCAATAGCTTTACCGCGGCAGTCCCCGAGTCGCACGTTTTTTGTTTTTGTAATATAATGCATATTATTGTCGGTGATGGCATTGACATGTCTAATTTATGTTCTTGTATTATGACAACCGTCTATACAGTTGGCATGCAAAAATCACAAGCATGGGTAAAAATAACAAAATTGTAGAAATTGTGCATAATATGTACCTATTTAGCATAGGTACCTATATAACATAATTAGACTATAATATTCCTGTTACTAATGAAATATAATTAATCCTATTCAGCTAATCAATGTATCCATAGCATATGCATAACCCAAAGCAAAAGGTTTTATTCTCGTATGTTTTTCATAACATTATTAAGATGAGTTTTGTACAAATTCTCCCTGCAATATATTTTCCAGGCAAACATCAAATGTTATATTACGCGACCCCTATCGTATCAACTCTTTCCTGTATCTGATTGAGATTCTTCTGGGGCTTACAAATTCACGATTCACCTGTTGCTACTGGGAGGAACGGAGATATAACGTTCTTACGTTCCTTTGTAAATGTACTGATTTTTATTCCAGAAGTAGTCTCTCAATTACTGAAGAATTATTTACGCATATCCCTTACCAATAAAGAATGTAAAAGCATTTTTGTGTCTATTTATGTATAGGGAGGAATTAATCAAATATTTAAAAGACCAAAAAACAGGGTGATTAAATAGGTATACACAGTTAGCTGAAATGGCAAAACAAGTACTTAATTATTAACAAACAGGTACGTAATTATTCCCCTGTAGTCAGGGAATAGATTACGACTACGGTATCCCCTGCCTGTCGTAAGAGGCGACAAAAAGGGGGCTCATGGGGTTCGAAAGGGAGCTCGAACCACCCAGCCAGGAACCCCGAGAAGGACGGTAGCATGTGTGGCTGCATGTCGCTGTAGACACCGGAAGGTGCAGGGACAGCTACATGTTCCCCAAGAGACGAGCCCATAAGGGGTGCTACGCTAGGAGGCACCGGGGCGTTCCATTGGAGATCCCGGGATCCCCTATCAGGGCTGAGGAAGGCCACCGAAGAGGTTTTTGTGAGTAAAAATCCCACATAACCCGGAGTCTTTCCCGAGGCTCCGGTATCCCTTTTGAAGGTACCCCCCCCCCCCTAATTAAAAAAGGTACACAATTATAATAAAATTAGACATTTTATTCGTAAACGTCACATTTGAAAAGTATAAACCTACTTCTTCCAATTGACAAATCGTATTATGTGTAATATTTATTAAGCCGTTTGGATTATAGAGCGTGCTAATGAAATGCATGTTAATACGAGTAAGAGTAGGCATATCACCTTCGTTCCGACGCAGTTGGGTGGTAGTAAAGGTGGAAAATATATATTTAACAAAAATTTTCCTTTCGATTTAATCGTTATTAAATGTAGGTATTTATTGTCAAAATTCGACCCTCTCAAATTGTATCTATAATCAAAATAACATTAAAATTCATTAATAGCCACCAAAGAAGATAAGAAAAAAAGTCATGTTTGGCAAAGGAAAAAAAAATAATGGCCTATCTATAAAATTCTTTGTAAAAACATTTTAGAAGCTATTATCATGTTGTTAATTAGAATTTTTATTTTTAGAATTGTGTCTTATTTTGAACAAAAAAGATGAGTCAAATTTGTCTCATTAAATAAAATTAAAATCGTACTCGTTCTTCGAATTGTAAGTACTGTACATTTGTAACTGAAATCTATCACAATCTCTGCACAATTTGTTATTTAACTAACTCTTCGTTGAAAAACAATAACAATTCACGGTACCTATTTTATTAACGACCCAGAGAACAAAAACAAAAAAACCGTGCCGGTAACCAGACCGAACCTTTATTTAATTTGTATAACATTTCACGTTTTGTTTACTTGCGATCTGTTGTTCGTATTGTGAATATAAACATCGAGAGGAAAGTTTTCATGTGTTTGACCCTATTATTATCTCAGTGTCTCTTTATATAATAATGACCGATTATAATATATGTATAGCACCATTTTTGGGAATTAACTTTGTCGTGTGTTTTATTATATTTATTATTGTGTTACTAAAAATACAAAAAGATGTCGCGGCACAACCAGAGAACCAGAGATATAGGTAAGTGTTAAACACAAGTGTGTTTCGGAAACAGACGCCGCAGAGTAGACGGTTCTACGAAAAATGTCAAATTAGTAACGAGGCGAAGCAATGTAGCTATGGGTTATATTAGGAAACATTAGAGTCTTAATATTTTGAATTAATGGCAAATACACACTAATCAACGCTTGCTTCGAAGTGCTCGAAGTGCTTCTTATGTTTTATAAAAAATACATATTTATGATGTAATATAATAGACGTCACTTAAGTCTTCGTTTCGTAGGTACTTTTATTTGTACTTTTTACTAAACAATAGAGTGTAAGTAAGAATCCCTTGTAAGTAGGTTAAAATTGTTGATCTTACTGCTTAGCTTTTAAAAGTTAACTTAAATGTATATTGTTTACCTGGAAATAAGGGTGCGTAGGTGGCAAAATTTAATTAAAATAATGTTTGGCTTACGAAAGCGGCTGTAGATTTTTCTCGGCTTAGGATTGTTTGTTTTCAATTATCAGCTAAAATGTAATATAAGCTTATTTGTAAGTGTTTATAAGTCTCTAAAGTGTTAAGTATTGAAATTATATCGTTCAGATTGTTTTTTGTAGATAGTATAACAAAGAAAATGAAAAAAAGATTTACTTAAATCGTCAGATAATCCGCCCTTTCCATTAAATTGTTAAAAATAATATCAGTCAGTTTTGCTTTTATAGAGTACTTCAGTTTTGTAATCATAAGCAATGACGATGTCCAACGTGGTATGGTGATGACCATACCCATTTGACACGTAATGGTTTCCAGCTTCGATTCCTGGGTAAACAAATATTGAAATGACGTATATAGATTTCTGTACAAAGCTATCTATGTGTATTCACTTTTCATGGCCTGTGACATACGTGACATGACAGGGTATCCCAATGCATATCAAGTCGATGCCTGATAATCATTAGTCACCGGTCACAACGGTCGAAATTCGACCGTAATTTGAATGGAAAAACTAAACTTTATATTGTCCAAAGTAGTACCAATATTTCTCTAATGTAAATTAATTGTAATTTTTTTTTATCTGACTGAAGTAGCAAACGAGCATGCAGTCCACCTGATGGTAAGTGGCCACTGCCGCCCATGGACATCTGTAATCAACTTCATACAGAACATGGGTTCCATCTGAAGTAAATCACAGATGCGTTGCTACTCCCGAGGACTATGGTGGTCGCCTCATGTGAAAGTTTGCCGGCAACCACAATTTTCAAGTTATTTTGAACACACCCGTTCAAGGTAAAAAGAGGTTTATTTACTAAGTTGCATTTAAAAACAATAGCGAGTATTTTGACAAAGACATCTGACATTTTTGACGTTATGTGTTTTTATAGTAAGTCATTGAATGTTCTATTTCGTATATTATGTTTGTGCTAAATGCATTTTAGTTGATTTTATGTACGTCTTATGCATTATTTAAAAAAAAAATATTAGCATTGCGCAATCGTTCTCTACATCAACTATAACCGTGTGTAATTTCATACTCCTCCGCCTGCGGCAAGTATCTTAAAAACGAATCACAATTTTCTGCTTCACGTATTAATATATAGATTCATTTACCACTTTTTGTATTAGTCAATACATAATTTCTAAATCACAACCAATTGTAACAAAATCACAATATTCATCATAAATATTCCATACGATTCAGACATTTTCATTAACTAGCCATTAAAAGAAAAGTTTTATCGTACGCTTCATGGACAAAGGAAACTTTCGAAGAGCAAAAGTATATTAAGCAAAACGTAAGTACAATCAATGTCAGATTAATAAGTAATAGAAATACTTCTACTTTACTTAAGATCATTGTAGCATCACTGTCTTCTTTTGATCGTAATTCTTGTGTAGCTTAGCACATTTTACTTTGAGTAAGTACAATGTGCTTGATAAAGATGATTATTTTTAAGATTATGAAAAATATCTTTACTAATAATAATCCTTTTTATATCCACAACTAGGACTTTTTCCATACTATATACCATAGACACATGCAAAGACGAATACATAAATGCCCAGATCAAGAAAGGTGGTAGAACATTATCCGCTTCGCCACGCGGGTTATCTGAGAAAAAAAAATACGTACGTTTGTCTTAAAGCAAGCGGTATGTTACTGTAGTTCCGAAACCAGAATAGGGCTACGGTATCCCCTGCTTGTCGTAAGAGGCGACTAAAAGGGGTTTTAGGGGTTGTGGGCGGTAAGAGTGATAGCTCGAACCGTCTAGCTAAGCGACCCCGTGTAAGAAGACGACATGTGTGGCCGCACGCCCTCGGAGACACCTTAAGGCGCAGTAAGTACAAATGCTCACTGGGAACGAATGGGGCATAGCGCTCGGACGACTCCGGTTATGGATGGCCACCGGGGAGGTTTTAGTGAGGTAAAAATCTCACATAACCCGGCGTTGCTCCCACGGCGTCGTGTACCTTTTGAAGGTTTAGCCCTTGGAAACAAAAAAAAGTATTATTAATAGGTAACTTTTTTAAATTAGACATTCGTGGATTGAATCACTTGAATATCACTGCCCTTATTTTGCTCTTAATTCAGCTTAAGAGCTTAACGTTTATATAAATTTAAAAGCGATGAGTAATAGCGTAGAAAAAATTAAACCAGTGGAGGTCCGAGTTCTCTTAAATGGTTTTTAGCGAGTCGCGCTCCAAATATAATTTGGTCGTTTGTCGCAGCTCTCGTTTCGCTGAGACTCTCCTTACGTAAATTACAGCAAGGTCTTAATTTGTGATACTTATAGTCAGTGGTAACGAAACCTATTTATAAACAGTAATATCGGGAAGTTATTTACAATAAATTATAACAGGGTGAATTAATTTCCCTTTTTTTGGAAATGAAGTTGAAAACGAGTATGCGGCCATTTTATATAAGACTGTATCAAACGAGCTAGCAGTCCATTTATTAGGTGCTACAACAAATGAAAATTAGTAACTAATTCCATTGCGTTCCTGACGACTAAAATGGTCACCTCTTAATATGTAAACCGGCATCCAAACTTTTCCACATCCGAAACGCAGAAAAATGTTTTATTCTAAGTCTGGGTCATTGATGTTGGGTATTTTTAATACTTAGGCACGCATGCTTATAAAAACCCCATAAAATAAAATAGATATAGAACAGGAGTCATTACTATATCCGATCAAAGAAGTTTACCACTATAAAGAACTAAGGACTCCTATGGTATGATAATTATGTTCTTCTTAACTAGAATGTCCTGCAATCGTCTAAGTAATCTTCTCGGTTTATATACATATTATGAAAAGAGTCCGAACGAAATTTGATAGCATTGCAGCTTTCCCTAGATATGATCTGATGAGGGTCTCGTTGCCGAAAAAATGTTTAGTCAGAAATTTTATGTTACGCTGAAAATTTTGTTCATTAGGACTTACTTTAAATCTCTTACTACGCTACGGTAACTTTATTAACAGAGTTTCAGTGACGATGTTATTTTATTTATGTATATCTACCCTCATTTCAATTTTAGATGAAAATATCAATCATATTTAAAACTATAACCGTTGAAATAAAAAACGTTTGGAGTTATTAATCATGTCGTATGTAGAAAACATATTAGGTACCATTAGTACCCAAAGTCAATATGCACGTAGACATCCACACGCATTGCATCTATCACTAGCCGATCACTAAATTGTAACTATTTAAAGTTTTCTTGGAGTGCATTATATAGGTAAATCCGCCTTATCACACCTTTCAGCACATACACTGCTAGATATTGTCATCGTGTCGTTCTTTGTAGCCGGGGTGTAAAATACAGCACGGTAACCCCTGCCTGTCGTAAAAGGCTACAAAAAGGGAACTTCTGGGGTTACGGGTGGTTAGAGTGGAAGCTCGGACCACCCAGCCAGCAACCCCGAGAAGAATGGTGGCATATATGGCTGTATGTCGTCGTATACACCAGAAGGTGCAAGGGGACAGTTACACGTCCCGCAAGACATTAGACCATGAAGGGCGCCGCGCTAGGTTCTACTGGAAATCCCGGGGCCCCCTACAAGCGCTGAGAAAGGTCACCAAGGTGGATTTAGCCCGTAATCTCGTTCGAATCTCACATCTCCAAGGTGGTAGAACCAGTGTAGTTCGACCGGGGAAGTACCACCGCCACACCTAATTCTAGCGTGAAGCATTTCTTGCGTTTCGATAGAAGGGTGTGGTTGCCGGAACACTTTCACATGAGGCGACCATCATAGTCCTCAGGAGTAGCAACGCATCTGTGATTGACTTCAGATGGAACCCACGTTCTGTATGAAGTTGATTACCGATGTCAATGGGCGGCAGTGACCACTTACCATCAGGTGGACTGCATGCTCGTTTGCTACTTCAGTCAAATAAAAAAAAAAAAAAAATAACATAACCCGGAGTCTCTTCCAAGGCTTCGGTGTACATTTTGAAGGTATCCTCCCCGCGAACAAAAATGGAAATGTCATCAACTCATTATTTTTATATTCCCACTGCTGGGTGCGCGTCTTCTGTCAGGATAAATGAGTTTAAGGCCATAGTTCAGCGACTTGGTTGATTTTACACACCTATGGGAACATTTTAAAAAATGTTCCCATAGGTGTGTAAAATCAACCAAGTCGCTGAAGAACTCTCAGGTGTGTAGGTTTTTTTCACGATGTTTTCCTTCGCCGTAAAGCAGTGATAATTAATTTCTAATAGGCACGTAATTTTAGAAAATCAGTAGCGTATGCTTGAGACTTGAATCTTCCGAATGAGAGCACAAGTTCCAACTATTAATCTGTCTCTGCTCCTGCTATGTATATAGTATAGAGCAGAAAAAATGGGAAGCAGTAAGGTCGCGACTGCCGAACCACAAAGTATTACGCCACGTTTAAAACTTAGAAGCATTTACATAAAAATGCTATTAAGATTTATTTAGTCGACCATTACAATTCTAACAGTTTGCCTCCGGCATAAGGATGATATTTAAAAACACCCGAAGAACTCCCTTTTATCCACACCAAAGAGTAAATATTATGCGTATCATGATAAAAATCTGTTTTTATATAATAGCGATCCTTACATTATCATAATAGTGACCCGTCTTTTAACAAAGCTTTTCATTTCGGAGATGCCAACAGTGTGTAGGATACTTTAATCAATAATGTTCCTTAAAGGAACTCGGTAAGATGTAAGTGTAACGCATAAATACCTTTAGAAAACCTTTTCTGTTTATTATAAGCAATTCATCACCATATTTTCATTAAATAATGGACGTAACAATAACATTAGCATTTCCTGCTCCATCCATTTTGACTAAGGCTTTCTATATTCAAATTTTGTGTGAAGTAAGTGAATACCAATGTATTTATTGGTATATAAAATTTATAAACTTGTCAAAGATCATACTATTTGATGACCACATCCATGCACCAAATTAATACATATCGAATTTACTTATAATTTTGTTATTCGTCTATAGTAGGTCCATATAATTCCCCTTGATATTATTAATGTTATTTATTTTTTTGACCTACTTCACCAGGTTCATAGCTTTCATTAATGAAACTATTACCTATCTATCGATAGATACATGTCAAAGGTTTAATAAAGACAAACACGTGTTTATTGAGTCTATTATAGACGGGTTCAATCAGGACTTGTTACAGACATGCATAAATAAACACAAATTCACAATTTATCAATGTTAGGTTTTTAAGGTAAAGATACATTTTTATTTTAAAAGCCCTAGAATTGATAACTTTGTGCTCTTACTAAACCATAGTTGCCCTTTGATGTTTATATCTTAATTCTATAATGGACGATAACGCATTGTTGAATTTCGATCCAGCTCTTCTGTAAAATTTGCGATTTTGAGTTGTATGACTATTCAGTCCAAGCAGCGATATGTCATTTACAACGTTACTTCCGTAAAAATATACTTCGAATTTCATCGTGTTCTACATTTAAATATTTCTCTATGCTATTCAGATAAGTTATATGTCGAGTGCCAACGAAGCGTTACATGAAGAGCACGGTACGCTAGGCGGGATACGTCTCGAATCGGCGAGTGTCAGCAGCTTTCTTGCATTGCCGGTAGTTAGCGCCACCTTCCGTGCCCAAACCTTGTAGGTAGGATAGGTTATCGCTCACCATCGGAGTATACTACATTTTATAATTAGATAATAACATTGTGGTGTATGTATATTTGTTTTTGTTTATCTGATTGAAGTAGCGAACGAGCATGCAGTCCGCATGATGGTAAGTGGTCACTGCCGCTCATGGATATCTGTAAGGAACTTCATATAGAACATAGGTTCTATCTGAAGTCAATCACAAATGGTTCGCTACTACCGGGAACTAAGATGTTCGCCTCATAAAAGTGCCGGCTACCACACCCTTCCACCGAAACGCAGGAAATGCTTTACGCTAGAAATAGGTATGGCGGTGCTACCTCCACTGTCGAACTAAACTGGATCTGCTACCATGAGAGATATATCGATACATAATATTATAATTATAAGTACATACCTTTCGTGCTCAGTTTCGCTTGATTTAGTAGGAATATTTCATTAAGTCAAATTTTACCATGTTAAGATTAGACTAATATTGTCAGTCATGATCGGATTTTGCTATTATATTTAGGTATATAGGTATGTCCCTCGTATTATTTTTTAGAAATATATATATAACTACATGTAATATATTAAGCGGTAGTGGTCTGATCATTTAGATTAAAAATGCATTATTTGAAAGTAGAGACATTTATTTTCATTTTTTTCGACAAAAAACCCGTATCGTATTGTCGAAAATATTTACAACCAATCATGCACAAAGTTCTAAAATACTACCTACACGTGAAGTGGATATGGGCGCGAATATGAAATGCCGATATTCCTCCACTGCACGGTAGCCGCTGCATCGAACACGGGTTTATTGGCTTATTTCATTTTTACAATGGAAGAGTACTGAAAGATGGATCGTTGGAAGCTGTATTGGTGTATTGAGGCTTCTTAAACGTCTGGAAAAGGCTCATATCTAGCTTTTTCCAAAACATTTTTAGGTACATAGTATTTCACCGTTAAAAAAATGTTTGATGTAGAAGTCACAAGAAGGCGGAGATCCAGCAGTTCTGACAAATAAATAACGTTGTTAGACACAAGAGGTCTGTTGTATCAGAATTTTCTTTCATCAATTCTAAATTTCAATCAATTCTTTAAAGTTCAGATTATACATTTTTTTATCAGTGAAACTTTTAAATTTAAATCCTAATTTTAGCGTAATACCATATTTTAAGAACTTCGTGATCATTCAAAAGTTATTTGTATACATTGTTAATACTTTAAAATATTATAAGATATAAAAGTATTTCACAACATTATTTTATTTAAATTATTATCTCCTAAAACGTCAAGATTGCGTGAAAACACATACCAGAATTTTCATTAGTGCTAGAAGCACTAAACAGAAAACAGCAGTGAAACGAAAATACTGCAATTAAGCTCACAAGAGAAAATGCAAAGTGGAGTTTAAATACTCGTACCTTCATGCATCGATTGAAACAGAACTCGGAATTAAACAACGTCGACATGCGAATCGAGTTTCTGAACAATTTCCATAATAACATGGTGTTAGTCCTATTAGGACGATAAAACTTCGCAGGCCATTATGCACCAAATTGATTGAAACAAATTATTATATGGCGAATTTTTTGCATTGCATTACACTGAAATTATCGTTGTTTAGATAGAACTTGGACTGTGTCGATTACTGTTTTATAAGTAGCGGAATTATAGGCCTACCTCTATTTTTGCGTTTTGGTAGCAAGGTGGGTACCGGTTTTCTTAGATATGAGGCGATCTTCCTTGTCCCTAAGTAATCACGAGGAATCTGTAATAGATTTTAAGTAGGTATATCTTATATATAGCGTTAATTTATCAGATGTAATGCAGGCTCGTTCTTACTTACCATTACGCGCATCGTACATCACATGATGGTACCTAATTGGTAACTACTTATGAAAATATGAAATCAACTCAGAGGATCCGCCACAGATACGTTATTCATTCTTCAGAATAATGCAAAATTTTCTCATATCTCTCCCTTGCCATACACCCTTAAAATCAAAACAAAGCAATTCCTACTTACCGCTCTCGTGACACATAAATATGTGTAAGTTGTCATTCTACAATAAAACCGCAAAAAGTTCTTTGTTGAAGCTTCTACTACTTGACTACTTTATTGAGTTTCGATTTAGACAGACATTTACGGGCGATTTTCTTTTACACCATGTACCTACTGATTTCAACAAAATCTTTTCCTGAATATTTTTCGCGACTGTCTTTGCATCCGCTTGAAAACTTCCTTCCGCCGTCATAAAAGTTAGATCTCTTAAAACTCTTACGTTTAACAAATTCCATTTTTCAGTTTTGAAACTTGAATGAATAAGTTAGGCATTTATAGTTTTCACCACTATTTTGTTGTTTATTTAAGTATACTAGCCAACTTAGTTCGCTAAATTAAAAATACTATTTTTCGATTTCATAGCGTTAGTTCCATTGCGAACTTAATCCTGAACACATCTGTGACCGGCTTTTGTAGAAATATACTCGTATTATCCTATACAAAAATGATTATTATGATGTTGGTTTGTCTGTGAGGTATAGTATTCCGTGTTGAGTAGGTCTTAATGCATACCAGGCCAATAGTTACCGACTATTGGCAAAATACCTCTATAGATGAGGCCTATGTTCAGCAGTGGTCCTGAAAGACTGATAGATGGATGGAAGAGCTATCATGATTTCTTAAACCCGTTTAATAAATTGTATTAATTCAAATAGGTTACAGGTATCGCTCCCAAGAAAAAATGGTATCTAAATTTTATCTGAGGTCAGATTCACGCGGACTGCGGTCTGAAATTAACGCTTTAGAAAAATGTATAAGATTTTAAATTTTTTGAAAACCAATGCAAAAATATAATACTGTACACAGAGTACTTACTTCAGAATATGTATCAATAGTAATACTATAAATGCAGTTATAAGATACAAATGAAGAAATTAGATCAAATTAAACGCTGCCAATTATAGTGAAATTTAGTGGCCTCAAAAGATGCACAGACGTATAATCTGTTTCTAGCGTGAAGTAGGTTCCTCGGAAAGGTAAGAAAGAAACCTTTCCGTGGAAGGGTGTAACTGTAATTGAGTTCAGACAGAATACGTGTTCTGTATGAATAGGCTTACAAATATCCATGGGCGGCAATGACCACTTGCCATCAGGGGGACTACAAGCTCGTTTGTTCGTTTGCTCGTTAATTCAATTAAAAAAAATACTTTTGACTTTTACTCAACACTGTTTCTCGTAGAATTCTGCTAAAACGCTTGAAGCGAAAGAATATGTGTGCTGACGGTAGTGCCGGAGGCGAGCGATATAGGTAACTCTTAAACGCTTCCTGTTTATATGATACGCATACCTATTTAAGAGATAAAGATAATCCAATAACGTAACTACATTATATTTGTAATGATTATATCTCTTAAATATATTACTACTGCTTTATTAAATCGCATCCTTACATTTAATCACCTATTTAGAAAAATAAAATGACATAAACGGCTTCCAGCTGGTGGCATGTTTAAGAAAGTACCTACTATTTATGGAAAGCCGTTATGTAAAAATTAGATTTTCATGCAAGTTGGTCGTTACGGCGTCACAGGTGGCGCTAACAAGCGTTGCAGCGGATATTGTTTTCGGTGTTCATGAACATAAAAAACTATAAAAGGCTTTAACAAATTACTGTCACGCGGTCGTATTGATCATGAGAACATATTAGGTAATAATAAAAGTAACTTTGTTTTTATAGATACACTTTAATAATTCCTGTTATACATACTTTTGTAATACCTGATTTGTTTACAGAACGATAGTCCAAATTAAAGTCTATGAACCAATTTTGTTGGACGTAACCTTGTAATAGTGCTGACGCTCCTAATTCGCTCAAGTGGCGTAGAATCTTTCCTAAGTTACGACCTGCTGATAAATGGTTGGAATAGGTACCATTGTCACCAAACATTATTATACCTAATTTAGAAGCCGCCTAATTTATTTCCACGTACATTCATTTGTTAAAACCTAACTCATTCTTGTAAGCGAATGGAACCTTTAGAATACCTATTAGCAAATTACATTTAGTTAGTTCGAACAGCAAAAATTTAGCTACCGATATACTTTCCGAATTAACCCGTCAATGTCCGTTTTAACAACAAAGCGGGTAAACAAATTGGAAGCAACACGAATAGAAAACGCCTGGCCTAGTGTTTAATGACCTTAAGTCAAGAAAGTAGGACTGACGGTGCATTAGCGAACAATGTACCTTGAAACTAACCCGAGATCCTCTTTATCTTCAGCGATTGTTGTAAACAAAGCCCCTAACTAAAAGCTTTCGCTCATATATTTACACTGCGGTGTTTCGTTTGTACGCAACTACCGTTTCGTCGCATAAAGTATGGATTTTTTTACTAGTTGTCTGGTATGACTATTGGTTTTAAAATATTTTTTGTCTATATACTATAAATTAGAAGTATTAGTCTTTTTTATTTAAAAAAAAATCAATAAAGAATATTTCCATCTTATATACAAACACCACATGAGCATGCACTTCACTTGATATTAAATGGCTTCTGTCAGCAATGGAGATCTGTAATCAACCACAGACAGCATTGAGATCAACCCCAGAAATCAACCCTAGACAGGTATGATATCAGTGACTGACACGTTAGTACCCCATGAGGACCAAATTGTAATTCAGAGTATAAGATACTCTCCTCTTTGTAACTTTTGTTCGTGTCTCTTCACTAGTCATTGTTTGAAAGTTCATATAAACACTAAGGTTTAGTTTTGCAAGCAGGCTAACATTACAAGCGTACCGTTGAGGATTTTGAATTCCTCACTAGATTCTCGGAAGTCTGGTATCACAAAAGTAGTCTTGACGCGGTCGGCAAATACCGCGTAGCTACTGTTTGAAACAGATTCGATAGAGGCATTTCTCTAGGACGAGCGTACAATATCCAATTTAAAATTGGTTAACTGAAAAACGGATTTTACAACATTTTAACCGCTTTTTGAAATAATAGGAGATTTAAATAAAATAACTTGTTATGCTTCTGTTTTCTAAATAGAAGAGACACACTTGACATACACAAAATATACTAATAAGTGCCTGTTTCTGGCTAGCATTCAAATTCACCACAATTTGTATTTTAAACAGTATCTACCGACCTACGGTAGTGTATTGTTTGGCAGTAATATTTGATAGTTCATTTTATTATTTAATTTTTTGTATATAGTTTATTATTAATAAAAATTCTGTGGTGGTGGTAGAACCAGTTTAGTTCGACCGGGGAAGTACCACCGCCACACCTATTTCTAGCGTGAAGCATTTATCGCATTTCGATAGAAGGGTGTCGTTGCCGGCACACTTTCACACGAGGCGACCATCATAGTCCTCGGGAGTAGCAACGCATCTGTGATTGACTTCAGATGGAACCCATATTCTGTATGAAGTTGATTACAGAGATCCATGGGCGGCAGTAACCACTTACCATCAGGAGGACTGCATGCTCATTTGCTACTTCATTAATATAAAAAAAATATAGCACAAAAATTCCGGAAATCTAATAGCACAAAACAGGACGTGGCGCGAATGGTAATAGCGTGTCCCGGATTCTCACAGATTCAAAATACAATTCACAAGTATTTTGCGGTGTGAACAGTCAAGATAAGAATGTAGGAATCGCATCAATGGTATAAGAGCTTGTACGGAATTTCTACTTCCTGCAAAATCCATACGCCGTACCAATAGAAATAACATCTTAATTTTGGTAGGTAGGTAGGTTTTATTGTTATTATATAAATCTGAAAATCAAATTGTCAAACTTTAGCGTCAACTGACGATACACTCGTATGCAAAATACTAACATCAATGTACATTAGGTACTTTAATATGAGTGCTTCCTAGTCATGATGTGAAAGGATAACGTTACAAGTATTTCACAAATAGAAGTTAGTCGCTTTACTGTAAACAAGATAGCTTTGCTAGCTTTGGACGTAAAATACATATGCATTTATTTATTTCATCAAGATAAAACACCGAAAACGAACTCCATTTAAATATATTTCTCAAATCCATTAATTATTCCGTAAAGAGATGTTAAACAAGAACATTATAGTGGACTGTCTAGAATTTTCATTAGTTGCAGTGGCTCTATAAGAATGTAACTGTTAAAGGAAAAACCGCAATTGAGAGCTTGCAAGGGAAAATGCAGAGAATTTAAATACCCCTATTTTAATGCGACGATTAAAATACCATGTGAATTAGTGGGTGATAACATGCAACCGTAGAAAACAAAGTTGAAAAATGTGGACAAATTTACTTGAATCATCAATAACAACTGCCTGCTAAATTTTTCAACTCTTCTGAAGGCAGAGTATTCTGTATTGAAACGGGGTTGGTAAGCTTTAATGATATTAACTTTCTATACTGAAAGATCGTGGATTAAAAGGAACTGCCCAAAGGCTACAAAGATTAATATAAAATAGTACTTTCATGAATGTGTATACACGCGGAAGAAGCAAAACTATTCATTATTACAAAATGATCGGCACAGCTGCACGTATCATACTGAACTACATACCGCGTCGTGTCTATAGATCGGTATCGTAACGCTCCAGCGTAACCGCTTTAGTATCAAATTCGTAACAATTATCCTAATACTTTTTTCCCTTCTCTGACAGAGCAAAAAGAAGTTTCACTTCAAAGTTGATGTGATGTGGAGTTTTTCATTATCACGAATTAATACTTCAAACTTGACATAGAAATATTTATTTAAATATTTTTAGACTATAAATTATCTTAGCCTCAATTGAGCTACGAGTCAATATTGAACCTTTTGAGTCTTTACTGCATGACAGGCTTTAAGTTTATCTACAAGTTATTTAAATTGCGATAGACCCGACTGTTAAGCAAATTATACTATAACTACTAATTTCTCCGTAAAAACATTTTATTTGAATATACTTTCATAAATAGGTTAGCGTCTTATCTAATGTTTGATTCAAGAGCAAAGGAAATGAATGTGAAACTTGGTTTGATGCTAATCTTTAAATTACCTGAATTGAGTCATTATGAACAGTAAATAAACAAATTAAAGTTAACAAAAGGCACAAGATTTATTTTAAAAATAGTAATCAATTTTAACACAACTAATATTGAAATAATTACGTTATTAGCTACTCCATAGTTTAACTCTACTCGTAAACCCGGTTCGAAGTTAATAGCTATAGCGCAGAAGTACACACGTCATATTTGTGGCGTTTTTGAATAGATTAAATAATTGGAAACCAACCCGACTTAATATTTTCCAATTTTCAACTTTTGTATGGAATTATTTATATTCGAAACCACTCATTATTTTGGTTCAGTATACATTTATCTTGATATCGATTTCATTCAAATTATTGTTTGAATTTGAAATCTAAAGAAATAGAGCCAAGTAAATCGTCAAAAATTCGTCGTCTGTATTTGACAAGAAAATGACAATCAAGAAAGTAATGAATTTGCACAAAAATGTTGATAATAAATCCGTTGATAATGGCAATTACTAAAACAGTTTACGAACGTAATCATGATTATCAAAATATACTTAGTAGTTTTAAAGGCAAACCTTTTAAGTATTGATAAAACTTTCATAAGATACATAGTGGAACTCAACTCATATTTTAAAACTTCAAACACCTTACAACGTCGAGAAACAAAAAAAACCCTATAGGTTACAACTTGTATACAGTAAATTCATATTCAGTACATATTCCCACAATAAAATCCAAAAAATCTGTCTTTTACTGAGATTAAATTTGAAATTGTGTATAAATCGATCAACCCGCAGACATAATAAAGATGATCAGCATAAACAATTGCATGCTAACAGTAACGATATATAGACACAAATACAGTACACATGATATACAGATCAGAGAAATTTAATATCAGAACGTGACGAATTCCCCGTGAAACGCACGTAGGCAATTAACCTGCTGATATTTGCAACGGTACGTAAACGAACCAGCCCGCAGACGTAGTGGCGATGTTCCGAATAAACAAGCTGAATTCATCGTTGATTAAATTTCTATGGTATTGTCTATTGCCCAACAATAGGAAGTATGTATGTAAATCAAATATAGTACAAACATTTTAAATTATAATCTTCATTACTACAAACATACAAAGTAACTCTTAAATTATTGTTAAAATTGATAAATGAGGATCCTTTTAATACTAAAGAATCGGCTAAATGCGAGTTAGTTTTGACCACAGAGGGTTTCCGTATCATTCTATCTAAACGCCAGAAAAAATAAGTTGATTGTATGGGAACCCCTATTATATTTAAAAATAGAATAAAATAAACAAAATTTAAATTAATATTATTGGTTTTTATTATTTGCTATGTTATTAAAAGTAATTTCTTAAAATAATTATGTACATATCAAATAGGTAATTATTTTTACAATACATACGTATTACGTATGTTATTAATTATATATAATAAGCCTAAAATGTATAACAGAAATAATGAATAAAGCTCTAGGCTTAAAGATACTATCAATTCTAGATTGCTTCGCTTTTTGCTATAATACAGGTAACACTGATAGGCCGCACACATTTTATTTATTATCATTAAGGTTATTATAATTTAAATTTTCTCTCAAAATTAGTATAATTTTCATCAAAAATAATAATTGTAGTTAGTATTATATTCATAGCATTATCCAAGCTTGCAAAGGCTGCAGAATGTTTTTTAATGTCAGTTCCTTTTTGTGTCATCAATAGAAGATGATATTTCTATATGCGGGGTGGGTACTCCCTGCTCTCCGCCTACGCACTAAGCCTTCCTGCAGACATCGATCTAGTAATAAATGTTTTCTCCTATGCCGTAAATCGAAACAATTGACGTATGTTTGAGGAATAGCATCAAAATATGGTTAGACGACCTAAATCGAAACGACGTAAGTCAAGGACTGCCTGTATAGTGTTGTAGTTTTAAATATTTTTTTGTAATGAAACTTCTTTAGGCGCATGAGGGTAAAATTTTTACAGATGAAACGTCACGCCGGTATGCAACGGAAGTGTCGGAAAAAAGAGAGAGAGAGTGATCGAGACCGATTGAGAGAGAGTAAGACAGGGCGAACGTAGCATGAGCAACTAGCCGTGGAGTGAGAGTAGGGAGCAAGCGAGTGAGAAAGATTGAGAGAAAAAGTGAGACAGAGCGAACGTCGTATCACGCCTTTTTCCCTTCCTCTTAATCTTGGAAATTTAAAGTTTTAGATTTGTATAAATATAAACAAGATTTATAAATTAGTTCGCCAAAGAAGTTTCTCTTCTGACATGTGTACTTTGTACGCACGCATGTTTTTTAACAGTAAATTACAGTAAATGTTGTGAATAACATATTTTTGCAACATTGTAGGAATAAAAACAGTACTAAAAGGCACGCATATTATCCCTTGCTACTGTATGTCTTTATTATCAGTAGAAAAGTACAAACTACCTAGTAGTTACACAAATTGACATCTATCTGAGAATCGGATTAGCTGAAAATGTAAACATTTAATTTTACTGATCCGAAAAAGCAGCTCCTAATTTAATAAAATTAGTTAAAATTATAATCCGAGATAATCCAATAATATCATTATCTACTATATCAGTAGATTATAAGTTGTTCATTATTATAACAATTGTGTATTCACACCCGAAATGCCTTTTATTATTTGACATTTAAAATATATTTTTATACGCTGATTTTCACTTATTTATATTTTTGGCGAAAGGAACAGTTTTTCTGAAATTATTACTACGTTACAGTATATATTTTATTATCATAGAGAATATTTTGTTCGTAGTTTGTAACGTTATTACATGAAACGTATTTCAACTTCAAAGTCCTTTCTATTTAGTTAAAGTAATACGGGCGCTGGCGAACACGTGTCGCTAATAAAAAATGAAAATTCCTGAAATGTCATTACATAAATCTTCCCAGAGTCTAATTACATGGATTCAGCTCTTTCCTTGCTCTTCTAGCCCAACTTATTGCGGCCATGTGTCACACCGTTTTTATGAAAAGCGTTTCTTAAAATGGCCCGTTGGCATTACCTGCCAAATATTTAGAATTCAGGAACGAACCTTTTTTAAGACGGGAAAATAAGGAACATTATTTCCCTGGCTAATTGTGTCACAGTTAAATACTATAAAATACTGCTTGTACGAATAATTGCTTATTATATTAAATATATATGTCGGTGCGACACCGCGTATTTATGAAAAACACTTCGCCGAAAATAATTATTTAAGTTAATTTAAAGATCGAAAATTGTTTGCTTATTAAATTAGCTAAATATTTAGTGTTTTTTAGAATTGTAATTTAGTTTACCCGCCATAAATTGTTATTGTCACCTCACCGAACATTGTTATAAAAAGGCGAGCGCCTGTCGGTAGAAAGAGATTCTTGTTTAATCGTAAAAAGAAGTTTATTCCTGTATTTTACTTGAAATCCTCAAGAGTGGACAGTAATGAAGACATCTGACCTTCTGACATGTTCTGGACGTTACATTTCACATTCACTTCGTTATATATTATATTTCTCTTTGAATCTTGGTAGAATCAACAAAGTTGCCGGTATCCTAGCCACAACGTTTTCTAGCGTAAAGCGGCTTCTGAATTTCAGTGAAAGGGTGTGAATTCTGATTGACGTATTTATATACGAAGCTATCATCTTAGTCATTGGGAGTCTGCAGCGTATCTGTAACTAAGTTTAGATAGAAGAACTCTTGTTCTACATTAAATTGGTTACCGATGTAAGGGGACGGCAGTGTCATTATAATCTTATTACTTATCATCAGGTGAGGTACATCGTCTAATGAAAAAAAAAAATAGAAATATTAATAGTGTAAAATTTCATGCCTGAGAAAGTATGAAAGTACGAACCGTCACACACAATTTTATATTAGCTTTGCCGTGCGGAGGCTGCGCAGCGAAGCGGTTCACTTGAACACAGACTGTGTGTTCAACTCAAGAGCTCTCGTACTCGGAGAAAAATAAACTGAGCAAATACTGGCCGAGAGCTAGGGAGGAAATATTACGAGTGCACAGTTTCAAATATAACTTCACCGAACACAAATTACAATAGAGCCAACATCAACACAAATTTGAAAAACAGAACTGGAAGACAATGCCGCAGTTAAATATGACGAAAGCGCACACACAAAAGGGCATTTGAGGCTTTCGCTTTATTATTGAAGCGTTGCCGGTGTATAAAATTCAGACCTTTTGTTTGTTTTCTTTTTTTATTTTACTTTTTATTTGGATATTTTTCTGTATACCTACGTACTAAAGCAATAGCAAGTCGTTAAGCCAATTTCTAAGATACTTCGGAAAGAGATTGTAACAATAAAAAAAAGTTACGTATACGTTATCATGATATATATGATAAGTTAAAATAACCTTAGTAAAGGATATTTTTAGCTTCCTTCACTCGTGTGTCCCAAGAAAGATCTATATGACTTTGCAATTAATTTGGAGAAGTCTTAAAAACCGACAATCTTTTTCTGAAAAAATTAAACATATTTTATACGAGTAGTGGAACTCTGAATATCAGTTTTGTATTTTACGTGGGTAAAATGCATATTACGAGAAGTCTCCAAAAAAGTAGGGATAAGATTTCGCTAAGGGATGACAGATTAAGAGGGAAGGATACCTAATCCGTCAATTGACAGGCGAAAATGAAAGTCGAGGGAGTGTGAAACGACACCTGCTTAGGGGTAGGTACAAGTACGTCCTTTGTAAGCAATTCAATGGTTCAATAAAAGGCATCTAGTGCTATGGATTTGAATACAGAAGTTCCATATGCGAAGAGAATAATAAGTGTTCCAAAAATATTTAAGACTTATGAACTAAAAATTGCGTTTGAAGAATTTGAAACGATTATAATGAAAGAAAAAGTGTACTTAAAAAATAAAATGTACAGAACGAACCTACAAATCTAATATCTTTTTAATCTTTAAACGAGCCATTCTTGTATATATATATATATATATATATTACGTTTATATATATATATGTGTAAATATATATCAACGATCTCGGAAACGACCCAACGATTTTCGATAAATCGATCTAGCAAGGTTTCATTTTCAGAAAATGTCGTTTTATCCGTGTTCATTGCATAAAGTCCTCCTACAAAATTATTCGTATACGATGAGAAATTTCGTCACCATTTACGAAGTTAGAATAGCTCGGTTGGGAAATCGGACAACTTAAAACGCAGGAAGTCAGGGTTCTAATCTCGGTCTTCTCTCGGTCTGCGAGTTTTATTTTGTTAGTTTTTTTTTAATCTATTTTCTATTTTTTAGCTCTACATTTTTTTCATATTATGTCGGTAAGATCAAAATATATTAGTCATACGATGATCAGTAAGAAATTTGCATAATTATAATAATTCCAAAAAAACATGATGTACTCGTAGTAAACAAAAACACCGAGCTGAGCTCGGTAATCCTGGTACTATTAATAAAACGAATACATACGCAAATACTTATACCTCTATTATGTATGTACATGCAAATAAACTTTAATATCAAAAATGCTAATGCTGTAATTTTAAATTACAATATAATAATTTAAAAATTCATAATTTGCTTACAATTTTAACAGCGAAATATCCGTTTTAGAATTGGAGAAAAAAAAGTTAAAGAAAAGAGAAGCAAAGAAATACAGTTGGCATCGCTTGAGGTTTATTCGTTTTTGATCGGACAAGAGGGCGAAGCAACCAATTGGCAGAGTGGAGAAACTGAGCAGCAGCTGAGTGGCTGTGAAACGACGCGCTCCTTTGTACACTACACTTTTGTTAGTTCCGCGTTGGTGAAATTCAGGCCCTTCACTGCGAGACTATTACTATTAACACGACTTGATGGCATAAAGAACGATTTTTGTATTACATTTGTTGCTTTTGACGAGAAATTCTTATATACAATACATAGTTATTTGTGTGTAATTCATTTTACGAGAACGGTTTTTATAAATTTCGCTGAGATTGGTAACCTTTTTAACCGATTGCGGCGTACTTTTTAATTATTTTTATCTTATTTTGCAGTTGAAACAGAACCAATGGAAGGGTGGGGTTACCTTATAATGCCAGGATTTAGACGTGTACATTTAGATGTGTTCTAGTTTGAAAGGTAAGGGATACTTATAGTCCTTATAGTCCTTAGGGACAGTAATGTATCTGTAGATGACCTCAAGTCCTCCGTTTCAGATTGATTAAAAATGTCAACGAGCAGCAATGACCACTCCGTACTAGAAGGAGAATATGCTCGTTTGCTAAATTTTTCAAGTATTCGGATTTATATAAACCCACTCTAAGTAAAACAATAATATTTAAATACTAAATATTTATAACTAACATCAAATCTCACTAATAAAATCGTAGAGGTGCCCATTGGCAGATTGAAGGAGAAAAATAGAATAGAGCTACCAATTGGGAAATTGAAAGGGGAAATAGAGTGTTTTCAAACGATGCTTAGTTCTTTCTTTGAAACTTTTGTATGTTCTCGATTTGGTAGGATTTATTCCTATCTTACAAGTCATTTACAAGACATACATTACAATTGATTTCAAAAGTTATTACTTGTGACAGAAGTTGTATATGCTTAATATAATTATGCACAGTATGATTAGAGCTCGATTATAAATTGTAATGTATTTTGTCACTCAAATGATATTTCAGCCTTGGAGAAAAAATGTACAGTGAAATATTTAAAATTATGTTATTAGTTTTAGACGCGAGTGACAACATGGCATATTTAGATTAGTTTAAACATATAATGTATACAATACTAGGTAAAGCTCAATCATTTGGGGTACCTGCCTTCAAATCTCGTTGGCTTAAGTGAACTTTAATTAACACAGAACGCGCATATTACATAAAAGCTAACCTTTTTACATAACCTTTTTACAATACGTGCTCCCACCACACTTATTTCTAACACAAAGCAGTTATTACGTTTCGTCGGAAGGGCGTGGTTGCCGGCTTACTTTTATTTGAGGCGATCATCTTAGTCTTTAGAGACTAGAAACGCATCAGTAATTAATTGACTTTAGATATAATCCCTGTTCTATAAGAAGTTGCTTGCTGTTGGCCAAGGGACCGCTTACTATCGGGTTTACTATATTAAACTGTCATATCGTAGAATGCATACGGAAAAGATGATTACAAATGCTGCTTATTTCTACTTTCGCTCTTCAATCTCCATATAATGTATATGTGTGATATAATTGTGTTGCTGAAGTATCAAAACTACGCAGATGTTCACTAGCTCAAAGGAATTTATGATTATATGAAGTATATTGTTTTGTTGAGAATGTTTCAATATTTCGTAACATCCTATAACATTATTTGATTCGCGAATATTCCTATACTGATCACCTCACTTAATAATAATTTCTCGTTTAGTTCGCTTATTGCCAGCCTATATTAGCCTTCTTATATTCCGTAAACTGACTCACACAATGCTTTACTAATGCGTTACAATGTTTTAAGCAAACATGTAAAAAGTAATACAATGATAACTAACAAAACTGCAATTTTGTGAATGATTAAAAGCCAAACGATTATACTTTGTTAAAAGATTTAATCTGAAACAAGAGATAATTGTACCATTCTCGTAACGACTCAGTTTCAATGGTTGTTATTTACAGTTATATTGCAAAGGTGTCGAGTATGTACAGACAGGCTTGTTTTAATATCTGCTGGTACAGATACATATCCTGATAACTCTGAAAATTAAGAATGATCTTAGCTTCCACTCGTTTCAAATCATAAAGCAACATATAAAGTACAGATGAACCGTAAAACTATATAGCCAAATATAATGGAACCGGCGAATAATTTTTCTCTCGAGTGAGCAAAAGGGATAAAAGCAATCGAAATGTCGGTAACAATTCCTATTGTCATATTCAATCAAACCATTGTGAATATATACATATATACCTACTCCTGATAAAAGGCTAGTAGATTCAGCCTCTCAATATGAGGTCCAAAGATCGTTCCAGGTTCGCATCCACGAATTTTTGAAGTTATGTTGGCTGTTCATCACTTACTTTAACAGTGAGCGTATCTTGCCAAACAGGGCTCTCTTTTACTGAAGTGTAAGGCAAGATACTGGAGCTAACTTTCATTACCATGTAAAAAATAAAAACATGATTGTAATTATATTAAAAAAATGGATATAAATAAGAAAAAACACAAACCCGCTGAGTTTCTTGCTGGATCTTCTCAGTTGAGGTCGTATTCCGATCCGGTGGTAGTGTAAAAAAAAAATGTAATTAACAATTTGTAAGTGCCCCCGTATGCCTATACAAAATAAAGACATTTCATTTAATTTAGTGACATAAACACTACTTATCTGAAATTTCTGTATAAAAGCCAATTAGCACATTTTATTCAGTGCCACAGTAACGATTGACGAAGCTCTCGACAATAACAGGTCAACATAGTAGCGATCTCAGGAAACCATCCAGAAAAAACCGGAGAAAATCATTGAATTTTGCATTCAATCTACGCCCGCGAAAATTGCTTCTTCCGAGATGATGCGCCACTTCGAGTGCGCGTGAAACGATCACCTAATACTGTTTATTTGATTTGAGTCCCTTGTTTCGACTGGCTGCTACGATTTGTAGCAATATTGTCACTCCCTTTTTCTAATACCTAATGGTACAAATATTTTTGTAGAGAAAAAAAAATGTTAATAAATGCATATTGCGTAAAAGAACTAAAATTAGATAAACATTCATATTATAATAACAGAATATGAGATTTCAAAAAGATACACATTTTACGAAAGTTCTTAAGTACTCGTATCTAGTCAACGATGAAAGATTAACTTGATAAATTACGTTACCGTTCTTACTTAAGAAGTTTAGAGTTTATTTATAAAAGAAATAAATATTTATAAGTCAAAATTGTATTTAATGGAGAGCAGAAAGCGATGCCAGTCCTTTGATTCATTTGTAAAAACACTTTGCGACCGCAAATAGCTTCAGAAAGTTTGTTTAAGTAAAAACCCCGAGTTCGTAGAGATAATAAAGAGAATTATTATAATGGCCTTCAAAATAGAACTTTTGTTAGACCAACTAGTTACGGATCTATTTAAGATTCTCGTGATGTCGAAACTATCCCAGGATGATCAAGTTTAGATGAACATTGAAATCAGCCGTTGATTAAAACAATTATTTCAATTATACATAGAAGAACTTCTCGTGGCTTCTCTTCTTCGTGGTTGCTTACTACAATACCAATTCTATAATGATTACTAATAATTTATAGAACCAGTGTTATAGTGTATATGTCTTTCTATTAAGGCTATGGAAAATAAGATTATGAGGGATTTTGATGGCTTAAACTACCTCCACTTTGCTCTAGGATCACAAATGAGACGCAGCTGGAATTACCTATTTCTATTTTCCTTGTGTGACACTGCCCAGAAGAGCTATTGCGCTCTTACACAACTTCAGGTACTTCCTCACGCTGTATGTGGTCAGTCATACTGTCTTCCTTCCTGGCGTCGCTGACCAAGTTGCTCGAGCTTCCTCGCTTGCCGCTCGCAAGTTCAGGAGCTCTTAGCCCTCTTCTAAGCAATTAAACAACGGGCTGGTTCCGAGACTGCACGGACATATAAGTAATACCTATTCTATCTGATTCTGTTGGTTGTAGATAGATGTCTATAAAAGACAATGACAACATAACATTGTACAAAGACCACATCATGTAATGTATAATATTATTTAATATTAATAAAAGTAAAGCCATGTTAAATGGATTTAAATAAATAATTTGCATCGTAAACTTAGTGTTAAGGTTTAAAATAGATGCTCGGGAAACCTAGAATTCTTCAGGTTCTTCCCTATAGTTCCAGGATTAGAATAGGGCTATGGTATCCCCTATCGTTAGAGGCGACTAAAGGAGGCTTCACCGGTAACGACGGCAGTATGTGTGGTCGCATACCGTCGTAAAGACTAGACGAAGCAGTGGGTCCAGCCGCCCATCTGGGAGTTTAAGTGCGGTAAAAATCCTACATAACTCTGCGTCGCTCCCACAGCGTCGGGTACATTTTGAAGGTTCCCCCTCGAGAGAAATAAATAAATATAAAAAATTAATAAAGAAAGTAACAGGCCGGCGTGAAAACTGCTACGACACCTAGTGCAACACTGCATGAAATACAAAAAGATCAAAATGTAACTGACGTACCTTTTAAAGTACAGATAAAGACTATCTACGCTATCCACGGTTAATAGGATACCAGGAAGCGAGCTGTCCTTTGATTAATTTGTAAAAACACTTTGCAAACCGCAAATGGGTTGTCAGAGAGTTTATTGCAGTAAATAGCCCGAGCTGGTAAAGAGAATGACGAGCCTTATTTTAATGGCCTTTAAACTGTGGCCCATAAAAATAAAGATAAACTTGTTTTTAAAAAAAGGTATATTTTTGCATTCTTGATGTTTACCTCATTAGGAGTAAATAGTACACTATTATTAACACACAAATCCTATTTGAATTTCATCTTATTATTATTTGTGGTCGTCCTTTCAGGGTTGGAGGGTTTTAGGTCATAAACCACCAATTGGCAGACTTTACACGACCTTGAGAACTTTTACATTCATTGACGGATATATGGTACGAGATTAAAAAAAAACAATGAAACAATGTAAAAACCTTCCCGATTACGACAGCGACTTCCAACCATCAGCGGCTATCACTGCTAAAAGTAATTAGTAACGAAATATGATCCAATCTAAGTATAGGATCATGAAACGTTGACACGACAGGAGAAAAAAATTCTATTAAAAGTCAAGCTTTAATTTTTGTTATTTAATGTACCGTATAGTGAATAAAAATGAGACTATATTTACTGTCTAGTATTAGCCTTGAAAGTACTACTCTCTTTCTGTCGACACAATAGGAGTTCCTCCTTCCCTTGTAATATCAACACCCACTGGTCCCTAACATGCATGCCAGGTGCTATGACTAGTTAGTATAAACACCCATTAGGGAAAGCCTACAGCTATGGACTTCAAAAGACTGATGGATAAGACAGATAAATCTTTTTCAGCATTTTAAATAGTAATGTGTTTTAAAAGAACTAATGTTATCCAGGGCAATGACGTTGAAATGTATTTTAAGTAATTCATAAAAACTACCCTGTCAATGGTACTCATTGACACATTTTTCTTGTAAAATTGTAAAAATGCTATATTGATATGACTGTGGTTTATGAACGTTTTTAATTGCTACGGTAAGGTTGAAACTATCGGGTTTATTGTCTCCTTAGCACGCTAAAAATGTTATAATGATTTATTGTTTTTTGTATGATTTAGCCAAACTTGACAAGTCTATGACAAAACAATAAATTTGATTGGAGATATAATATTCTCAAAAGACAGTTAAGTTATTCGATACAAAACAAAATCACATAGTCGTAACAATACTGTAAAAGAAGTGAATCGAACTATCTCGATCGGTGGACACCATTGTTTGCGTTTAATTATTCCACGTGATAGAAACAGATCTAACTCCATTACTACGTACAATGTGATGTTACCCACGCTTTGTATATTGTTTGTTATCGTTCTACAAAACTACTTCTCAAAACAAATATATTATGAAGTTTTAAGTTAAAAAGTAGTGACCTGGTCATAATTTCAATTATAAAATGTATGCAATATTTTAAGAACAATATTATATTTATTATCTGAAGTAACTTTTTCTGTTAGTGAACAGGAATTAAAGTTTTTTTTACTTTGCTGACACATTTATAATGATTGTTAATAAGAACGTACAGTAAAGGTAGCATTGGACAATAGTGCGATGATGATGAAACATATACGAGGAGTTAATATCTATACCTTGTATATAAGTACCTGAGTAATTTGATATACCATAACATCGCACATATTTATGTACGGGTCAATTCTCTCAGCCGAGATAATTAGGTGGTTTGCGGCTAACTTCCTGTAACATTGTTTGTGTACAAGACTATATTATAAAATGTTAGGAAACACATTTGTATCTTATCTGACTCAAATTTTGGTAAATATTCAGTGTTTTCTTTTACTTTTAATTTATTGGAACTAAGAAAAGTTATAGTCAATGTTGGAATAATCGATAGAATAATTAAGTTGAATCGAAAAAAACTCATGATAACCTTCATGTTTATAATGGTATTCGTATAATGTGATATTGTGTAAAGGGCTTCGGATTCTAAATATTAAAATTTTTCTACGTAAATTATTTTCGTGGAAATCCAGCCAGTTTAGTATTGTAATATTTCTATATATACTTAAATTTGCGTTAATACAAGTCTGCAGATTCCTATTCATTATTAATTACTAGATAAAAACCCGGCTTCGTTCGGGAGAAATGTAATATTAGATGTGTGTGCTCTGAGCCGCACCACTATTAGATGGCGCTCATATATTAGTTTATCGATAATATTTCGTAATTGATTGATTTGTATTCTAATATTTACAATAATACAATATTTACAATATATACAATAATAATTCTAATATTTACATAAAATACAATGTACAAAGTAATTTAAGTGTAAAATGACGCTCGTTTATAACTTAACTCATAAGGAATTCCTCGTGATTGTATCTTTCGTATTTATATTCCTATATCGTTAGTAAGAAGAAATCAAATTTAAGTGTGATACACTTGTATAAAAATAATTGTTACAATTTTATATGTATTATTTTTGAACGAAGGCAAGTGGCATCCGGGTGACCAACATGGCAAATGTCGTTTGCACTATTATAATTTAACAATATACTCGACAGTTGAAATTTTGCGATGTTGTCGACTCGATGTTGATATTTTTTTTGTTTTATTGTTCAAGTATGATATCAATTGTGTATATCGTAGGTACCTCTTGACGGAATTATTTAAATATAGATTGTATCTAATTGATTGTATCATATATGTATTTATTAGTGTTATTAATCTGTAAATTATAACACTGTTCACGGAATTATTTAAATATAGATTCTATCATAATTATTTATTAGTATTATTAATCTGTAAATTATAACACTGTTCACGTTCTGAAACTCAATCACGTTCTCGAACAAAGTTACGCTACATGCAACAAAACACATTTCCACCTCCCAATATCCTTTGTAAGCCGAATATTAATTTAAAATATCAAATACACACTTCAGACCTTCCAGCCTTCATTATATATATTGGTCCGATAACAATATTTCCTCCTTAATACCGTTATTCGTTTAACCCGAACCCAATATTTTGGGCACCGGGCTTTACAATATATCGTATGTTTATATTTAGTTAAATGCTATTGGATTTGTGATTCAGTGCAGTGATAACAGGAAATTCCCTGTATTGTATATAATTAAAGATTAGACATAGATGTATTGCTATCCCTCGGGACTAATTTGAAACGCTTCGGGTATGTACTTATGTATGTCTCTCTTACTACAAGTTAAGCGCTACGTGCAGGAATGTAGTTTGAAGGATGTGGTAAGGAAGGCATACTTGTCATAGGCATTCCAACTTAATCCATAGAAGCAGAAACGCATCTGTATAGTCAGCTAAGACTCGAATCTAATCAGAGGCTGATTACAAATGTGCATGGGCGGCACTAGCTACTTACAATTGTGGACTAAATAATTGTTTCCTAATTAATATATGTTTAAAATATAACCAATATAATAACATTACAACAACTTTAGTAATAGATATTGTTTATTGACAAGGGCTCAAAGTTCAATATTTAAGTAAATTTAATACTGGAATTATTTTGTCGACTTTGTGGTATCTTATTGCAAGTAAGTTTGCCAATTTAGTGAGGATATCATACAATACGTAACTTACTTTAACTTGACCTTGTGTACCTTATATAGATTACATACAGATTTCTGTAGTTAAACTACATGTTTTATTCTTCCGAGCGTTTAATGAATCCTCGAGTAATTTGTACGGATAGACAAGTATTTTGTTTATTTTATTTTGTTGTAACTGTTTACAAATGAAAGTAAAATCCGTCCTATTTAAAATAGCGTAAGGAAAAACTTTTTGTCTGCCTCCTAACAGGTGCCGTCCCCGGCATTGTACTGTTTTGCCACCCAAGAAATTGGATAACAAAATAAAGATCGTATATCTGATGTATGAAATTTTGCCGCCCCTTAATATTTGTCACGGACCGAATTATAAACAAAGGATCACGTTTGGCTTTTAGGCTGGCTGTTCCCACATGCGGCTTAAACCTTCCCATTCTGAGAAAAACATTTAACCAATAGCAGCAATGTAATCAAAGGATGACGATAATAAAGCTTTGTCATCGGAATTAAAGCAATAGAGTAAGAAACACCGTAATCGCACGAGAGTGGGCTTATTGTATATTTTGGCTTGTATTTACCGAGCGTCCGAATAGGTTGATCCGAAGGGATTCACAAACCAACAGCCGGACGTATTTGCTCCAAATCAGGACATATATTATGTTAATTTTGTCATATACTGTTTTTATATAATTAAGTTTTATCAAGTTTTACAGAACCTGGTTGTTATTTTGATTATATGGATCTTAAGTTGTAAATAAATTAATTAAATTTTGGTAACCATATGATATGATTTGTTTAGTATGTAATATGAAACAAATCATATCATGTGATTTGTTTCATATTACATACGGTCTGGCCGTAGAGACCAGAAGGTGCGGTGAGCGTTTCACGCCCACCAGGGAAGAGCACGAAAGAGGCATCGCGGTCGGAGAACTACGGCTGTGTTCCGTTGGAGATACCGGAGTCCTCCAAAAAAAGGTATAAAGCGCTAGTGGTTTAATCATTTAAAATAACATTTCGTTATTAAAAGTACAATAAGTAATAGTTAAGTATACTTTTTTTTTCGACAAAATTATTACCCGTATCGTATTGTCGAAAATATATACAACCAATCATGCACAAAGTTTTAAAATACTACCTACACGTAAAGTGGATATGGGCGCGAATATAAAATGCAGATATTCCTTCACTGCACAGTAGCTGCTGCATCGAACACGGGTTTATTGGCTTATTTCATTTTTACAATGGAAGAATACTGAAAGATGGATCGTTGGAAGCCGTATTGGTGTATTGAGCCGTCCTATGCGCCTGGAAAAGGCTCATATCTAGCTTTTTAAAAACATTTGTAGGTTGTATATTTCCCAACATGGTATTTGACCGTTAAACAATGAAAATGTATGATTTAGAAGTCAAAAAGTCTTCATCGGCGAAGCTCCAGCGGCTCTGACAAATATATAACGTTGTCAGGCATGAGAGGACTATTGTATCGGAATTTTCCTTCAATCAATTCTTTGAAATTAGATAACACATTCTTTATCAGTAAAACTTTTTAGTCTATATCTAAATTTTAGCGTAATACTATATTTTAAGAACTTCGTAATCATTAAAAAGTTATTTGTACAAGTTTTAAACACTTTGAAGTGTTATAGGTTATAAAAGTATTTTGCAACATTATTTTATTTAAATTATTATCTTCCAAAATTATTACTAAACAGGCAAGATTGCGTGAAATCACATACCAGAATTTTCATTAGTGATAGAAGTACTACACAGAAAACAGTAGTAAAACTAAAATACTGCAATTAAGCTTACAAGAGAAAATGCAAAGTGGAGTTTAAATACTCGTAACTTCATGCATCGATTGAAACAGAACTCGGAATTAAACAACGTCGACATGCGAATCGAGTTTCTGAACAATTTCCATAAAAACATGGTGTTAGACCTATTAGGACGATAAAACTTCGCAGGCCATTATGCACCAAATTGATTGCAACAAATTATTATATGGAGATTTCTTTGCATTGCATTACACTTAAATTATCGCTTTTTAGATAGACTTAGGCTATGTCGATTTCTGTTTTATAAGTAACAGAATAATTCTGTTCTGGCCTATCTCTATTTTTGCGTTTTGGTAGCATGAAGGGTACCGGTTTTCTTACATATGAGGCAATCTTCTTTGTACCTAAAAAATGACAAGAAATCTGTGATCCACATTAGGTAGGATACATGTTACAGAGCGTTGGTTTATCAGATGTAATGCATACTCGTTCCTTAGTCTTAATACTGTAAAACAAATTGGTTACTACTTATCATTACGTGCATCGTGCACCACATGATGGTAATTGGTTACTGCTTCTGAAAGTAATCAAATTGGAGGCCCGCCAAAGATGCATCACTTATCCTTGAGAATAATGTAAAGATTTTTTCCCTTGCCTCACCCATAAATTTGAAACAAAGAAGTACTTATTTACCACTCTCTTAACAAATAAATATGTATAAAGTTTAACTCTACAGTCAAACCACAAAAGGTTCTTTGTTGAAGCTTCGACAACTTTATTGAGTTCCGATTTACTATACAGACGTTTACGGGCGATTTTCTTTTACACCATGTACTAGTGATTTCAAAAAAATCTTTTCCTGAATATTTTTCGCGACTGTCTCTGCATCCGCTTGAAAACTTCCTTCCGCCGTCATAAAAGTTAGATCTCTTAAAACTCTTACGTGTAAAAAATTCCATTTTTCAATTTTGAAACATGAATGAATAAGTTAGGCTTTTATAGTTTCCAGCACAGTTTTGCTATTTATTTAAGTATACTAGCGAATCTTAATCTGTGACCGACATGTAGAAATATATATTCGTATTATCGTACTCAAAATAATTATTATGCTTTTAGTTGCTGTGTCGGTCTAAATGCATGCCAAGCCCGACGACTTTTGGTCAAATACCTTTTCTAGAAGAGGCCTATATTCAGCAGTGTACTTGAAAGAGATGGATGGAAAGGTAATAAGGATTTGACTTCTCTTTAATAAATTGGATTAGGAAGTGATTGAAACAGGTTGCTTACACCTGTTGATAATTATAATCGCTCTCTAGAAAAAATGGTAAATCACACACAAGGATTGCGGTCTGAAATTTAGCCCTTTGAGGAAAATTTTTCAGATCTTAAATTTGTTTAAAACCATTGCAGTAGTAAATTCAGTTATAAGGTAGAAATCATAAAAAATAAACAAATTTCAGCGATTTACGCTACAAATTACCTATAGTGAAATTTAGTGGTCTTATAAGATGGATTACTCATACATTTAACATGGATATATGCAAAACGTTAGATCGTATGTAATTTGACCATGGCGGTAACACCGTAGGATCCATTTCTACCGTAAATCAGTCCTTACCTTTGAGTCATTAAAATTTAGTGGAACGATTTGATTGCTGTTTCATATGAGGCGATCATCTTAGTCCTCGAGAGCAGCACCTCATCTATGATTGAGTTCAGAGTAAACCTGTTTTCTGTATGACTTCGCTTAAAGATGCCCATGGGCGACAGTAACTACTCACCATCGGGTGGACTTCAAGCTCGTTTGCTACTTCAATGAAAAAAAACTTGTAGCACCCAGTTAAAAATGCTTGCAGCAAATGTTTTTATTGAGTGCTGGAGTAAGTGTGGTGACGGTGCCGTCGCTGGTGAGCGACAAAAGTAATTCTTGAATGCTAGTTGCTTATTTATACACTATACTTATCTATATTTAAGAGATAAAGATTATCTAACGACGTACTTCATATTTATGCATACAATATGCCTTGAATGTAATACTTTTGCTTTATTAAATCGCATCCTTACATTTAATCACCTATTTAGAGAAGTGACATAAACGGCTTCCAGCTGGTGGCATGTTTAAGAGAGTACCTACTATTTATGGAAAGCCGTTATGTAAAAATTAGATTTTCATGCAAGTTGGTCGTTATGGCGTCGCAGGTGGCGCTAACAAGCGTTGCAGCGGATATTGTTTTCGGTGTTCATGAACATAAAAAAACTATAAAAGCCTTTAACAAATTACTGTCACGGGCGTATTGATCATGAGAACATATTATGTAATAATAAAAGTAACATTGTTTTTATAGATACCTACACTTTAATAATTCCTGTTATATATACTTTTGTAATACCTGATTTGTTTACAGAACGATAGTCCAATTTAAAGTCTATGAACTAATTTTGTAGGACGTAACCTTGTAATAGTGCTGACGCTCCTGCCAATTCGCTCAAATGGCGTAGAATCTTTCCTAAGTCACGCCACTGCTGATAAATGACTGGAATAGGTACCATTGTCACCAAACATTATTATACCAAATTTAGAGGCCGCCTAATTTATTTCCACGTACATTCATTTGTTAAAACCTAACTCATTATTGTAAACGAATGGAACCTTTAGAATACCTATTAGCAAATTACATTTAGTTAGGTCAAACAGTAAAAATATAGCTACCGATATACTTTCCGAATTAACCCGTCAATGTCCGTTTTAACAACAAAGCGAGTAAACAAATTGGAAGCAACACGAATAGAAAACGCCTGGCCTAGTGTTTAATGACCTTAAGTCAAGACAGTAGGACTGACGGTGCATTAGCGAACAATGTACCTTGAAACTAACCCGAGATCCTCTTTATCTTCAGCAATTGTTGTAAACAAAGCCCCTAACTAAAAGCTTTCGCTCATATATTTACACTGCGGTGTTTCGTTTATACGCAACTACTGTTTCGTCGTATAAATTATGGAATATTATTTAATTTATGTTTATGAGTAGTTAAAATTCGGCAGAAGAATTCCGGGACACTAGTAGCACAAAACAGGACATAACTCGAATGGTGATATGGAGTCCCAAATTCTCACAGATTCTAAACACAACTCGCGAAGTATTTTGCGATGTGAACAGTCAACATAGATTGTTGGAAACGCATTAATGGTACTAGAGCTTGCACGGAGTTTCTACTTTCTGCAAAATTCATACCCTACCAATAGAAATAACAACTTCATTTTGTAACCTAAGGTAGGTTTTATTGCTATTATTTGAGTTTGAAAATTAAACTATTAATTTATTCCGAATAAAATTTCTGTTTCCAATTCATGAATTATATCGTAAAGAAATGTTAAAAAAGAGCATTACAGTGGATAGTCTAGAATTTTCATTAGTTGCAGTAGCTCTATAAGAATGTAACTGTTAAAGGAAAAACCACAATTGAGAGCTTGCAAGGGAAAATGCAGGGAATTTAAATACCTCTAATTTAATACCACGATTAAAATACTAGATACTATGTGAATTAATGAGTAATAGATATACAAACGAGAGAAAATATATGCTTCGTCTCGGGTGACCCTAGCACGTGTGCTGAATCTGTCACTGACGTGATACGGCAGGGTATGGAATGTTTCATTCCAAACTCTGTCGTGTCCGTCGGCGGCCGGAGTCAGCCCTGGTTTGATGCATCTTGCGCTAGGGCGAGAAGCCTTAAGCAGGATGCCTATCAAGCCTGGGCATCTGCGCACGCGTGCAAGGATCCGAAGCTCCCCGAACTTCGAACCGCGCTCAATGCTGCCTCTCGTTCAGCAAAGAAGTATATAGCCAAGGCGAAGTGTAGGCACATCGGCAGAGTTGGCGAGCGACTACTAGGTTATCCCTCCGGGAGTCGAGCCTTCTGGTCGCTGGCCAAAGCTGTCGAGGGTAATTTCTGTCGCTCCTCACTACCACCCCTGCGGAAACCAGACGATTCTCTGGCCCATACGGCAAAAGGGAAAGCCGACCTTCTTGGTACCCTTTTTGCCTCAAACTCGACTCTTGACGATCGGGGGGCCACACCGCCTACCATCCCGCGGTGTGAGAGCTCCATGCCTAATATACGGTTTACACAAAAGGCTGTAAGGCGTGCTCTATTGTCCCTCGATGTCAAAAAGTCGAGCGGGCCAGATGAAATCCCCGCATTGGTGTTAAGGACGTGCGCTCCCGAGCTGACTCCCATCTTAACGCGCCTATTCTCGCTTTCCTACGCGGCGGGAGAAGTACCGTCTTCGTGGAAGGTAGCTCTCGTTCACCCGATCCCAAAAAAGGGTGAACGCAGCGACCCGGCCAACTACAGGCCTATCGCAATAACCTCCCTGCTCTCAAAGGTAATGGAACGAGTTGTTAACTCACAGTTGCTCAAGTACCTCGAAGAGCACCAGCTGATCAGCGATCACCAATATGGTTTTCGCCAGGGCCGGTCAGCTGGTGATCTTCTGGTGTACCTTACTCACCGATGGGCACAAGCCATTGAGAGCAATGGAGAGGCGTTGGCTGTAAGCCTTGATATTGCGAAGGCCTTTGACCGGGTTTGGCATAGGGCCCTTCTCGCGAAGCTTCCATCATACGGTCTTCCCGAGAGGCTGTGCAATTGGATTACCAGTTTCTTGTCTGAGCGGCAAATCAAGGTCGTGGTTGATGGTTGCTGCTCGGACACGAAGTCCATCAATGCTGGTGTCCCTCAAGGGTCTGTTATTTCCCCCACGCTGTTCATTCTGCATATCAATGATATGTTGCAACAAATCGGTAGCATGCATTGCTATGCGGATGACAGCACAGGGGACGCTTTGTACACAGGCCGTGCAAACACCTCTCGGATACTCGTGCAGGAAAGCAGAATCCGACTTGTGTCTGAAATCGAGCACTCTCTGGAGCGGGTCTCAGAATGGGGTCGACTTAACTTAGTTGAGTTCAACCCCACGAAGACACAAGTCTGCGCGTTTACCGCTAAAAAAGCCCCATTTGTCATGGCGCCAAAGTTCCAAGGGACCTCTCTCACCGTTGAAAAAAGTGTGGGGATCCTGGGCGTTGACATCTCGTGTGATGTGCAGTTTCGGAGTCATTTGGAAGGCAAAGCCAAGTTGGCATCCAAAAAGTTGGGCGTTCTGAACAGGGCCAAGCGGTACTTCACTGCGGGGCATCTCCTCCTGCTTTATAAAGCACAAGTGAGACCCCACATGGAGTACTGCTCGCATCTCTGGGCAGGGGCGCCCCAATACCAACTTAACCCATTTGACTCCGTCCAGAAACGCGCGATCCGAATCGTCAACGACCCACGGATCACCGAACGGTTAGAACCCTTGAGTCTACGGAGGGACATAGGCTCCCTCTGCGTGTTCTACCGGCTTTATAATGGTGAGTGCTCCGAGGAACTTTTTGACCTGGTGCCTACGTCACCTTTCCTCCACCGCACCACTCGCCGAAGGATGAGGTTCCATCCACATCAACTGGACCCGTGGCGGTCCTCCACGGTTCGGTTTGCACGCTCGTTTCTGCCACGGACGTGCAAGATGTGGAACGAGCTTCCTTCTGAGGTATTCCCGGGGCGTTATGACATGGGGCTCTTCAAAAAAGGTGCGAAAAGAGCTCTCCTTCAAAGCCGGCGATGCATTGGCGACTCCTCTGGTGTTGCAAGTGTCCATAGGCGACGGTGACTACTTTCCATCAGGTAGCCCGTCTGCCTTATCGTTAGGTTTACGTATAAAAAAAAAAAAAAAAAAAAAAAAAAAGAAAAAAGTTGAAAAATATGAACGAATGTACTTTTTATGTATTTGAATTATCAATAATGAACAACTGCCTGCTAAATTCCAACAACTGAGCAATTTTGCAACTCTTCTGGAGGTGGAGTGTTGTTTTCTGAAACACCGGTAGCCAACCTGTATAAGCTTTAATGATATATTATTTATTATATATTGAAAGACCGTTGATACAAAGGACTTTCCTATAGGCTACAGAGGTAAATATAAAACCAGTATGTTCGTCAATGTGTATACAAGCGCAGGAATCAAAATTAGCCATGATATCGAAATGATTGCACTATTCAAATACTGAACAATATACCGCATCGTGACTATTAGTCAGTATTATAACGCTCTAGCGTAGTTTTATTATAAAAATCGTAACAATTTTCCTAATACTAAATTCCTAACTTTCCAGGAAATATTGAAACTTTGGAGTTTATACTGCTATTAGTCAGTATTATAACGCTCTAGCGTAGTTTTATTATAAAAATCGTAACAATTTTCCTAATACTTAATTCCTAACTTTCCAGGAAATATTGAGACTTTGGAGTTTATACTGCATAAGAGGCACTTTTAACATCTTTAAGTTTATCAACTAGTTTAATTTACGATCGTACCTGTAGCCTCGGGGTCAGAATAGGGCTACGGTATCCCCTGCCTGTCGTAAGAGGCGACTAAAAGGGGCTTCCGGGGTTGCAGACGGCTAGAGTGGGAGCTCGAACCGTTCGGTCAGGCAATCCCGGGAAGGACGGCGGTATGTGTGGTCGCATACCGTCGTAAAGACTAGACGGAGCGGTGGGCCCAATCGTTTCCTCCTTTTCAGCGCTGAGGACGGCCACCGGGGGGTTTTAGTGCGGTAAAAATCCCACATGACCCTGCGTCGCTCCCACGGCGTCAGGTACCTTTGGAAGGTTTCCCCCTCGAAAAAAAAAAAAAAAATTACGATAGACCTAACTGTTAAACAAATTATGCTAGAACTATCTAATCATTTCTCCGTAAAACATTTATTTCTTTGAATATACTTTCAGAAATAGATTAGCCTCTTATCTAATGTTTGATTCAATAGCAAAGGAAATGAGTGTAAAACTTAGTTTGATGCTAATCTTTAAATTACCTGAATTAAGTCATTATGAACAGTAAATAAAGAAATTTAAGATAACACAAAACATACAAGATTTAATTTAGAAATAGTAATTTAGCTTTAAACGGTCTAATCCCTACTATATAATACCTATTATAAACGCGAATGTAAGTTTGTTTGTTACATTTTCACGTCATTAATGTGGCGTTTTTAAATAGAATACATAATTAGAAACCAGCCCGAGTTTAATATTTTCCTATTTTTCATCCTTTATATAGAATTATATTCAATACCAATCATTATTTTGGTCTTCAGTGTATATTTTATTTGTTACTGAATTCGTTCAAATTATTGTTTGAATTTGCGATCTACAGAGGTAGACATAAGTAATTCGTTAAAAATTCGTCGTTCGTATTTGACAAAAAAATCAAGAAAGTAATTGCACGAAAATGGTGATAATTAATCCGTTGATAATGGCAATAACTGAAACAGTTTATGAACGTACTCATGATGATCAAAATAAGCAAACCTTTTACATGTTGATAAATAAATTTAAATATCATACAACGTACCTAGTGGAGCACTATTAATTTTTTAATACTTCAAACATCCTACGACGACGAAAAATAAAACAGGGTTACAATTCCATATAGTATTTTCATATTATGTATTCTACATAAGTACTTTCTAATAAAGATGACTGCAGAATGTGACATATTATAACAAGGAAATCAAGAAATACAGGCGTTTAATGAAATTAAATTTGAAATTGTGTCTAAAACGATTAACCCACAAGCATAACAAAGATGATCAGAATAAACAATTGTATACTAGCTGTAACGATATATGGACGCAAATTCAGCACACATGATATCAGAACGTGACGAATTCCCCGTGAAACGCACGTAGGCAATTAACCTGCTGATATTTGCAACGGTACATAAACGAACCAGCCTGCAGACGTAGTGGTGATGTTACAAATAAACAAACTGTATTCATCGTTGATTAAATTTCTATAGAATTGTCTATTGCCCAACAATATGGAATATATTTAAGATTCAAATATAGTACATTTTTTTTTAAATTATAGTCTGATATTTTTTTTTAGAAAATAAAATAAAAATTCCAGGATAATTTCAAATATCAAAACGCAATGATATAAGCTACACATAGTAGGTGTAACGCCACGGATCGTCTGTTCAACTCTGGACAACATGAAATGCAGTCAACAACATTGAAATAATATAAACAACTAATATTATTCTCTACGAAACATAAAATAATGGCAGCATTGTAATGTTGCACTTATAAATATTCAATTAATAGTAAATGACGCATATTTTGTGAATTAAATATTTTATTACGATATAAGAATAAAATTAGTACTAAAAGACACGTACCTATATTATTTAATTAATTGAAGGTTTAATCCGATGTATTTTTAAATGTATTGTCTTGTTGTTAAATAAATTGATCTCTATTTGAGAATCGGTATAAGCTGAAAATATAAAAATAATTTATTTTGCTGATACCAATAAACTTTTAATTTACAATTAATTGCTATCTTAAATTATGATATTATTGAATTCAAATAATACTAAATAAGTATGTTTATTATTATTAACAATGTGTATTTACACTACTAATTCATTTTGTTATTAAGTGGCTAAAATATTTTTATGCGCTGGTTTTCAACTTTGATTTTATCGAAAATAAATACTTTCTCTCAAAATAAAAAGTGATAATTTAAACAACATGGTTATTATACAGATTATTTCATTTGTAATTCGTAACATGATAACATGAAAATGTATTTCAACTAAAAATCCCTTTACATTTAGTTAAAGTAATACGGACGCTGGCGAACACGTGTCGCTAATAAAAAATGAAAATTCCTAAAATGTCATTACATAAATCTTCCCAGAGTCTAATTACATGGATTCAGCTCTTTCCTTGCTCTTCTAGCCCAACTTATTGCGGCCATGTGTCACACCGTTTTTATGAAAAGCGTTTCTTAAAATGGTCCGTTGGCATTACCTGCCAAATATTTAGAATTCAGGAACGAACATTTTTAAAGACGGGAAAATAAGGAGCATTATTACATTATTAAAGAGCTTTATATGTATAATCACTTATATTTCTAATTAAGTCTTGCTAGAATCAGTTAAGTTTACTTTTAATCACAGTCACACCTTCTATAGCGTGGTGCTTTCGCATTTCAGTGAAAGAGTGTGAATTTTGATTGACGTACTTACATACGAAGCGAACATCTCAGTCATTAGGAGTCTGCGACGCATCTGTACTTTACTTCTGGTTGGTGGACATTGTTTAGTGGACGGTAAGGTAAAGATCAAGTAAAGTACATCCTCTAATGAAAAAAAATATAGAAATATTTTTCATGTAAAATTTCATGCCTGAGAAAGTATGAAAGTACGAACCGTCACACACAATTTTATATTAGCTTTGCCGTGCGGAGGCTGCGCAGCGAAGCGGTTCACTTGAACACAGACTGTGTGTTCAACTCAAGAGCTCTCGTACTCGGAGAAAAATAAACTGAGCAAATACTGGCCGAGAGCTAGGGGGGAAATATTACGAGTGCACAGTTTCAAATATAACTTCACCGAATACAAATTACAATAGAGCCAACATCAACACAAATTTGAAAAAAAAGAACTGGAAGACAATGCCGCGGTTAAATATGACGAAAGCGCACACACAAAAGGGCATTTGAGGCTTTCGCTTTATTATTGAAGCGTTGCCGGTGTATAAAATTCAGACCTTTTGTTTTTGCTTTTTTATTCTACTTTTTATTTGAATGTATTTCTGTATACGTACTAAAGTGAGCAGCAAGTTTAACTATTGAACGTCGTCCTGCGACTTTCTTAAATAGATGCTTCGGAAATAGATTGTTATAACAGGGAAAAAGTGAATATACGATTGGCTTGATTATATATTTCATATTTATTTCATAAAGTATCATTGTATGCGTTTCTCGCCTTAGCCTTAAATCAGTGATAGCCTAATTGTTGAAACTTGCCCTCTCGTAAGGGAGGTCCGAGGTTCAAACTCGGGCACGCACCACTGATTTTTCTAAAATTATGTGCGTATTAATTATCACTGCTTTTCGGTGAAGGAAAACATCATGAGGAAATCTACACACCCGAGAGATCTTAAAAAAAAGTTCTCCGAGGTCAGTGAAGTCCACTAGTCTCGAGATGAAGAATAATTTAAGCTTCATCTTAACTTTCTTTCTGACAAAAGATTAAACATATTATACACTAGCTGTTGCCCGCGACTTCGTCCGCGTTTCCGTTGTTTTTCGTAAAAAAAAGTAGCCTATGTCCTTCCTCACGGTTCAGTGGTTTTGATGTAACAAACAGATTAACTTTCGTATTTTAGTAGGGAAATATAATATGTCATATCTACAATACTGTTGAAAAATATCGCAATACGGAACCGCACAATATTATTGTTAATAGCTTTGCCCGCGACTCCGCCAGCGAGTAACTCCTTGTGTGTTATTGAGTTAATGTATTGGTAATATTGTTTAGATCACGTTCACATGAGGCTTAAGAACCTTTTTTATTTTTGTTTTCGAGGGGGAAACCTTCAAAAGGTACCCGACGCCGTGGGAGCGACGCAGAGTTATGTGGAATTTTTACCGCACTAAAACCCCCCCGGTGGCCGTCTTCGGTGCTATAAAGAGGACTCGGGCTCCTCCCAGATGGGCGGATGGGCCCACCACCCAATCTAGTCTTTACGGCGGTATGCGACCACACATATCGCCACCTTCCCGGTATCGCCTGGCTGGACGGTTCAAGCTCCCACTCTAGCCGCCCGCAACCCCGGAAGCCCCTTTTAGTCGCCTCTTACGACAGGCAGGGATACCGTAGCCCTATTCCGATCCTGCCGAAGGCTTAAGTACTTATATAACGAAAATACTTCGGCACGTGAACGTAAAGATTTTTGGAACTACTGACCCGGGAAAGAGCGACGTACAACTGACCATGCGAGAAACAACTGACACCGAGATCTACTCCAGCAACGCGAAAAGTCTGCCCTTGAGCCTTATTAATTGTCATTGCATAACACACCGATACTGGGAATTGCGTTCTTTTAAATTGGAATGGAAAATTATTAGGTACTAAGGGAATTCTGGGAATAAAGACGGTTTCTCCTGCACCGCAATCTGTTAAAATTTGAGCCTCGATTATATTTTGTTGCAACCGGGTTACTTTTAGCCGAGTTCCATTGCAAAGTTGTGGTGGTCTTAAATTTCGGAGCAGAATAATCGGAATGCCAATTTTTAAACAAATTTCATGAGAAGGAAGTCCGGGCATATTTAAAGAATTTAAAAATTCTATCGGGTAGTTAGTGGCGTCTTGTTCATCGACCATTCTATTTTATTATTAATCTCAAATGCCTGGTCATTGCGAGGAGTTAAGATGGATCTTTCGCATAGCCAAGAATTGTCCCTATTTAATATATTTGTTACGTCACCGTGACACTGTTCACTGTTCACTGTTCACTGTTCACTGTTCACTGTTCACTGTTCACTGTTCACTGTTCATTTTTCATTTTTCATTTTCTTTTTCATTTTTCATTTTTCATTTTTCATTTTTCATTTTTCATTTTTCATTTTTCATTTTTCATTTTTCATTTTTCATTTTTCATTTTTAAAAATTTCATTTTTCATTTTTCATTTTTAAAAATTTCATTTTTCATTTTTCATTTTTCAATTTTCAATTTTCAATTTTCATTTTTCATTTTTCATTTTTCATTTTTCATTTTTCATTTTTTTATTTTTCATTTTTCGTTTTTCGTTTTTCGTTTTTCGTTTTTCGTTTTTCGTTTTTCGTTTTTCGTTTTTCGTTTTTCGTTTTTCGTTTTTCGTTTTTCGTTTTTCGTTTTTCGTTTTTCGTTTTTCGTTTTTCGTTTTTCGTTTTTCGTTTTTCGTTTTTCGTTTTTCGTTTTTCGTTTTTCGTTTTTCGTTTTTCGTTTTTCGTTTTTCGTTTTTCGTTTTTCGTTTTTCGTTTTTCGTTTTTCGTTTTTCGTTTTTCGTTTTTCGTTTTTCGTTTTTCGTTTTTCGTTTTTCGTTTTTCGTTTTTCGTTTTTCGTTTTTCGTTTTTCGTTTTTCGTTTTTCGTTTTTCGTTTTTCGTTTTTCGTTTTTCGTTTTTCGTTTTTCGTTTTTCGTTTTTCGTTTTTCATTTTTCATTTTTCATTTTTCATTTTTCATTTTTCATTTTTCATTTTTCATTTTTCATTTTTCATTTTTCATTTTCATGTTCATTTTCGTACAGATAGATGACTGAGTTATAAACGTAAGAGTAGACAAATATAATCAGAAAGCTTTGAACTGCTAAGCTATCGGGAGTTACACGTGTTATTGTGAGTCAACCATAAAAGATGGACATATGCTGTCGTAGGATATTTTTTAGATAATTTTAAGGAAAATATTTCCCTCATACATGATTTCTGTGTAGCTTTAACCATTAAGGTTGCACACGCGACAGAAGCTTAAAAAAGTAACTTCTCCCGTTTTCCCAACATTTCCCTTTACTGCTCTGCTCCTATTGATTGTAGCGGGATGAAAAGTATACTATAACCAGCCCAGGAGTATAAAGAATAATCGTACCAAGTTTCGTTAAAATCCACTGAGTAGTTTTTGTTTCTATAACGGTTATACAGACAGACAGACAGACAGACAGACAGACAAAAATTTTACTGATTGCATTTTTGGCATCAGTATCGATCCCTAATCACGCCCTGATAGTTATTTTGGAAAAATATTTCATGTACAGAATTGACCTCTCTACAACTTTATTATAAGTATAGATAATATGTGAGTATTGGGATTCTAAATATCAGTTCATGTTTTACCTGGATAAAATGCATATTACGACAAGTCTCAAGAAAAGTAGGGATAAGATTTCGCTAAAGGATGACAGATTAAGAGGGAAGGATACCTAATCCGTCAATTGACAGGCGAAAATGAAAGTCGAGCGAGTGTGAAACGACACCTGCTTAGGGGTAGGTACAAGTAAGTCTTTTGTGAGCAATTCAATGGTTTAATATAAGGCATCCAGTATTATGAATACGAATATACAAGTTTCTTATGTGTAGAGAAAAATAAACGTTTAGTATACAAACTTTTGACACTCATGAACTAATAAAAGCACGTAAAGAATTTTACAAAGATTATAACATTGATTTTAGTACGGGAGAAAGAAGAAAGAATTTTAAGAAAGAAAGAGAAAGAAAGGAAGTACGGCGACTTTGGAAAGAAAAAAGTGCATTTAAAAATATAATTTACACAATGAGCCCACATGTATTCATAAAATAAAATAAATACGCTAATAATTTTAACCTGTATCGAGTCCAAAACCTTCAAAAGGTACCTGACAAAGTGGGAAAAACGCCAGGTTATGTGGCTACCGGGAGGTTTTTAGTGAGGTAAAGATCCCCTTTACCTCACTAAAAACCTCCCGGTAGCCGTTCTCAGCACTGCCATGAAGGACATAAAGGATTATGGAGGTCTTGGAGGTTGCCGGGATATTCAATGGAAATAACCGGAGTCCTTTGTGCGCGATTCCCTACTCGTGTTTTCCCAGTGATCAGGCTTGTGGCCACACATGACGTCGTCCTACCCGGGGTCGCTTAGTTGGACGGTTCGAGCTCCCACTCTTACCACCCGTAAACCTGGAAGCCCCTTACTTAATCGCCTCTTACGACAGGCAGGAGATACCGTAGTCCTATTCAGGTCTCGGAACTAGACTTATGTGTACCTACCTTTAGTACATGTGCACACAAATAAAAATAAAAATACAATATAATTATAGAAAAACTTATAATTTGCGAACATTTTACATTTAACAGCGAAACATCTTTTTATTAATTAAAGAAAAAATAAGTTAAAGGAAAGCAAAGCAAAGAAATAAAGTAGGCACATCGCTTGAGGTTTATCCATTTTAGATCTTACAAGGAGGTGAAGCAACCAATTGGCAAAGTCGAGAAAGGCAGCAGCTGAGTGGCCGTGAAACGACGCGCTCTTTTGTACACTACACTTGTACTCTTTTGTACACTACACTACACTTTTGTTAGTTTCACGTTGGTGAAATTCAGGCCCTACAATGCGAGAATATTGTTATTAATACTGCTTGATGGAATAAATACGAGTTTCTATCACGTTCCAGGTGGTAGAACCAGTGTAGTTCGACCGGGGAGGTACTACCGCCATATGTATTTCTACTGCGAAGCATTACTTGCGTTTCGATGGAAGGGTGTGGTTTCCGGCACACTTTTACAAGAGGCGACCAACGCTGTCCTCGGGAGTAGCAACGCATCTATGTTTGACTTCAGATAGAACCTATGTTCTATATGAAGTTCCTTACAGGGAGGCAGTAACCACTTACTATCAGATGAATTGCTTGATCGTTTATATTAAACTGCCATATCGTAAAATACATTTGAAAAAGGTAATTACAAACACAGCTTTTTTCTCTCTCTTTGATCTTCATATAATGTATATGTGTAATATAATTCCGCTGCTGAAGTATCAAAACTTCAAAGTTCACTAGCTCAAAGAAATTCATGATTAAATGGAGTATATTGTTTTATTGAGAATGTTTCAATATTTCGCAACATCCTCTTACATTATTTGATTCGCGAATATACCTATACTGATCACGTAATAATAAATTCTCGTTTAGTTATTGTCAACCTATATTTTATATATTCTCGAAACTGGCTCTCATAACGTCGATATTCCACTGATGTATTACAATGTTTTGAGCACAATATGTAAAAAAAGTGATATAAGTAATACTAACAAAAAAATGATACGCTATAATTTTGTGAATGATTGGAAACACAGAATGAGAATTTCTAAGAAAAAGAATTAGTCCGAAACAAAACATAACTATACTATTCTTATATTTACTCAGTTTCAATAGTTTTGTAATTTGAAGTCATATTGCAAAGGTAATAGACAGACATGTTTTTCAGAAATATCTGGTGGTACCTATATTTAAGTATCTCTGCTTGAATACTCTAAGAAATTATCTTAGCTTTTATTAATTTTAAATCAAAACGCAACGCATAAGGTACAGATGAACCCTAAAACTATATAGCCAAATATAATGGAACGGACGAATATTTTTTCTTTCAAGTGAGCAAAAGGGATAAAGCAATCGAAATGTCGGTAACAATTCCTATCGTCATATTCAATCATACCATTGTGAATTTATATCTAGTCCTAATGCTAGGCTAGTAGATTGATATTCAGCCTCTGAATATGAAGACCAAAGTTCGTAACAGGTTCGCGTCTCCGATTTCTTGAACTTATGTGCCTGTTCCAACTACGCTACCACTCAATTTAACGATGAAGAAAAACTACTTATCTGAAATTTCTTCCTAAAAGGTCTCATACGTATCTAAAGTGCTTTTAGCCATATTGTTTACCGCCACAGTAATGTTAGTTATTAGCTATCTCTGGGCACCAACCAGGAAAAACAGGAGAAGCTCTTCCAATTTTGCATTCAATCTACGACCGCGAAAATTGCTTCTTTCGAGATGACCCGCCACTTCGAGTACGCGTGAAACGATCACCTAATACTGTTTATTTGATTTGAGTCCCTTATTTCAACCGGCTGTCACGATTTGAAGAAATATTGCCACTCTCTTTTTAAAGTAATTGGGTGTACCTAAAAATTTTAGTAGTATAAATAAACTGAAATATCAATAAGAGCATATTATGTAAAAGAAGTGAAAATTAAATTTATATATAATTGTTCAGGTATAAATATTATAGGATTTAAAGATAAAGATTCCTAATCTATACTTATTATAAAACAAAGTGCCCAAAACTCTAGTTTAGTCTCTATGTCCATTTTTTTTCTCAACATGTACTGAAAAGATTTCTGTGTGGTTTTTACTAAAAGAGGATTGTCCACGTATTATTTTCCTTACGGTTTTATGTAAATTGACTAATTACTATATTTCACGTTGAATAATGTTGAAGAGGTTGTAAAAACATGCTTTCTGGGAGCTTTACTTGCGTACGCCGCATAAACTAGCAGAGTAATACTAAAGTAATGTACCTACTAAAGAATTGTAGATCTGCAAAAATGCTACAAATAAGTCCACGATAGCATATCTCTATCTCTTATGGTTAACTTACAATATTTTTTTTTATTCCAAATATTCAACAAAAAATGTTACGTTATTTTAGAGACAGCTTTCTACTGTTCATTGTTAATCCTTATCTAAAAAAATGGCTATCGTTAGCTTCGTTAGCTTCATAATTTAATATAGGTTAAAATTGTACACTATGTGCATCAAATTATACGTTTTACTAAATAAATATTACTTCCACGAGAAACGATCACGTTGTGCCTCTCAACAGTGGTACCCGTCTCGCTCACTCATGTCATACGTGTGATTGAGACAAAATATAATGTTGAAAAACTGAAGTGAATGAAAAGGTAAATTTCGCATTTATTATTAACATCACAATAGCTCTGCTACAAAGTCGGGCGAATTAGAAACGAGAAGTCCAGGGTTTGAATCCAGTTTCCTTCGGTATATTTTAATATATTTTTTTATTTTTATTATTATTATGATTATTATAATTATGTATCTTTTATAAATACTACTGTTAGTTTTTTTTTAACTAAATAACCGGTTAATTTATTTAATATTCACAAACTCGGTAGCGTTTGACAAGTTCAACGTCAAACGAAACGAGTATGTCTTTACTGTGATAGGAGCGGTTATTTGTAGGTTATGAAATTTTATTACTTACACACAACGTATTATCCTCAAATAATAATTTATAATAGAAGATTATAATTCATATATCTCAAATCAATTAATTACAATCAACTATATAATGAAATAAATTTGAAATTAATAAAATTCGATAGCACAAACCATAGTGCCCCCAATTCTTAGACTTTTCGCTTTCGCTCGATGAAAACCTGACATCCAGTAGACGTCAAACTTGCTTACACATCGCTTGACATTCAGTGAATCTCAAACGATTACATTTATACTACCAAAAAGATTTTTTCATAGGTTAACATTAAATAAAATAATAAACGTAATGACGATAAGAATTATGTTAATTCAAATGGTGATGAATAATAAGAATTTATATTCGTATCAAAGGAAGAGAAGTGCGCAGGAACTTGAATGGAATATGTAGGTACTTTTTTATTAAGTACCTATACCTATTAAAATTAAAATAACCAACCATCGTGTGTGTTATTTTAATGTAATGCGTAGCTATGTAGGGAAGTATACGATGAGACGAAGCGAAAGCGTGATTTGCGATAAAAATGTGCGCGCATTTCGTTAGTGCTTGCTCATATACTACTGTTTTGCTTTTGTAGTCTATGCAAATTGTGTACCTAAGAAGAGATTGATAAGAATGAGCTTTCTCTTGCCTTCTTTATAAAGGTGTCTATCGCTATGCATATTTTATTTCTCTTCAGTTATTTTGTCATCATTTTAGAATTATGAAAGCTATTACAATTTTACGTTTATTGTTGCAAGTAGACATAATAATAAAAATAGTCTGGACTACTAAATAGATAATGTAGTAGTTATTTAACCCCACAAACAAATATCATATGTAGGTACCTACCATAAAAAAATATCCAATCTTTTAGACAAATTCATTGCTTATCCCTCTTTGTTGTAGTATTTATTTTTTGATTCATTATGCCGGGCGCTAGGAGCATGACCACTAATATTAGGCCGGGCGGTCAAAAGATTCAATTTAAACTAATTCGCAATTTCTCTAAATGAAGGGAATTTCCAAATGAAAGCCATTCAAGAATATTTTTATTCAATATGCAATTATTCTGAAAAAGATTATTATTTGTGTTGTACTCCCAAGTTGTTATTTGTAAAATTGCGAGTTCATGCTTCTTCTATGGTTGTCTTCATGCTGTAGGTATATTGTAGGCATTTATGCTGTATATTATTTTCATACTACATGTTCTGACGGAAGGTTAACCTAACGGAGATGAACGTATTGTCAATAAGACCTCATCCAGCGGAGTTATCAAACAATCAATTCTTAATTTACATAATATATTATTATATGAAAATATAGATATCTACTAGCTGACTGGCGAACTGCGTTTCGCCAGAGAGTGATCAGATTTAAAATTAATACAAAATTGTCAAGCTTATTTTTATTTCTACTTTCGTCTTTGCATTTCACTCTTTAATTAATGGATCTAATTAAATAGTCTTATTGCAGTTATAAACCCATCATTTAGAATATTTGATACAATCCAATATAACTATCTATTCGAGGATACTATTTGTTCTTAACATCAATCTTCAATCCAAAATACAAAATTAAACATAATAAAGTATCCTTGTTTTAAGTAGCGAAGTTATTCTTACACTTATTTCACCTGTTAAAATAAAACAGCAGTATGTGATTAATTCAATTGAAATCTGTAAAACGATACATTTATTTTATGGGCTAATAAATCCCACTCATTTGAATCAAGATTCAATTCACACACTGCTACAAAGTATGTTAATACTGTCGTCAAATAAATTAACTATTATTACATCTGGTAAATATGCAATGAGAATCCATATAGTTCATATGGAATTCGCTTTGATTTGGTAACATTATTTCTTTTATAACTGTGGGGCAAGGGCTGCATGCAGAGTTAGGAATATCTGGCACACTTAGTAAAATTGTGTGTTCATACTGTATGTTGTCATCATTCTGTATATTTTCTTTATGCTGCACGTTCTCTAAATGTCGACCAAATTCTAAGTATGTTGACATAACTGTCGACCAGACCTCACCCAGCAGGAATGGCAAACATACTTGGTTCTTATAACCTAAAACATTTTTATGAGAGATTAATAGCCGATGTCCATTAGAGGCAGTGGCCACTAACCACTGGACTATAAGCTCGTTTTTTACTTTAATAGTTATTTTAAAAAATACTATAAATACTAAAGCTGGCGATTCAAATTAAAAATTACCGGAAATATTGCAGTAAATGTAAAATTCATTGGCCTGGTACAATTAATGCATACCATGGGGTGGCCCATTAAATATTTGTTGCCAGTTTCTCTTCTTATTAGTAAAAAAAAAATGTGTGACAAATATCCATCTCTTAGGTACTGAAATATTTAATGAAATATTACCATATTTAAAAGGTTAAGTTGTCACACAATCAGAGTTTCTGACGAAGAGCCGCCACAGTGTTTTCATGCGAGCTAGACAGTTGTTTGGAGTCACCAAGTGTAGGACCGAGATGGGGTCATCAATGTGTTAACACTGGAAGGCTCGCACTACCAGGTGCAAAACTTGGCGAAGCTTGATGCTATCCCTAGTGCGCCGGTACCTGTCTCTTCGTAGCAGACAGCTCCAAACTCTAGTAAAGCCCACGATGGAAAAGAAGTTACTCACACTAAACGTCTCCAAAAAAATAAGTGATTTGGCTGTTATGTGAGTTCCTTCTGCGTCTTCTGTCTCATAAATATTACATTATTTTTTCCTCAGACTTTATCACTTGTATTCTTTGTCATTTTTATGTCATATAGTGCTATTATTTTCAGTTCCTGTCCAGTCAAAGAATCTTTAAGTTGTATTTCTTTATTTGTATTGTAAGTGCGGTAGTTTATTATGTATTATTTAATGTTTACCTTTCTCACTTGTCCACTTGTCCACCAATTCGCACTTGGCCAGCGCGGTGGACTATGGCCTAAACTCTCTCATTCTGAGAGAAGACCCGTGTCCAGCAGCGGGGCAATAATGGGTTGACGACAATGTTTACCTTATTTTTCATCTCTTCGATAACAATATTTACATTTGTCTACGTCAGTTGCGCCGCTCATTGAAAACAATGTATTACAATTTTGTACGTTTTTTTTTTAATTTTCTTTATATAATATTTTCATAAATACAGAACATTATTAGAAACTTAAAATTAAAAATAAATTAAACCAATTTTATACGTTTTACTTTTTTAAACTAACATCTGTCAAATTAACTTAGAACGATCTATGGACTCCCACGTTTTGGCCCATTTGTCACAATGTACAATCAGTATAATGTTGTTTAAAAATCTTTAGGTAGTAGTTCATGTACCTATATGCCTATAATTACTAATAATTTTTGTGTGATATTTGTTTGTGTAAATTTAATTTAAATGATTTCTTTCTATACTGCTGGTAGGTAATGAAATGAAATGAAACGTCTTTATTTTGTATAGGCCTACGGGGGCACTTAATAAAATATTTTTCCTCTATCTCATAAATTGCTTTTAAAATTATTTTTCAATTTTAGTTTATGGAAATACGAAATTTTAACTAAAAAAACTGACTAAGTGAAACGGTATTGATTTATCGATACATTCGGTTCATGTAGATGACCGTAACGTAAACAGCGCCATCTAATATCTCAAACATATTACTATTTCGATTTGGCGGTAAGGTGGCGTATCATCGCAGAATATACTGAGAATACTGAGATAGCTTTGTATTACTTTAGTAACTTATAAGGATATATTTATATCTGGTTATAATATTATATTGTCGCTCATATGAAACGTTAGCTCATATAAAATTTTAACAAAGCGCCATCAATACATTCGGTTCATGTAGATGACTGTATCGTAAAGAGCGCCATCTAATATCTCATATACATTATTTGGTAAGATTCCGTACCAACGCAGAATATACTGAGATGGCTATGTAATAGGTACTTTAGTAACCTTTGATCACCAATATTACCGATCGAAGGTAGTAACTTATACTTATTTTTGGTCATGATATTAGATTGTAGCTTATGTGAAACGGTTGTAATTTTAACAAAGCGCCATTACTTACTTAATCAAGTTAACAGATAACATTACACCATCTGTTATTAGAATTATACAAAGTTAACAGCTGAAGCTAAAAAAAATATTTGCAATTAAACCTATAAATTAAGATATAAACTATCCTATCTTTCAAGTTGGATCAAAATGCACACGTTGTGTAATTTTGATTATAATCGGTTCAGAGTTTAAGAGTCCATTGCGGACAAATAAAGTGACACGTAATTTATTTATATTAAGATGTTAAATCTAAGTTCAGACAAGCCCTCTCGAATAGCGCTTATCGCGATGAAATAGAGCAAACCCGATCAAAAGTTATGAGAGGTTTTACATATTTATATATATAAATACATACAGACACAACATCATAAAAAATCATAGGAGAACCTTCCTCGGACGTCTAAAGATCGAAATTCGATTGGAAACTCGATTTATGTAAAACGGAGTAAAACCAATAACTTCCTGACTTTCAAAAATTTTCAATTATCTTAGCAACAAGTTAAAAAACCTTTACAAAAAGATGTAAAATCCTATCAAAAACAGTTTCACTGTAAAAATAGCACAAGTTCAAAGTCATCAAATTGTTGAAAAACAATCAAAAAATTTACAAAAAGTTATGAAATACAAACACAAAAAACCCAAGTAATGATTTTTTGATAATTTAATATTGAAAAAGTTTTGTTGCAACCTTAAAACTTAACAAAAATCGAACTTGGCGTGCGTCCTTGAGAATCTCAATTTTTTAGGATCCATTCATATTACTTTAATGTAAGGTAAAATACACTGTAACTGTTTAGGAACTAGTACCTACCTGCTCACACCTGCTGAAAATATGTTGGAAGATTTTTTTCTGTGTTCAGTATTATTATCTACTTGTAAGAATGCAGGGTAATTACTGACCCAGGTGAAAATTATCTCACACTTCCCACTAAGATAAAAAGAAAGTAAAGGAATAAGAACGGTATTGAGAAATTACTTGCAATACATCCAAGCAAATTTTGGGTACTGAAGGACGCACGCCAAGTTCGATTTTTGTTAAGTTTTAAGGTTGCAACAAAACTTTTTCAATATTAAATTATCAAAAAATCATAACTTGGGTTTTTTGTGTTTGTATTTCATAACTTTTTGTAAATTTTTTGATTGTTTTTCAACAATTTGATGACTTTGAACTTGTGCTATTTTTACAGTGAAACTGTTTTTGATAGGATTATTTAATATCGGAAATGCAAAGCTTTCGCCCGCATGGAAATCAGTGTGTTACAAAGAATATATGAAATGAATAAAGAAGTTTAACCTCTGTCAGGTAAAATTATAAAATAGCTTGGTTTTACCTTGCCGTTAAATATTTTTTTTTATGTAATAAACCATAACGAAGGCTTACGAAAGATAAACTATAAACTTATCTGACTTTTACAGACAATTCAAGTTGAGCGTCGTCTAAATGTAGAACCAAAATTAGTTTACGATATGATTGAGACTGACATTAGTCAATAGTTATGAAGGGTAGGGAAATGTTCTTTTTAGATGAACGGGAGCATATATTAACGTACATAAAATTAGGTACGTATTCTTGGTGAGGAACGTTCAATAATATTATTTTGATTTCTATAGGCCCATCATGACGGCAATTGAGAAACGATTCGTTGAATTACTTATTATTTTGAAATATGGGCTGGCAAGTGTAAAGAGGTTAAAAACTATGTGTTAATTATATTTGTAGATTTTTATTGTACGATATATTAGCCATGTACATGTACGTAGAAATTACGTGTGCGTAGAATGTACTTTTTTGGCCAACTCCTTTTGTTACATGTGGCCAAAGAAGATCTTTTAAGAGATGCTTTAACTTTATTTGCTTTGGTCCCTTTTGCTATAACGGGCAAAATTCGTCCAAAGTCTTCGGGAACAAAACAGTGCAAACAACCATCAGGCTATTTCTGTGTGTAAATCCCGCAGTGATCTCTTTAAAGCAGAATGTACAAAATCTTCATCTCATTTAATCAAATAACAATCCCCCATTGATTGTCTAGTATTCCTTTGATTTAAATATTACATTTGCTAGAGAAATCGTCACTACAAATCTTGAGTGGCCGCAATGCTGGTCGACACCACAGCGCTATACAACATAGAAAATAAAAAATATCAAATATTATAATACTATACATAAACAATAAATTTTATGTTGTCTTAAACGAAATTTGAAGTTGGCGTTACAGCCTGGCGTGGAAACAACTACGCTACTCAATGCGACATTGCATGAAATACAGAAAGATCAAACTGTCACTGAGATATCTTTTAAAGTACAGATAAAGGCCACAGTTAATAGGATACCAGGAAGCGGAGCCGTCCTTTGATTAATTTGTAAAAACACTTTGCAACCGCAAATGGGTTGTCAGTGAGTTTATTGCAATAAAGAGCCCGAGCTGGTAAAGAGATTGATGAGCCTTATTTTAATGGTCTTTAAACTGTATCCCAATAAAAATAAAGATGAACTTGTTTTTTAAAAAAGGTTTTTTTTGCATTTTTGATGTTTATCATTTTAGAAGTAATAGTACACTTATTATTAAATAAACATAAATCCTATTTTATAATTTCATTATAATATCAGTTTTAATTAGTTGTCAACCCATTGTTGTTCCATTGTTGGGCACGGGGACCTGTGCCCAACAATCTCAGGGTGAAAGAGTTTTAGGCCATAATACACATAATGACTTTACACGCCCTTGAGAACTTTTGTATTAATTTACTCAAAGGCAAGTTTCCTCACGATGTTTTCTTTCACCGAAAAAGCGGTAAAATATTTTATGTAATGCGCACATAATTAAAAAAAAACATTGACTTGGACTTATCGATTGTGAGGGCGAGTTTCAACTAAGATGCTATCACTGTCGTATATTAAAATTAGTCATTAGTAACAAAATAAGATCCAATCTAAGCGTAGGATCATGAAAAGTACGTACGACGTACGCACATCGTATGCCTTACGACATCACCTTACGACGGCCACTGGCACTAAAAAATCCACATAACCCAATGTCGCTCCCACGAAGAGGGATCCACAAAAAAAGGATCACGAAAACTTGACAGCATAAAAGAAAATTTTATAAGAAGTCAAGTTTTAATTTATGTATTTAATATATCGTAACGTGACTAAAAGAGAGACTACTACGTATTTCCGCCGATACCGTAGGAATAAATCCTTCTTCATCGACATTTACTAGTCACCAATACGCATGCCAGATGCAACGACTATTAATAAAATACCCACTAGGGAAAGCCTATACAGTTATGGACGTCAAACGACTGATTGAAGAGATAAATAAACCTTTCTACGTATTTAATAACATGTAATAGAACTAAAGTTATTCAGGGCAATGACATAAAAACATGTTTTAAGTTATTCGTTTAAAATGCTATTTAATATTATTAAGACGTAGATTTACGAAAGTTTTTAACGGTAACGATGAACCTATATGACTTAACTTCTTAGCAAGCTAAAAGTATGATGTTTATTGTTTGTATTATTAGGCCAAATTGAAACATGAAAAACTACAAGTCTGTTACAAAACAACGAATTTGATGGAACATGTGATATTCTCATAAGGCAGTACAATTATTAGAAACAGAAGAATCATATCACCGTAAAATAAAAATAAAAGAATTGAATCGAACTATCTCGATCGGTGGACATCGTTGTTTGCGTTTAATTATTTCACGTGATAGAAACAGATCTAACTCCAGTACAATGTGATGCTACCCACGCGATGTTTGTTATCGTTCTACAAAACTACTTTCCAAATATATTATGAATATTTAAGTTACAAATATAGTAAGTCAGTAAAAATTGAATTTTAAAATGTACGCAATGTTTTAGGAGCAATACCTATTTATTTATGATACCTAAAGTACATTCCTGTTAGTTGGAATGATCTTTTTATTTAGCTAAAAGATTTTTAATAACAGTAGCAGAAGGCAGTAGAGGGTTGATGATGGAACATTTAATTTAGTATATATACCTTGTATATAACTAAGTAATTTAATGTATACCATTACATCGCACATAATTATGTACGGGTCAATTCTCTCAGCCGAGATAATTAGGTGGTTTGCGGCTAACTTCCCCGTGACATTGTTTGTTATTGTACAAGACTATGTTATGAAATATTAGGAAACAAAATGTAGGTAACTGTACAGTGTTTTGTTTTGCTTTCGATTTATTGGACCTATAAAAAAATTGTAGTCAATGTTGGAAGGTGAACAATCGATAGAATAATTAAGTTGAATCGAAATAACTTATCATAACCTTCACGTTTATAATGGTACTCGTACCACAATGGTTATAATATTGGTCTATTCTGTAAAGGGCTTCGGATATAAATATTTCAAGGTACAAATTTAATTTTCATATTTATTTGTCTAGGTTTATTATTTTCGTCGAAATCCTGTCACTTTTGTATTATAATATTTCTATTTAAGTTTGCGTTAAAACTTGTCTGCTGATTGTTCTAGATTTTTATTATATCATTATATAGAATTTAAATGTAAATTGTATATATGTAACTGTAACAAACGCAGTATAATTAGTTTGTCAATTAAAATGATGTTCACGTCTTGAAACACAATCACGTTCTCGAACAAAGTTCCGTTATATGCAACAAAACACATTTCCACCTCTCAATATCCTTTGTAAACCGAATATTCATTTAAAATATCAAATACACACTTCAGACCTTCCTGCCTGCATTATATATATTGGCCCGATAACAATATTTCCTCCTTGATACCGTTATTCGTTTAACCCGAACCCAATATTTCGGGTATCGGGCTCTACAATATTTGTGAATTTGTGATTCAGTGCATTAATAACAGGCATTTCCCTGTTTTGTATATAATTGAAGGTTGGAGATAGATGTATTGGTATTCCTCGGGACTAATTTGAAACGCATCGGATACGTATGTTTCTCTTACCACTAGTCAGTGCCAGATTAAGCCAGCGCGGGGCCTGTAGCAAATTCTGACAGGTGGCCTATAGTTTGCCTTAAATAAGGGTATTAAATAAAACAAAACTGTTAATAGTAATATTTTCTGGATTTAATCTGGGAAAATTTTGATATGACTTTTTATATCTACTTCTTTTAGTTTAAAATTTTCAGGATAGCAAAGATAGTAAAATATAAACAGTAGGTATTAGACCGCGAGGCCCCTCTAGTCGCGGAGCCCGTAGCATTTGCTACTCTTGCTATGTGGCGCTGCTTGTAGGAATCTAGTTTGAAAAATATGGTAAGATACTTGTCCGAGGCATTTCAACTCAATCCTTAGAAGTAGAAACGCATCTGTAGCCTATCTCAGGTAAGACTCGAATCTTATCAGAGGTTGATTACAAATGTCTATAGTTGCTACTTTCAATCAGATGGATTGTACACTCATCTGCTATTTAGTTATATGTATAAAAACATTATAATTATTGCATGTATTAGTGTCTAAAACACTTTGGTAAAAGCCAATATTGTTTACTGACAAGGGTTCAAAATTCAATATTGAAGTAAACTTATTATTGGAATCGAAATTATTTTGTTGACTTTGTGGTATCGTATTGCAAGTAACTTTGTCAATTTAGTGAGGATATCGTATAATACGCAACTTACTTTATGGGGACCTTTAACTTGACTGTGTGTACCTTTATAGGTTACGTACAGATTACTGTTTTTAACCTACATAGTCTACTCTTCCGAAATGTTTAATGAACCTTCTGCTAATTTGTAGAGGTATACAAGTAGGTATTTTATAGGTATTTTTATACTACTTACAAAATGTAGGTAAAGTCTTTTAAATCTAAAAATAGTGTGACGAAAAAATCTCTTTGCCTGTCTCTTAACAGTACCGTTCCCGGCTTGAGTTCTTTTTGCCGCCCAAGACATTGGATAACAAAATAAACATTTTTGGCTGCCCCTTAATATTTATCATGGACCGAATCACAGACAAAGAAGGGTCTCACGGCTCTCAGGACGGTGGTTGCCCATAATTATGTAGTTTAAATTCTCTCATTCTGAGAGAAAGCATTTGCCCAATACCAGCAATGTAATCAGAGGATGGCGACAATAAAGCAAATTTTTCATCAGAATTAAAGCAATAGAGTAAGAAACACCGTAATCGTACGAGAGCGGGCTTATAACATATTTTGACTTGTATTTACCGAGCGTCCGAATAGGTTGATCCGAAGGGATTCACAAACCAACAGCCGGACGTATTTGCTCTAAATCAGAACGTATTTTGCTTTCATTTTCTCATGTACTGTTTTATAGATATCCCCAATTAAGTTTTATATAACCTAATTGTTATTTTTAAAATATGCAACTTAAGTAGGTACATATGTTAAGTAAAATTTTGTTGAGATAAGAATTGTTTAGAACGTAATATGAAATAGATTTCAAAGATATTAACGAAAAAAAATCTGACTAATAGAACTGACTGAAACAATTAACATTGTTAAAATATTAATATAAAAAACATGCTTTAAAATATTACTGGAATTTTTTATATTAAAAAAAATACTTGACGGATTTTGGTGTCAAAATAGTAAATTAGTATAGTATTAAATTAATATTATTTTCTGGAAATGTAAAATATGGGTTAAAACATTCTACACAGCTGGACATAGACCTCCTCTGAACAATGTCCAATAGTACAAAAAAAAATACAAAAATATTTATTTATCTCTAGAACATTTCCTTTACAATTAAAACCATGGTTGAAACCACCTATTAAACATAGGCATATGTTTGTGGCAGGTGGCCTCGTTCTTCCTTTAGTATTTTACATAATCTTTAAAATAGGACATGTATTAGTACATAGCTTTTGTGTGTATTCGTGTGTGTATTCCTGTGTGTGTGTGTGTGTGTGTGTGTGTGTGTGTGTGTGTATCTATTTTAAAAGGTTCTCTGTGGCGTTGTAACTTAATGGCAGAAGCCATTTTACCAAAGTATTTTTACATGTATATAATTTTAAGTTATAAATAGTTATAAATACTAAATAGTTATTAATAGTGGATCTTAAGTCTACTGTATGGATGGATATTATTCTAGTCCACGCAGGTAAAGTCGCGGGTACTGCTTGTATGAAATAAAAAATAAAATGAAATAAAATCGTAATACAAACGAGTTGCATTTAAAAACCAAACGAAAGTTACCCGTACACTATGCGGCCATCGTTATTGATTCCAGTTAATTGAAGTTGAAAAGTCGATTAGAATTTGTAATCGCTCATGTAGAATTCCAATAACATACATTTTAAAAAGTCGCCAGGATCATCTCGCATAACATATTTATTCTCATAAGAATAACGTAATTAAAACTTTTTAGAAATACGAAATAGTCTGTAATACTCTTAATTCAATTAAAAGCTAGAAGCTTTTCGAAAAACTTTGCATTTCAAGTTACTAAAAAAATGAATAGTTAATAATCTCCACAGAAAGATTGAACCGACGGAATATCAGGAATGGAGATGAACGTTCGATTTTATTTCTGCACAATAATAGCAAAAATTTGGATTCCAGGCTGTACTTGCTTCGGCAGTACGTGTACTAAAATTGGAACGATACAGAGAAGATTATGCAGGGCCTCTGCGGGGAGTAGAATACGGCTACGGTATCCCCTGCCTGTCGTAAGAGGCGACTACAATGGGGCTCCTGGTGTTGCAAGCGGCTTGAGTGAGAGCTCGAACCGCCCGGCCAGCAACTCCTAGAAGGACGGCGATATGTGTGGCTGCATGTCGTCGTAGACACCAGAAGGTTTAGGAGGAAATGTCCCCTATGAGGAGCGCGGCGCGAGGGGGCACCGGTGCGTTCCATTGGAGATCCTGGTGTTCCATTGTTAAATTGTTAAAAATCCATTTTTGTAAAATTTCGAAGGAAACCGAGTCAATAAGGTAAAGCTCGGTTCCCCATACTAATTATAAAATGTTAAATTTCGAACCAACGTACCCAAGTCGCCCTTTGGTCGATCTTGGAGTGCAATACATCATTTAAATCAACTCGCCAGCGCCTATCCAACGCCGCTAAATTCATTCAAAAATTTTCATTATTTAATTTTTTTTATTAAATTTTGCATTTTCAAAATTTTCGACCCGCATAACTTCGCGGTCCTTTCACTTTTAGTTTCTGTTTCTGGCTTAATAGCTGCGTCTTGTTGAGACCTTTCATCCGACACCACTCTCGTTAAGCTCCGACTCGTACTTTTTGAGATATAGCCGATTTTAGTGTTTCGCAAGCGCAAGCGCTGAAGAAGGCCAACGGGGAGATTTTACTGAGTAAAATTTCCACATAAACAGGAGTCTTTCCCAAAGCTTCTGTGCACCTTTTTAAGGTTTCCTCCCCGTCACAAAAAAAAGGAACGCAATTCTGATTGTTAACAGTTTGTATTATTATGTCTGCAGTATTTATGTGAGATGTTTCGATTGTAATTAACCGACTTCCAAAAAGGAGGAGGTTATCAATTCGTCTGTATTTTTTTTTTTTTTTTTTTTTTTTTTTTTTTTTTTTTTTTTTTTTTTTTTTTTTATATTTGTTACCTCATTTCTCCGGACTGGGTGAACCGATTTAGATGATTTTTTTTTTATTTGAAAGGTAGTGCGTGTCATAGGGTCCCATTTTTTTTTAGTATTTTTTTGACTAGGGCATCCATAAGAAAAACGCATAAGTCTTAAATTTGCATTTTCAATGTACGCGATAAATGTATGAATAACTCAATATCCCGCCAACCGATTTTGATGATTCTTTTTTTATTAGAAAGGATGTACTCCAGGGGTAGTCTGATAAGAGTTTGATAAGGTTCTAATCATAGGATCTTCAACTTTTTGGAGCAAAATAATAAAATTAGTGATAGTCGGCCGAACCTTAGCTGGAGAAGTCCAATTGAGTAAAATATAGAATAAAATTACTATGTAGGTATTTACTATGAAAAATTTGACCTTCAACTCTTCAATCCTGATGATGCAGGGGTACTGCTAGCCTGAACTATAAAAGTTGGTCGTTTGATGTTTGCGAATATATAATGAAATTGTTAAGCAAATTCATGGGACAAAAATTTGACCTTCAACTCCTCAACCCTGATGATGCAGGGGTACTTAAAGCCAAAACCATAGGAATAAGCCATTTGGTGCTTACGTATATGTTATAAGATTACTGAGCAAAAACATAAGATGAAAAATTTGACCTTCAACTCCTCAACCCTGATGATGGAGGGGTACTTCAATCCTAAACCATAGAAGTTGGCAATTTGGTGCTTACGGTTATGTAAAGAAAATACTAAGCAAAAATATAAAATCAAAAATTTGACCTTCAACTCCTCAACCCTGATGATGAAGGGGTACTTCAATCCTAAGCCATAGGAGTTGGCAATTTGGTGCTTACGGTTATGTAAAAATAATACTAAGCAGAGGCACAAAATTAAAATTTTGACCTTCAACTCCTCGACCCTGATGATGAAGGGGTACTTCAATTCTAAACCATAGGAGTTGGCAATTTGGTGCTTACGGGTATGTAAAAATAATACCAAACAGAGGCACAAAATTAAAATTTTGACCTTCAACTCCTAAACCCTGATGATGCAGGGTACTGCAAGCCTGAGCCATAGAAGTTAGCCACCTGGTACTAACGTATATAACTGTTATAAGATTACTAAGCAACAATACAAGATGAAAAATTTGACCTTCAACTCCTCAACCCTGATGATGGAGGGGTACTTCCAGAGGGGGCGCCCTGTTTGTATGAATTGTAAAAGTGTTTTATGTTTAATTTTTGTGAATATGTAGATGCACAAAGCAAACTTAGAGGCTTTATTTAAATACAAACATAAAAATATAGTCACTAAAAAGTGTAAAATAAAAACTTTTTAACAAAAAATATCTACCGACTTCCATGTCACAAAAAAGTAAAAAATAATTTAAATATATTTTGGTCTAGAACATACTCAGTACTTAGTACATAGTTCTGAAGTCGGTGCTCATATAGGACGTAGTTACCGTCGTCCAGCGAAATATGTCGAGCACCGACTTCAGGACTATGTACTAAGTACTGAGTATGTTCTAGACCAAAATATATTTAAATTATTTTTTACTTTTTTGTGACATGGAAGTCGGTAGATATTTTTTGTTAAAAAGTTTTTATTTATAGTTACACTCATATCGCATTCCGCTAAACCAATGTAGTTGGTCGTGGTAATATATGACATGCGACTAAGTGCCCAACTGCCGACTGTAAATCGAGCCAGTGACATGCCCTGATCGTATGTGAATGTTGACCATTACACTGTACACTCATGTGATAATCTATATATACGTGAATCAGAAACTTGTGATTCATTTTTAACATACTTGCCACAGACAAAGGAGTATGAAATTACGCACGGTTATAGTTGATGTACAGAAGGATTGCGCAATGCTAATATTTTTTTCAAATAAGGCATAAAACATACATAAAATCAACTAAAACACATTACACATACTACCTTGCATTTGACACAACCACATACATAATAAACCAAATAGATCAAACACTTTTAACACTCCAAAGGCATAAGATAGAAAACTCATGTAAATAAATCGTTTTCTTTTTTATCTGACTGAAGTAGCAAACAAGCATGCAGTCCACCTGATGGTAAGTGGTCACTGCCGCCCATGGACATCTGTAATCAACTACATACAGGACATGGGTTCCATCTGAAGTCAATCACAGATGCGTTGCTACTCCCGAGGACTATGATTGTCGCCTCATGTGAAAGTCTGCCGGCCACCACCCTTCTATCGTAACGCAATAAATGCTTCACGCTAGAAATAGGCGTGGCGGTGGTACTTCCTCGGTCGAGCTACACTGGTCCTACAACCTTGAATATAAATGTAATAACCACACCTTTTCGCCGAAATAAGGAACTGCATCGCCAAAAACGTGGCCGTGAGAAATCCTCCATTGAACTATGTATATAACGAAGTAGATGTGACATCAGGAAGGCCAGGAGTCTTCATTACTGTCCATTCTTGAAGATTTCAAGTAAAACATAGCAGTAAACTTCTTCGATTTATTCACAGTTTAGGAGGTCCAATCGCTTCGACGGTTAAACAACATTCTCTTTCTACCGGTAGGCGATCGCCTTTTTATAATAAAGTTGGGTGAGGTGACAATAACAAATTTATAGAGGGGAAACTAAAATCACATCTTTAGAAGTCACTAAATATAGCTAATTTAATAAATAAACAATATTCGATCTTTAAACTAACTAAAATAATTATTTTCGGTAACGTGTTTTTCATAAATACGCGGTGTCCCGCCGACGTATCTTATACCGACATTATAGAACACGTTTACTAGAGAATAACAAACGATCAAATAATACTATTACGGAAATAGCAGTAGCCAAGTAAGCTATCGATTCGGAATGTGTTAAGCCCGAGATAGCAATTGGTTTCGACTGGTCTTTAGTTGTTCCCAAACAAAGCCACTAACAACTATCCTTTGTAGTGTGATGAACATTGCTGTTGACGTAGGGGATAGCTATAAGACGAATGGAAACACTCTTAAAATATAAACTGTTTTTATTGTATACTTTAGTTTTCCAGCCCATTTGTCTTATTTATCTACGTATATGTTATTTGATTGAAGTCATATCTGTAGTAAGTGACACTTTAAAGAAGTACGTCTTTTATTAAGCGTATAAAGTGTCATTTACCTTTTATAAGTTTTTAATGAACCTAATAATAACTCGAGCGTGGGTACATGATACAAGCGGTGATAGGAATCAGGGTTCCGTTCATTAATCCGAATGTGACTCAACCCCATTTACTTTAGAATTATATTAATAAAAAAGTTGAAAGGTGTCTAGGGACATCAGGATAGTACGAAGTTCCTTTTGATTAATTAGTGAAGTAATTGTAATTTTTTTTTGTTTCTTCAAGGTTATAATTTTTTTTTTATTATTATTATTGTTATTATTTTCCATTATTTTATTATTTATTGTGTACAATAAATCTGTATAAACTTTACAAAATATAAATAAACGTCGCGACACTACACTGTTCAAAGCAAAATAGAAAGACGAAACGAAAATAATAATTGACTTGCTATCTATCAGAGAAAGAGAGAGAAAGACTTACAAAGAAACATGCGCACGCCGCGCGCCACACTAGCAAAAAGTGTCGTGACAACTTTTCCTTTGATTTTTTTCCGTGTAGCCTCCTTCGCAACGCGTGACAAGGAACTTCGTTCCAAAAATTAGCAGCTAAAGGGTTCTGATTTTAAGAATATGGGAAGAAAGAGCAATGGGTCTGTGGACAACCTAGACCTCAACCTACCGAGGGATGTTTACAACTTTTCAACATTTGCCTTTTACAAACAGGTGGACTATATATTTGGTTATTGATTCTAGTATAAAATGATGTTTTTGGCCAACGTAAAAGGAAATAAACAATATTATTTGTTATTAACTTGATACTTATGTTGTCACATATCCAACAGGGTTTTAAATAAAGACGTCAGTCAGTACATTATAATCTAACACGCGTACTGAGTCGTTAATTATGAATGCAATAAATCTACTTGTAATGGACTCTAGTTTGTTATGACCGTAATATATGCCAACAGGGCAATAACGGCATAATCTTAGAACAGCTGAAGTGGGGCAATTTATAAGGTTTTTAAAGCAAAAATTTGCATTATTTATAACTTAGCAAAATACATACACCCACAATGCAGTAAGATTTTATATTAGGGTAAAATATTCGAATTGCCTTTAAGACATCCAAGTAAAAAATAAATTAAAAGTTAAGAACACTGGATTTTTTTGGTTCAATGTCTGTATAAACTAATATTAACAAAAAACACAATAAATAAACCAAATAATTATAAAACGACCATACAATATTTATCGACCACTATCACAAAAATATTTACAAGTCATAATAAATAAATATAATAAGAAAATATTCTTATTCATTTATTATTTTGGTGACTAGCCCCCATCGTGGATTCACCGGAGGATGAACATGAGCCATCGTGATAAATATCGCTATTTAGCCATAACCGCCTTTCGTCCAAATTCCTTGTACAACCAAGAAAGATATTTTTTTAGATAAAAGTAACTTAATGGTCCAGATGTCCAGAGAACAGCGAACTTAATACGAGCCTATCAAGTTTCCTCAAAATAATAATCATTTTCGTTTTCGTCTATACATTTTTACGTTCACGTTTCCATTTTGAGCTATGACTTGTAATAAATATACTTTCTAGTAAGAAAATGTTATAAACTCGTATTAAAGGCACAAATAGCTTGGAAAACTTAACATTTGTCCTTTGAGTTACGTTTATTCTTAAAAGCCACGACGCTAATGTACTATAAAGAGTTATATACTATGACTTAAGATTTCTGCGGTCTTCATATTGTCTTAAATCCACTTGGGATTTAAAAGGGTTAATATGTTACACTGGACCGTCGGTGCTGACCCAAGCGACCGCTTTTCCCCGAAGCTGCCACAAACGGAAAATAAAAAGGTTATCAGAATGCCCTTTGTTGTCCACTAGTAGTCATATTATTATCATAATATCACACAGTTGAATACGTGTGCCCACACATTTATTTAACCGTCTGGTATGTCCCTTGAGCATGACCCTCATTGGTCTGAAAAAAAACAGGAAACGTATTTATTAAAATTTTGACCTCATCACTCGTATTACTCATAGGTACTCGACGAGAAACTTTAGTAGTTAAAATGGTCACTGTGGCTGTAAACAACTGTTAACTGTTCGTGACTTGCCATTGCCCTATTTTACAACAGTAGATTGGTATCAATTTTTTTTGAGTATTGTTTTTAAACTAAAATGAGAGCAATGATAGCCTAATGATTAAAACTTACCCTCTCGGTCGGAAGGTCCGAGGTTCAAACTTTCTAAAATTCAGATTTTTCTAAAATTATTGCGTATTAGAAATTAATTATCACTGCTATTTGTGAAGGAATACATTGTGAGGCAACCTACACACCCATTAGTATCCCACTGCTGGGCAGTGGGATAGTAAAGGGTTGACGAGAGAGAGTTGACAGGACAGATGGAGGGCAAAGTACCACCGCCACATCAATCTCTAATGTAAAGCGGTTGTTGCCTTCCGGTGGGAAGCTCGCTTTCATTTAAAGCGAACATCTTAGTCGTCGAGAGTAGCAACGCATCTGTAATTAACTTCTGATGAGATGATGAGATGAAAACCCTTTTCATTATCTGGTAAGTGGTTAGTGCCACCCATGGACACCTGGTCCATGGGTGGCACTGACCACTTACCACCAAGCGGACTGCATGCTCGTTTGCTTCTTCTATAACATCAAAGTAGTATAAGATCTAAAAATTCTAAATCATGAAGAAACAAAACTTAATTATTGCATAATTAATAAGAACTAGTCACCCGTCGCATTGGTCGAAATTCGAACGTAATTTAAATTAAAAAACTAAACTTCTTAATGTCCAAAGTAACTACTTTATATATTTCTCAAATTCATACAAAATGTAATAATTTTCAAGTAAATTTTAACGCGGCCGTTAAATATAAAAAGAGGTTTAATTAGCGAAGCCGCATTTAAAAGCAATAGTGGTATTTTGACAAAGACATCTGACATTTTTGACGTTATGTGTTTTCATAGTAAGACATTAAATGTTCTATTTCGTTTAATAAGTATGTGTGTGTGACAAATGCACGGTAGTGTGTGATAAGTGTTTTTAGTTGATTTTATGTATGATATATGCATTATTTGAAAAAGATATAGAGAAGAGAATATTGAAGTTTAAATTTTGAAGATATATTTATTATTACAATATTGTTACATCACTCTCTTCAATAACAATGACACAAGTTAATATTGATTTATTTCACCCAGGCGGTAAACACTTATGCAAGGATTTGAATCAAGTAGGATCTTGAATGGGTTATCCTTAAATATCCATAATTAATAGATATAGATTTTCACTCAGTCTCCGTGTACATGTAGACTATTGACTAATGATGACTATAGTTCTTAAAGATATTTTATGGAAAATTTTGTAAGTACCTAAATATGTTAAAAAATAAACTTTTTAGCAACGTCATTCTGCGTTTAGTATTTTTCCAGAAACCCATTTATTTGATATCATGAGGTAAAGTGCAAAAAAATTTTTGATCTGCATCCGATTTAATCTATTTACAATAACTTTTCTACCTTGATATTACCACATATTGACATCAAAAACAAATATGTATACTATACAGTTTTAGTACAATCGATTGAGGTTAACTAGTATATATTTTAGTCGCAAGATTAAACCTTTAAATACTAACAAAATAACAATGTAAACTAAATAAAACTTGTAAAAAGATGCAATTAAGTATAGTGTACAAACTATAAGAACAAAACATACTCCGGACAGCCATTTACAGTAAGTATACCCTATATATAGTAAATTAAATTACAATGAAAAAAAACTGTATCAGTTTAATAAAGCGCCGTGTTAGCTTCTCGAAGTTAGAAACGCAGCCTGTTTCTTCCTCCGCAATTTCCAATAACAGCACCACTCGGAGTTCATATAACCTCGGCTGCAAATACTGTTCATTCTACACTCTGCCTACAACATAAAAGGTTTCCCAAATTGGTTCTCCCAGGCGCAATAAGTGTACTATAATACATATGAGATATAGACGTGTATGGATTATTTCTACTTATAAGTAGTTCCTGCGGCCCTTGGACATCTGTTATTAAGTATCATCAGAACATGGTCTGGGATCAGAATAGGGTACGGTAACTTTTGTATGTCGTAAAAGATGATAAAAAACTTATGGGGTTGCGGGCGGCAAAAGTGGGAGCTTCCAGCCAAGAAGATGTCTAGGAAAGTCTATATGTGGTCGCATAATGTTTTTCTTAAGAACAATAATGGCCTGCGGCTCCAGAAGACTAAGAAGATTACCAGGTATTTAAGCCAACTAGTATAATTACCTGTCCAACGAATTGATCTAACATGAAGTGGTTCATTGGTTCATGTTAGAAAAACGTGTCATGGCGGTACTCCGTGGTCAAACATTTCAAGTTGCAGTGACCATTTAATGTTAATTATTATTTCATTTTATAATCAACTTTTTTACTACTAGTAAAAGGACTCAACTCTTCTTTTAAATTTTGAGCAATATTAATCATGTAAGCTTTTTATATGCGAATGCAAAACTGTTTTCGTAGAAATAGTTGATACAAAGTTATTTATTATACACGAATATTAAAGAATACTCAGAATAAAATATTATTCCAATCGTTGGAAGGCGGACTAATCAATATTTTTTTTACCACTGCATTGCTACACCATTAAAGGAATATCTCCCTGTATTAAAATAATTCTGTATAATATTTATAGCAGAAAGTAAAGACGATTTTCAATATTTTCTTTTTTCTCATCAAGATCTCTTACTAAGAAAGTAACTACCAACTATTAAAAGGCTGTTCATCAATTTTATAGACCCTAAATTTCAGCGCGCAGGAAACTGCCTGAAATCATGCAACAATAAACCTTAGCTGCCCCGTGACACTGTGACAAAGAAGCCTTATAATAAACGGTGGCGACGCGATGCTTTTATTCGAAATCGTAGAATCCTTGAAGTTTGACCTGCCGACCCACAAATAACAGAACAATTAGTAATATTCTTTAATAAACTTTTTTATATTGTAACATAGAAGTAGCAAACAACTATACGATCATATCACGATCCATATGATGGACGCATAGACGCTATCCTTCTCATGAGGACTAAGATGGAATGGCACAGATGAGTGTCCCTTATCTATCAAACTAATAAATCAAAAAAAATAAAAATAAAATAAAATAAAAATAAGATAAAATAAAACTAGAACACTGCAGCACTTAACATTGTCTTTATTTGGCAGATACAGGTATGATAGTAGTGCTTCCGGAGTGGAACAGCAAAGGATTAAAGGTTTTATCCATCCAATTAAAGATTTTAACAAATAGAATATTGCTTACATAATTATGTACATTTAGACACATTTTAACATCGTTTTGTTTGCATGTTAACAACAATGATTAGAAATTAAGTTGTCTCTGTTATTCTCTCAGAAAATGTGCACGTTATGTAAAAAAACACTTTGGTATTTTTTTCCTGAAACAATAGAACATGGTGGGATTCTTAACAAAACGTTCACCTTGTTGATCCATTCTTATGATAATTCGCCCTCACTGTCGCGCGACCTTCTGTCCGCGCCCTGATAATATGCAAATTGAAACCGGCTATAGACTGACCTGAAAGCACTTCCACATTAAATTTACTCCGTCTTAGATATGATAGGTAATCTTAGAACAGGTTTTCAACGATTTATAAAACAACGGTCGAAGTGAATGACACGGGAAGACGAAGACTGATAGCTATTGTTCATTGTTTTTAGAAGATGTTAAAGAACTTTGTGTAGGAGATGTAACAAAGTATTTTTTGCATTTACATACGAGAAATATTTACGACAGTACAAACATGCAAAACGGCGACCCGCGTGGCGGTGCAGTTACCATACCAATCTGACATGCAGGGGGTTCCGGGTTCGATTTCCGGCCCCTGGCCTGAATGTTTGTGTGTTCATCTTTGTGTGTGTGCTGTGGCATCCACGACACAGAAAAAAATCCTACTGTGGGATTATGAGTGGAGAAAGCATTTTAAAATGGCAATGGAAATACTTGGGATATTAAAAAAAACCATACACTATAAATTTTGTTCTAAAATTATATGTTAATAAAATTTAATACATGCACTAGGTTATCTCTTCGGCCTCGCCCTCCTCAGTCACGCTCACATCTACCGCTGTGATAAGTATTGTATGTGTTAATCTGGGTCTATAAACTATGTGTGTGCCAAATTTTAGCGAAATTCAATCATTCATTTTTTGTGCGAACGAACAACAAACACACTACATCCTTACAAACTTTAAAATGGACATACTTGGACTTCTGACGCGGTCGGTCATAAGATTATGCTCTAAATAAGCGACTTACTCACTCAGCGTTGAGCTAATTTTAGAAAAATTTGCTGCAATTTGCGGCGATAATTCCCGGTCTTCTAAGATCAAACACGTATATTTGTTTTTTTATACTCAACATTGAAACGTGCAGTGCCAAGCGAATATCGCTCGAAAGAAATATTTCATGGTTCTCGCGTTAGGTGTAATAAATAAACTACATAATAGTCTATTACTCACTAAGCTAATTTATTATTTTGAGCCCAACATATTACGTTTTAATTCCTCTACAGACAGCTACGCTAATGGGATTTCACGTATAAATTTTCATTGGAACATTTGTTTACAAAAACGATTAAAGGCAAATAGGGTTGAATGGTTTTAAAAATCGATATATTTTTTATTTCATAAATTATTAGTAAAAGTATTGAAAAAAATATTTCCAAATTTTAAATGAAAATTCGGTGTCGTTATTTTGGCATAAGTCATTAAAATGATAAGTGGTCCGTAAAAAAGCAAAATCATTTTCAATGAAAACAAAATAGGTTTATCGTTTTTCAAGTCCTTTGAGTACCAGATACGTCTATTCAAAATCAATGCATTGTTTTAACTACAGAACAGCGTCAGAATTTACGATTTTATTTGCAACTGAATATAAAAACCTGAATAGTGAGTTCCATCAGGATTTACTACAATATAATACTTGCTTCACGTTATGGAGCGCGTAAAATATTTTTATGTGTACTATAATTCATTTCGTGACGCAAAATGTTTTTGTGTTGGAATCATGTAACAAGAAGCACTAAATGCGTTAAATTTATGTCGATTTATAACCTTTGAATACTTTAGTATAATGTATTAACGGATGTTAACTACCATGACAAAAAAAAACTGCGGCACTCGGGGACTGCCGCGGTAAAGCTACCATTTTTTTATAAAATTATGCAATTATATTTATTTATTTATACAGTATTTTTTTCGTTGATATTAATTCATTTTTTTATCTTTGATACTTTCTCAGAAACAACTGCTTACCCATTCGTCCGATTTCCAAGCAGCTCATCTCGATCCGTGCGAGCTTCGTACTATCGTACCATTAACATACACGTTAAGCAAACGCTCGGCTGCGCAATATGTTAGGCGGAGTGGGGGTATTAGGTTTTTTTCGTTATGAAATTTCTTGATTCGGTCGCCGCGCTCAAAGCCCGCGATAAAAACTATGCAATAGCTTAAAAATCAATACGTTATGCTATGTGCATTCAAGCAGTACGATAGAATATGTTTCTGCCCTCCTCAAGTCACAGACCCAGATTAACTTTACTGGTACACAGGTTCTGCTTCTTCTTTTTACCCGACTTCGTCAGGAGGGTTATGTTTATCGAACATAGGTTCATATGCATGTACAGAGTGGCATAGGCTATATAATTATTTAATATGGCGCCTGTGGTCAAGGAAAAAGAGTGGCAGGGACGGGATTTTTATCATCATAACAATATGGGTATTAATGTAAGCTAGTCAGTAGACCATTATAATATATGCATAATAACAGCTTAAAATTAATATTTTGACAGAAAATCCATTTGCATAAAGCTTTATTATAAAATTAATAAAAAAAAAAGAAAACGCTGTGGATCGTTTTTAAGCAGTCGGTTTTTTACCAATGTTGCCTGTTCACTGAATATTTCCACAAAAATACATTGACGCATATATCAAGATCCCAAGGCACGGAGTTGCTGGCTCTCATGTATTCGCATCGCCAATAACGCTAGCTTTACAAGTGGCAAGCACTTTGTTGGAATTGGTTTCATATTCGGCGGCGTAGTAAGAGTACAATAAATGTATATAATATAACATAATGAATATTAATCATCCTCTTACCATTTTTTTCTGAAGATTGGTTAAAATGCAATATTTAACTTGAATTGTCAATGTATGCCAAGATTTGCGACGTTTAATATGTGTGTACGTATGTCTTGCTAAGTAGATGTATTAAATTTTGAATCGCTAGAAGAGTGATAACGCAGTTCCATATAAAAAGGGGTAAATAAATGTAATTTTACTATATTTTTACCCAACTCTGCTGTAATGGGGACAAATATATATGAAGTTATTAATATCATTTTAATTTAAACAGTTCTTCGTTATCCATTTTCTGTTTTTATTCATAGCACTTTCACGTCCCTTGCTCGATAAAAGCTTATCCTAATGATGATTTACGATAATAGTCAACGGTTTCTATGCGTGTTGAAGACAGAACTTAATGTTGTTGTTACACTAGAAGAGTCTGCCGCCCATCTTCTAGTAATAATATCTATCTATCTTCTACTGGTAGAACCAGTGTAGTTCGACCGGGTAAGTACCACCGCCACACATATTTCTAGCGTGAAGCATTTCTTGCGTTTCGATAGAAGGGTGTGATTGCCGGCACATTTTAACATCAGGCGACCATCATAATCCTCAGGAATGGGACCGCATCTGTGATTGACTTCAGATGGAACCCATGTTCTGTATGAAGTTGATTACAGATGTCCATGGGAGGCTCTTACCATCAGGTGGACTAGTTGCTCGTTTGCTACTTCAGTCATATAAAAAAATAATCCCCTAGTCAGCCCTAACGACATCCACAGGCATCAAGAGAGTTGCTTATCACGATCTACTCCACACAGCTCAATATTGATCCTAATTTTCAATATTGATCCGTATAAATTCCCATGATTGATGTTAATTACTCCATTTGAATTATATTCCATTCAAATCGTTTCCGATAGCGGAAGTGGTAACATATGACGTGCGACTAAGTGGACTCCATAAATCAAGCCCGTGACATGTCCTGCCGGGTCCGACGTCGCATGTCCATTAAACTATATTATACTCTTGTGTATACCCAATCCCTCTTTACGCTTTACTGGATAAGTAGCCATTCAGTTTTGATGACATGTTCCAAACTAAACCGTTTTATTTACCGAAAGTTTAAATCTAGCTGCGATACGGTTAGTTGGGTTGGATGTGACACATCCATTCTAATTTATAACACTCCTGCGAATATGCAACTTATTATCGCATTATTAGATAAATACAAATTGTGGTTGCATATTACAGCACCCAATTACAATGAGGTTTGTTATTTATTCGAAATAGGCAATAAATACTTGTTAGAATAATAAGGTATATTTAAACAAGTAATCTACTCGTATATTCAAGCAAGTAGTTTAATGTATTTTTTACTTTTTGAAATGAAGGTAATGATTTCTATAAAAGTCAAACGTAATCATAACTGTATGAACATTTCTCACAAACGTACATTAATATTCTTAAAATTAGTAAACTAAATTTGAGCGTAACATAGGTAGAGCTCAGTAGTAGAATGTTCAGTTTTAAAACTTAAAATAAAATGAGTCCTATCGCATTAAGAATGTGGTTTAAGTCCAACCGTACGGATTAATTGTATGTTAATGTAATTCAAGCCGTACCTAGACCACGCTGAACTGATTAAAACTGGCCTCGCTGCATTTGTGTAGATATAAAACGATAATACTCGCTAATCTCGTTTCAAACTGCATGAAAATACCCGGATGTGTTAGGAAATTCAATATTTGCTAGCAGATATAGTGGTTGAATAGTGGGCGTCGAGACTATTTATAATGTAGAATCTAGGAATATGTTATTCGACGATATAATTATTGTGTTTGCTATAATGTAATTAAAGCTACGTAAGTGCAAATACACGACCCTACAGTGGTTTACAGGCTACGGCTTACACAGACGAGTTTAACTTTGTTTTCATAAACACAGGGTTTTTGAAAAAATCGCTTTAAATACTTTTATTTATATAAATATTGTTCTTTTCATTTTAATTAAATTTAACTTAGTAGAAAAAACTAAATTGATATTTTCATCTTATTTGTACACAAAATCCGATTAAGAAGTACGAGTAAGTAACTTACGTTTAAATAACATTAAAAATGATCATCTCAGTACAAAGACACAGAAGCGTTCAGTTTGAAACATCTAAAGCTCCCAGATAGCAATTGGTTTTCAACAAACCGTCGGTTGTTTCAAAACACGGCTGCTAACAACTTTTCCTTGCGGCTACTTGATAAACATTGCTATCGGCGGAGAAACGCACAAGTATGTATATAAATGTCTGTAGTGGATAAATTAATCGCACTGGCATATTATATTGTCAATTCAAAGTCGTGGATTGTCGTGAGAATAAGTAGATTTACATACAAAGCTACATTTTATAAATCTTAGGTACTAATATTTTATGCTTTATATTACAATATTGTAAAATGAATGTATCTTGTATGCCTGGGTAATTAATTGTAACGTGTAATATAATTAGTTCTAATTACTTAATTTATCAACATTATATTATAATAATTAATGTAATTGGTTGTCAGTCGACCGTGCTAATTATAGATAAATAAATAAAAAAAATGCATATTTTTATAAGATTGAAGTAGCAAACTAGTGCAGTCTACCTAAAAGTAAGTAGTCACTGCCGTCCATGGACATCTGGTAAAACAAATCAAAAACAATCAGTTAACAAAAAGCAATCTTTAAAAAAAAGGTTTAATTAGTTAAGCCGCAAGTCCCTGTAGTTCCGGGATCAGAATAGGACTACGGTATCCCCTGCCTGTCGTAAGAGGTGACTAAAAGGGGCTTCCGGGGTTGTAGACGGCTAGAGTGGGAGCTCCAACTGTTCGGTCAGGCTATCCCAGGAAGGACCGGGAAGTCGCATTCCGTCGTAAAGACTAGACGGAGCGATGGACCCAGCCGCCCATCTGGGTCGAGCCCGATGGGGCAACGCGCTCGGAGGATTCCGGTTGAAGTCGTTTCGAGATCCTGGAGTCCTCCTTTTTTAGCGCCGAGGATGGCCACCAGGGGGGTTTTAGTGCGGTAAAAATCCCACATAACCCTGAGTCGCTCCCACGGCGTCGGATACTTTTTGAAGGTTTCCCCCTAGAGAAAAAAAAAAAACCGCAAAGAGCAATAGCGGGTATTTTGACAGACACTGATTTTCTGACATTGAATGTTCTATTTCGTTTATTATGTGTGTGTATGCATTATTTGAAAAAAAAAATAACATTCTGCACTCCTTCTCTACGTCCACTATTACCGTGCAAAATTTCATACTAATGCGTCCGCGGCATATTACTTAAAAAAAAAAAAAAAAAAAAAAAAAATATACGTGACGAATAGATAACCTCTTTCCTTTGGGAAGTCGGTTAAAAATACACTACAAGTTTTTGCATCACGTATATAGATAACAAATAAAACATTTATTAAAACGTCTATTAAAACATTTTATATCTAACCTTTTCTTCCAAATTTAATAGGTCTCAGAACAAGAAACGCTCGGGATTAAGGATATAGAAAAATAGAAATCCCAAAAGCTTTATGATCTAAAAACGTAAGCTTATCTTCCAGTCATGTTACAGCAATATCTTTTATATACGCCTCGAAGAACATTCGGAGGGAGTAAAAATAAAAGCAGTTGGAGGTCCCGGAGTCCTCTATAGCGCTGAGGACGCCCACCGGTGGGGGGGTTTAGTGCCAGGCAAGTGTGATTATGCTTGGGAAGCGACTAAACTTCGCAACTTCTGTTCGAAAAAAAGTCAAAAAAGTGATTTACAAATATGCAGAAGATCATCAAAAAAGACTTCATCATCACGTTAATATCGAGGCCATCCAGCTCCTCGATACGACGGACCTAGTGAGAAGACTCAAACGGACTAAGCCCTTTGAGCTAGTGATATAACATAGTGTAGTGTTAGTGAAATAGTGACTTAATTAAATCATAGAACACAAGAACAATGTGTCTACCCCTTAATATTAGAACAAAGAAGTGCAGTGTCAATGGACGCCTCCTTCAATTAACAATGATTTAGCAGTTTAAGTTAGATTAGAATTACTCATTAGCCTTATATAAGGCTAGATTGTAATTAATATGAAGTACCCAATTATTTATTCGGTACTTTATATATAACATAAAAAAAAAAAAAAAAAAAGAATGTTGTGGCGCCATTTCTTGAGGAGTTGCGGCTGGTCGCCACAAACTGTGTCCGTTGTCAGTCATGACATTCGGCTGGTATAACATAATTAACATTAACCATACCATGTCATATGGTCATATGACATGGTTTGGTTTAATGGATGGAAGGAATAGCACATTTTTACTCAAGGGTTTGATTGAATTTTTGTGACATACAATACACGTACGAATATTGTTATGTTCAAAGGTTCCGGTTAAAGGTTCCGTTGTTTTGAATATTTAATTTATTATTTTAATTAAGAGAAAAAATATAAACGATATTTCTATGTCTTTCTCGTATGTAATCTTTCATTTTTATAAAAATCTATTTCGAATGCTAACCGTCATTAAAACATTAATTAGAACGGTCAACTTGAAATAAACGTAACAGACTTATCACATAAATAAGCTTGTATAAGATAAATAAGAAGAAGAAACGAAAAATTATGTTAGTATAAAATTAAATATCGTCTCTATTGCGACACCAGGCAATCCGTTACTGTTCTCAGGGATAGCAACGTATCTTTGACCCTTGGCGGGCAGGCTCTCTGGGGATGATTGCAGATGTCTATTGGCGGCAATGGCCACTTACCATCACGTAGACTGCATACTTGTTTTCTTCGTATAAAAGAAAAATAAAATGAGACACAATATACATAATATATCACTTAAGAGTACCTGTTATGTACACTTCTAAAAATATTCAGAGATATTAAAATAATAACAAAAATTTGTGTTATTTTCAAGAAGGGATATTTCAGAAAAAATATCGAGCGGAAAATTAAAAATAGTAAATGGTAGCTTCAACTCTCTAGTTTTCAAATCTAGACTAGGTTTTTCGTACGGGTGGTGGTTTTCGGGAGATAATGTGAAAAATGCCTTGAAAAAAAGAAAAATGCTAAAGCAAAAAATGTCTACTATATCTTTTTTTATATTAGTTATTTAACTGATTTACTTTTTTAATTTTTTGCATAACCATTTTCTCTGAAACGACCCTGGTTCAATATCACCCAAAAAAATTGTTACTATTTTAATATCCTTTAATTTTTGTGACAACACTACTGTTGTTAACACTATTAACTTTAATTTTAATTTTTGTATGTTGTACAAGTAATTAAGATGAGTCTAGTCTGGCGATTGTATATTTATATACATGTATAACCTTGGGTAAATTAGAGGCCACACGCGTTGTAACGATGTTTAACCTTTTATTTTTCCCGTGAGATAATTAGAGCCAATGTGAATAATGATGTACATTGAGAAACAAAATACACGTCTATTTTGAGTACAAGGTCCATATATTCAATTAGAAAGAAAAATATTCTATTAATTTTAAAACGCATTGTTTTTGCGAAATTTATTTTCTAATTACTGTTATTATGAGGGCAAATCTTGCTATGGAATTTCGACGCAGTTGACCCTAATAGATTAAAACTAAAATTTAACAAATATGTTTCTATTTAGCTATTAATGAATGATAATTTTGGTTACAGACTTCTAATTTCAATATGACGAAGAACCTAGACAAATATTATTAAATCGCCATTCTCCACCGCGACATTGTAGCACAATTTTAATTAACAAATAATATTTTAATAATTCAAATATAAGTAACTTAATTAAATTTGATGGCTCTGCAATACGTATTATTTTTGAGTTTTTAAAAGTTTGTTCAATTTTCTTTTCAGGTTGGGGTATTTTTTCATATTTTCATTTTATGTTTGTTAACAACGTTAGGATTTGTTTTATATGTCCTACATGTACATTTAGAATGTATAAAATTAGAGATCACACCAAATAACGGGTTTTGATATGCGTTTAATATTTAGCATTTCACTCACAACATGATTGGTTCTATGGAATAAACAGTTAGTGTAATAAGTACACGTCATTTCCTTTCATTTGATACGCCACTTGCGTATGTTTGACCATATTCCACGATTCATTTCTTACTTTTATGTCATATCTAATAACTAGGTGAAGCGATTTTAATAAAACATGTTTAAGAACCTACGTCAGAAAATATTAATTCTTACAAAAAGAAATCGCATCTAAATTGATTCACTCGTTAAGGAGCTACGCTTTTACAGACGGACACGCCTTTAACCCTCTATTAAAAAGCATATATCTATAAACTGCTAAAATATTATTTTAATAGTACTAGTCTAACAATACTAGAAACTAAAGACAAAAATTACATTTTATTATTCTGATATTTTCTTAACAGGGTTATAGGTATATCGTATAAACTACGATATAAATAGAAAGATTGCATCTTAATCGTAAAAGAAACCACTCAAAATGTCCTAACGCCACAAACGCATTACAATAAAAGACTATAACATCAATGCTAACAGTATCATAATAATATACATTTGGTATATGACAACGAGTGAAGAAAAAACATTTGATAACCTTTTTTATTTTCCCTCTGTCCTTGCGGGGAATAGCGGTCACCCTACATTCTAACAAAGTTGCTCTGTAACACATTAGCCCCTTATTTTTCCCACGAGAGTATTAAGGTCAGTGTGGAGATCTGAATCCTGAGTGACGGGGGCTAGTTTTGTTAGAATTACTGATATAGAAAAAATAAATGTTCTTTTGTAAAAGTTTACCGTTGTCATACATCAGCCCTTAAATCCATTGCTAGTGTAGCTAGATAAGCCTACTACGAAATGGCATTTTCTCATAGTTATTACAATAGATGAATAGTAGAATGACATTAACTCTTTTTATATATGGTTGAAGGAGCATGCAGTCCTCCTGATTGTAAGTGGTCACTGCCGCCCATGGACATCTGTAAACAATTTGACGTAGAATGTGGTTTCTATCTGAAGTCAATCTTAGGTGTGTTGCTACCCCCAAGGACCAAGATGGTAACATGACACAAAAGTGTTTTGGCAACTACAGCTTTCCACCGAAATGCAAGAACTGCTTCACCCAGCGGAACAGCGGTGGTACCAGCCCCGACGAACTACACTGATGGAAGGGTGTGGTTACCGTTGGCACATTTTTATGAGGCGATCACCTTAGTCCTCGGGAGTAGCGACGCATCTGTGATTGACTTCAGATAGTACCCCATGTTCTGTATGAAGTTGCTTACAGATGTCCATGGGCGGCAGTGTCCACTTACCATTAGTTTGACTGCATGCTCGTTCTACTTGGTGGTCAGGCATTAATTAGTGTGATCTGAGGACTAAGTAAAACCACGTTCTATAAGTGTACTACTACATGTTAATTACTGCATAACTCCTGAACGTCCTTTCGATATATCTTACGGCATCTTAAGACAAAAGAAGAACGAACGGACCATCAGTTTTGTTGAAATATTTTACTGACTTTCCATTTTTCTGTAAAGTTTTCACATGCTTTTTATCTTTTTATGGTAATAAGTTCAAAAAGATGAAAGCAGAAAGTAGAAACTAAACTAACAACAGAGTATTGTATTCGAGTACCAAGTAAATTGCTATTTTAAAGTTTTTCTGCATTCTAAGAGGTCTTTATTACATATATAAAGTAGACAGAAAATTTTGACCAAGATTTTTCACTTTAAAATATGAGCACATAGTGTTTTTTTCCTATTTAATTTGTTATATTTAGTTTAATTTTTATGCCAAATAAAGACCTCTTGCCATTGCCACTGTAACGAGTATTTTTAGGCAGTGATATTCGCGATGGATATCCTTTAGTCAGAGGGGAGACAGAGGGTTATGCCGGACTTTTACCGTCTGAATTGCGTTGTTCGCTCTACCCTTAGTGACAGCTTTATGCTTTCATAATATACCACAATATTATCGTCTGTGACCAATATGGACCAATCAGTGGGCTCACATATTATTTTTAATTTTGACGACTAAAATCAAATTTGGAGCTTCGTCGTGGTTTAGTTTGTGCATTACATGTTAACCCTTTTTTTTTTTTTTTGTTTTCGAGGGGGAAACCTTCATAAGGTACCCGACGCCGTGGGAGCGACGAAGGGTTATGTGGGATTTTTACCACACTAAAACCCCCCCGGTGGCCATCCTCGGCGCTAAAAAGAGGACTCAGGGATCTCCAACAAACACCACCGGAATCCTCTAAGCGTGTTGCCCCATCGGGCTCCTCCCAGATGGGCGGCTGGGCCCACCGCTCCGTCTAGTCTATACGACGATATGCGACCACACATACCGCCGTCCTTCCCGGGATCGCCTGGCTGGACGGTTCAAGCTCCCACTCTAGCCGCCCGCAACCCCGGAAGCCCCTTTTAGTCGCCTCTTACGACAGGCAGAGGATACCGTAGCCCTATTCTGATCCCGGAACTACAGGGACGACATGTTAACCCCTACGTACAAGTTCACCTAACGTAGTTCCAAAATGTTACGACAGGGTATCTTTAAACTGGTGCAAAAAGACATTCTTCAGCCGTCGATATATGAAAGTTTAAATAACATGAGTAGCTTATCTTCGGCTTACCAATACCTTCAATATTGTAAGTAGAGTATGTAGTGAATATTATTGTTATGAAGTAAGCAAGACTATGAAAAACACACACTGATTCCTTTTGTGCTCAGAATATTTATAACCTGATAAAATATTACAAAAACACAATACAAATACACATAATAAATTTCCCTCTCTATAAGAGCAAATAATAAAAGGCAATGAAGGCGTCGGTAACAATCACTATTGTCACATTCAATCAAACCATTCGAACATTGTGTGCTTGGGACATCATAAAACCGGGTGAGCCAGTAACAATTCCGAGATCCGTCCAGTAAAAACAGTGGGATCTCATCCAATTTTGCATTCAATCTACGACCGCGAGAATTGCTTCTTCCGAGATGACCCGCCACTTCCACTGCGCATAAAGCGATGACCTAATCCGGTTTATTTGATTTGGGTTTCCAACTTAAACCAACTTTTACTATTTGTAATAGGGTCAGTATCACAAAATCTATGTTATAACCCCACCTTTTATATTAACAAGAGCTAAAGACGAGCTATTATGTACACTGTATTGTGTATACTGAGATGAACTAATTATGAGATAAAGCAAAAATACGTATGACAGTGCTGTCTCCGAAGTGGATCCGTTAGGAATTCTATCACCTTCAAAAACTTGGCCTTTTAATCAAAATAATCATGCAAAAAATCAGTTGTCTTTAAATATCCCCAAATATAGAGAATTTATACGTACGTAATCCAATTGTAAACATGTTGGTTTCTTCGAAAAACCTTTATTTCAGGAGCAGAAGTATTGAAACCGCATTTCAAAAGAAATTAACTCGAAAATACCTTTATTGCTAGTCACATACCTTTATAGACTTCAATGATATAAAATATAAAGTATGTGCGAATAAATGAAAATTTATACATGAACTTCCATTAGCATTTCTGTCTGTAAGGGAATTAAAACGTAATCTGCGGTTCAGAATGGTTTTCGCTGATTAAAACTTACTGAATATCAAACTTTATGTACTTCGTACAAATGTTTCATACAGTAAAATATGTACCTCGTCATTAAAAAGGATTGAAATGGACTTACTCCATTTTTTAAAATAAGTATGATGATCGATGAAAACACAAAAAATATTGCGAGTTTTTTCATTTAAAAATACATGGTGCAAGTTAGACTTTGTGGATCTACATAAGTGTATATAAGTAACGAGTTTCACAGCAACTTCGCTGATGAAATTTCAGAAAGATTTATTTTAAAGACATTTATTTATTTTAAACAAATCCTATTTATTTGATAAATCCCGCGAAATTTCCCACTACCCTCTCCAGATTGGAGCAGTGTGGTGGAGATTGCTTTAGAACCAAATTGTGAGAACATTTTTTTAATAAGATTGAAGTAGAAAACGAGCATGCAGTCCACCTGATGGTAAGTGGTCACTGCCACCCTTGGATATCTGTAATCAACTTCATACAGAACATGGGTTCTATTTGGAGTCAATCACAGATTGACTACGCCGCTACTCCCGAGGACCAAGAGGTCGCCTCCTACAAAAGTGTGCCGACAACCACACCCTCCCATCGAAACGCAGAAACTGTTTCACGCTGGAAATAGGTGTAGGTGTGTCCTTACCACATGTCAACATGTCCTTTTAGCACTGAATACATTCCATACCACATCTTATAGAGGTACTCGAAGTCTCGTTCTACTTTTTAATAGCGTTTATCTTTATCCGTTTGCGGTGAGACAATTTGTTAAAAGTCCGAGCTCAGGAGCGCTTGTGCTTGACATGAGTTGCTTTGATTTGCCTAATTTTACGTCCCGTTGAATAAGACACGGTACGTTTTAATAGAGAACAAAGGAAGCCGGCTTCCAAACTTAACTAGCAATCCGAAGTTCGTAGTTATGCATTTATTTAAATCACAACCAAGTCGAATTAAAAAGTATTTAGGTTGTTTTTACGAGTAAATAGGATTAAGTTATCGAGTTACAAGAAAACAGAAGGGCTGGCTTTTAATTTGTAAGTACACTGCAACCTCAAACAGCTTGTCAAGTTTATTGCAGTAATAAGCTAGAGTTCGTAGTGGAATGACGCGAAGCTTACTATAATGACTTTGTAAGTACTTCCTTTGTCCATTATAATGGAGTTTTTCTGTGTTAGTATTGTAGCGGCAGTGCAAGTACCGCACAATATTTATATTCTTACTACCCCCGGCTACGGTAACAATGACTTGCATCAAGTACCAACATTACATTTATTATGCAACTACCCCGGCTATGGTTACAATGATATTTTGATTTCTTCCGAAGAGGAAACCATATAAAGACGTTCTGAATAATTTGTTTTCGAAACAAGAAACAACTTCATCGTCGGCAAAATATCTTCAGCTTCAAGATTATCCATATAATCTTCATCACGCAGCATCATCGCCGGAACTCGCCGCCGCTTTCCTGGAGCACTCGCCGCCGCTGAGAGATGTCCACACGTCGCCGCCGCCGATCCGAGGATGCGCGCGCTATTTTTTTTTTTTTTTTTTTTTTTTTTTTTTTTGCGCCCAGACAAAAGGAGAAAGGGCTACCCTCCGTGCGGGAAGGGTGGTGGTGAATGCTCATGCATACCAATGCGGCCGTCCGCATTGGTTATGTGGGACTCACGAAAGACCTACGTGCCTACCCACTAAACACCACCAGAGGTTAGCTTTAGCCTATTATGAGGCTTTTAAGCTTTCATCGAATGATGGCCCCGAGGGGCAGAACACGGGGCTTTTGCGGGACTCCATAAGGAAGCACCGCTGGATACTAACACTTGCGTGTAGAAGGTTGAGCTCAGTGTTATCGGAAGATAACTACTGTGCTGGGCACCTAAGTTGTCTGACAACTGGCCCGCCAAGGGGCGTACCAGTTCAGACTCTAAAAGGAAAAGGACAAGGATGGAAGAGGGATGCGTTCCCCCGTCCCCGCCCGAGGCAAACTGAGGGATAGCGTGAAGCGCAATGCTTACGATTGAAGGAAGCGAACTAGGGCTTCGTGTTCGGCAAGAACGTGTACACGTTCCTCGACCGAGGCCGCCCTACGGAGCTTCCCGGCCAGGAGAAGCACCTCATCCATGTCAATCTGCTGGATGATTCCGAGGGCGAAGGCAATGTTCTCTTTGTCAGTGTACTCGGGCAGTTCCCGTTCCCGTGGTTGGGGTTTGGGAGTTTGGGGAGCAGGTGAAGCCTGCTTTGCAGGTGGAGCCTGCTTTGCAGGTGGAGCCTGCTTTGCCGGCCGTGTGGGGGGGCGGGACGACGCCGCCGAGTCCCCACTGGAACGCCCCCATGGGTTGCATGGGGTCGGCTTTGGCACTTTGAGTGCCGGATAATTGGTCGAGTCGACCGGAGGGGGTGCTGGCTTGGGCTTAGGGCCTTTCGCCAGGGGCTGTCGCTTCTTGCGAGAAACACGGGGGGCTTTTGGGCAACCGCGGTAATTTGCCGGGTGCCCGGACTGTCCGCACAGGACACACGCGGGAGGGGACTCCGCGTCTTTGGTACGAAGGCAATCCTTCGTACCATGACTGCCGAGGCACTTTACGCACCTAGGAGTGGCAGAACAGTTTGCCGCTGCGTGGCCGTAGAGTTGGCAGCGGTGGCATTGGCCAGGGAAACCCCTACGATTCGGGGGCTCTACTTTGGCCAGTGAAAGGCCGCAAACCTCGCTAACATCTTTGAAGATGTTGCGAGAGGAGTCCGTATTGGACAGGACAACGAGGGCTAAGGGATATTTAGCCCCAGAGCGGCTGTGCAGCTTGTGCACTGGCGCGCGCTAGCAACCCGCGCTATATTTATAGCAAGCCGGCAGCACAAGCGAGACGGCCTAGATTTCTATTTCTTTCTAACATTTCTTGTAACTACCTTATCTATTATTTACATTTTTATTTATTCATTATTTATAATATTATTTACTTAGTTACATAAGAATTATTGGTAAAAATTCCTTTTATTTTATTGGTTTGTATAATTATTTAAGTCATTATTGGTCGATCAAAATTGTAGCCGGGAATATAAATATAGGGTGCCTTCCTTAATAAAGCATTCCATTCAAGCCTCAGCCTTCTGAAGAACCAGTAGTTTTATTTAACCACCACTAGACAATACCTGGAGTCAGTAGGACACCGCTACACCCTACAGTGGTGACCCCATTCTGGAACACCGAGGAAGCTCTGCAACAATCCAGCGAGGAAGCTCTGCAACAATCCAGCGAGGAAACTCTGCAGCAATCCAGCGAGGAAGCTCTGAAGAATTTTGAAGATCAATCCCTGCAAGAAATCAGTGTAACCTATTGCCGCCACTATGGAGGAAGCCTTAAAGAAAAAAGAAGCGTTGCCGACAGCGTTACCTAAAGAACACGAAGTCGCCGGTATTTCTCTGTCGTTGAGAATCCCGCCGTTTTGGAGAGATAAACCTAGACTATGGTTTGTCAGTTTTGAAGCAGCCACGGACGGTTTGAAGAAAAGCCAAGCACAACTAGCTCAGATGGTCATCGCGCAACTTGAGAAGCAAGATATTGAACAGATCGCCGACTTGTTGTACAATCCACCGAAAACCGATCAATACAACGTGTTGAAGAATCGTCTTATTTCTGCCTTTGAAGAATCAGATAGTCGCCAGCTTCAGAAACTGCTGTCAGAAATAGAACTAGGAGACCAGAAACCATCACAACTACTACGCAGAATGCGTACATTGGCAAGAGATAAAGTCCCAGATTCGACTCTTCGATTGATGTGGACAAGCCACTTACCCCCGCACGTCCGTTCAGTCCTGGTAGTGAGCGAAACATTTAGCACGCAGACGAAACTCGATGAGCTCGCACTTCTAGCAGACCAGATGATGGAGAACAGCAACTGCTCACAAGTATCGATGGTTCAAGGCACTTCACCCAAGACCAACGATACCCAGTTTCTTGTCGAAGAAATTAGGCGGTTATCGTTAGAAGTTGCCGCGCTGAAAGCATCGCAAGAAACCACGTTTAATCAGTACAACACGCAAAATCACCATCACAGAAGACCACCCTATCGTCGCAGCCGTTCCACAAGTCGAAGTCGTTCAAGCTCAAGAAATTCTCTTTACTGCTACTACCATCGTCGTTTCGGTCATGAAGCAAGAAAATGCACATCTCCATGCTCATTCAAAACTGAAAACATGAAGACGAACTCGGAAAACTAATTTCCACGCTCGATGCGACGGGATCTGGCGTCACGGAAAAATCCTACCGTCTATTTGTGACCGACAAGCGAAGCAACCTCAATTTTTTAATCGACACTGGAGCGAACATCTCAGTTATTCCGCCGCAACAGAAGATGAAGCCACTGGAATTCAAACTCTATGCCGCAAACAATACAGAAATTCCAACATACGGAGAGAAGACAATGGAACTCGATTTAAATCTTCGTCGACCATTCAAATGGAAGTTTATCATCGCGAAAGTCAGTAAACCTATAATCGGTGCTGATTTTCTAACGCATCACCAACTAGTTGTCGACATAAAGAATCGCAAGATCATCGATGGGAAGACCAATCTTTCGTGTAACTCGTTCGTGCAAGCAACAAACCTTCCTACTATAAGAAGTATAGACGTCGAACAGCCATATCATAAGTTACTAGCTGAATTTCCCGGAATAACAAGATTAACTTCAATGAAGCTCACACCGAAGCACAACGTGGAACACTTCATTGAAACAACCGGCCCACCACTTCATTGTCGCGCACGTCCAATCGCACCACACCGCTACGAGCAAGTCCGAAGGGAATTCGAGAATATGATAGAACAAGGATTATGCCGCCCAAGCAAAAGCCCTTGGTCATCACCACTTCACGTCGTACCTAAGAAGAATGGCGAACTACGAGTCTGTGGAGACTACAGAAGACTCAACTCTGTTACAACTCCTGACCGCTACCCAATACCGCGAGTCAAGGACTTCACTCATCATCTGTCGGACAAGAAAATATTCTCCACAATCGATCTCAACAGAGCCTACCAACAAATTAAAGTACGCGATGAAGACATAGACAAGACTGCAATAATCACACCTATGGGATTATTTGAATTTCCACGAATGACACCTGGATTGAAGAACGCCGGTCAAACCTTCCAAAGATTCATACACGAAGTACTTCAAGGACTCGATTTCGTATTCGCATTCATCGACGATCTTCTAGTTGCAAGCCCAGATGAAGAAACTCATAAGAAGCATCTACGTATTATTCTACATCGACTAGAAGAAAATGGCATCACTATAAACCCATCAAAATGCATATTTGGACAACAAGAAGTTCAATTTCTTGGTTTCGCCGTTAGTAAGGAAGGAATCAAACCGCCTGCAGAAAAAGTCCGAGCAATTGTCGATTACGCCAAACCACAAACAATTGAAGAACTCAGAAGATTTCTTGGAATGTTAAATTTCTATAGAGAACACATTCCGAATGCATCCGAAATACAAGCACCGCTTCACGCCTACCTTCATAATACAAAGAAAAGAGATAGAACTATAATCGAATGGAACGATGACGCCACGAAGGCATTCGAAGCTTGTAAAGTCGCGATTCAAAATGCAGCTTTACTTGCTCACCCATCACATGAAGCAACACTTGCTATCTTCAGCGACGCGTCTGATAACTCAGCGGGAGCCGTACTTCAACAACACATTAATGGAAAATGGCAACCACTTGGCTATTTTTCGAAGAAATTCTCCAATGCACAACGCAACTACAGTACATTCGACCGAGAGCTACTTGCTATCTACATGGCTATTAAGCACTTCAGAAAAACTTTCGAGGGAAGAAACCTGATAGTTTTTACCGACCACAAGCCATTGACTTATGTACTTCAGAAGAAACCTTCAACATCGGAAACACCACGTCGTGCAAGACAACTAATTTTTATCAGTGAATTCACCACTGATATTCGTCACGTCAGTGGGAAAGACAACTTAGTCGCCGACGCACTCAGTCGCACACGGATCGACAGTGTATCATGTCCAACGACAATCGACTATTGCAAGATAGCAGAAGCGCAAGACAGAGATAGAGATACGATCAAGCAACTATCGAACCAAAATAACTTATCTATCAAGCAAGTTATTTTACCGATGTCACATCTACCTATCTACTGTGAAGCTTCAACATCTACTATGCGTCCATACCTACCTGAAGAATGTCGTCGTGAAGCATTCAACGCTCTTCACAACATTAGTCACCCAGGCATCAGAACAACAAAGAAGCTCATTACAGAAAGATTCTTTTGGCCTTCAATGCAAGTTGATGTCGGAAACTGGACGAAGCAATGTCTACAATGTCAAACATGCAAAGTACAAAGACATACATCAAGCAGCCCATCTTCATTTCCACCATCCGATCGATTCGAACATCTACACATCGATATCGTCGGACCACTTCCTACTTCACCTCAAGGATATCGATACCTCGTTACGATGATCGATAGAACAACGAGATGGCCTGAAGCAATACCTACAGATGACACTTCAGCAGAATCTGTTTCGAGAATTGTCTATGAAAATTGGATTACTCGATTCGGTTCACCAAAGATAATTACAACCGATCAAGGAAGAAACTTCGAAAGCAATCTCTTCAAAAAATTACTTCAAACAATGGGTATTGAGAAGACTAGGACAACGCCGTTTCATCCATCTTGCAATGGAATCTTAGAGAGGATGCACAGATCGCTCAAAAATTCTATCAAAACTCGTCTATCTGAACATACAACGTGGATTGATGAGTTACCTACCGTATTAATGGGTCTACGAGCAGCACCTCGCACAGATACTGGTATTAGCGCCGCTCAACTCACATACGGATGCAGCCTACGTCTACCATGCGATTTCTTCACTTCAACATCAATAAACAACCAAGAGATGGACACCGATTACGTCAATCGACTTCAAGAATCGATTCGTAATGTATCACATCAAATAACTTCGCACAGAAATAAGAAGCCGATATTCATCCATCAAGACCTACGTAACTGCAAAGAAGTTTTTATTCGCAACGACGCTGTAAGGAAACCATTCCAACCTACATACGACGGACCGTATAAAGTCTTAGAGCGAGATAGCAAGACTTTCAAGTTGGAATTACCCGGTCACAGATCATCTGTTATCTCAATCGACCGACTCAAGCCTGCTTATACTATCAATGAGGATACTTCGGAAGACCTACAGGTACCATCACATCACCCACCAGAGAGGAAGCAAGACAGCCCATCAACACCTACATCAAATCAAAGAAAATCTATCTTGAAGACTACAAGATATGGGCGAGCCGTCAAGCCTCCGGTACGCTTTCGCTAGGGGGAGAGTACTGTAGCGGCAGTGCAAGTACCGCACAATATTTATATTCTTACTACCCCCGGCTACGGTAACAATGACTTGCATCAAGTACCAACATTACATTTATTATGCAACTACCCCGGCTATGGTTACAATGATATTTTGATTTCTTCCGAAGAGGAAACCATATAAAGACGTTCTGAATAATTTGTTTTCGAAACAAGAAACAACTTCATCGTCGGCAAAATATCTTCAGCTTCAAGATTATCCATATAATCTTCATCACGCAGCATCATCGCCGGAACTCGCCGCCGCTTTCCTGGAGCACTCGCCGCCGCTGAGAGATGTCCACACGTCGCCGCCGCCGATCCGAGGATGCGCGCGCTAGCAACCCGCGCTATATTTATAGCAAGCCGGCAGCACAAGCGAGACGGCCTAGATTTCTATTTCTTTCTAACATTTCTTGTAACTACCTTATCTATTATTTACATTTTTATTTATTCATTATTTATAATATTATTTACTTAGTTACATAAGAATTATTGGTAAAAATTCCTTTTATTTTATTGGTTTGTATAATTATTTAAGTCATTATTGGTCGATCAAAATTGTAGCCGGGAATATAAATATAGGGTGCCTTCCTTAATAAAGCATTCCATTCAAGCCTCAGCCTTCTGAAGAACCAGTAGTTTTATTTAACCACCACTAGACAATACCTGGAGTCAGTAGGACACCGCTACACCCTACAGTATTTTATTTTGGCGATCTCACAACATTGATATCAGTTTCTTCTTTGTCTAAGAGTATTTAAACTTTTTAGTTTCATTTCTTGGAAATTTAGTTAAAAATTGTTTCGATGACTATTTGTAGGCAATTATGAAATATAAATACTATTATAACTTTTATTACGTAAAATTCTTGATGCCTTTATCTGTCTTAAATCACTAGTAAAGGTTTATAAATCACAAGTGATCAATTTCAAGCAATCCTTAGCCCTTAAACACCTGCGTGGGACGACGTAGCGGTAAGGAATGATCTTTTTAAAATACGTGACTCGTCCATTATTAATAAGAAGTAGATTAAATAAGGAAGGCTGACCGTCTATAGCCGGTTTCAATTTGCATATTATTAGGGCGCGGACAGAAGGTCGCGCGACAGTGAGGGCGATCAACAAGGTGAACGTTTTGTTAGAAGGCCCACCATGTTCTATTGTTTCGACGAAAAAAATCATGGCATTAAGACTTAAACGTTCAGTAAACTGGGTTATTAAAGTAAATTTACATTATCTCGCGACAAATTATTTTAGCTAATTGTTGCTAATAATTGATGAACTTTATTTTTGGGTTTGGATTTCCATTGTGGCAGAATGCTTCGTAGTTTGACGTAGTTTCGTTAATTCACTACTAAGTTCTATACTTATTGTTATAAAAACGTTGAAATACGTTTTGAATTACATTTTTCTATAACCTGAAAGAAGTGAACGAGCATGCTGATTCATCGATCGACATGCTCGTTCCGTGCGGTAAGAGGTCACTGCCGTCCTTAGACATCTGTAAGCAACCCCAGAAGAGATCTCTCAGATCTCTCTTTTTACCCATAGTTAGCCTATTATAGATGCATTGCTACCCCTGGGGACTGATTTGGAATGCCTGGAATAAGAACGTCTTCCTTACACTTCGCACGAGAATAAGTCTAAAGAAGGTACTTCTGGAGTCAAACGCCTCAGAGTTCTACCACCTTTGAACCTACATATCCCAAGAGTGGTGGATTATATTCTGTAAAACAGCTCTATAACAACCTAACTTCGTATAATACTATAAACCTCGTATGCATACAAAGACTTGCATGCTTTATAACTCACTCTCCTAAACATAATCCTACATTAATCTCTTAGCCAATGCATCTGTACTAACTGTTCTCTCTTATCTTTAAATTATGTAACTATGGTCTATGTCGGTAATACTGCTTCAATACAAGTTTAAAGGGTTATTCATTATTGCGCCACTTCTGCAGAGGTTTCTCTCTCAGAATATCTTATGCCGGCTTAGGCCGTAATCTAGTGAACGGTCAAGTAGGTATTGAGGGATATCATACCCCTTTGACATTTTTCTCAAGATTTCTCATGTTTATTTTTAATAAACGAAATTGTGCTACTTCCATAAATTAAAAAAACATGCAATCCCAGGTGGATTGCATGTTTTTTTTAATTTATGGATGATAAGTGGCCACTACATACAAGTATACCGTAAGTAACCTCAAACAAGATCAGAATTTTATAGGAATTGGCCACACTCATTTTGTTAACTCAAAGGACTAAGTTGAAACGCATATAATCGCAAAAAATGTGACAGGTTAACTTCTTCGTATCAGATTCGAACCGCGTAACCAGTCTTAAACCAGACGTTTACAGCTATTGGCTCTTTTAAATTTAATTATGAAATATTGCTTTATTTGAATAAAAATAAATTTAAAATCCTACTAAATAAAATTTTCAGATGAACATTATAGAAAATCACGGAGTCACCGGAATGTTTATTGTTGCATGATTTGGAGCAATTTCCCGCGTGGTGAAATTTAAAGCCCATAAAATTGATATAAACAACCACTTAATTGCTTTTCTTGCTTTTTGTAATGTAAATAAGTATACAAATATCTATAGTTAGTAATTATTTATTAAGGATCTCATACTTATAAAAAAAGAAAACGTGATGAAAAGAAAGAAAATGTCGATACCTACTAAGTAAAGGAGAATCTGTTGAGATCTACTCGTCGTTCGACTTCGGATGCACCAATGCCGCTTTTATGACTAACTTATGATCGAAATACATATGGCCGATACATATACTATACATATGGCTGATCGAAGGTTATGTAATCCAATGTCTGATTGGTTTGTAATGCCTTAAATCTTAAATACCTTAGAACTTACTACAGATGAGCGTAGGAGCTTTAGATTAGCCACTTTCAGATAGACTGCATGCTTGCTTGCTTGCTATTATTTTCTTAAACATAATCTAAAGGTAAAAATACCATTACAACTTGAATGATCAATTAGCAAATCGCTGTAGACGTGTTCAGAAAGAATCAAATAGATAAAAATATAGGATTTTATATTTTAACTAGTTGACCCGGCGAACTTCGTTCAGCCTAAAAGTCAAAAATCTAAAATTATCAGTGTTTCTCCACTATATTATACATGTATTATACACAAAAATCTTTCTCTTGAATAACTCTATCTTTTTTTCTCGAGGGGGATACCTTCAAAAGGTACCCGACACCGTGGGAGCGACGCAGGGTTTTGTGGGATTTTTACTTCACTAAAAAACACCCCGATGGCCGTCCTCAGCGCTACAAAGAGGACTCCGGGATCTCCAAAGGAACGCAACCGAAATCCTCTGAGCGCATTGCCCCGACGGGCTCCTCCCACATGGGCGGCTGGGCCCACCGCTCCGTCTAGTCTTTACGATCGTATGCGACCACACATACCACACCTCGGGGTCGCCTGACCGAACGGTTCGAGCTCTAGCCGCCCGTAACCCCGGAAGCCCCTTTTAGTCGCCTCTAACGACAGGCAGGGGATGCTGTAGTCCTATTCTAATCGGAAGCTACAGAGACGGGAATCACTCCTTCTATTATAAAAACTGCATTAAAATCTGTAACGTATTTTTAAAGATCTAAGCATATATAGGGACAGACAGCGAGAAGCGATTTTGTTTTATACTATGTAGTGATATTTGCCTATTACATCATCCTTTACAACATTAATACATTGAATATGTTACACTAGACATTAGATATGGCTAAGCTTAATAGGTTTCAGGCGAACACTTAAGTCTCTACTCGAGCAACGATCTTGTAAGTGGCGAGTCACACAGTTAAGATTCAGACGAATATTTAACTATATATGTGAATTGGGTTGCAAAAATAAATAATGTAAAATCCATACATAGGTATATAATAATAAAAACGAAATTTGGGCTAAACAAAGTGTTTAAAAACAAATCGAGTCAAATCTACTAAATATAATATAAAAATATTTCATGTAGTTAAAGAATGGTAATAGTCATACTCGTATATCATGAAACAATAATTAATTTTTAATTTCATTCAAACATATCTCTATCAAAAATTAACGCGTTCTAAAGTTAAGGAGTATGATCGAGTCAATTTATTCGTACTATTTCTTTATTAAAATATTATATTTTAATTTCTAGGATTCCTAAAATGTATCTATCTAACTTTACCAGATCATAAAAGTTTATCGCACAATAATAAACTTTTATCATTGTACTATAAACTTTTAAGATCTTTAGACTTTTTCTCGATAAAATCATTTGCTTTCGCCGCCATATTCTAGCTCTCCAGTATATGTTTATTTGTGATACGCAATAAAACAAGTAGTCCTAATGATATCTAATCATATCCACTGCTGCCCAATGACATCTATAATTTTAAGACTAAGAAATGAACGCAAATTAACCTGTTGAAGCCTCGGATTACTAGGGCTTCCATATCTTAAAAAACACATTGTAATGACTATTCAAATTGTAAGAGGAATGTTATTTCAAAGAAATAAACGTACAATTAATTAATATAAATTAAACTAAATATAATTGCATTCATTGTCTTAACATTCATTGCGTATTCAGCAGCTGTCTATTTAATTCTGTCTTTCACAAATAAAGTAAATAGTGAAATGAAATACTTTCAAAGGCAATCAAAATTTCAAATAACTTTTACTAAAATCTAAATTGAATGAAGCAATTTAATAAAAAAGACACTGATTTACTTAATAAAACAGTAATCGAAGTCAACATTTTAAATAATTGAAATACAAAGCATCTAGGTTTACCTAATCCATTTAATTCTATCGAAGAGTTGTCGGTGCTAAAGTTATTTTAAATCATTTTTTGTAACTAGGGAATCTTTGCGCTGTGTTGGTTCATGTATCTTCATAGCACGTCAGCTCATGCTACTTGTCATATACCTACATATAACCTATAAGGTAAGTGTCCCCCCCTTTCGAAGGGATCTCCACCTTATTGTGGTGAGGAGGCTTAGTAATCGTGGCTTGGACTACCACGGTGAAGCTCCCAGGTAGGGGACGCTCGGAGTGGGCTTGGCTGTGGGCCCGCTCTGGATGGTCTTAGAGGTAAGGCGCGCCTTTGTGTTTTTGGCGCGCTTTGCTGTTGGAGGGGAGCTTCATGCTCCACGCAGAGGGGGAGGGGCAGGCACTGGCGGGTTCGCGGATAAATGCGAAAGCGTGCTCGTGTTCCCGCCGTACGGTACGAGGAGAAAACACAGTGGGGGTTTAGCCGGTAAGAGTCCGGCATAACCCAGCAGCTGCCACTTAAAAAAGTATAGATTGGCAGGCTTTAGAGTTAATCCAAGTAGTAAGTTCCATAAACAATTTGCTGATAAAACTATTATCTATAATTTATCTTTTAATTTCGTACTAGTAATTGCTTTGTTTTTCCTTTTTGTTGTCATACATAGGTATATATTATATATATGTTGTTTTAGTTTTGATTTATTGTATACTTATTACATTAAAACAAAAAATAACAAAAATCATATTTTGCAAATTAAAAATAATAATTTTATCAAATTAGTGTATTGTCATCGGTCCTCAATAAATCTACAAAGTTTGAACGAAATCTGGCCGTTTAAAGTGGGTCAAAATCGCGCCCAAAGAAGTCGGTTACAAACATACAAACAAACATACAGGTGAAGCTAATAAAAAGCTATTAATAATAATAAAGTCAGGCTTCGTTAAAACATCAACGAGAAAACGTAAGATTTATCTCAGTCAAAACAAATCTAAATAAATGAATCATAATCTTTAAACGTGTAATAAATCTGTAACGAATTAAATTTACGATAATTAATAGCATAGCTTTATTGTATAGGTTACGACCTTAGGTCTCACGCAATCTTGTTTGACCGACAAACTTGTGACCATTGGTACCATGCCTAGGTTGGTTTGTACAATGTTTAACGAATTATACGAATAATTGGTGTCTTTCTTGATTAAAAACTAATAAAATGTTACTTCTTTTTTCCCTTTTTTTACCTTACTTCAGAACTTACGTTTTACGTAGGTAATTTTATTTGACAGACCTTGTAACTATTTACACCGTTTGACGATATAATATATATGTCGGCATTTGTTTTATATGCGACATCAATATCTTCATATATGGTGTGGGCGACTATGGGTCTTGTGCAAAATAACAAATCTTGAGGACAATTTACTTAATAAAATTATTACAAAGACTTTTATCACAAATACAGCACCGAATACATTCCATAGTAATTAATTTTATAAAAGACCGAAACGGAGAGACAGTTCCGTGTTGTCGCTTTTGAGTGACGTTCACAATAATGTGTCTGCCACCCTCGGCTGACTTCACGACTCTGCCAAGACGCGACGGTGTTGAAGTTAGCACCGCTCGACGCGCCTTTCCGCTTCGATTCAAAATAACCGAATCAGACATATATTTTTTTATTATAACACAAAAACTCCACAGACTGATCGTGATCGTCCGTGCCTTTTGTCACAATAGTCCTCCTTTTTTTAAACATAATAAGTCTTTATTTCTTAGCTCCACGTTAGGCCATCGCTGTCACCAACACACAGTCGAGCGGTGGTGGCAACATTGGCAATTAAAGAAATCTTACAATTACGCTTAATATCCTATATATTAAGCGTAATTGTAAGATTTCTTTTATATATATAGGACCATTTATTTATTGATTTATTTCCCTTTTTTATTTATGTGGTATGTATAATTTGGTGCATTGTACATAAATGTATAAGTGTTACGATTTTGTTTTTAACGTATAACGCTAAGCTATTATATATAATTCTAAGGACACTACACTCTAATTACATTGTTATTACTGTAAGTTGCGATTTTAGTTCTTTCCGGAGGTCACTTCTTACGTGCAATTTACCTTATCTATGATTTTTAAAGTCCCCGCTACGGATTGCCCTGGAGATGTTGTAATCTTCGATATAACATATTATATTGATCTGTACAATCTGTAAGGAAATGTGAATAATAATTATCTTTAATAATTTCCAAAATCGTACATCTACAAAATAAAACGTACCCGCATAGATTTATGGCATATGAATAGATTAAGTCCTTACGTATTGTTATATGACTGACAAATTTCTTGTTATCTGTTGTTCCTATGTCGATTTGTAAAATGTGTAACGAAATGCGAATTATTACTGTCTTTCACAATTACCAACATATTAAATCTAAAAACGATATCGTATAGATTTATGGCCTGTATAGATTATGACCTTACAATATATTATTTGACCGACAAATTTCTTGTTACCTGTCGTTCCTACGTCGATTTGTAAAATGTGTAACGAAATACGAATTATTTAGAATTTGACGACCCGCGTGGCACAGCGGTTACCGTACCGGTTTGACACGCAGTGGGTCCCGGGTTCGATTCCCGGACAGACAGGTATCTGAATGATGAGTTTAGATACTTGTTCTGGGTCTGGGTGTTTGTGTATTCGTCTTTGTGTGTGTCCATGGCAACCACGATACAGGAGAAAATCCTAGTGTGGGGATGAGTGTAGAAAACGTTTAATTACTACTGTATTTTTCAATTACCAAAATATTACATACATCTAAAAACGATATCATATAGATTTATGGCATGTATAGATTACGACCTTACGTCTTACGTAATGTTGTTTGACCGACAAATTCCGTGTGACCATTGTTCCGTGCCCAAGACCTGCTTTGTACAATGGCTTACGAAACAATCTGCCGGCGGCGCCGCGGCCGCTGCCAGTGATTTGTGCACAGTTTCCTGTTTATTCATGCAGTTCCAGAGACGATTACCTACTCCCGTTGCTCATGAATATATTTGAATAATTTCCCGCTGAGGTGTAAATGATGCAAGTTTTTGCATTTAAAAACTTTGCTAATCGCTTTACTAACTGGCGTTGTTTTATTGTGCTTCGCGCAGCTTGTATTTTTCTTTGAAATATTGTTAATTATAATTAAGACAACATTATAACTAAAATAATATACACGCTTTCTACACTCATAGCCCCACGAGGATTTTCTCTTGTGTCGTGGGTACAATGGATATACACAAAGACGAATACACAAACACCCAGACCCAGAACAGGAATCTAAACTCATCATTCAGATACCTGTCTAGCCGGGAATCGAACCCGGAACCCATTGCTCGTCAGACCGATATGGTAACCGCTCAGCCACGCAGGTCGTCAAATACTACACATAACTAAAATAACATACATATCGTAGTTTTAAAATATGGAATGCTTCATTTATTTGTGATTTACTATGTGTATCCTTATGTAAAGAAAATACATCACTAGTAATAAGCGAATCAATTCCTCCTTCCCAATTAAGCTAATATAATCGTTATCTTAATGAATTATATCAGAATAGAGTCGAAACTATGCATATTCATAGTCTGTAACTATAATTATCAATACTCTACAGATCATATTCAAATTACGTTCTTGATAAGACGAAGTCGAACAGTCAGTATCAAAATTATATAATAATATTATGATCAGGTACGTGACTATTATAAATAGGTATCTTTAATTACAAGAATTATATATTGTATATAATAGGTATATAAAACTTTATATCAGAAAACTGAAATACTACCTGCATTTCTTATTTCCGCAGTTAAAGATTGATAGTAAAAAAAATATCAAAGTAGACCTAACAAACTCAATCATTATTTATTTATTTTTATGAACAGAACCACTATTTCGAAATTAATTGCATTTCTATCACTAGCTGTGTCTTGCGGTTTCACTTGCGTTTACGTAAAGCTAACATACAATTAATTATCATTTTGTTCTACTTCAAAAAACGTTACGTAACATTCTAAAAACTATAAAAATGTCTTAGTTCTATATTCATAAAATAGTATTTCATAAAAATATTATTTCTATTCTAATTGCGATAACCGGGAACAATTATCTTTATACACATTTTACGGGTATTTTGCATGTTTACCTCACGATAAATATTGCAATATTATTTTTCTTTTTAATTGTTATTTTAGTTTCATAACCTCTCAACCAGTAGGTTTGTAGGTTAAAGCTAAACGACCTGCAAGCAAATACTCATACTGACCTAAACATGGCTACCATATTATTACCGAAGTTAAATAGCACACGTTCTGTGTTGTGAAGCTTAAGAGATGTTTAATGAGAATTTTCCAAAGTATTATTTGTGTTTCGAGGAAGATTATCTGTCTATTAAAACGTGAATCCAAATCTTTGTACCTTTTGTGTAGTACCTATGAAATTTGGTTTATATACCGACTCCTTCGGTATTTACATTTATAATTTTTACATATATAACCAAAGTTTACATATATAATTTTTATACCGAAGGAGTGCAGGATGTCAATATTTTTTATAATAATGCATAAAACATACATGAACTCAATTAAAAATACATTACACACACAACTATGCATTTGAAACAAACACATATATAATAAAAGAAATAGGAGGTTTATTTGTATTCTTACTTTACTCATACATAATGTCAAAAATGTCGAATTCTTAGTCAAAGTATGACTTGTACCTTTAAATTAAGCTTATAGTAAATTTAAACTAATTTTCCTTTAATTGAGTGTTGTTCAAATGTCTTCAGAATTAAAACTCAGTCAAAAATAAATTTATATGAAGATATCACGTACCTAATATTAAGTTTTATTTTTCAGATAGAAGTTACGAAAGTTACCGACATAGCTCTTAGAATTAGTAGGCTGAAGTGGCAATGGGCAGGCCACATCGTTCGTAGGACAGATAATCGATGGGGTAGAAGAGTCCTCGAATGGAGACCACGTCTCGGCAAAAGGAGTGCAGGCCGCCCCCCGACCCGGTGGACTGATGACCTGAAGAAGACGGCGGGTAACCGCTGGATTCAGATGGCTCAGGACCGGTCGAAGTGGCGCAGATTAGGGGAGGCCTATGTCCAGCAGTGGACTTTCAAAGGCTGATGGATGGATGGATGGATTTTTCAGATAATTGCGACGGGTAACTAGTATAGTTAAACCAAGATTATGTTTATACGATAGAACTAGCGAACATGCGATCCCTGGCGATAGTGTGGTTGTGACTACCGAGTAACTACTGGGGATTGCAATCCGGTTTCAGTCCGGCCGGATCCGGCCGAATTTTCGTCAATCCGGCCGGATCCGGCTGGGTCCGACTGGGATCAAACGGTTAATACAGTGTAAAAAAACGATACATACATAAAATAAACTTTATTACAATAATCCTAAAATTAAAAAGACAAAGTGAGTTCCTTAGTATCAAACAATGTACACACATTCACAGCTCTTTTTATTTTTTTTCTGGAAAAGAAATACAATCTTTAAAGAAACGTACCATGTGCAATTTGGTATTCAGTTTTATTCATTTATATAATTAACTAACAAACTCTTTGTAATGAATAACAAGGCATAACATTAATAATTGAAAAACCATTTTTTTATTTGGATCAGAAATAGCAGACAGGCATTATCTTCGAATAATTAAATTTTCGAATGAAGTCTCTTTTTATTATTTTATTAAGAATGATACTTTGTTAAGGTGGTAGAACCAGTGTAGTTCGACCTGAGAAGTACCACCGCCACACCTATTTCTAGCGTGAAGCATTTCTTGCGTTTCGATGGAAGGGTGTGGTTGGCGGCACACTTTCACATGAGGCGACCATCATAGTCCTCGGGAGTAGCAACGCATCTGTGATTGACTTCAGATGGAACTCATGTTCTGTATGAAGTTGATTACAGATGTCCATGGGCGGCAGTGATCACTTACCATCAGGTGGACTGCATGCTCGTTTGCCACTTCAGTCAAATAAAAAAAAAAACTTTTGTGCGGTATAAGACGCAACTTCTTGCCAGATTTGTAAAAGTCTTCCTATAATTAGCATTAGTATATTTGCCAAAATATGCCATAAACGGTTAAATAGTAGCGGATGCGATATGAGTATATTGGTGTCGAAAATGCTTGATCACCGGATCCGGTTGTCCGGATTGCAATCCCAAGTAACTATATACATAAAAAAATACCCGTCAAAGCATGTGGGGACAAAAATAATTACAAAAACGAAACTGCGATTGTCACCGTGCAGGCCTTTTAATATTTAATTTGTATTTGTACAATATGTTCAATTATACGAAAAGTACTTGGCTTTGCCTGTTGGATTAATTTTATTTTCTTTATAAAATAATTAATTTCACAGATGCAATATAAATACCTTTTGTGAAAATACTTCGTACCTGTAGCGTCTCCTTAAAATAAAGGACTATTTAAGCCATGTTGATGTTTTATTAATGTAATGAAAACATATTTTAGTCCCACTGGGAATCAAACCCGGAACCTTGCTTGATATCTTCAGGGTATTAATGGATACGGTTGATAGCACGCATTCCCCAGTGTCGCTTTACATTAGTCTCTAAAGATTGCAGCGCTGCCCGCGGAATGCGTCCTTCAATAGCCTCAAAGCTCTCAAATAAGATCTTAGTTCATTGGAATTCATTACAAATCTAAGATATTTATACTATAAATATGTTATTGTTTTTAAAGTTCCCAATTTACATATAGAAGCATAGACATATAATATATAAATGCCATCTCATATTAAGTATACATCTTTACTGCCGTAAATTAAACCATTTAAACTAATATTTATATAAAAAATATCCTTTAAAGTGGAATACAAGCGAGCGATCAGAGATAAGGTATACAAAGGTGCCACTAATGGATTCGTAGAAATATCAACTTATAGTTACATTGGTGGTCGGGTGTCGTAACGTAGTCATACTTACGCAAGACGTTCAAACTAAGTCTTCAGGGATAACAATTTATCAATTTCCGACCTTAGCTAACATATGAGTTTTATTTGGAGTTAATTACAGGTGTTTATAGGCGACATTGGTCGCTTAACATAAGTACATTACATACAAGCACACACAAGCAAATTCTATTCAAACCTTACACCTAACAAACTATACGCCGTTCGGTACTTCTATTGCAAAAAGTCTATTCATTTAATATATGCACATCGAATATGCTAGTCGAGATTTCGTCCGATAATGACACTTGTATTCGCTCCTTAGTGCCGCGATTCGTTTAACTCGACCACCCCAATATCTCGGGTCAAGTGGCCTCAGGGCGCGCGATATCACGTTTTGTTCATATTCGGTTAAAAACGAGCGGGCTTATGATCCAGTGGGACGATAACAGAATTGCCGTTTCCTTATCTTGCGTTGAAAATGAATTTGGCAACGCCGAGTTACGCCGTGGAATAAACATGGGCTTTCATTTGCGATTCCGATAAAGGATTAAACCAAGTCGCGCGTGGCGTACTTACGAATATGACGTCATTACAAATTGGTAGCGAATTTCAGAACAGCGAAACATGACGAATACGGGATTTTGTTTTCTTCAAATGTCATTCTTGTACGATTTTCTTATTGTATGTAATGAACGTAGGTGTATAAGCTTCGCTTTCGTTTATGTTTTTGACTCACATTGTAACGGTTTATTTACCTTTTTTATTTAATATGTAGCAAAATCATTATTAGGATTTCGTACGCAAAGCAAAAAAACGGAATCCTATTTCTAAAACTCCGCTGTCCGTCAGGCCGTTTGTCTGTCAATCGGCCGTATCTACATATACGTATCGGCCGACTTACATTTGGCTGGTCCTTTTTAATAAACTGAAATAGCAAGCGAGAGGGCTTTACCGAGACAATAAGTGGTCACTAGTAATCCTAGACATGTATTAGCTAGCAACTTCATATAGAACAGTGATTCTATCTGAAGTCAATTACGGTACGTATTACCGAAGACTAAAATGGTTGCCTCATATGAAAGTGAACCAGTGAAATTATATTTCCGCTAAAATAGAAAAACCGTGTTACGCTTAAAAAATATGGTAGATGTAGAATTACCCCAGTCGTAAAACTATTCTAAGTATCAATTCTAAGTACATCCGAAAGAAATAAATAATAATTAATCCTGCAAGCTCAAGGTATGTCAGAACTACATGTACATAATTCAAATACAATGAAACCAATGTTCGTTATAATAATCTCATTGTAAAAATATTTTATTTTGAAAACTTGATGATTTTGCATACATATGTAATAAGTAGTTTTTTTGTATTATCCAAAAAATATACATATTTCACATAAACATAATATCTATTATACAAAAATGTTTAGTTAAGAATATATTTCTATTGTACCTACGCCAAACGTAAACGATATGACAATAATAAATAAGTTAATTTTACAAATTTCCTTCTCTAAACTTTCCAGACAACGATAGAGTTGTAATAAAAAAAGTTTAAAGATTTAATTGTGCGGAATGAATTATTGTAATCATGAACCTAAAAGCTTTGGCATCGACAAACTTTAAGTTTCCAAGTTTAAGGTTACTAAAACACTTTATTGGTAATATTCTGCATTGAGTAGGGTTACCATTTTCAATATTGAACCCAATTTATTGGACTTAAAATGAATTCGCGGTATCTAAGTAAAAGTAACTTCGGGAATTTAGTGGCAGCCGAATCCGATTGTGTACGTATTAAATGTAAGTTTGTCGTCGAAATTAAAGCAATAGACTTGGAAACACCGACGTAATCTCGTACGTGCGTGCTTATTAGATTGGCTCGTGTAAATTTGCTCCACGTCTAAATGAGTTCATCTCGAGGGACTCACAAACCAGCCGGGGCCTTTGCCGCCAATGAAAAACAGATTTTTATTTACTTGCAGTATAGGTTGTGTTGGGTGAATGGTCCAACGTTGGCATTATTAACAGGACGGAAACATAATGTTTTCCTTCGTACAAAACAGCGGTATATATTAGTTTCTTGTCGCGAATAGCAACGCTCGTACACTCGAATGAAAACGAATGTAGAATATCGACTCACTTCAATCGTCTTTACCCTTATGAGTGGCAATGCATTTTTGTCGGCTTTATTTAACACCCCCGTTATAAAATTAGGAACTTTATTATAAAAGTCCATGGAAGGCAGTAACTATTTTATATCCGATAGATTGCATTATTAAAAATATATCGAACGTACAACCTTCTGCGTTTTCGAAATCGGTTAAAAAAGAGGAAAAAGTAGAGTTTATTCAGAGCGTTAGAATGAAATGTTAATATTATTCAAGCAGTGTCTGAACTACGTTAAACTAGTTAAAACTATTATCCTTGGCGCTATATTGCGGATAGAACCTTAATATTTCGCTAATATCGTTTCATAGTCCCATTAACTCACTAATATGCAAATGTAGGGTGTTATAAAACCATATTAATGTCAAAAATCAAATCTTCAACGTTAGATCTAAGATATTTAGTTGTAGCTTATTCATATTTATAAGTTTTATACATTTTTTTATCACGCACCCAAACACGTACCACATTTTATAAAATCCGACGAAATCTTGAAGAAATGTATCGAGCACGTTTGCCTTATCTACTCGCAATCCTATAAATCTTTGCTAAATATAAATCCGAGATGAAATATCTGTTTGCTTCTTTGTACCGTTTTCACGTCTCAACGTATTATGGATCTATAGTGAGTAACTAAATCGAAATGCAGGTACTTGATGTTTTTTTTATATAATTAAGGAGTATCAAACGACCGTGTAGTCCACCTGATGGTATGTGGTCACTGCTGTCTATGGATATGTAAAAGCAACTTTGAATAGAAAACAGATTCTATCCAGACCCAAACACGTACCACATTTTATTAAATCCAACGAAATCTTGAAGAAATGTATCGAGCACGTTTGCGCAATCCTATAAATCTTTGCAGATAGATATATGCAGATGCGTTGCCACTCTCGAGGGCTGACATAGTAGTCTCACGTAAAATTAAGTCGGCAACAACAACCATATATCGTAATGAAAGAACTGCTTCACACTAGAAATAAGAGTGGCGTTGGTACCTCCCCAGTCCAATCATGCTCCTACCTTGTAGACTTGGATACTTTAAAATAGTACGGATGCTAAAAGGAACTTCATACATGTTTTATTGTCGTTTGATATTACCACTGAAATTATAAATTCCACGGTACTGGGAGGCCACAAGGAAAAACTATTGTTGAATATATCGAGACGTAAACAGAATTCATCCTGATAAAATCACAACCGGATTCAACATAGCCCAATGGAGAATCTAATCAACCACAACACTGTAAACAGTAAACTATTGAATATACATCGAACAGACCAGTGGTCTCGCAATATACGTGCACAGTACCAGTAAAATTCATTTCTCATTGTTAACTACCGAATTTATGCGATTAGTGTACACAAAATCGTGTTTAATGTATTGAAATAGACGTGTATAGCAAAGCTCTAGAGACTAATTATGGATTGCGCACTGTGAATTGTATACATGTCCTCTATATAGTCAAAATCATTAATTTATGAATCCCCCACTATGCGGTAATAGAACAGGTATAAATGTATTTTCAAAATTACCTTGTAGTTTAATAATGCATCATTAAAAGTATAGTGAACAACTTTACGAACGACAGGTAACCTAAATTAATGCTAAAATACGAGTAGGTATATATGTGTGGATTAAAATTCCGAGGAACCAATACAGGAATATTGTAGGTAATACAGGTATTGACCAATGTAAGAGTTCGCGTTTAACCTTGATCAAGGATTTAGAAAATCAAATCTATAAAATATATCATTTACAAATCATACAAAATAAAGAATAATATGAAATTAAGGTTTTTAACTTCATATTATTCTTTATTTTGTAATATAGGTTTGTTAAATATGTTCAAAATATGTATGTCATAATATGAGTTTGTTAAAATTTTCTTTTGCAAATGTATGTTTATCTATTGCATCCAAAACGGCTAATAGGTACTAAAGGTAGGTATATCAAGTCACCATTGATATTGAACAGAAATGAAACAAGCAAATATTACTCAAATCTATTTCTATAACAAATAAGCATTTCAGTTTAGATTATGTTGATAACAAATGATTTACTAAAATGACAATCCTCTGTTAAATTAACTATGTATGAAAACAACGTGACATGATATGAAATAATGTAGTTAGGTCAGAGTTTCCATCACGTGAAATAATTAAACGCAAACAAACTGGCGTCCGTCGATCGAGATAGTTCGGTTTATTTTTGATGTCTCGTACAAAATCGATTGAGACTGGACGATGGACAGATGGGATATTTCCATGACTTCATTTTATTCATTGTTCATATTTTCATTAAAATATGTTATAGTACGTAATATTTGATACCTAAAAAATAATTTAAAAATAAGTCGCAGTGTGTTAATATCTGTCATCAATATTGTTATCTGTAAAATGTTACTCGAATAAGCTGATAGCAGACTGTAAATATTGTGTTTGAATTCGACAAATATTTCGCTATATCACATTTATTTCAATATGTAATTACGCTATAGACAAATATTACGCGGCATAAATACAAGATATATTCAAAAACCTAAGAAAAATCCTCTAACCAAGTCAATTACCGAAACGAATTTAATATAAGCACAGGCCTGCGATATTTTCATGTTTTAAAAGCTTTTATTCGATAGCGAATAACCTCCAGATATGACGGTTTTTTTCTTTTATCATCCGTCCATTCAGCCCGAGGTAATAGCCTCATTCGTCCGTAGTTTAATTAACGAAGTATTTGGCAGAATATTGTCGCCAACTGCTGCCCATGGCTGCATAACTATTATATTTTATTACATCTGTTACGAGCCTATGTAGAGCACTTGAGACCGTTGCCGAGTTCAACGTGTTATTAAAGCTTCCTATACCGCTATAATAACTACAACTACTGTTTTCTATTAATAAATTAATATACCAAATTTACATGTAAGGATATAAAGATGAGCACAGCTTGGCTTAATAATATTGCAGCGGGAAAATCATCAATAACAAAAACGTTCAAAAAGTGTGTAAGAAAGGGTTAAGTTGTTTTATTAATAGTTTAATAAATGAATATTTAAGGCATGAAATAATAGTTGTTTGTAAATATAGTTGTTTGTTTTGTCTTTTTCGGTCCTAGCTAAAAAGACAAGACAAACAACACTTGTAATCGAAATCCATTATTTGCATTCTCCTTAGCAGTCTTCCGTAGCAAATAATAGACGTTAAGAATTAAAAAAAACTGCTTGCAATTTTAGCACACAAACAGTAAAATAGTTTAAATACAAAACCTAAAATATACAAAACAATGTATTAAACAATTTTGTATGCAATATTGGTTTCAGACTACAAACGGTTAGTGCCGTCACAACAAAAATAGTAGAGATTATTCTAAACTACCTACAGGGATGAAACTGGGATTCGGATGACCGCACGCAAAGTAAAATGTATTGTGACACGTGCCCAGTTTACTGTACTACACGTTTTATTTATCGGTAATAGAAAACGGGTTTCGTTTAAACAAACTTTTATGGATGGTCAACTCTGTCACTATAATAAAGTTACATTTTCGTTATTATTTTTACCAACGAAAAACTTTTCATAGAACAAATTTATTTTTTTAGTTCCCAAATTGTCTATTTACTGTTTTTGGTCTGTTTTTCTCTTGATAGAACAATTTGTCTGTAATAATATAAAACAGTTTTTTTAAGCTTCATATTTATGGTGACTTGCATTTTAATATATTTTATGTAAACTAGAAATACTTTTATGTGTGTTGAAGCTGTTTGTGATTTCTGTATTTCTTACAAAAAATATACATTTTAACTCTCATTACTATGCCGTCTGATCCATGTAAATATAACATTTAAATAGAACATATAAATATAAACAAATTAAAAACCAATATATTTATTAGACCGATTTTTTACACTCACTATTTTCAATGTGTTAACCTTAACGTATTAAAAAAAAATGTTAGGCGTCTAAAATTATATTGCATGTCCCAAACGTGAAATTTTTTAAGTAGTGCCTTCCTTACATTAGGGCAATGATTATCATTTTTTTCAACTTAAATTAAAATTGCTTTTATGTCATATACCTATATGATATATGTATCATATAGGTATATGACATAATATCAATTTCGGGATAATATGAATTTACGCATTTCAAAATGAATTTATATTTTTTTTATCCATTAAGTGTCATAGCAATTTGGACACCCATGCATAAGTATGAACAAAAACACCCAGACCTACAACAGGCGTCTTTTACCAAAATGTTTGACCGTGGTTAGACCCAAAAACTTCTACATAGCAGGCCATTATTTACTTATGTGCATTAGATCTGAAACATTTTGCAAAACTTAGTTGGACATACCACGATACGACATTTCTTGTAACAAAACATTATGTTCGATATAAAAATAAATAAATAAAAATACGTCTGTTTTGACAACGCAGCTCCTAAAGTAATATATTATGCTGTTGTCCGTTAATTTACATTCGTTTTCTTATGGAAATCAAGATGAAGTGCCTTCATAAAAATAATGGGTCACTTTACGATTGCCATTCTGGTAAAGAATACAGTAATGTGGGTGTTTAAAAGCTTTATGTATCTTCAGTCTTACGATCCCGTTGGAAATATTGTACGGAGAGGAATCCTTTGTTCTGTATGTTGTAGGTATAAATCAGGTTAAGTTATATATAGTGTATACGCGATAACATGAACAAATACTACGGCGTTACTTAATTTTTATTTCTGACGATGAAAAAATGTTGCAATTAAAATAATTCCATTAATGGTAAACTAATGAAATTAATAATTTGGAAACAATGTTCAAAACATTGTAACATTTTTATTGACCGTTTTACGGTCCTTGTAGAGAAACATATAAAATATTTTCTCTTGGAATAATTATAAGTTTCTTTACAAAATTTACTTTTTTTTAAACAAGCTGTTAATACAAGTTTGAAAGTAAACAATACATAATCTTAGTGGGCTGTCCTGTATATCCGTAAAGTCATTGTATATTTCAAAATAAGAAGCATAATATAGAAGTTTTAATAAGCTTTTTTGACCGTATGTGCTTTTATGAAAGTTATTTGTTACCAGCTAATATCCACATGAAAGCAAAATTCATATTCTAGTTCGTTTATGAGACTACGATATCAAAGGACTAAACGCTCATTTATAAAACAAGTTTTGTCCAAAATAGTCAAGTTTCGCGTTTAAAAGCTACGCTGTGAACATAAAACTGAAACTTACTTCAGATATAGGTTAAACTAGCGTTATATTTTTAGAATATCTGAGTTTATAAATGTATTGAACCGAATAAGCTACATACCTACTTCAAATAATAGCTTTAATCCAAATTCAAGACATGCATATTTATTTTTAAGCTTATGAACGTGTTAAAAAATGATTAACACTTGCTTGCGATTAACGTTCAATCAAAGCATCCTCGACGATATTTATACGCTAGAAATGTCTTTCTGTGTTCTCTTAGGTGTACCAACTTTTCTCCCTGTGTTTACCGGGATTAGAATAGGGCTACGGTATCTCTTGCCTGTCCCAAGAGGCGACTAAAAGGGGCCTCCGGGGTTGCGAGTGGCTAGAGTGGGAACTTGAATCGTTTGGTCATGCGACCCCGCAAAAGATGGCGTTATGTGTGGTCGCATACCGTCGCAAAAACCAGACGGAGCGGTGGGCCCACCTGCCCATCTGTGAATAGCCCGATGGTGGAACGCGCTCAGATTCTGGCTGCGTTCTTTTGGAAATCCCGGAGTCCTCTTTGTAGCACCGAGGACGGTCACCGTGGGGGATTTAGTGCGGTTTCAATCCCACCTAACCCTGCGTCACTACCACGGCGTCGGGTACCTTTTGAAGGTTTCCCCCTCGAGAAAAAAAAAGATGTACCAGTTTTAGTTTTCATTGAAATAGTGGTCATTTGACAATAGATTTAAAAAGCTTTTCTTTGTTAATTTCTCCCAATATTCTTTTTCACTGAAAATTGTCTTCGTAAAAACGTGATATCTGAGTGGGAGTATTATATAAGGATGAGCCGCTGATAAGAAACCGCCTTGGGCTCACCGGACCGCGACAAACAAAGGGCTTAGATGTTTTTCACAAAACAAAAGATAAACCTAAATGAATACAAACAAACACGCTACTTTCCAAAAAAAATGGCGATGATTTTCAAGATCACGGCATCTTTAAATAATAAGGTTTATTTTATGCGCGATATTGGCGACACGAGCTGCGTAGCAATCTTGATACAGGTTTCCGTGTTCGATCCCTTAAGAGGCTAACATATAAATGATACAGGTTTATGGAATTCTATGGAATCTTACTTATCACAATGATGTGCTAAGCCCGTAATAAAAGTTGATACTTCATGTACTAGTCATGTTAATAATTGGCATGACACATTCACTTTAGAGCATATAAGTTATGAATAATTTAGGAAAAAGATGCAAGTATTTACTACCTTTAAAGAAAGTGAAAATCTTTGCGACAGATCGTTTGTACTTATATGTATATCAGAACCATTTTTATTACTAACCCCACTTATAACAAACAATAAGAATTCTTTCGAAAAAGATACATATAAATAATAAGGAATGGTAATACGTTAAATAAATTTCTAATATAACAACACAACTACAACTACCCAAAAAAGTTTTAACTAGTCTTCTTAGTTCTTAGTTATTATTATTTTCACGTCATTGATCTAAAGGAAATAATCCACTAAAAACTAATTGAACATGGCCTGTAGGCCATACATAAAACATACATCTTCTATACTATAATAAATCTGTAAGAGGTCGCTGTCTGTACATGGAATAAATTTAGTTGAAAACCACTTCTAGAGGTCTTTAATACGATATAGAACCCAAAATAATGGTTTTTAGAAATCTTTTCTGTTTGTCTGTGTGTTTGAAAACGCTAATCTCAGAAACGGCTTATCCAATTTGAATATAATTTTCACCGATATGTTGTGGGAAACTTCACTTAACATTTAGTGTTTATTTTATGTAAATTGGTTTACGAATAAAAAAGTTATGTCAAGTTAAAACTACGCAGTATTTATTCTGTGTTCGATAAGTGTTAATAAGATAAGTAACTGCATAGTTGAATTGGTTGAAACTAAACATGTTATGGTCTGTAAAATGTATTCATTTGTTATGTATTTTTTATTGGTTATGTGTGTACCTATGTTATTTGATACTTTACAAATCTATATCTCTATATCTTTAAATACTTATATAAAAACGAAAGGATGCTCTCTCACTCACCTTTTGAATAAACATCGTAGAGCCTAAACTGCTAAAGATACGAATATGATTTTTACTAGGGGTTCCTTTTATGACGTAGACGTCAGTTAAGAATGAATTTTCTGATCCCCCCCCCCCCCCCCAATTTAACCCAAATAGGAGATGTAAGTTTGTATGAAAGTCAGTCAATTTTGAGGCCACCTCAATAAAATTTAGTATTTCGCTTTGATCTTTATGTAAAAATATAATGTATAAATAAATAAAAATGTATAGTTTTAAACGGACTTCCAAAAAGGAGGAGGTTATCAATTCGTCTGTATTTTTTTATTATTTTTTTTTATTTTATATTTGTTACTCGATTTCTCCGCACTGGGTGAACGGATTTGGATGATTTTTTTTTTTATTTGAAAGGTAGTGCGTGTCATCGGGTCCCATTTATTTTTAGTTCACTTTTGACAGTGGCATCCATAAGAAAAGCGCATAAGTCTGATATTTGCATTAACGATGTGCGCGATAAATAGATGAATAACTCAATTTCCCGCCAACCGATTTTGATGATTTTTCTTTTATTTGAAAGAATGTACTTCAAGGGCACTCTGATGAGTTTGATACGGTTCTGATCATAGGATCCATTTCTTTGAAGCAAATTAACGAAATTAGCGATACTCGGCCAAACCTAAGCTGTAGGAGTCCAATTGGGTTGAATATAGAATGAGATTACTAAGCAGATATTTTCTAAAAAAATTGACCTTCAACTCTTCAATCCTGATGATGCAGGGGTACTGCTAGCCTGAACCGTAGAAGTAAGTCAATTTGTTTTTATGGATATATAATAAAATTGTTAAACAAATTCATGGGACAAAAATTTGATCTTCAACTCCTCAACCCTGATGATGTAAAAGTATTTCAAGACTAAACCGTAAGAGTTGGCTATTTGGGACTTACGGGTATGTAATAAAAATACCAAACAAAGATACACGGTAAAAATTTTGACCTTCAACTCCTCAACCCTGATGATGCAGGGTTACTTCAAGCCTAAGCCATAGGAGATGGTCATTTGGTGCTTTCGCTTATGTAATATGATTACTAAGCAAAGACACAAAATGAAAATTTCGACCTTCAACTCCTCACCCCTGATGATGCAGGATACTGCTAGCCTAAACTATACGAGATGGGCATTTGGTGCTTTCAGGTATTTAATATAATTACTAAGCAAAGACACATGATGAAAATTTTGACCTTTAACTCCTCAACCCTGATGATGCAGGGGTACTTCAAGCCTAAGCCATAGAAGTTAGCTATTTAGTGCTGTTGGGTATGTAATATAATTACTAAGCAAAGACACAAGATGAAAACTTCTACCTTCAACTCCTCAACCCTGATGATGCAGGATACTGCTAGCCTAACCTATAGGAGTTGGCCATTAGGTGCTTTTGGATATGTAATATAATTATTAAGCAAAGACACAAGATGAAAATTTTGACCATCATCTCCTCAACCGATGATGATGCAGGGGTGCTTCAAGCCTAAGCCATAGAAGTTAGCTATTTAGTGCTTTCGGGTATGTAATATAATTACTAAGCAAAGACATAAGACGAAAATTTCGATCTTCAACTCCTCAAGCCTGATGATGCAGGGTACTGCAAGCCTAAGCCATAGGAGTTGGCCATTTAATGCTTTCGGGTATGTAATATAATTACTAAGCAAAGACACATGATGACAATTTCGACCTTAAGCTCCTCAGCCCTGATGATGCAGGGTACTGCAAGCCCAAGCTATAGAAGTTGGCTCGCAAGTGCTTACGTATAAGTAATAAGAATACTAAGCAAAGACACGGGATATTTTTTTACCTTCAACTCCTCTCTGATGATACGGGATAGTGCAAGCCTAAATTATAAAAGGTAGTCATATAGTGCTTACGGTTGTTTTTAGTATATATTATAAGTTTAATGTCAGCTCATTAAACTGAAATGTGATTAATAAATTAAACTTCAATTCATCAACCCTGAAAATCTAAGTACACAACCTACTAAGCCGTATGAGTTTGGTACTTATTGATTACAATACATTACAACCCGTTGAGAGAACGTTATGATGAAAAGTGTCACTTTGAATACCTAAATCCTGAAAATGCAGGAGTATTGTCATGTTATTGTTAAGAGTTGGATTTAGCTGTAGCTTTTTAAACAGGATGGGTTAGGTTAGGTTGGAACATAAAAACAAACATAAAAAATAAGCGAGCAGGGTGCGGCAGCGCCCTGCGAGCGGGTGCGCCCTGTTCGTATGAATTGTAAAAGTGTTTTGATTATGTCTTCTGCTTTACAAAGAACAATGCGGGATTTACGCACACAAATAGCCCGATGCACCTCTTAAAAGATCTTATCTTTGGCCACATGAAACAAAATATGAACTTAGAATGTATGTCGCTGTTCAGTGATATTCCAATTTCCTAATGATTTACTTCAAGTAGATAATAACGCTTTGTTATCCGGGAAAGTTAAAATCAATCTTTATATCGATACGTCTTCGTTTAAATGTTGATTGAAAAAGTATATCCCGATATTGTTAATTCAACCAATAACACTATAAATTGGTTCCAAAAGACGGCTATAACCCGCCCACCAATGAACGTGTCGATAAAATAAATGATTTATTTTTTTTCAAAATTTAAAGCAGCGTCACAGATCTACTATTCGGTAGACAGTCATTGAGATGGAGGAAGCAGTACATTATCCAACAGAATTTTTGAATTCCTTAATGCCTTCCGGAACTCCTGAACACAAATTAATATTAAAAGTAGGTTTACCTATAATCTTACTTAGAAATTTGAATCCGCCAAAATTACTGCAAATAGTATTTTCCAATTCGGAAAAGTTCAAATCAATCTTTATAATCGATACGTTTTGGTTCAAATGTGGAGGAGTTGATTGAAAAAGGTATCCCGATATTGTGAATTAGACCACTAAGAATGTAAATTGGTTCAAAAAAGCGGTTTACATTATTTAAAAAAAATACATAACAATACGTTCCTACCCACAAATACACACTTTAAATTCGTTTTTTCACTCTGTGTTTGACCAGGTAATCCTTGAGCGGCCAAACCGATTTTAATGTTACTACTTTTTATCATAGAATTCCCACGGTGTCGAGATTTGCGCCGGAAAAACTTTGTGACACGTTGATTTGCACGCGGGCAAAGCCGCGGGTACAGCTAGTACATAAATAAAATCATCAAAGCAAAGTAAGCGCAGTCGACCGATACATCCTCAACTCTGGAATACGGCAGCTGCCAAGCGCACTCTTCAAATAACAACCGTGACCGCTTTACAAACTAACGTCCAAATGATAATCTACGTATTGTATGTATTACAAACTACCCATACCAAGAGCTATAAAACGTGAAACTATTTAACGTTCTGGTCTGAAAATGGCACCGCTTTCCATTCGTGTTTTGCTAAACACCATTTACTCTTAATTATTTATATAAAATATTTAGGAGAGAGAAAAAGGTAGTGTACTATTTGTTTTTTTAATACTCATGCATTCGTTATTAATTTACTATTAACGTCAAGCAGGAATACTTGTATATTCGTTGATATTTTCAGGAAATATTCCATTGAATAATAACTAAACATGGCGAGTACATAAAATCATCAAATCAAAGCGAGCGCAGTCGACCGATACATCCTCAACTCTGGAACACGGCAGCTGCCAAGCACACTCTTCAAACAACAATCACGACTGCTTTACAAACTAACGTCCAAATCATAAACTACATATTGTACTACCTACCGGAAACTATAAAGCGTGAAACTATTTTAACGTTCTCATCTGAAAATGTCTACGCTTTCCAATCATGTTATACATATCATATATTATATTCAGTTTCTTTACAGATAGCTCAAAATAAACTTCTAAAAGTATTATTTAATTATGACTTTCTGACTTCGACCGAAAAAATTTACAATCAGACTAAAATAATGAACATCTCACAGACTTACACATATAACACATGCATTTTAATTAGGAAAATTTTGAATAAAGACATACATACACATATAACTTTCACAAAAAAAAATCAAACACAAAAAACAAGACTGAGAAATGCCGATAATATTATACTATATACACCTAGAACTAATTACGGCAAACGAAATATCATGTATGAAGGAGCTAAACTATACATATAATAAATTACCAACAGATATAAAACAAGCAAAATCCATGATAACTTTTAAAAAATTACTTAAATTTCACATATTAAAAAATAACTAAAACACATCACAATCAAATGGGACATACTACGCTCAAAGCCACATCCAGATTCGCATACTCGGCACTATCTATGTTATCGTCATTGTTTTTTTTATGTACGTACCCTCAATATAAGAAGTAACTTAATGATACGTAATGCCCTTGTTTATTTAACAGCTCAATTTATAATGTTTCTCATGTAAGTGAATTATGTATTCTTATGAGAAATAAAAATATTCTTAAACCTTATATTTATTTATATACAATATTTCAAGAAAAGTGACAAATTACGTATACGCGTATATTATTAACGAGTAACCTTAACTCTATAAAAATCGCTTGCCAGACGAAGAAGTAACAGGTACTGTACTATTTGTTGCATTCTCATATAGTGGTTAATTATTTAGTATTAACGTCAAGCATGAGTAGCTTGTATATTCGTTGATATTTACAGGTATATTCCATTGAATAGTAACTAAACATGGCGGGTACATAAAATCATCAAAGCAAAGCGAGCGCAGTCGACCGATACATCCTCAACTCTGGAACACGGCAGCTGCCAAGCGCACTCTTCAAACAACAATCATGACCGCTTTACAAACTAAAGTCCAAATTATAAACTACATATTGTACTACCTGTTGGTATAATTTTGGTTACAAACTTGTTTATAATTTCACGTCTTTAATTAATTGTAAATATGAAATAGCTATAACATTTTGTTTATGTTCGTTATATTATTAAATGTTTTGTTATTATTAAAAGCAATGCTTAACATCCTTTTACCTAAAGTAATACTTCTATAAGGACATCGATCCATGGCAAAGGCTGTACTACTACACTAATTTCTGCCTAATATAGTAAAAATTAAGTGCTCTTGTTTTATTCTTTCATTTTTGTTTTATTTCGTTAAATATATTCTTTAGTAGTAGCATTTTATGTCCGGTACTGCATTAATCCTATCTGAAGTTCATTATACATGGGCGGTGATTCCTACTTTTCTACGGATAGAATGTATGGTAGTTTGCTACTTTTGAAATAAATATGAAAATTTACATTATTAAGGTCTGAATGAACATTACACAAAATACGATGATAAAAATTAAAGTTCTATGGTTAAACTATTACATATAAGTGCATCAACTAGTAGTCAGTAATTTCAGAAATAATTATAATTGGACTTTTTGAAATCAAGATAATTATATTGTTTTTATATATTTGACAGTACAAATATGAAGTAGTATTTAAATCTATGAAAAGAATCGAGCGCATGTGCACCCTCGACAAAATTGGCGAACGTTAGTCCGCGTAGCTTCGGACGTCGAGCTTTAGTCACGCTACAGGATCGTAGAGAGCAACACGTAGCGCGGCTACGGTGCTACGCGCTACGAACTTCGGCCGCTACGAGAACCGACGCCGTTACACTATGATATCGATATTGTTATAAACAGTGAATATTTACACCGGCGGGGTGCAATGTGAATTATTGAATAATGTTGTTGGGAAAACTTTTGTTCTATATACACTTTGGACTCGTCTTCCACGTTGTAATTTGTTTTAAGGACACTGTTGGTAAGTAATTTTCAATATCACTTCATTACGAAATGTTTTTAAGCTTCGAGGAAAAGATTATTACAAATAAATGTTTTTTTTTTTACATCAGCACTTGACAAAACAAATAATATTTAAATGTACGGTTAAATATTTGCAAAATACTTTTAAAACATGTTAACAGAGTAATAACATTTGACAAACATAATAAAAAAGGAAGGCTTTTATAAAGAAATGTAAACGTAATTCTGGTTATACTTTTTACGATTACGAAACCTACTTACCAAATAAATTATTCTATTAAATTCGTAATTTCCTATCATTTATCACAACAAATGTAAGCATAAAAACTCTTGTAAAACGGTAGTACCGTTTACGGCTCCACTTGGGCGTTTTTGTTATGATAAAGTACCCTGTAGGGAAAAGAAGAAAGAACTTTTAGTTTTGTGATACTCAGAAATATCATATTCCGGTAACATTAAATAACCTTGATTTATTTTCATATAGCATAAAAGTAATATAAATAATTTATTAAAACCGAAGTATAAATCCCACATTCTTAATTTAAAGACAAGTTCTCTTACATACTGAATTTATCAAAAATATACAAAGTTAAGGTAATGATAAGACTATAGAATAAGAAAAGAATAAAAATAAGATAAGATAAGGATAAGAATAAGACTATAAACACTTCGATTTAAATATTTTCTTACAATTAATTTATGTGCCAACAGTACGAAGTGGTTGTTATAGTAATAAATCACAATAAATTTACTACAATGACTTGACATGCTAAAACTGTACCAAATACATTATAACCTATATATTTTTACTAGTACTTTCTAGTTTTACAACTTAGTTTTACTTTCCATTTACATCTATTGTAAGTAATTTCAACACCAAATAAAAAATGTCATTGTCCCCGTTGTCCTTTGTCAAAAAATATAATAGTGTATTGTTATTCTTTAATTATTACAAATATAAGTAACGGCTAACATAATCAAAAAGTTTTTCTAATTAGAAATGCTTTGTCGTTTGACGCTATTGTTTTCTGTTTTAAGTATTTTCCTTAGTATCTTTGAATTATTTGGAGATGCGATTTATGTCAGATCACTTTATATCTCAAGTTAGATTATAGATATCTAAATAAAATAGTAATTAATTATTTAATAATGTGTAATTGTGTAATTGTAACTTAATGATAAACTGTATTCTATTGTTAGAAGTTTTGTGGACATACAAACATTGATTACTTACGCCAAGAAATAATCCTAAATAGTTATTACAATCTAAGAAGCTTTATACTGTAAATTGGTAATATTTCATAAACGATTACAAAATCGTTTAATATCGACGGGCCCCTATAACAATATAGGGGCCCGTCGATATTCAATAATACGTAAAACTACACATTAATTGGTGTCTCACTAAGACCTGAGATAATGCCAAAAATGTCAGATGTCTTTGTCAAAATATGCGGTATTGTTTATTGAATTAGGTTCAGTCAGATAAACCCCATTTTCTGTTTGGATGGGCGCTTTTTAAAAAAACTTTAATTAATACAAGGTTAAAAAATACATTTATAAATTAATGTATTAATAATATCAAATCAACATTTTACCTTAATTCAACTATGAAACTAATTCAGTTGAATTAAAGTTGAATTCCATTGCGAAGAGTAACTAGTATATTAGAATTGTGTAACGCAAAATAAATATTTAATGTTTTTATGTATAATCAATTTATTAGCTAGTATTTATTTAACATGTGCACTTTACAAACATATTTCAATTAAATATTTGTAGTCGTTTATTTTTATATTACACTGGCGTATAATTTTTAATTAAATCAAGTTATATAATAATATAATTTCATATAATATCGTTATAAAATAAAGCAATTTATAAATAAAACGATTGCTGCTAAATATTCGATTCAGTTTTAATTAAAAGGTTTTTGTTTAGTGCAAAGTAGTTGTACAAATAATTTTGGATATCGGGATTAACGGGAAGAAAAACAAATATTTACAATTATAATAGATAAAACAAAAAAATATAAAGAACAAAACACCACTTTGTTCCCTTATTTTACAGGTTCCACCGAGATTCGAACTCAGATCGCTGGATTCAAAGTCCAGAGTGCTTACCATTACACCATAGAACCGATAGAGATGAGAATAAATATTTTAAACATATTATGTACGTCAATATTATCAGTTCTATTTTCTTTACAAATGTTATTAATATTTTAATTGCAAAAGTTTGAGAATGTCTTTGTTGCTCTTTAATACAAAAATCTTTAGTCAGATTTCGCTACGTTTTAGCAAACAGATACTCATTACTGTGATAAACGTGATGGTAACGAGTGTAGCCGGCGGAATTAGCCATTTTTTTATAATTATAATATTAAATATGTATACAAATTGTATTATACACAGATTTCCGCTCGTTATTAAATATTAAGTTGTTTTCATTATACATATTTATTTTACTGGAACGTTAATAGGTTCGAATATTTTTTTTCCTGTAGTTCCAATATCAGACAAGAGATGTATTCAATGCCTGTCGCACGACGCCGTAAACACTAAAAAGTGGTGCGAGCGTATTGCTCACCGAAATAGAGTTCGAAAGCGAACGCGCTCGGAAACCTCCAGTTGTGTTACGTTGCACAACCCTAAGTAACATTGAGGACGGCCACAAGGTGGTATTTGTGCGGTAATAATCCCACATAACCCAGCATCGGTCGATGTCGCCTAGTATCTATAGAAGGTTTTCTGTGTTCAGAAAAAATGCTTCGGATATACTCTTGAATAAGACGACCATTGTCGAACAGGCTACATCATTGAGAAAATCGTAAAAACTGTTGATGGTGTTTCACTTACATTTTTTACGCCAGTAAAAGTGATAATTCTTTTCAAATGCGCTCATAACTTCAAAAATGGATGCGTTTTAAAGAATGAAATTTCATCACCATAGTACATCACCAGTATTCTGTCAATGCTAATAATACGTAATTACATTACATATACTAGCCGTTTGTTTTAGTAATTAAAACACGAAAGAAATGATTAAAACTACGCCAAAGACGGAGAGGAAAAAACCTTAGTACCTACTGGTAATTGCAATTTGCATTCGCAAGTATTGTGCGAATATAGAACAGCAGTTTGACTATCAAAAAATAGATTGCTAAATCTAAACAAATTTAAGACGAACTTCAGTTTGGTTATCAAATTTACATTCCAAAGCCCCCTACACTACTATATTTACTCGTAATACTATGTGACTAAAACTATGATACTATCTACACATATATTATAGTGTATTGCCTGAAAACAAACCTAGCGGAACTCATGTTGGCGTCAAATTAAAAAAAGGGAATATTCGCATTTGAATTTTGCGAATATTCAGTTAATAATATGTGTTTCATCCTTACTATGCACAGGTTCATTCATATATAGTAAATAACGATAAATAAATAACGCTCTCGACACTCATAGACCCCACACTAAGATTTTGTACCGCATCGTGGATGCCACAGGCAAACACATACACGAGTTTTCGTGTATTTGTGTCGAATATTTGTGTATCCAAACACCCAGACTCTGTACAGGAATCTAATTTAACATTTACTAATCTATCTGACCGGGTCTCGAATCCGGAACCCATTTCCTGTCACTGCTACAGTGACCGCTTCGCAACAGGTAAATATGTAGAAAATTGTTAAATAAATACCTACTCATATTTTACCTTTCATCTACGTTGACAAATAGACATATCAATCGTTATTTACGTTGTACAAAGAGTACCGCAAATAATTATTCTTAATTGTTGTTTGATCTCCTAATTAAATAAGCTCACGCATTTCGAACCGAAAAAGAAAAATATAAACGATGTTTTTAATGTAAATAACCTAACGATCGAATCAACCGAATGTCCGGGAGCTGGTAATTAACTGTTTACAAACTTTTTGAACCGTGTGATTCTATTATCTAAACAAATCAAGTGTAAGTTGGGTGTACCATATTGAAACATTTATTTATTTGTAAAACCGGACTCAATCCCAATCTTTGTATAAGCGTATAGGATTTTATAGTATAGGACCATTCGCGTATGCAGATAATAGTGATTTAACAATTGGTAGAAAAGTCTCACTGTCATTTGTGTTCTTAATGAAGTTGATTACAAACACTACTTACCAACAGGTGTGTTACATAACCCTAACGTTGATGCACATCCCTAGTGCATCGTGACCCAGCCACCCGAGGAGCTGACGCAGCACCTCGAACGTTCCCACATATCATGAGAATACAAGGCATTCTGAGCTCTCACATCAACTCGGTCTCAACCCTTTATTTTGAAGCTAAAAAGTAGTCGTAATTTTTAGTCTAAATTAAATGTGAAACATGGTTTCACATTTCTCTGCAACCTCCGGTCGCCACCAACCAACTGGTGGATGGCATCTTATTCTAAAAAACATATGAATAAATGTTATATATTCTGTCAAATCTGATAATCACAATAGTCACGTATAATAAAAAAGTAGTTCTTAGGTATTACCTGAATTTTTATTTAACATCTGACATATTGATAACAGCTAATCAACATAAATTCATCATATAGGTTGCATGGACAGTCCCTGACAGCAAGTGTCGGATAAACTTAATGTGAGCGGCTACTAACTACTACGAGTTCTCGTACTCCGACTCCTTCAATTAGCAGTTTATAGACGAATATAATTGTTTTGACGTCTGCCACTAATATCAATTATATTAGAGCAGAACGTACGAAGTTGGAAATAGAACTGTTCACTTATATTCCCTTGAGACTGTCACGTGACTCTAATGAAACACTGCAGGCTAATTTGTCCTATTTCCAATTAGTCTGACCCAGTGCGCTTTTAGCCTAACTTCTCAGAACGTAAGAAAGCCAAAACTTTAACAAAGTTACCGACAATGAACTCAAGTTTTTGTATGGAATTTAACCTTATTTTGAATAGACTCGTTCCTAAGAAAGTTGTAAGACATTTTTTGCTCTAACGAACTATTATCATTGTTAATATCACTAGAAAATTAAATAAGGAATAAAGTTTAAATACTCTCGCAATTCTTCTTTACTTGAAAGCTAGTACAGTTTTAACTGCCACCACTATTAGAAGTTTATTGCTAGCGTGAAGTAGTTCTACGTTTTGGTGGAAGGCCTTAGATCCCCTTAGAAAGAGATTATTGTTTCTTCAAAACAAGCATTTTTCTTAATTTCGCTCATCTTTTTGAAGTACATATGTGGCTGAAAACGAAAACATAATCGTGAAATGTACATTGCATCTATAAGCAAAAATGCTTGTGTTGAGAAAACATAAGAAACATGTAACAAGGGTACATGTAGCGAATAATCTATGATAGGGTTATTCAAGGAAATGGTAACTTACTAGAAACTTTGCAACACAACTGTTGACGTACAACTGCCGAAACTGGGCCCGCCACATCGACATTGTTCAAGCGGAAATCAATCTGAGATTTAGGAGGAAACTGGAGGAAAACTTTGTTTAGTATACATATCTATGTTGCATCCAATTTATGAGGAATGGGTGCCAAAGTTTAGCTTGAATTTTTTAATAATAATTTGAATAAAAATACAAACGAGTATGGTGTCCACCTGATGATAAGTAGCCGCTTCCGTCCATGTACATCTGTAAGCAACTTCATGCAGAACAGAGCTTCTATGTGTCTAGAATCAATCATAGATGAGTCGCTACTCCCAAAGGCTAAGATGGTCGCGTCGTGTATAAAAAGATCTGGCAACCACTCCACACCACACTTCCAGCGAAATGGAGAAACCGCTTCACACTAGAAATAAGTATATATTTATTACAATAAAAATGCTATGAAGGACAAATGTTTCCCCTCGTACGCTGGAGCTGTGATTCATTCCTTGAAGATTCGATTCGATTCCTTAAAGAGTGTCTGAAGTTGTTTCTAACTGAGGACTAAGTTGGAACACGTAGTCTCTACATAGTATAAAACAAAGTCACTTCTCGCTGTCTGTCCCCAAGTATGCTTAATTCTTTTATACCATGCTACTGATTTTAATGCAGTTTTTTAATAGATAGTGTGATTCAAGAGGAAAGTTTCTAAGCACGATACATGTATAATATAGTGAAACACTGATAATCTTAGCTTTTTGACTTTTAGGCGGAACGAAATTCGCCGGGCCCACTAGTATCCTACTAATATTATAAATGCAAAAGTTTGTGAGGATGTATGTGTATTTGTTATTCTTTCACGCAAAAACTACTCAACGGATTAGGTTGAAACTTTACAGTAGTATAGGTTATACATCAGAATAACACATGGGCTATAATTTGTAATGATTTTTTTTTTATAAGGTTATCATAAAACGAGAAATATCAGGTTAGTCGGAAAAAAAGTTGTGCTCTGAGAGCTATCTTCGCGTACGCTGCTTAAATCGTTGGAGATATCCAAATATAATGTATGGTGGGATTGTTTGGCTCACATAGATCTAAATAAAAGTCCGCGACAGCATATGTCTATATTTTATGTGTAACCCACAATAACTCTTTTTATAGTTTATAAATTGAAAAAAAATGAAGTTGATGTTTCCATGGGTTTTATACAAACTAAATATTAATCCTTATCGAAATAATTGATTTCAAAAAATCAAGCATCTAATACAGTTTGAATCTCCTTTTTACACCATGTAAATTGGATAAGTAGTTTAGAAGATATTACGAGTATAACATATTGCGTAGTCAATTGATTGACCGGCAGTAAGCGCCGTGCGCCGCCGCCGTATACAACGAAGTTGTATAATATTAATATTTGAATGGTTATTAAACACGGAGCAAAATGTGAAAGGTCAATGACGTCTCTGTAGTTCCGGGAATAAGGCTACGGTATCCCCTGTCTGTGGTTAGAGGCAACTAAAAGGGAGCTTTCGGGGTTGCGAGCGGCTAGACGGAGAGCTCCAAACACCCAGTCAGCAACTTCGGGAAAGATGTCAGCATGTGTGGTCGCATGCTATCGTGAGAGCCAGGATGGACGGAGCTTTAACCGTCCAGCCAGGCGATCCCGGGAAGGACGGTGGCATACGTGTGTTCGCATATCGTGGTAAAGACCAGATGGAGTGGTGGGCCCAGCTGCTCACTTGGGAGGAGCCCGATGGGGCAATGCACTCAGAGGACTCCAGTTGCGTTCCTTTGAAGATCCCGGAGTCCTGGTGCTATAAGAATCCCAGATAAACCTGCGTCGCTCCCACGGCGTACCTTTTGAAAGTTTCTCCCTCGACAAAAAAGAAAAAAAGTCAATGAGAATGAAACAGCGGAAAGGTTAAATATGTTATTCAATCGTCATCGACCTTTTAATGTAACACAACTCGGCACATATGTCACATTAGCAGTAGTTTAGGTCGTAGTTGACCACGCTAGCCAACTGCGCGTTGGTAACCGTCACGCGTTTTGAGACCCTTTCTTAAAACTTTTAATTTCAGAGTAAGCATTAATATCTGTTGCCGACAAAACTAATTCAAATTAATATACGTGCCTGTGATTTGAAATTTGAACACACTGATTTAGGCGATTAACACATGGCACCGCGCGCCGCCGCGAATAGCGGTGCCCCGCGCGGTAAGGCGGTTTACGCACCTGTACGCGCGGATGGACCGATCATCAAAATAAACTTTTCGACATCGAAATGCATTTTTGCTTCAACGATGATCCGCGCGGTTAGGCGCCAGCCCGTGTGTGAGGCGCCGACCCCCCGCACTGTCGTTCGCGCGGAGACACGGTGGTGATGAGAACACCGCTGGACCGCGCGGCCAGTCGGTGTACGTTTGTGAGGCATCAACGGATTTATTAGACCCCAATACAACATGAGATCCGCTTCACCGCCTACCGTGGCAGTGAGCGGTACCGTATGTTAATCGCCTTACGAAGTAGGGCAAGGGTTCAATCTGTAGTAAATCACAGATGCGTTGCTATTCCCGAGGACTATGATGATCGCCTCATATAAAAGTGAGCCGGCAGGCACACCCTTCAAATGAAACACAAGAACTGCTTCACGGTAGAAATAGGTGCGGCGGTGATGCCTCCCTGGTTGAAACATTGCTCTACCACCTTGCAAACTTTATGTGGCAGACTAAATTCCACGCGAGCGAAGCCGCGGGCAAAGGCTAGTACTGTATAATAACAACTTAATTATGTTTTACTACATTCTTAAGCCCAATGACAGGTTTTATAATTCAAAATTTGCTCAATGTACGTAAAGGCTTATTCACCCAAAGGTAAACTGGCTACAAACTTTGCAGCGCAACTGTAGTCGTCGAACGGCCTAAACTGGTCTCGCCACATCGACATTGTTCAAGCAGAAATCAAACTAAGGTTTAAATTCGAGTAGAACTTCGATTTATATCTATGTACATCTCACATCAAATAATTGAGAAATTGTTGGCGTCGTTTTTTTGTGTGTTTTTGCTATGCAATTGAACAAACAATCATTGGTTACATTCCAAGGATACGTTATACATTGTTTACCTTTGGATTTTGATACACGTAGTGAATGAAAGGTGCATCTAATTTAAATCTATCTGAATCTAGGGTATACTAAGAAACATTTTATCATTATAAATTCTTCTTTGTCACACTTCTGGTCAAGTATTTGGTATTAGCAAGCAATTGAATTGTATGTTGTATGTTAGTATCTTTGTTCACTTTTGTATGTATAATGTGTAGAAAGTCAATATAGTTCTCTATTTAAAACTTAAAATAAGCGACTTCACTTTCATATGGTATTGTTATTTCATGATTATTAATCTTATTTTTTGTACATATTTCATGTTCCTATTCCATTAACTATTAGTAGACAGTCGATATAAAATTGATATATACAAGTAATTTTCTGGTCTATTTTGGAAATTCTTGAACCGTTGTAATTGTCTCGCAAACATCTATCCACCGGCATCAAAATATTTTAAAAAAAATCCACCAAATGTGAAAGTAAACCAGTTGGACAGTACAAAATCAGAACACATAGTAACACTAAACATGACACACATGACACAGAAACACACATAAACATATACACATATGGCAACTATTAAATCCATACTTGCCATACCATGGTGGTCCAAGGAGCTTTGCAAGACAAAGAGCGATACGAACACACAGGAAGACAGGATCAACCGTGTCAAGTCATCCGGTCGCGTCAAGGTATACAATTATACGCGTCATTTTATTACAATACGAGAACTTCATACTACTTAGTGATAGATAATGGTTTTAACTTGCCCTCTCGATTGGGAGATTTGTGGTTCAACTTTTTGGCACGCACCACTGATTTTTCTAAAATTATGTGCGTATTAAAAATAAATGATCACAGCTTACCAGTAAAGAAATACATTATAAGGAAACCTGCATACCTAAGAGTTCTTAACATAACAAAAAAGTTCTCAAAGGTACGCGAAGTCTACCAATTCGCACTTGGCCAGCGCAGTAGGCTGGAACCTAAACTCTTTCATTCTGAGAAAAACCGTGCCCATTGGGACAATAATGGATTGACGGCGACAAGTACTTCTATTACTTAGTTCGTATTTTTCCACAAAACACAAAATACATTGAAAAAGACTGCACACAAGTGTAGAATAAAAGCTATCCGCTAATTGAATGAAGCTTTGTAATCCCACTCAAAGCGTCACACGTCAATTCTATTAGCGCTGTGAAAGTTTTTATAAACTACGCCGCGAAACTTTGTTAGCGATACGGAACTGTTGCTAGTTAGTTCTAGCAACGGGATTTGATTTCATTTAGCCAAGAAAAAACACCATGAATTCTTTTTTTTTCATCTAACTGAAGTAGCAAACGAGCATACAGTCCACCTGATGGTAAGTGGCCACTGCCGCTCGTGGACATCTGTAATCAACTTTATACAGAACATGGGTTCTATCTGAAATCAATCACAGATGCGTTGCTACTCCCGAGGACTATGATGGTCGCCTCATATATAAGTGTGCCGGCAACCACACCCTTCCATCGATGCTTCATTTCGATTCAAATTCGATTTCAATAAATGCTTCACGCTAGAAATAGGTGTGGTGGTGGTACTTCCCCGGTCACGGTTCTACCACCTTCTGAAAAACTAATGTAAAGTAGAGTAAAATTAGTATTTGTATTAGTATCTGTTCGATGTTTGGCTTGGTAAAAGTTATTGAATAATTGCCGACTTGATGACCCGTGTGGCGGATCGGTCACCATGCCGATTTTACATGCAATGGGATTCGATACTCAGCGAGACACATATTTAAATGAAAAATTTCGATTCATGTTCTGGTTTTGGGTCTTTGCGTATTTGTCTGTGATCGTAGCGTGGATCTGTGATTGTAAAAAAAAATTAAACATGTTAAAGTTACTTCAACTCATAACGGTCCCACTACTGGACACCAAGAGGAATTACTATTTAGAGCAAGAAGGTTTACGGCTGTAATATACTACGTTGACCAATTGAGAATCATACACCTTAGACTTCAATCATGTTTATTTTTTTTTAATTCTCAGATGCGTAGATGTTCGTGGGATATTTTTCTTCGCCATAATATTGAAAAATTAACTGACAATTTGAAAATTGATTGAAAATGCTTTTCACTACTTCAGTGACCCCACTTCTGTAAATAAAAATACTTCATTAACTCCTCCACCCCCCAGGAGCACTGATAGCCTAATGGTTGAAACTTGCCCTCTCAATCGGGAGGTCCAAGGTTCAAACAGGCATGCACCACTAATTTATGTGCGTTTTAGAAATTAATTACTACTGCTTTTCAGTGAAGGAAAAGATCGTAAGGATACCTACACACCCAAGAGTTCTTTAAAAATAAAGTTCTCGGAAATGTGTAAAGTCCACCAATTTGCATTTGTTCAGCGCGGTGGACTATGCCCTAAAACTCTCTCATTGTGAGAGAAGACCCGTGCCCAGCAGTGGGACAATAATGAGTTGACGAGAAATCCCCCCCGGTTGCTGTCAGCGCTGTGTGGAGGACTCCGAAATCTTGAACGGAACACAACCGAAGTCCTCCGAGCGCAAAGCCCCTTTCGGGCTCTTCTCCAATGAGCGAATACGCTCACCGCACCTTCTGTTCCTTAGGGCAACATGCGGCCACACATGCCGCTATCCTTCCCGGGTGCACTTTGGCTGGATGGTTCGAGCTCCCACTCTAGCCGCCCGCAACCTCGGAAGTCCCTTTTAGTCGCCTCTTACAACAAGGCAAGGGATACAGGAGCCTTATTCTGGTCCCGACAAAATGACATTTTTATGTCATATGTCACAACAATCAAACATAACAAGTATTCGAATATTTTCATTGTCTAATTCATAATACATTTTACGTTTTAACAGTAACATAAAAATCTGGAATTAATTACAGTTGTTCAACCGTATACATACAATAGTTCCATTTGATTGTCGTAACACGAAAGCCGGATCTAAGCCGGATTAACAGCGTTGAGCGAGTCCAGCTCACTTATATTGACCTAGTGCTTATATACCTCATTATCGTAATAAAAATAGCAATGTAATAATATTTTCTATAAACAGGGACTAATACTGGGTACATCTTTTGATAAGTTGTCCATTTCGTGCATAACTTTGTTGATATTTATAGAGGAGACAAATCATATTTGAAGTTTTTTTTTATCTGATTGAAGTAGCAAACGAGCATGCAGTACACCTGATGGTAAGTGGTCATTGCCGCCCATGGACGTCTGTTAGCAACTTCATATAGAACATGGGCTCTATCTGAAGTCGATCACAGATGCGTCGCTACTCCCGAGGTCTAACATGGTGATAAAAGTGTGCCGGCAACCACACCATTATATCGAAACGCAAGAAGCGCTTCACGCTAAAAATAGGTGTGGCGGTGGTACTTCCCCAGTCGAACTACACTGGTATAGAACCAGTAAAAGTAAATAAAGCTTGAAGTTTATATGTTATGTATCTCTTAGGTTTAGGTTGTACCCCATGTACTAATAACCAGTTGATATAGTTTCCAGATTTATTTCTAAACGATGTGATGCGGAATACTTTATATAAAAATTAATTTAATATACTTGTTATACTTTTTAACATTTCAAAATTTTAAACTTTAAGAATATATTATATTTGTTTTTATCCGTTTGTCTTTAAAATTAACACCTGCCTCAAATTTTCCAGCCACCCCGGGTTGACTGGTAGAGAATGCCATCAGGCATTAAGTTTGCCCGTTTGTTCTTTTATTTTATAGAGGTGCAATGAATAAAATTAAATAAATAAAATAAATAAATAAAAGGTCTGGTATAACAGCGCTATAGCAATAAGCACGCTACTATCTCGGTAAAATTTCTTTTTTAGGAGATTGGCAGTATAAAGCAGCTACCTTACTTGCTATTGATTGGTTAGTTCGAATACATTATACATGTTTAAATAATTTATTGTTATTTTTTCTTATGCCAATACAAACAGTAAATAGACTAATATTTTTAAATTGAAATTTAAAAACAGAACTATATTGTTATAATAATAATCAAACACTTAATAATACTAAAAACAGAATTAACAGTCTATATTAATGTTCAATGCAGTAAACACCGATTACCTCCAGACAACCTTATGGTATACAATAATTACGAATAAAATTAGGACGAATACAAGAATATATACGACGAGAAAAATAATTACCTAACTAATTCAAACTAAAATATGAGATAATAAAATATATATCAACTGACGAATACGTTTTCTTTGATTTAATTCATAAGGAAAAGAAAACAAAGATGAAGTTGCTATTATGTTACATTACTCACCTCAAATATAACAGTAATTTGAAATATTTTTAATGGAACTCGAAAATTCTGCACGTGAACTACGTGCAGAATTTTCCTGATAGTAATCCTATAGACTAAGCTAGACAAAGCCCAAAGACATATTCAATGAACCTCAGATAACGTTAGTCTAACTTAAGACGAGCCCCATTGTTTTTAAAACACCCTTTCTATACTCATAGCCCCACACTAGGATTTCCTCCTGTATCGTGGGTACCATGGACACACAAGACAAATGCACAAATACCCAAACCCAGGAATCTAAACTCATCACTCAGATACCTGTCTAGCCGGGAATCGAACCCGGAACCCATTGTGCGACAGACCGGTATGGTAACCGCTTGGCCACGCGGGTCGTCAAATGCGTTGTTACCTTCAATAACTAGGATAGAATGCCTCGAATATACTTTTCAAACCACAGCACAGCGGCGCTGCAATCTGATATTACGTTGCTATTATGCTATTACGAATTCAAATGCTGTTATTTCAATATGACAACGTCAAACGAATAAAGGATATTGATTGTTTAAAACTTGTGCATAATGCAAAGTTAATTCATTATTATAAATATTATACCGTACCTATTTAACAATTATTTCCGTGTTCCCTTAATTTAAAGAAGCTACCTTCTTTATATCGCAGGAATAGGTGCATTCAAGGTGCAGTCTGTCACCCTCAGCAATAGCACCTCACTTCCCATGGATATTCTAGGAGACGACTAAGGGTCTGTTCAGACAGTCCGGCTTGGAGAGCATCGACTCGAATTTTTCTTTTCTCACAGATCGGATCGTATACGCTTGGAAGTGGCCGGAACGTAGCCGCTACGCGAGTGAGAAAGATCACGCAATCAGACCCGATCGCCTGCGCGAACGAGAAAGACCACGCAATCAGAGCCGGTCGGCTCCTCTTATTATTTCACACGAAGCGCGTTCAAACACTTCTAATGATAAAAGAAGTGCACATATAAAAATAAACCTCAATGCAATCACTCAAACTCTGTTTCCAACGTGATAAAAATTTGCTCTCCTCTCCGAGCCGGTCTGTGTGAACGGACCCTAAGGCACACAATCCATGAGATGGGCAGCGATCTCTTCCTGTGTAACGTCAACAAGAAAATCTCCATTAGGGGACGTGTATGTACAGAGGTGCACTTGAAAAGGTAGTAAAACGCATTTTACTTGCGTAGAGCTTAAGAGTGATGCTAAGTTAATTTGTACTAATAAATGTTACACAACAAAAAAAACGTGTTTTCTTAATTATACGAAATATTCGTTACAACACTTCGCATTCGCGAGAATTGTGCGAATATTTCGCAAATATTAAATTGTAGTGCTTTGCAACAAAAGGTCGCCGAGTCTATCCAACTTGAAATCATACAGTTTGTTGACCCAAAAAAAAACAATATTCGCATTTATTTAAAATTGTGCGAATATTTGGAAAATATTAAATTGCAGTGCTTTGCAAAAAAGATCACCAAATCTATTCAAATTGAAATCGAACAGTTTGTCGACCAAAAAAAAACAATATTCGCATTTACATTAGCATTCGCAAATTTCGGTAGCGGGAAATTTCGAAATGTCGAGAATATTCACATTCGCGAATGTTTGAACGATAACATTTCTTACATCACTAATGCAAAGGTAGCAATGGCTTTGAGAATTGTCCAATATAAATACTTTATTTAATAACAGTTGTATACTACTATTATAACAGTAAGCACGTACACGTAGCAGTACCGGTGGATTGTAGCACCGAAGCCTAAGCTGGCTTAGCGGCGTCAAGTGAAGCCGGCTCACTTATACTGACTGTTTAGAGCTTATACATGACACGCGGCGTTAATTAATCAGTCTTACAAATAGTAATAGTGATATTTGTAATACTCATAATATGGTCCTAAAATAGCGAAAATTGTGTTTCAATTTTCCTATATCATAGCATATTTTATTTTATTAGAGTGAATTACATTCTAAACTTAGAATTAAATATAGGTGTAAGTTTTATTATTAGACAGGAATTTATTTAAATTAATCCATACACATAATGAAATGGAACGTTTTTAAACTTCGCATATAAAAAGTTTGGTAGTACTGAGAATTATTGGTAATAGATATATTTTGATTTGATGATTTTTTCTGTGTATTCATCTGTGTTGCCGGAATCGAAACAAATGAAGACTAATGACTTCAATTTAAAGGTTTAAAAATAAGTTGACAATCCGTACTTATAGCTAACATTAAGTTTTAATTTAATAAAAATTTATATATCGACTCAATCAAAACATTTTGATGCTTTGTTACATTTTTTTAACACGGCTGAAACCGTACGTTATTGCTATTACTTACATTTACTGCTGCGGACTTACATTTTGGATGTGATATTAGGGCATCATGGGAATCGAAAACAATTCGGGATGCAATTCAAGATTTTATAAACAATCTTACATACAAATACTATAGTCCACATTGTATATGTGTCCAATTACTGCAGCATTATATCAATAAATTAAATCTCAGCCAATCATAGCTTTAACAAAAGCGCAACTAACAAATTTACGTTACAATACAAATATCATAGCATCAAAAGTTTCATTTAAAACATAAGAACATTTATTACGTTCCCAAACTAGCAATAAAACTAACAATAGACATTTAATACTCGGTCCCAAGACAAATATATATTGCTCCGTTAGGGATTCGAGACCTCAATTCGCGTCGAAAGTAACGCCAACGGGCATGTCTTTTTTCAAAAAGAACTGCACACAGATAGTACAAGACCTGTGCTATCTGTGTGGCTTATACAGCTTTTCTCTTTCAACCAGATTCCCGCGGGAAGCATTAAGGGAATAACTAAAGGAAGCGGAATACCCGTTCCCACAAAAAGCCAGTCGGAGTTCTTCCACACGACTAATTAGCACTCGTTAGTTGCATCAACAAGCCAGTGTACTCGCTTTACAAGCTGCACTGTATTTTTCAAAATGCGAAAAAGTATAGCCCCTTCAGCAACTAACCACTAATGAGTTACATTACATAGAAAATACATTTCCTCGTCCTGAAAGGAAAAGTAGCAAAATCCATTCACATTTATTCATTCATTCACATATGAATATGTTCTCTGAAGAATTATTAACATGTTTTCCCGAAGTTACTGCCCGACAAGTAGTCCAAATAATAATGTAGCTGAAAATACTTATAAAGACTATAGAGTAAAGGCTCAGCTTATTTTAGTTCTGTGGGTGAGAATCACGGCTTTTCTTTTCAGCGTTCCAATTCTGGCATAAGCTTCCTTCACATATCTCAATTGCGCTATGACTTATTCCTTCAATAAGAATGTAAAGCCACTCTTTACATTCATTTTAGTTTTTTATTTATTTTATTAGATGAATAAAAATATATCTGTAGGTATTCCTATAGACAAAAGTTACCTTCAATCATGTATTTTTGTAAAATAATCAGTATAAAATTTAATCTGTGTAATTAATATATACAAAAGGCAGCATACAGTTTATTCGTTTGACTATTTGCATTTTATTGTTTTAACATTTTTAAAAAACTTCTTCTATATAATTAAAAAAAATCTGTAGCAAATCCTTTCACTATTTAGGCAGAGTAATAAAAAAGAGTCAGGACTTTCGCTGTCCGGCTGCTCGCCAAAGTCTGTCGATTCGAGTTAGTTCAAAGCTGAACGGACTACGCTGTCATACTACGAACTGACGTGCGCTACGTGACTCAATTCCCCTTTGTTTGAATAGATTTCGGATTTTAAGTCTGTAGGAGCCAAGATTTTTTCCTATTATCGACTTTAAGACTTCAGCAAATTGTTCTATGAAGATTTATATCGTAAAATGTACTTAAGCGAAAGAAAGGAACTTTCGCGTAGGGAACGAACTTATAAAATTTTATATCGATTAAAATCCGGATCTATCTGATAATTGGCAATAACTGGTCGGCGAGAAGCTCTTCCGATCACGTCCGCAAACTTCAGACCAGCCATTAAATTAAGAACAAGCCAACTTCATTTATCTCGGCTTGTTACTTCTACGGGCGATAAGGTTTGGAAACACGGTTGGAAACTTCTCAAAACTTACAAACAACTTTGGCGCAAAGTTGTCGAATCACGTCGATCGTTCACAAATTTGTTAGGTACTAATAAGATATTTTAAAATAGCCTTTACATCTCTTCTTATCTGCGCAACTTAAACTTTAGAGGATAACTTTGTTCAGTAGGCTGCGATACGCCTGTAGCATATTTTAAATAGGTCGGCCCCCTTGCAAACTTTCCTTATCATATAATTATGACTTCGTTCATGCGACAATAGTAACTGATTGTAACAAACATATTTGTATTATAAAAGATTCTTTTCCTTAACTCAGTTTGTTAGTTAATACAAATTATACTGATAGAAATATTGATATTTGTACTGTCTTTTACTTCTTGCAAACTATCTTTTATTTTAGATAATCTATAAATATCCATTCAGATAGAAGGTCCGTACCCAGCAGTGAGATAATAATAGGCTGACAAATAGAACTATAAATAAGCGGTTTATATCAGTACTTAAATGTACCAACGAGTATCATCGCAGACTAAGAGCTTACAGATTTTATATAGCCCTATCAACACAAAGTCCTTTTAATAACTGAATACCTGAATATTTGAAGGTGGTAGAATCAGTGTAGTTCGACCAAGAAAGTACCACCGCGACACATATTTCTAGCATGAAGCATTTCTTGCGTTTCGATGGAAGGGTATATCATGGAAGGGGCATCATAAGGCATGTATGTACTCGTCATAAGGCATGTGTGTATTAGAAGTGGTAGAACCAGTGTAGTTCGACCGGGGAGGTACCTCCATCACACCTATTTCTAGCGTGAAGCAGCGTGCGTTTCGATCGAAGGGTGTGGTTGCAAGTACACTTTCACATGAGGCCATCATCATAGTCCTCGGGAGTAGCAACGCATCTGTGATTGACTTCAGATAGAAGCCATGTTCAGTATGAAGTTGATTAAAGATGTCCATGAGCGTCAGTGACCACTTACCATCAGGTGGACTGCATGCTTGTTTTACTACTTCAGTCAGATATAAAAAAAAACCTACAGATAAACAAATCTGCCACTAGTTTCATTGGGCTAACGTAATATAATACTGTTTACTAAAAGACGACAGTAAAACAACATCAATTGTATCATACAAATTATTTCCGGTAAATTTAATTAAACTCTGCAGAGTTTCCAAACCAGTGCATGCCTTATTCACCCTCCGAAGTCGTTTTTCATTTCAACACGGTTTACGGGGCGTTGTAGACTTTAATCTGCAGAAACGCATCGATCGCTTATACGAGGGGTATTTAAAGTAGAATAACTTCTTACAATGAGGCAAGGGTCGCGTGACGAACCCCGTTTGAGAGCGCGAGGGGCGATACGCTGAATATTTATACCGTAGCCTCATAGCTTTATAGCCTAACGCGGCACTTCATGGAAAATCTAGATATTTTGGTGACTATACATTGTGTTTTTTGTAGAGCTTAGGATACAAAAATATCAGAATTACCAACATTTCTTCTTTTTGATATTTTCGGGATGATTTTTTGTGCTACATAAATACCACCTATTACTTATAGATTAGCACCTGTTAAGTTATTTCTAAAACGGTACAAATACATAAAAAATCAAAACCAAATAATAATGTGCAAATACGCACGTTGACCCGTATAAGCGCATTGAGATTGCAAACACATCAATACACAAGTTCAATTGTAATATTCTTTTATATTCCCCCGGCTCCGCCCACTTTGGCCACATCTATCACGGTAATAAGTATTATATATGTTAATCTAAGTCCTACACTGTGTATATGTATGTGTGCTTATTTTCGAAATCCGACTGGCAATGTTTGCTTAAAGAGTTACTAACACATGCATTCCTACAAACAATTGCATTTATAATATTGATAAGAGATGATAATCAGACAGTTACGCGTATGAAGCTATTGTCCCACGGTCACGAAATATGCCCTTGAGCATCATTCACTTGGCACTGCAACAATCCGGCGCTGAGGGTTATAAACAAATGTACGAGTATATGCCCAATCGTATAAGTAATATTTCACTGCAAACTATAGCCAAATTTGGTGAAATATACGTAAAATTTTAAACTACTATTGAAACAAAAAAAATCAAATTTTTTTTTCAAACGAAAGTTTCCTTCACTTAAAAATGCACGCAGATTAACCAAGTATTTTCCAATTCTCAAAATATTGCATATTTATTGTACGACTTGTATCCTTAATCTGTCTTTAAATTTTTTGTACCAAATAAAAGACAAAAGATTTAAAAATTCGAAAAGCTATTTCAAGAAAAAATAATGTTTCTTTAGGGATTAACTTTGGGTAGCCTTACATTGGTGGTTGTACTGTTGCGAGTGTCTGGAGAAATCATCTAGACTAGACGAATCACATTAAAAATAAAATGTGTATAAGAATACCTAATTTGCTTTATTTCTGTGCACGGTACTATCTTAAATACTTAAATCTTACGTTTAAAAAGTGGTACATTTTTAAGTGACATTATACAAATCGAAGAAGAGGAATTATTTTTCGAAGACTGTTTAAAATAGACAATTCAATAGCTATTTAAACTTTAAAGCCTTAAAGTGAAATTAGTTCTTTCGATGAGGCAACTGTTTGCGAGAAGACAACAAAGACGCCGGTCACCGTTACGATACGCAATTTATTCATGCAGTTATTTCCAAGTTACAATTCAGTTGTAAATAAAAAGGAAGATATTTAGATCTAGTCTTAAAACACTTTTACTAAACTAAGCCAGAGATCCGTCACTCCTTAAGTCTACGCCCAGGTAAGAGTATAAGTTAGTGTAGTGTGTATCTATACCTTGATAAGCCGTAACGTGTCAGCTTAAAATCCTACAGGATTAGCGAGCACATAGGTAGGTGCCTACAATATCAAACGACGAGGTGAATATTGCAATAATAATTTAAAAAAAAACAGACGTAACAGTTGTAGTTTAAATGTATGTTTAGAAAATATTAAGTTGAAAGCGCTATATTTTAACATAAGGAACATCGTGTGCGAGAGTGACTAGCGCATGGACGGTTTTTTACGAGAATAGATCAGAAAGATAGGATTAACAATCTCTATCGATAATTAAAACATAAGCATACACACTTATACACAACTGTAATCGGTTTAAGGCTCTTTGGATTCAACTAAAGAATTACAGGTTCCGATTATTCGGTGTCACATAATCTGTTCAGCCATTTTTTGAACTGTATTGTGCAGCCAGGTGAACTGCAGGGTATTTTATAAAAAGACCCTGCAGTTCACCTGCTGGTCGCTGCTGCTAGGCGTATTTAAACGTAAAAATAGTAGATGAGGACTCGAGTAATTTCAGCTTACCAGACATCTCAACTAGAATGTAGCAGAGCTTACATTGGTATAATAGGCACAAAGGTTACTGTGACCTTTCGTCCTACAAATATACTTATTACACGTAACGTAAAATTAACTTTTAGTGATTTCTTTTTCTATATATTATGCTAGTATAAATATCATCTACAATATTTATATTAGCTCCGATACGAATCATCGGCTGAAAGCGTTGTCTTGTAGCCGCCGTTGTTAAAAGAAAAATATTGCCCGTCAATATAATTTACAACTGTCACGAACAGAAATTGAAAACAGATCAGATATAGCCCAGTGGCATTATATTTCGATCTCCCTCACAAGAGGTCCAGGTTTTTTGCCGACGCTGTTCTGTCTTTTAGGACTAGTAAGTTTTTTTTATATCACACTGAAGAATCAAACGAGCATGTCAATGAGCATGACCAATCTGTAACCAACATCATATAGGAGAAAGGTTCTATCTGAAATCAATCAAAGTTGCTACTCCAGTTGACTAAAACGGTCACCACATATGAAAGTCAGCCGGCAACCACACCCTTTCACCGAAACACAAGAACGGATTTGCGCTAGAAAGAGATTTGGCAACAATACCTCTCTTGTCGAACTATATTTAACACGCCATACCTTATTATATAAGTTATTTAGGTATTGGTATTATATAGCAAAACATTTTATAGTACATTTAAAACAATAAAAAATGTCAGGTCATTAAATATTATATGCACAAACAGTAGGCAAGAATGAAAAAATAGAATGAATAGTAAACAAATAGTAGTAGATTAAATTAATACGAGAATAAATAATTAACAAATTATTAATTAGACAATAACTATACATAAACTTATCAAAATATAATACTATAGTACTTCATGTTTATCCTGTTATATATTGGTGTGGTAATTTTAATTCTGTTTTATATATTTTTCAATCGTTAATTAATATATTCTACGTAAAGATTCCCATTGAAAACATAGTATAACTGTTTTTAAAGCTCTTGGCTAGTCTGTTGGCTTGGCTGTAGGAAGAAATTATCAAGAAGATAGTTAAGTAGATACTGCCACACACCTCGATTTAATTAATCACCTGTGCCTTACACGTAAAGAGGAGATAGATGATCACAAACTGTACATTCTTTTACTGCAAAACATTGTATAACTCTAACTTGTACGTAAAGAACTTTGTACAGTTTCAACATGCAATAAAAACATTTTACATGCAATACCTCACGGCGGTACAAAAACTTTTCTCTTTGTCCGTTACGATTTACGAGCGTGAAGTAAAACTTACGACGGGGTAATTGACTTTGAGCGGTCATCAACATATAAACTTGCTCTTAAGTACTGTTTTCAGTATTTTAGATTATCTGCAACGTTATTTGCGTGAGCAATTTGTACGTAAGCCTTAAATAAGCTTCGTGCGACCATTTGCCTGCAGTGACCGAATTTCGACCGTAGTTAAAGCGAATTATAAGCTTAATTTAATATTCAGTGACATGTAACATTCGTCATGTCTCTTTAATCCATTATTGTCTCACTGCTGGGCACGGGTCTTACCTCAGAATGAGAGAGTTTTAGAATTGGTGTACTTCACACACCTACGACATTTTTATCTAATTTTTATCTAATTAAAGTAGCAAACAAGCAAGCCGTACACTTGATAGTAAATGGTCACTGCCGCACATGGACATCGGTAAACAACTATATAGAACATGAGTTTTATCTGAAGTCAATCAGATGCATCCCTACTCCAGAGGACTAAGATGGTCGCCTGATATAGAAGTGTGTCGGCAAACACACTCTTTCAACGAAATACAAGAACTGTTTTACGCTAGAAATAGGCGTTGCGGTGGCACTTCCCCGGTCGAACAACACCTTCAATTTATAAAATATTTAGGTTTATTAGGTACTTCTTTATAATAAAAAGGTACAATTAATGTCAAAGTGCTTACTTATTACCTAGATTATCCCTATACTAGCTCTTACCTGAATGGCCCTTATGATACTCAAGGATTAAGAAGGGCAGTCAAATGCCCTCATTATTTACCTAAAGTTGTTTAAGTAACCTACAAACAATATTAAATATAAAAGGTTTAAAACTTCTTTAGCGCTGATTAAAACTTTAACTTATCATATATTTATTCAAGTTTATACTTAAAACTTTACTAAACTATAAATCTAAATTCCCTCCAATATATTTTAGTATTCATAATCTTATGTAGATCAGTACTTTATGAATAAATTAGCTTCACTATTTGTATGCAAACGGATCTGCATAAAACGGTCTCGAGTACGAACCGTGATAAGTCTGACAGTTAGATAGTAAAGTAAGTACTTTAAAAGTCTTCTGGACTTAAGTTTCTACGTATCCCGTAAGTAGGGTTGCCAATTCGTATTAGTTTCAAATACAGAAAGGATGTGAAGTCATTTCAAAGTTCTTTAGAATATAGTTTCACGAGGTGTATGAATTTTACTAATGTGTACTTAGCCATTGCGATATACTTTGGCCTGCCACTCAGTCATTGTGAGAGGAGACTCATGCCCAGCAGTAAGACACCAATAATAAAACATAAAAATATGGTAACGTAACCCAAACAAGTTTTTATTTCAAAAAATGATATTTTTATAATATACCTACTAACAGCGAGGGAGCATGCAATTCATTTCGTGGCAACTGGCCTCTTCTGTCTCTTTAAACTTAAAAAAAAAACTTAAAAAACGCTTTCTACACTCATAGCCCCACAGTAGGATTTTCTCCTGTGTCGTGGATGCCATGTACACACACACGACAAATACTCAAACACCCAGACCCAGAACACGAATCTAAACTCATCATTCACATACCTGGCCGGGAATAGAACCCGGGACCCAATGCGTGTCAGACCGGTATGATAACCGCTGCGCCACGCGGGTCGTCAAAACTAAAACACTGCATCATGTAAGACTTTTCTTAGGCAGAAAAAGTGTTACGGTGGTGCCTTCGAAGTCGAACTACATACCTTCTGCCTTTCATAAAATCTTTATAAGCTCGTCTTAGCATTACGAGTAGTATACAATACACTATTGCTCTATCTTTTCATTAAGCTGACTTAGTAATACAGGTCGTTCCAACTTATTTCCCAGGAGAAGCGACGTATCTATAATCGACTTCAAATAGCTCATTGCATGGCCGCTTATTTCGTCTATTACATAATAAAGGTACATTAATAATAGTAGAAATATAATAGTAGACATAATAGTAGACAATCTTATTAATATTATAATTGCAAAAGTTTGTAAGGATGTTTGTGTGTTTGTTTCTCTTTTACGCAAAAACTTCTAATAGGATATTGCTGAAATTTGGTACCCAAATAGTTTATGGCTTTATATTAAGACAAATAAAACTTATTACTGTGATAGACGTGACTAAATCGAACGCAAGCGAGAGAAAACCGTAGTAAATAATACTTTTCATCGTCTATTTCTTTAATTAAACGTTTGAATAAACTAAACTACTGGAAGATGACAATTAACTGATAGTTTGTTTTTTTTTTATAAATATCTTAACAAATTAATGTATGTATGTACATACAGAAAAAACTCCTTATTCACGACTTACTTTGCATTCATGGCCTGTTCGCTGAAAAAGAAACTTTATTCACGGAATTAGTCGGTACAAGTATAAAGATCGGCACTTTCTGTTTGCTCGTCATCTTTCTGTGTACCCAGCTCGTTTTTATATTTGGTGGAATATAAACCCCACAAATAAGAATTTGTTACAGCACTGTAAATTAATCTTAAACTATAAAAATATTATTATGACTATTGTTACTTTGAATTATCCAAACAGTAGTCGCAAACCCTAGTTAAACCCTCAATAGAAACATATATTGTAAAAGATAAGTTCCTATACGGTTATCGCCGACATTAAAAGTAATATAAACGTATTTAAATTACTTGGCTTGATTATGCCCTAGAGCCGAGATGACGCTTCTCACAAGTAAATGCCTTCGTTAAGCACGTATTCAGCTTTATTATTTAGGTTGTTAGTAAGGAAATTTATAGCAGACTTTTATTGTTTAAACTGCTAATTGTACGTTACTGAAGTATTTTATTGCTTTAATTATGCATTAAAATGTGTTCCTGTTTATTAGTCTTAAAGCTTTAGAAATATCTTTAGTTTTCTTTTATTGACCATTTGTTTTAAATATTTAATGTATTTTCATGTATTTTTTATTTTTCAAAATTAAGCTGAAGTGTCAATAGGCCGGCCACATCGTTCGTAGGAACGATAACCGATGTGGAAGAAAGGTTATCGAGTGGCGATCACGTTTAGGCAAAAGGAGCACAGGTCATCCCCCCTGAAGACAGCGGGAAACCGTTGGATTCAGAAGGCACAGGACAGGTTGGGGTGGCGTTATTTAGGGGAGGCCTATGTCCAGCAGTGGACCTCAAAGGGCTGATGGATGGATCAATGGATGATTTAATGTGGTTCGTATTCATTTACGGAACTTACATGATTTATAGTTTCCTTGGTAAATTTAACGACGTAATAGAATATGTCGTCTGTGATAAAAAAAAATATATGGACTAAAGTCATAAGAATATACTTTAATTATAAGGAAATCAAAATTATGAACCCTATTAAATAATAGTTATAATTAAATCCATACAATTAGCTGTAATAATATGCAATTTGACAAATACATAGAATTACGGCCTTAATTAATTACTAAGCACTACAGGTTCAGTAAAAATTAATTACTCATTCCACAGTTTAAAGCTAAGACCATTACTCTGTTAAATTGAGCATTATTGTTATTACAGATTTAATTACGTACGAGTATAATATATTTTTTTTTTATAATAAATGAAGTAGCAAACGAGCATGCAGTCCACTCGATGGTAAGTGGTCACTGCCGCTCATAGACATATATAAGCAATTTCATATAGAACATAGGTTATATCTAAAGTGAATCACAGAAGCGTTGCTACTTCCGAAGGACGAAGATGGTCGCCTCATATAAAAGTGTGCCGGCAACCACACCCTTTCATCGAAACGCAAGGAATGCTTCACTGTTAGAAATAGGTGTGGTGGTGGTACCTACCCGGTCGAACTACAATGTTCTAGTTCTACCACCTTTGAAATAACTAACTTTTATGCATTTAAGCGATTAGTTCTCAAAAAGGGTTTTACATTCAAATTCTGGTCATATGGTTATGTATGTAAAAAATCACAAATTATAGGTAGAATAAAGAATCTCATAGTAGAACAAGAAAATATTGCAGCAAATACGCGAAACAAAACGTTCAAGTGTGCCGAAAAACAGGTCGCTACCGTGAAAACATGAATCTTATTTTTTATTCGTCAGGGGTCACCAAAGTATTGTGGTTGAGAAACAATGGCTTAAGCTATAAAGATATAAAATCTCTCACTACTATGTATTTTGGTTCGTTGTTGCCTAAAATGTAGTTTTACTGTCATTGCACCGACGTATACCCTATTTCTTTATCAAAAATATGTAACCAAAGGAGTCTCAACTGGGTCACTCATTGGGTACCTATAAGTACTATAAGTATTTTTTTTAATTTTATCGTGTGAAGTTGCATTTCTTTCTTTGTTTTAGTTATATTGCTTTCACGGTGCTGGCGATGATTTCTTCGTGAAATTTTATTGTGTCATATTTAACGTCACCTTTTTAGGGTTCCGTACCCAAAGGGCAAAAACGGGATCCTATTACTAAGGCTCTGCTGTCTGTCTGTGCGTCGGTGCGTCACCAGGCTGTATCTTATATTCCATGCCAAACAGATGAAATTTTCCTAATTATTACCAATACTAAAATAATAAAATAAATATATTTTGGGGGGCTCCCATACAACCAACGTATTTTTTTACGTTTTAACAGATAATGCCACGGAACCCCTTCGTTCGCGAGTTCGACTCGCACTTGGCCGGTTTTTGATATTTTTCATCAGACCATAACATTTTTGGAACATAGTGTAAAAACACTTTTTGGCATTTTTTTTTTGGTCAAAATTAATAGTTCAATATTTAAGAACTTACACAATGCTTCATGCTGGCTATTTATTTATCTAGATAAGTATATTCAAATGTAAATAATTTGATTGGTCTAAACATATGAGAGCGTGATTTTTTTATAAGATTGAAATGAAATGAAATGAAATGTCTTTATTTTGCATAGGCCTTCGGGGGCGCTTACAAATTGTCAGTTACATTTATATATATTTTTTTACACTACCACCGGATCGGAACACGACCTCAACTGAGAAGATCCGGCAAGAAACTCAGTGGGTTTGTCTTTTTTCTTTGTATATCTTTTTTTTATTATTAAAGTAGGAATTGAAGTAGGAAACGAGCCTGCAGTCCACCTCATGGTAAGTGGTCACTGCCGCCCATTGATATCTGTAGGCAACTTCGTACAGAACATAGAGTTATATCTAAAGTCAATCACAGATCCGACGCTACTCCCGAGGACTAAGATGATCGCCTCATATAAAAGTGTGCCGGCAACCACAACCTTCCATCGAAACGCAAGAACTGTTTTACGCTAGAAGTAGGTGTGGCGGTGGTACATCCCCGGGCAAACTACACTGGTTCTACCACATATTAGATAACCTTTTATGCTTGCACTTCGCGCGCTCGTCTCTGCTTGTAATGTAAACATCAGGCGTGTATTTACTAAGAATAATAAATATATTATTTCTGATTACGAGGTGCATCATTACACTATTCTAAGAACACATCCATAACAATAACCATACTTTGGTTGCCGGGACACTTTAATATGAAGCGCCTATCTAAATCCCCGAGAGTAGCAACAGACCTATGATTGACTTTAGATAGAACTTTTGTTCTGCATGAAGTTGGATTTCATGCTCATTTGCTACTTAAGACTTATATAAATATTTTTTTCCTAGTCTCTGTATTTCTGCTATTATCTTTATCTTGTAACTTGTTATTATTTTCGTACACCCTACCCTCTTTCTAATGAGATATTTTTCCTTCAGCGATTTTAAGGTTGTCTGACAGAGATCGCTATTTTAGTGATGAAGCCGCCTTTTGTACTTTGCATTATATGTCTTTTGTTTTTGTTATATATCTGTCGTTGGTGTACAATAAAGAGTTTGTGTTTTGTATTGTATAAATACAACAAACTTTATATTAAAGACGCAGGACAAGTAGCTTAAAACGGGACTGTCTTGCACAAAACTGGACGAATGGTCACATTATTTACAGTTGTATTTGTCACGGAACGATACGATATGGCGTTGGCGTTCAGATCTAATCAAATGCGCTTTATCGGAACGAGGAACTACAAGTAGACAGAACACAAGACGGGAACTTCAGTTGACATATCTCGAGATAGTAATTTTCAGTTTGTAGAATTGTTGATACAGAATTGCAACGATGCTTACTTTAAAACAATCACTTTATAGTTCTACAGATATTTTATTCTACAATTAAAACATGTAATTGAAATTGACACATTTTTTTGGCATTGGGTGCCAGTTTTTTTAATTTTTGTCGTCATGGCATTTACAAAAAGTTTCCACCAACACTATAAGCATGGTGATAAAGGTAATATAATGGTCTGGATCTATATTTTAGGAACACAATAGTTTTTTTTTAAGTTATATGCATTAAGCAAATGAAAATTTCACAAAGATAATCGTCATCTTTAAATAATGCAAAACGTCAAAATCAAAAGTACCCTGAGATACTGACTATATATGTAGACTGAACAGTTATATACGCTGCATACATGCAAACTCACTACATAGTATAAAACAGTCCCTTCACGCTGTCTGTCCCTATGTATACTTAGATCTTTAAAACAACGCTACGGATTTTAATGCAGTTTTTTTAATATATAGAGTGATTAAAGAAGAAGTTTTTATGTATAATACATGCACAATATAGTGGATGAACACTAATTATTTTTGATTTTTGATTTTTAGGCGGAACGAAGTTCGCTGGAACAACTTGTTTCATATAAATCGTAATAGTGGTTTTTGCTTGATTGAGTAACAAACTGACATAAATGTTGTGTGTCTGTTTGTTACTCTAGCAAGTTCATTGTTATATATTAATATATTAAGTAGACGTATAATATGGATTTCATGAACCACCACATAGCGAACGTGGTCAACATACCTCAATCTTTCTTGGAGGGGGGTATAACCCATTATTGTTCCACTGCTGGGCACAGGTCTTCTCTCAGAATGAGAGAGTTTTAGGTCCATAGTCCACCGCGCTGGCCAAGTGCGAATTGGACTTCACACACCTCTGGGATCTTTTTTTAAAGAACTCTCGGGTATGTAGGTTTCCTCACGATGTTTTCCTTCACCGAAAAGCAGTGATAATTAATTAACACACATCAGTGGCGCGTGCCTGGGTTTGAACCTTGGACCTCCCGATTAAGAGGGCAAGTTTCAACCATTAGGCTATCACTGCTTTGATCTAATCTTCCATACTCTAAGAAAACGTATGCCCAACAGTAGTATAATGGATTGATGATAATTAAACTGCCACAGTATATTATGTTACTTGCACTAACTCCACGCTATTATACTGTCATGTCACGTCATGTGTCCAAACGATCGTATCGATGACATGCAGACTAATCATATTCACTACAGCAGTATCGACGTATGGACAATTGAATGGAACGCATTGCACACCATTTTCTGTTTGCGTGAATTAATTGAATTAATTTACTGCTTCAATTTCTTTATTTTCCCTTAAAAATAATATACATAAATGTTATTTCATAAATACATTTTTAAGAAAAGTATTTGTATTAGATATAGCAAACAATCATACGGTCCTAATGATGACAAGAGTTACTGTCGCTAGTGAACAACTCTAATTAATCGAAATAGTATTGAAGTGCAACTAAAAGTTCGGCCACAGATGCGCTGCCACTGCTGAAGAATAAGCTGTAATATCCCACGATATTGTATCTCCTTTACCATGCTTTAAAAATGAGAACACAGCAAGTACAATACAGTACAGTCATAAAATAATCTATTGCAACAATTTTAGCGAAATAATCGTGTTGCAACAATAAATTTCTTTGGCAAGAAAAAAGTAACAAAACTTTAGTAGACCCTTACTGAAAATTTAAGAACAATAAAAGATTTAACCTTTTGGATAATAAACCATTACCCGACTTATAACAATTTAGTACTTTTGTATCGACTGGGAAGAAATTCCGAAACCAATCAAATCATAACATGCAGTAGCAGATTGTTTGAAATAGAAATTGATTGAATTGATGCAAGTTCATAGAACAAAAAAGAGGAAATTTTACGGTTATCATACGGTTTTTAGACATTTCCATAACTAGTAGGAACGTTTCATAGTGATATCTAGGTCAGCGTACGTAGCAATTTAAAAAGAGCAATTCAGTTTTCAAATAGCAAGGCTTAAACTACTTTAAGCGGAGTGCCTATTTAAGGTTTTTGTATAAAAAATGGCAATAAATATTTTAAGTAGACATTAAAACATTATGTTATGTAAGTAATTATATAAAATGTGAATTGTAACAAAAGATTTATTGATTAGGTGATATAAAACAAAATAAAAAGCGTTTAATTCCTCCAGCAGAATTGCTGGAGGAATTAAACGCTTTTTATTGCATCAATACTGATAAATAATTAACATCTCTTTATAATTTATCTCTAAAGTCTTTTGAACTGAATCATATTAGTGTATTATTAACCTCCATACTTTTTATTTAATTACATATTTAACTTATAGATTATTATATACGGTAAATATCAATGTATAATTTATAAATAACAATTTAAAAATAAACTTTATCTTTATGATCAATTAGCATGATAATAAACATAAAAATAATTATTATATTTCTGTGCTAGCTTTAATAAATAATGGAAATACTTCAGTAAACTTAACGATGTCCTTACCATAACAAGAACACAAGCACTCGCATAAAGCAGTTAAAAGTTTCTTTTAGAGACTCTAAGGAAAGTAATATTCTGTCATAAATTCTCCCAAGAGGCTCACCCCACTCCTTGAACCCATAAAAAGATAAAGATCGTATTTTGTAGCTTCTGCTATGCTGGTGTTTCGTCCTAAATCATCGACTTACCATCAGACCGGGGATTTTAAGGCTTAAGAAATTGTATAGGTACTGGAAAATATCTCCACACAAGCACAATAACACAGGATAAATTTAGCGCTATTCCTGCTCTGTTAGGCAGCGAAGCGTAAAATGTATTGATAGATCGTGTGAGCAAAATCACCACAATGTACGGTCATAAATGTCGCCCAAATATTTTATTGACAATCAGTAACGACTACCCATTGTTTATTTGTCTAATCTGTATTTTTATTTGCTCGTCCATCATGCGATTCTCGGTCTCCATTCCTTGGTTTTTACGGTTCGCTTTTGTATGTATTTTTTAAGTCTACGTATGCAACATTGACCGTATCGCTAGTTAAATTTGAGTGCCTCGCTGGGACAAGCAAAGATACAGATGCGTTAGTCTTTATTGCCTACAGTGTATTGACTTCAGGGTGTGTGCGGAAAAAACGTTCATTATCGGCTTTCGCGCTCAAATAAAACAAGATGGCTCCCCAGGGCTCGTTCTCTTGGTTATTGCGTCCCGCAAGCAAATTTGCTCTAGGCACAATAAATGCTTAGGACTGTACGTGCGGGAACACACTGCTCCGGCCAAGATAACATTTATATTATATACAACAACCGACACAAGATTAAACTGTGCGATACGTTTCCTCCTTTGTTATATCACATTTTGTCTTACTACAAAGACATATATTATATACGTATATAGTAAATAATGTCAAAGGAACTGACTGAACGAGACTTAAATTTATTCAACATAATTCCAGAAGACAGGATCAGTAATATAATTTACTGCTGACATTTCTAGATTTTCATTGCACAACACACGTTATAATAAATGATTATATCAAATCATAATAAATTATTATATCAATATAATCTATAAAATTACACGTATCATATCATTTATTATGGTATCAAAAGGTTATGTAGGTTTAGTTCAAGCGACAGGCAGACAAAATAAACCTAGCCTCGATGTATTTGTTATGTCTACATATCGACAATCGCTCACATTTATTTCATTTAATCACATTAGATTTAATAGAATTTAGTTTATTTATTTTAGAAACTATACGAGACTTATCTAAGATTATGAGCTTAAACGTGACTCAGTTGTATAACTGTGTAGAAATCTTAATATTTAGCTTAGCTCAAAGCCAGTTCAAATAGCAGGATCTGAAGGAAAACTGAAATTAACTGAATCTAATTGCATAAGTTCTGGCATTTGAATAGTAAGATTTGTTATATCTTCACTAGGTAAGCAAAGATAAAACAAGAAAAATATTTGCTATCAAGAGCACCGCTTTTCTTCAAAAAAATCCTGACCAGATTATTGAATGATAAACGTATGTACCTACTATCTTATTATGTTTTTTTTTTTTCAAAACAGTTGTGACAATTTTGTCAATGTAATTAAATCAATTATTTAGTGATTTAAAGCAAATCACGAATATTTTATTCAAATCAATCCTGTATAGATTTCTTTTTGATTCTGAGTAATATGTAAAATTATGGTAAAACTTAAATTAAACGAAAACATTTCATCAACTTGTAATTTTATCAAACAAGCAGTTACATCGCTGTTTGCTATAATATCATCCCGAATTTATTACTGAACCCGAATGGACCCCATTTGTTAGGGAGTGTTTACTTTTATTTTGTGAGCTCCAGATAATTAAAATCTTGTTTTTAATTAGGGGTCTCATTAATTTTCATGCATCATTTATTATGGCTGGAAAACTCGTGGAAAACGGAAAAGTTTATATTGCTTGGATTATGTTTAAAACCAAAATCACTCAGGATAAACTAAAACGAGTATGAGCATGTATGAGCTTGAGTATCTAGTTTATTATGAAACCGCTGGTAACAAAAGTTTTCATGTAAAAAGTTTACGTTATTATAATAGGACGTAGAGTTCTGAGCGTGTTGTTAGAGGGTTAGATCACAAACAATAACTAAATGACTTTGTTTATACTATTGATAGCTAAAATTATATCTGATATTGTTATATAAAAATATTTTTTTAACTGAATAGAGATACGTATATCTCGTGATATATGAAATTTGCTTTTGTTATATTGTTTTTTTTCGAATACAAATACATTGCGAATTTGTAAAGATCTCCATGGGCGGCAATGAGCACTTAGCTGATGCTAAGGTAGACTGCTTGCCCGTTTGGTACTATTATCTTATAATATTAAGTATTATACATGGTAAGTAAGTATTATACGTGGTATAATACTTACCATGTAAGGTGCCCTTCCACCAAAGTTTTGCAAGGTAGCTATGTCAAAGCTACGTAGCGAGGAAAAGCTAAACGGACAAGAAGTGGTATGAAAATGACATAGTGACGTCGATTTGTAATCCTTTGCTCGTATTGTTGGTCGTACTAGTGCAGGTGGTGATAGTGATAGTGAAGCTTGTGGTGGCGGTGATGAAATTAGTAGCTTGAGTTGGTGTTGATGGTGGAGAGAGTAGTGGTGGCAGGCGTGATGGTATTTTTTTCTGACTGAAGTAGCAAACGAGCATGCAGCCCACCTGATGGTAAGTGGTCACTGCCGCCCATGGACATCTGTAATCAACTTCATACAGAACATGGGTTCCATCAGCAGTCAATCACAGTTGCGTTGCTACTTCTGAGGACTATGATAGTCGCCTCATGTGAAAGTGTGCCGGCAACCACACCCTTCCATCGAAACGCAAGAAATGCTTCACGCTAGAAATAGGTGTGGCGGTGGTACTTCCCCGGTCGAACTACACTGGTTCTACCACCTTGAATTATTGTTAGTGGTCGTAGAAGTGATGGTGGTGGTTTTGTAGTTGATTACAGAATTGTGTGGCGGTGATGTTAGTGTCGTTGGTGACATGGGGTGGTGATGATGGTGGTGGCGATATTTTGTCAGGTGTCGGTGGTATTTGTGTATTTTTTAATTATTTACGTTTTTATATTTTTTTCTACTGACAGTCATCAACAATGCCACTTTCTGAAAAAAATATTTTTGGAATATGTTTATACCCATATTTTGATAATTTTGCGAGGAATCATAATTATTCTGTGAAGTTCAACTAAATGGTACATATAAACACGTTACGATTTTTATAGAAAGCGAGCTTTTAAATTTAAATCTAATTCGTTAATTCGTTATAGTTACCAGTTACGCAAATAAAAAACTAATCTTCTTTAAAGTATAATACAGTTTAAGATTTCACCTAAAACATTAATTATTCTCTCATTGTAATTCAAAGAAATAAACTTAATATTTGTACAAAACCAAAAATAATATCGTGAACAAAACACAAATATTGCGCTTAGACTTATAATCCTACACCACAAAAAGAAAGCCTAATTAGGTATATGAAATGAAATTAAACTAATAGTTCATAACAAATACTTCAAATTCAGTGTAACTTCAACACAATTCGCTACAGACACTGTTGTAGAGCAAATAATTTAATTGATAGCTTCTAAAGTGATGGCTTAACGTTTTAAGTTAGGCATTGAGGTTTAGTATTTCAGGCTTAATATTCTATTTAGCGAACATTTTAGAAGCGTTAAGCGTTGTTCCGGTCAATTATTCGGTTACCCAATTTTGTTTAGCGAGCTACAATGTAAATTCGGGCGTTTCTACGAGTATTGTAAACAAAATAATGTGTTTACTGAAAGACTTATTGTATTTTGTCGTAACCAAATAATTATGTGTGAGTGATTTCTTAAGATAATTATTTTTTTGTTTACTGTATTATTATACTGTCTTACACAATGGATTGTTTTCGCTTATATTTTTAAAATGTTTTTGCTATAATACCATGTTAAAACCAATGTTTATTTGGATTATTTTATAATAATTAATTATATTATTATCAATTTAATTAATATTTAAATTACTTATTTTATCCGATTGAAATGAAATTGAATTGCTACTCAGAGGACTAAGATTGTTGTCTAATATGAATAGAGCCGGCAACTACATCCTTCCACCGAAACGCAAAAATTGCTTCACAACTGTGTTTCTACCTCCACAAATCTGTTTCTACCTCCTGGTAAATTCCTACGACCAACAATATAAGTTAATTAAGATATAATAATATATATACATAACCACGACCACGTTTAGGTAAAATGAGAATAGGTCGCCCCCCTACCAGGTGTACCGATGACCTTAAGAAGACAGCGGGAAACCGTTGGTTTCAGAGGGCACAGGACCGGTTGGAGTGGCGCCATTTAGGGGAGGCATATGTTCAGCAGTGGATCGAAGGGCTGATGGTATCTGTCCTACCGTACTACGATTGTATCACTTACATAATTTACCTCTGTTAATATTTTGTATTTTGTTAGTTAATATTGTGTAATATATTTTGAAGAAAACATTTAACCGATACACGTTCTATAGTATAATTTTCTTTACAGAAGTACCAAGATTTGAGGATAGCCTAAACAACCTGACTGTGTCCCTGGGCAGAGAAGCAGTCTTCACGTGTGTTGTAAATGATCTCGGATCTTATAGGGTTGGTATACACATTACTTCTATTGCGGTTTTTTGAAAAAATACTTAAATGTGTATAATCTATGTCTTGTGAAAAGAAGTTCAGTCTGATGTTGTGTAGAATAGAAGGAGGATTTTCCTCAATATTTTCCAACAAAATACATATATGGCGATCATCTTAGTCTTCAGGAGTGATCAAAGTCTTTACGAGTATCTATGACCGACTTTATATAGAACTTTTGTTTTATTTGAAATATGTTACAGATATCCATGGGCGGGTGTGGCTACTTACTGATAGAAGCTATACTTCAATGTAAAAATAACATGCGATCGCTAAAAGTTATGGAGTTTTTTTTATTTATTTGACTAAAGTAGCAAACGAGCATGCAGTCCAACTGATAAAATTGTTATGAAAAGACTAAAAAATGCTCTTATATGGACTTAACCACGTGGCATACTTACTAGACCCTTAAAACAAAAAATAGCACCACTTAACATCGGTATTATAATACAGTAAAATTAATTAGAAATGTTGCTTTATTGTTAGATAAGAATCTATTTTAAGGCACCTTGTTAAATAATATAAAATTGTACGTTCAACTAAGTGATACTTAAATGCAGCCTACACACTTCTAAAATTATTACAAGATATATAATTATCTGTGCCTTATCCTTGTTATTATTACCTTTATTCGTTTTAAGCGTTATGCTCTTGGCATAGCGGTCATAGTCATCAAATTAATCTTAACCATGCGGTTTACAATATGCTGCTAATCATGTGGCCCCGCCCGTCCATGGGTATTTGCCGTTTACCATTAGGTAGTGTGCGTGTTTTCTTACTAGTTAAATTCTTTCTTTATTAGAAATAAATCTTTCACTTATTCGATTGACCTGAGATCGAACCAGTTACCTTCTGTGTATCATTTCGCTGTGGTGGCCACCTTACTACTCGAATTTCTAAAGAAGATGTTCGCCATTATCCCGTTATTAGGCATGTAACTTTGGAAACTTAATGAAGTTTACTAACATCCTTACTTCACACCAGGTGGCGTGGCTACGCGTGGACACGCAGACGATCCTGACGATCGCCACGCACGTGATCACGAAGAACCATCGGATAGCCGTGAACCACAGCGACCGGCGGGTATGGTTCCTCCACATCCACGACGTGCGCCAGTCGGACCGCGGCTGGTACATGTGCCAGCTGAACACAGACCCTATGAAGAGTCAAACTGCTTATTTAGATGTTGTTGGTAAGTATTGCAAGTTGAGACAAACTGAAGTGGCAATCGATCGAACCAGTAACCAATAGGAAAAAAAGGTTTTCGAATGTATACGCTTAAGCAAAAGACGAATAGATCGCCCCTGACCACGTAGTGTGCGTCCTGTAAAACATAGTGGCAAACCGCTAGATTTATAAGGCATGGGATCTGTTAGAGTGACACCAATTAAGGGAGACGTATCAACAAGTAGATCTTAAAAGCTGATGGATGATCAAATTGTAAGCCAATATTCCACATGAAATATAGTCTACATACCCTCAATCAACATCGCTTACATTTGTTAAAGTTTGGTTTAGATCTCTTCTTCCCATATTTGCAGCATCAATATACCTTGTCAATAAAATTAGTATAGAGTCATACGTTATGGGTTCAGAGTCAATAATACAACACTACAATAAACTGTACTCCGGTTACAAAAAATAGAGTTCCGCTTCAAAAAAATAAAGTTAAATATTGCAAGCATCTGTAATAATAAAATCATAACGAATTACTCCTCATCTCATATATATTCTTATTTATAATACAAATATTTCTTTACATTTGTCCAAATGCTACGTGTATTGTTGTGTTTATAAATAGCTTCTTCATTACTTTACTCCGGTATCTATTCTATCTTTTTCCTTAACGACAAGAGGCAGATGTCCCTAAGGCACATGTCTCAATGCAAACGAGTAGAAAGTTAAACATGCAATACTAATAGGAAATAAATAAAATATTTTGTCACAGAAATGAATCGCAAATAAGGAGAATAATCAATTTGTTCAGCAAATAGACAAGTTTCTTTAAAATAAAATTAGTATTTTATCATTTATTCATCTACAATCTACATGAATGTCTCAAACCCTAAAGGTTATGTTAAATTGACGATACTTATGCTTATACAATTTTTGCGTTTCGGCAAATATGTCTAGCCGGCTCAATTATATATGAGGCGACCATCTCAGACCTGGGATGGAACGACGCATCTGTGTTTCACTTCAGATAGAACCCGTTTTATACGAAGCTGCTTACAGAGGTTCATGAGAGGCAGTGACTATTTGCTTGCTTACTAACTAGTGACTACTTGCTTACAAAATCATACGGACAAAATCAAGATTATGTTTGTACCCAGCTCGCCACTGCTAAATTTAAAAATAATATATACTAAAGCCATAATGAATGATATGAATAACACTTCAAAATTTGGGTCCATAATTTTTTTTATTAGACAAATTCGAGGACTAACTCGGCGTTCCTCTTACGCTAGTAAGACTTATAATTAACGTAATGTGTGAATGGGCGACTGGTACCAGTTGTTGTATGATAGAACGGATATTTGTTTGCTGTTCTTATTATAAAAAGAAAGCAAATGGCATCGTCTACCCTTACTTTAAGTTTTCTTCTGTAAATACTTAATTATACTTGAACTAATGTTGAACAGAAAACTTCCTTAAAACAGGATGCTGGAGCCATTTTAGAAAGAATTTCTTGCGCACGCTAAAACATTTATTCTTTATACCCCGGAGAATGCAAGATGAAACATGCGATACGGGGAACACAGAATTTTCCTTTTTTGAAGTAACTTAAAAATAATGTCTTTGCAGATTGTACACATTTATTATCGCTGCACAAAACACTTAAGATTTGTGCAAAGTTCCCAATTTCATGCAAATCGCTATTTCTACCATTTGAATTGAGTTTAACAATTTGTTATGAGTAACTAAAAATTAACAAAAGTTTGCCGTAGAACAAACCTTCTATTAGTCTTTCATACCATTATTACGAAGATTAAATTAAAGTTGACCGATACTTCAAACCGTGTTCTCATACTGCGATTACTACGAGAGATTTCCAAGGTGCAACAAAAAGTAGTAGTTTTCCTAAATCAAAAAAATCATAAAATCACAAGAAAGATCACGACGGAATAAACATTTGACCGATTCTTCTATATTATTGACGTCCGCGCTTGACGACCCGCGTGGCGGAGCGGTTACCGTAACGGCCTGACGCACAATAGGTGCCGGGTTCGATTCCCGGCCAGACAGGTATCTGAATGAGTTTAGAATCAAGTTCTGGGTCTGGGTGTTTGTGTATTCGTCTTGTGTGTCTATGATACCCACGACACAGTGTAGAAAGCTTGCGTGTTTCATTATATCCCTAAAAAAATTCGAATTTTATTGGTCCTCTTCGTGATATTTTTTATCTTACCGTGCTGGTGCATTCTACCTGATACAGATCTAGAACAGAGGTTCTATCTGATATTCGACCGATGCATTGTCTCTTCCAGTACTATGCTAGTCACTTGATATATAAGTATCGCATCTCAAGAACCAAAAATAGATCTGGCGGTGGTCGCTCTCCAGCTAAACTACACTGGTTGTACCACCTGGTCTAGTCTTTTTCTCATCGTTGACCTTTATGGTAACAGATTTCGTAAAGCTCTTCACCATAAATTACCGCTTCACCTAGCATCTATATTTTATGAAATATTTATGAGGACAAGTACACAGTTCTGCCTTTTTTATGCAAATGAAGTGGCAAACGAGTGTGAGAACCACTTAAAAATTAAGTGTCTGCTACAGGCCAAGGACGTTTGAAATAAAAGTATAATCAAGACTACGTGTATTCAATTTAGATGTAATTTACTCTTATACCAAGTTACATTAATTTTAAAGAATCTAGAATAAACTAGATGTTCTAATTTCATATATCTCACTTAGATGTAATTAAATACGAAGTTACGTTAGTTGAAATGTAACTAGAATAAAAGAGATGATGTGATTAAATATATCGTCAAGTATTATTAACACAATAATTGTCTTATCTTGTAACCATTACTCGTTCTATTACTTTAAAAAAAGGCGAATGGAGATTTTATTTCCGAGAATTTCTTAAAGTTTAAATTCTTTTACGCTCGACAATGTAAGTTCCGAGCAATCCACGCCTTGCGCCTCGCAGTGATAGACATATTTCAATTTCCGCACCGCATGCGAAGAAACGCAATAAGCTCAAAGCGTCCCATTGCACGAAAGCTTCGATGAACTCGTTAACGCTTATCTTGGATTTGACCCAATATTCTATAATAACATTCTATTCTTATTGAAAATGAGACAACTTCTAATTGACATTCAAAGTTGGAGATAACACCGACACTCATTTTGGTCTGACCGAAATTGAAACAATGGAAATATTCGGAATTTCTCTCAAAATAATCTTCCCAATTACTTACCATTACGTCTTATTATAACGGTTGTTATTATGGTATTATTCCAGCGCGTGCTCCTAAAACAAAACTCATTAAACGTGGTAATTAGAGACATGGAAAACCAAAAGGAAAATCTGTTCATTACGGTTTACGAAAATTACTTTAACGCTTGCAGTAATTACTTAGGACACCATTTCACCATGACTGCATTTATTTTACCCGCATTTCCATTATTTCTGTTAAGTGCATTTTACGAAAGATTTAAATTAAAGTTACTGCCTGGACCACGCCCATCTTTTTTCATTTAGTATATTTTAGTAACAAGACACACTTAACTGTGCCAGTTTTTATCGTTAGCACAAGCTGTTTTCTCAACACGAGTGTCGAATTTACTTTAACTTTCGCAAAGTTTCCGTATTATGTTTAAGTCTTAAAATTCCAAATTGCGAATTTTCGGTCGCTGCGCTTTTGTTTCGACTCATTATTGTTTGGCAACATACTCCTGCTTACGCTTAGATACTATATGTTACCGTATGTGCCTGCCCTATATTCCGCATGAAGTTTCCGAAGTGGGTATATTACTCGTAAATAAAACAAAAATGAATACCTTAAATAATCCACAATTTACCATCGCATAATAAAACGTCAAATTTTAAGAAAATATGAAAATCCTATCCTATCCTACTAATATTATAAATGCGAAAGTTTGTGAGGATGTATGTGTATTTGTTATTCTTTCACGCAAAAACCACTCAACTCATTTGGTTGAAACTTTACAGTAGTATAGATTATACATCAGAATAACACATGGACTATATTTTTTACCGATTTTTTTGTAATTAGGTTATAATATAACGAGAAATACCAGGTTAGTCGCAAAAAAAGTTGTCCTCTGAGAGCTATCTTCGCGTACGCTGCCTAAACCGTTGGAGATATCCAAATATAATGTACTGTGGAATTGTTTGGCTCACATAGATCTAAATAAAAGTCCGCGACAGCATATATCTATATTTTATGTATAACCCACAATAACTCTTTTTATACTTTGAAAATTTAAAAAATATGAAGTTGATATTTCCATGAGTTTTATACAAACTAAATATAAATCTTTATCAAAATAAATGATTTCAAAAAATCAAGCATCTAATAAAGATTGAATCTGTCTTTTACACCATGTAAATTGGATAAGTAGTTTAGAAGATATTACGAGTATAACATATTGCGTAGTCAATTGATTGACCGGCAGTACGCGCCGTACGCCGCCGCCGTATACAACGAAGTTCTATGATAATAATATTTGAATGGTTATAAAACACGGAGCAAAATGTGAAAGGTAAATGACGGCCCTGTATTTCCGGGATTAAGGCTATGGTATCCCATGTCTGTGGTAAGAGGCAACTAAAAGGGGGCTTTCGGGGTTGCGGGCGGCTAGACTGGGAGCTCCAAATACCCAGTCAGCAACTTCGGGAAAGATGTCAGCATGTGTGGTCGCATGCTATCGTGAAAGCCAGGATGGACGGAGCTTGGACCTTCCAGCCAGGCGATCCCGGGAAGGACGGTGGTATACGTGTGGTCGCATATCGTGGTAAAGACCAGATGGAGTGGTGGGCCCAGCCGCTCACTTGGGAGGAGCCCGATGGGGCAACGCACTCAGAGGACTCCAGTTGTGTTCCTTTGAAGATCCCGGAGTCCTGGTGCTATAAGAATCCCACATAACCCTGCGTCGCTCCCACGGCGTATGGTACCTTTTGAAGGTTTCTCCCTCGACAAAAAAGAGAAAAAAGGTCAATGAGAATGAAACATTGGAAAGGTTAATTAAGTTATTCAATCGTCATCGACCTTTTAATGTTACGGAACTCGGCACATATGTCAGATTAGCAGTAGTTTAGGTCGTAGTTGACCACGCTAGCCAACTGCGCGTTGGTAACCGTCACGCGTTTTGAGACCTTACTTAAAACTTTTAATTTCAGAGTAAGCATTAATATCTGTTGCCGACAAAACTAATTCAAATTAATATACGTGCCTGTGATTTGAAATTTGAACACACTGATTTAGGCGATTAACACACGGCACCGCGCATCGCCGCGAATAGCGGTGCCCCGCGCGGTAAGGCGGTTTACGCACCTGTACGCGCGGATGGACCGATCATCAAAATAAACTTTTCGACATCGAAATTCCTTTTATTAAATTGCAACACGGCCTGCATCAACGATGATCCGCGCGGTTAAGCGCCAGCCCGTGTGTGAGGCGCCGACCCTCCGCACTGTCGTTCGCGCGAAGACATGGTGGTGATGAGAACACCGCTGGACCGCGCGGTCGGTCGGTGTACGTGTGTGAGGCATCAACGGATTTATTAGACCCCAATACAACATGAGATCCGCTTCACCGCCTACCGCGGCAGTGAGCGGTATCATATGTTAATCGCCTTAGGAAGTATGGCAAGGGTTCAATCTGAAGTCAATCACAGATGCGTTGCTACTCCCGAGGACTATGATAATCGCCTCATATAAAAGTGAGCCGGCAGACACACCCTTCTAATGAAACACAAGAACTGCTGGTAGAAATAGGTGCGGCGGTGATGCCTCCCTGGTTGAACCATTGCTCTACCACCTTGCAAACTTTATGTGGCAGACTAAATTCCACGCGAGCGAAGCCGCGGGCAAAGGCTAGTATACAATAGTTTTGCCACTTTTTTAGATTGCTTAATACTTAGTGCTTGATAAAAAGTATTGCAGACAAATAACCCAACTTGCTTCAGTTCCACCAGATATCTTGGACTATCCGACGAGCAGCGACCAAGTAGCAAGAGAAGGTGCCAATGTGACGCTACGGTGCGCGGCGCACGGCGTCCCCACCCCCACCGTAGTTTGGAGGAAGGAAGCTGGGGACCTACTTCCTACGTCTAACTTTAGTGATACACATAGTAAGTATTTATCATCTAAAGTATAACGTATAGAAAAACAGTGATAGTCTTATGTTGTATTTCTGGTCCATCACGCTAATTGGTTTTATTTGACGTCATTTACTCCTCCTACGTAAAAACTTCTTGATGAAGTAGGAAAATATGAGGAAATTCGCATGTCCAAAAATAAATAAATAAATAATAATACAAATATCTCAACGTATTTTAAGTCAGTCATAATCCCCACTTAGGCAGCTCTGTGGATAATAGGTCCAATCTTTTGCATACTAACGTGCTTATTGCCCAGTTTCTTTTTTAATTGTATTATTAGTATTAGTATTCAATGATTTATTGTTGACGATGATGACAACTAAATATAATTTAGGGTTACTCATATTGAAAAACTAGACTATTTAGAAGCTCATAAAATTTTGTATTTCTTTATATAACTACTTGTCAAAAACATACGCATGTATTATCTTCTATACAGATACATGGATACAAATAATCTACAAAATAACATCAGGATAAGTTTTTAAATTTAACTTCTTGTATGCGAACCTGACGCTATGAGTATTTATTTATATACTAGAACTTCGTGTCTTCAAAGCTACGAGAAACAGCTAGTTTGTCGAATACAGCAACGTAAACATTTGTTTCACTTGATGATAAGTAAACTTCGCTATAAAATGATTGCCGAGTTTAACCTATATCAAAATGAAATTATTTTAAAAGAGAACGTCATAATTTAATTCCGGAGACACAACCATCATAATTGATACTCACTAATAAAAACAATAGTCCACTAATTCGCACTTGGCCAGCGCGGTGGACTATGGCCTAGACTTTCTCATATCGAGAGAAGACACGTGCCCAGCAGTGGGACAATAATGGGTTTACGATAATATAATAAAAACAATGGTAAGTGCTGGTGTAAATAAATTAATTATAATGGGCAGTATATAGTTATTATAAGGCGTTTCAACTTACCCCTCAATAGTAACGATGCACCTGTGGTTGACCTCGGGTAGATCTCTATGTCTATCTTCGATTTATGGAAGAAGATCGTGGGCAGTAGTTACCACATATTATCAAGTAGACTATGTACATTTCTTTTTAAAACACGCTTTCTACAATCATAGCCCCCACACTAGGATTTTCTCCTGTGTCGTGGGAACCATATATACACACAAGATGAATTCACAAACACCCAGACCCAGAAAATGAATCTAAACTCATCATTCAGATCCTGTCTGGCCGAGAATCGAACTCGGGGCCAATTGCGCGTCAGACCGATATGGTAACCGCTTCGCCACGCGGGTCGTCATTAACTACTTCTGTAATATAAAATATTACATTCTCGAGTTGCGCACATAAAGTACTACAAATTTATTAGCAAACTGTGAGTTTATACGGAATTTAAGGATAGTAAAATGAAATTAATATCCATTCTATAAACTATAGTCAAACAATGTACGTGCAGGTAGTTTTACGAAACTCGCATCTAACCACATTCTGTTGGTAATAGTCGTATTGTAATACGAAAAGTTAAGAGTAGATACTATTACATATTCGAAACGAGTATTGTGTTCATATTTACTTATGTCCTGTTTCAATATTATCGAAGTTATAGAGTTATGATACAAATGCATAATATTTGTAGCGTGATATTGTATTTACAAATCAAAAATCTTAGTAAAACTTCCTATCCAGAACTCTTACTGAATATCTTCTAGGTATTACTCCAATATAATTACACCATACAGTAATAATCCCAACATCGTCGTAAACAGCATCAGAGGTGCATGGATCAGTATTAACTCGTTTAATTTATGGCAAAATTTCCTACTCATATTACAAGTTACGTGTAACGTAGAATGGCCGTAAATCATAAGTTATAAAATTACGTCACTTTGTTGTGACGCTTACGACGGAAGACGCTGAACGAACTAGGGAGTGCGCTAAAACCTCTCGGAAGGAGAGACGCTACGGGAGTACATATCGTTCCCCGGTGCGATGTACCTGCAGTCCCGGGATGAAAATAGAACTATAGTACTGTAAGAGACGGTTAAAACAGTTCCGGAATTGCGGGCAACAAGAGTGGGAGCCTCCAGAAACACGTTACTATATGCGACCGTAAACTTCAAATGTGGTGAGCATTTGCCGACACCTTAATGGAGGATTGCGGGATTACGCGCTCAAATTACTCTGGGTGTGTTACTTTGTAGATCCTGGAGACGCAAGATGACTATCGTGGTAGTTTTAGTTTGCGATAAGACCACGAAAGTTTATCTCGTCAAAAGTGATGAAAACTAGTAATAGTATTGAATTATTTATATAAAATTTTTGTGGCTGCACACACTTTGGAGTATTTAGCGTTTTTTTTTACAAAGATTAATTAAATAAAAAATTACACATAATAAGTTTCAAATAAATGTTGCAATCGTTTCCTTAAAAGTAGTCTAAGCTTCTTGATTCATTTTACTATGCATTACAACTTTTATATTTTAACATAAATAACACGTGCATTCGTTATATTTAAAGGCTTATTCTCTACACCCGTCAACGGAATTTCGCATCCCTAGGACCTTAATTTAACATTGTACAGTAATACTCTGAACTTACGCGATAGGTGGGACTGAGTGATAACCGCGTAAGTCGAATTCGCATAAGTCGGGGTATAAGAAATACGTAACACAAAATAATTTGCCACTGTGCGGTTTCGTCCGTCCAAACATGTGTATTAGTGTGGGATAGTAAGTGTGTATGATAGATAATAAAAAGAATGTGTGACGCTCAAACAAAACACGAATCGATGAATTTTGAAAATCGCATAACTCCGAGTTCGCGTAAGTCGGGGTAGCGTAAGTTGAGGTATTATTGTATTAAATAAGCTGAAATGTTGTACTACTTTCTTTTCAACAAAATTTTCTTTTCAACAAAAGAAAGTATGATTTAGGTATGAAATTATAATAGTTAATTCTTCGAGAATCCCGTCCGAAACAGACATGTCTGAGTAATCTGAAGAGAAATGCTTATCTAATTATAAACTGTACCAACTTAATCTTGACTTTGTAAACTCGGGCAGGAATCCTTTTTCGATTTGCACAAATTGCTAGCTTCAGCGCCAGTATATCATCAGGAATTAAAAATAAAGCTTTACATAATGTATTTTATATCGATTTTCTCATTCAAACAGATTCTTCAGTGAGTGGGGCAGTGCTACATCTAGTAAAGGTATCAAGACTCCACATGGGTGCGTACTTGTGCATAGCGAGCAACGGAGTACCGCCCTCCGTCAGCAAACGAGTCATGCTCGTTGTACACTGTAAGTATTTCTTCGTTATCTGTTTCAATAAATACTAGTAGAATTAGTAACATAGTTAATAATAGATTACTAACAAGCTTATTATTATTATATAGACCCTGTCTAAATGAAACAAATAAATAAAAAAATGTATGAATAAGAATGAAGATAAAAATGTACGATTATTATGTAAACTAATGTGAACTGTTATGATCTATCCATAGACCTGCCTTTATCTCCGGAGTGTCATAAAGTTAAAGTAGTCAAACAGTTAACTGCACAAATATTACTGCAAATTATAGGACGGTCTGGATAAGTTGTGTACCTCTTTGTTCTTATTGTAATAACACATGATTTTCACCAACCCTTTTAAAATTATAATAGTAGATATAAACCCCTGACAAACTATAAATAATTATTTTGAATTGTTTATACAAATGATCTTAATAATAGCCAATATTGCCATTTTAAGGCAAAAGTGTTAAAAACCAGATTCCTTACAAATCGTAACATCGTTGCAAATTATTACACAATAATTACATTTCTCGTTATCGTAGGTCTCTTAAAACAAATCCTACAATAATAAACGTTACCATTATATCATATTGTAGCAACAGCTTTATTGTGTTAGGATTTGCTCCTGAAATAGAGTGAATATAATGTGGGATTACGTTCCAAGCAAGCCGTTCTACGATAAAATAAAGTATTATTATACGTGTGTATTCGGCTTATTAAAATGTCTCACAGAAATACCTAAGAATGAAATATGTTTTTTTATAAAAATTGTTTCCGCGAAATGAATGACCTTTTTATCTTTCGACGCATTATATGTATATAAACAATTTGTAACAAACCGTCGCCATACATATTTCTAGTGTGAAGCAGTTCTTGCGTTTTGGTGGAAAGGTTGCGACCTAACTAATGAATTTCAAGGTGGTAAAACCAGTGTAGTTCGACCGGGGAAGTACCACCTTTACATCTATTTCTAGCGTGAAGAATTTCTTGCGTTTCGATGGAAGGGTGTGGTTGCCAGCACACTTTCACATGAGGCGACCATCATAGTCCTCGGGAGTAGCAACGCAAGTGTGATTCACTTCAGATGGAATCCATGCTGTGTGTAGTTGATAACAGACGGCCATCAGCGGCAGTGATCACTTACCGTCAGGTGGACTGCATGCTGGTTTGCTACTTCAAACGAAAAATAATTACCATACCCGGTGGCCTCGGTAGTAGCTTTCATAGAAAAACATAGGTATTTGAGGGTAGGTAAAAAGTGTTAAACCTATTTGTAATTGTGTACTTTCTTTGCAGTTCCACCAATCATGACAATACAAAATCAACTGGTTGGAGCTAAAGAAGGTGATACGGTTCATTTAGACTGTCATTCCGAAGCCTTTCCTAGATCTATTAACTATTGGACGATTAATGATCAAATCATATCACAAAGTAAGTATCATTGTATTAATATTTAATAAAATTTAGTGGCATGTATTTAGATATACGAGTAAAAATAAAATAAAAGAAACGACCTCATATTTGGCCTTATTAAAAGTTTTTATTTTAAGGACTCATAGATAATGAAATCCGCTGAAAAATATTATATTTCAATTCATTCATCAACCCTTGGGGATCGACTGTTATGTACATCCCTTATTTTTGCATAATATAAAATATATCTTACAGAAATAAAATATATATTACAGAAATGTAATAATGTAATGTAAAAATTTATCGTAAAAGGAGATGTTTCAAAATGTATGGACCTTTGGCCAGGTATCTGTACACCATATGATAAAAAAGCCAGTAAAGTATAGAGCACTTTTAAACTAAGCATTTTATTAAAATCGACTGGGTTTATTGGTACAAGACTAGAATTTTAAGTTAGAATTGCAACACAATATAATGGCGGCGATATTATTTCATTCTGACAGTTGAGGTTAATAAACAAACTGTGACAATGACAATCAGTTGTCAGTGATTAATCTGAATTCTGATCCAATGCAAAAAAGGAAAAACTTATTATTACATTATGTAGCTTAGCTATGATAACCTTAAAACTATTGTATAGTTATGGATCTATGTAAACAAATGTAAACAAAGACTAATCTTACCTCATAGCTATTAGTCAATTACAATTATGATTTCAATTCAAACCGTCAAATAAATCAGTTGATGTTTGAAAGTCCAAGTTGAGTATGTAAATCCTTTATTCACTAGCCTGGCCAACAAGACATGTAAGCCAGGGGTTTGATAACTTGATATAGAAACTCCAACACAATACGCACACGAAAATATTCCGTGAAAATATCTAATAACAAGAAGACAGATGAAAAAGATGACTAGTAAAAGTGTCAATATGACAGTTGTCAGATAATGACAACTATAGTTTTGTCCACAGACTGTCTAAATCAGTTGTTCCGCCATATTGGAAAAGAAAGAAAATAGTTGATTTTAATTGGTTTTGTACCAGAAAAGTACACGTTTTTATAAATTTTAAGTATTTTTTTCGGATTCTTGAGATTTTTCTCGATTTTTTGAGATGGTGTACATATACCTAGCCAAGATTGAAACATCTCCTTTATATAGTTTCAACACTAATGTTAATATAGATGCCAAAAGTGTATACAAAATTGTAATATGCTCTCCATTTATATGAGCCAATGCAAATTGGTAACATAACAATTAAACTCCCAAAACTCATTTATTCCATGAAATTGTGGATGTCCATTGATATTTTATTCGCATTGACAACGATTTGAATAGATTTCGATTTACACTAAATTAGACAATTAGGACGTTGAATTCATTCAACCTTATTGTGTTGTGTTCATCCATTTACATACAAATGTAGTACTTATATATTTACACTTATAATCGGTAGTCCATCTATAATAGTGAAACTAAAAGACTGGATTCATTAATTCTTAATAGTTGTATTAACCTCGATTTGGGTAACATTGAACATTTTTTACAATATTTGTGATATTATAATCTGTTTTATATTTATTGCACCTTGTTTTTACTAAATGAATAGTGTCCTTTTTAGCTGGTTTATTAATCTAACACAATAAATTTACGGAGAAAACAATTAAACTATCCACAATTACCCCTAAAACTCAAATTCAAAGTTATCCTTAGTTTTGGGTAACTTTGAATATAATTTTTTGAGGATATAAAATCCGTCATTAATCGAATATTTTAAGGTCTGGGTAAAATTAATTAACATTTTTTTGTTAATTAAAACCAAATCTATAAAAAATACATTTATTTTGATATATAAATACAATAGACAACTTGGTCTTGCCATATGAATCAAGGTCGATCAATTTGGTGGTAAAATAAGATACTAGTTTTTTTTTTATTATTTATTCCATCCATCCATAGGATGGACGGAACATCGGGTACCTTTGGAAGGTTTCCCCCTCGAAAACAAAAAAAAAAAAAGGATGGACGGAACATGGACATAACATAGGCCTCCCCTAAATGGCGCCACTCCAACCGGTCCTGTGTCCTCTGAATCCAACGGATTCCCGCTGTCTTCTTCAGGTCACCGGTCCATCTGGTAGGGGGGCGACCGGTACTCCTTTTGCCTAAACATGGTCGCCACTCGAGGACCTTTCTTCCCCATCGGTTATCGGTCCTACGAGCGATGTGGCGGCCCATTGCCACTTCAGCCTGCTTATTTTGAGAGCTATGTCGGTAAGCTTCGTTCGTCTACGGATTTCATCGTTGCGAATCATATCTCGTAGCGAAATTCCGAGCATAACCCTCTCCATGGCACGCTGAGCGACCCTGAGCCTCCGAAAAAAAATATTTTTTTTATGATACAGGTAACTTTGAACCGTTCAAAGTTACCCATATATCATCCAATTTCGACGTCGTCAAAAGTTTAACAGTTTTACGCAATATTCAACATGGGATACGGATAGTACAGTTTCAAAATAATAATATACAATATACATTTTAAAGATAAACACCAAAACACACCTGTTTACGGTAAGTTTTATATTACAATTGCTATTTCAAAATGAAGCATTAAACACTTGCAACAACTTCACTACGGAAAAGGCGGTATTTTTTAAAATTATAACATTAACAGGTACCTTTTTTTACTTTAATTGCTATTACAACATTTTGGCAAACCATTTTACGCAGGTACGATATTGAAACAACAAGAAGTTTCCATGTAATAAATTAATATATTTTTTTCACAACTTTGTTCAAAGTTACACCGCTGTTCAATGTTACCCAAATTGATTGTACTTCATTTAGATTTATTAATAGTCTGTAATTATGCTAGGATCAAGTAAATAGCGCTGCACTCAAGCACTTTATTAAGTCCACAATTCTTCAATTTCAACTAACCGAAAAAACAAACCAATGTGTATAGAAGAAAAGCTAAAAATTTTAAGAGACTGGAAATCAAAATCATTAATAATATTTTTTATATCTATATACGAGATTTCTATATTTTTGGAGATGTTTTAACATTTTAAAAAAATACAGCAGATGATTGATTCACGTCATAGAAACAAAGACTTTTGTAACATCAAAATGCAAGTAAATAAATATTACTAGTATACACACCGGGAATTACTTTATTATCATGTAATTATTCGTGAATAAATGAACTGGGAATTATTTAATAATTGCATAGTACTTACAGAGTTAGATTATCAAAGGAAATGCTCTTACCATAATAATATTCTATGTGGCAAATGTACAGAAGACCATGAAATTAGGTTGCATTGGCACTAGTGTTCCCTTGGCTTTAGACAGAGTGCTTATTAGTTATATTAGTATCTGGTCATATGCACTTCGCTTAACTAATGTACTTATTAATTTCCAATAAGGGATGATTTTATCAGAAACTAACTGTGTCACCCATGCTTCGCGTGTCATGTCATTAAAATAATCGTAGTCTTTAAATAGCATATATAGTGCCAGCCACGGGTCTTCTCTCAGAATGAGAGAGATTCAGGCCATAGTCCACCGCGCTGGCCAAGTGCGAATTGGTGAAAATAGCATATATCGAAATTAAAAATAACCTATAGACCGACCAGCTAAATAAACTACATTTATGTACAATTTAATGTAATTCGGACCAGTAGTTTTTGTGTTATTGAGTAACAAACAGACACATACCGTCTCATTGTTATGTATAGACCAGTTATATGTATAGATTAGTATTAATAAATATAAAGATATTTTTCCGAGCGACGCGTATAAGGTAACGGAACGTTGTACGAAGTAAGCTCCGAAAATGGTATAGCTCTTGCAATATCTGTCGTAATCCTTAACTCGGATTCACAAGATGACATTCAAATTATATTGTATAATATGTATTGTAATATATATCAATTGATGTTGAAACAAAAGGTATTCCGACACTCCTCCTCCTATTCTTGTTTTTGGCGTGATGGACTTAAGCACTTGCGCTTAGATAGGAGACACGGATTAAGACGACTTCCTTAGACCCAACCATAGCTTAGCTAACGTACATGTTAGCGTGGATAGGCATTTAAGGGAAACTCTTCCTTATAGAATAGCTGATAATATTTTAAGCTGTATGAAACGATGTTAGAAGGCATTATAAAAGTATTATTTATTTTTATGTGAAAAATCGAATTATTTTATAATACCTGTCTAGATTAATTAAATATTATATAGCTAAATAATTGAAACAGTTCAATTGCTAATTTTAAAATATAACATGGAGGCAATGCGGATAAAAATGTTAATTTTTTATCCTATACTATAACTTTCCTAAATCAAGTTTATTCAAGTGTTTTATAACGTATATATTAATGTGTACACTTTACTTTCATAAAGTCTCTTTATACTAATTCTTCAAAAATATATTTTCTGCAGCAACACAGACTGACGCTATTCTATGTCTTTTGTTATACGAAGACTAATTAATGTGATGGAAGTCCATTCCTTATTCAATTTCTGACATTAATTACGAGATGAAAAAGTACCTTCATTTATATTTATTAACTTGAATAAATATGATGTAGTTTTATAAGGATTCTGGCTTTTTGTTCGTAGGTAGCCTTGTGTAGGCAAGAAATTATTACTTTTCTATCTAGAAGCAGACGAAGAGATGTTATTATTTGTTCAAGTCATCAAAAACCAAAAAGAAACTCTTTTAGTCCTAGTTATGGGTATGATTTATAGTGTAGCTTTATAGTACCTATTCATCACTGATTTTTGTATGTCACGTTATACGACAGGTAGTGACTTTTATTACCGTAAAATACGTTTAAGGTCATTCTTAAATGCATTACCTAGTTAGTTACTCCAAATAAAGATAAGAATATTTTTATATAAAGTGTATCTGAATCTTGTACTAATAATACTAATAATCATAGACTATCTAAACATATTTTACGATACTTAAAGCTACTTCCCCTTAAATAATATGACAGCATTCTGCAATTGGTAGAACCCTTAATGTAGATACATCAATATACCCGCAATGTATATACTTCCCTGGGTCCACCACCTCATCTATTTCTGTCCCATAGTAGCAATTTTAGGCAATGATGTATCTTAGTTAAATAATATGTAATTCTATTTCCATGTCTCGGCCTGCATGAAACATTTTAAATAAATCCTCATTTTACGCATTCGTAAACGGTTTCAGGAAGGACTCCAATCTTATTTGATTTGGATGAAAAAAATCCTAGCAGTCAAACTGTCTTATTCTTTGTTAGTTTTCCAGATATTATTTTGTACCAATCTTTCAGCTGACAAAAGGTTTGAAATAACCGCCACAGAGAGGGGTTACGAAGTGGACATGAAATTAAAAATAAAGAAAGTCGGCCGATCTACATTTGGCACGTATAGCTGCATATCGAAGAACTCCCTGGGTGATACGGACGGGACTATCAAATTATACTGTAAGTGTTGCTCCGCTATCGAAGTTCTACTAGCGATGTAAAATTCCGCATATTGCCACTCAATGCTTTCGATTTAAGAGACTCCCGACGGACATCTTGACCGTATTCGAGAACGCTTCGAGGAAACAATTTGGTTATGCAATATTTAACTTCAAAGATACTTAATTTACCAACGCAATACTTATATCGAATGATTAGATTAAAGTAAATTAGATTGAAACTGAAAACCGGCGCCGCCGCTAACATTAATTCAATGCTTTGAATAATTTGCCTAAGTGAAAGGAAATAGTCACGAACGTGGAGCGAACGGTAACGTACACAAACACACGTCAATAACAACTAGATAAATAGAATGAAACATTAGTAAATTCCTGTTAATGCACGTATTAGAAATCAAAGGCAACTTAATGGATAAGTCGTGTTATAACTATCGAACCTTAAAGTAAACGACCTTTTATACATTTACGCACACCAAATCATTTTTCATCGCTTTGTGCGGATTAAATTAAATGCTAAGCTTAAAAGCGATACCGTGTTTATTTAGGAGTCCTTAAAAAGTTTAAAATAGTATTTAAAATATTTCAAATGTCATTCATCCGTACTCTAACCGCTTATTAAAATGACGGAAAAGCCTTCACTAAGCAAAAATGTTTTGAAATACATAATAGAATAATTTCAATATTACTTTTAATTTAACTCCTGTTTTAGATCTATTTCTAGCGTGAAGCATTTCTTGCGTTTCGATAGAGGCAACCATCATAGGCCTCGGGAGTAGCAATACATCTGTGATTGACTTCAGATGGAACCCATATTCTGTATGTAGTTGATTACAAATGTCCATGGGCGGCAGTGACCACTAACCATCAGGTGGACTGCATGCTCGTTTGCTACTACAGTCTAATAAAAAAACTAGTTTTAGGTATTGATGACAAATAAACAAATCAATTCGAGAATTATCAATACCTGTCTATCTTCTATTATTATTTTTATTATTTTTTATACTTATTAACGTCAATGTTTCCTTGTACCATAAAATAAATTGTAATTTGTAATCTCGTTTAAAAATGTAATAGTTGAACTTAAAATTTAAAAGTTGTTAAAATTAATTTACTTCGCACCGATTTACGATGTACTCGCTTTGTTAACCTTTAACATATTACCTCACTAATTTAATTTAAACGAAGCGTATTGAACGTAATATACTAGTTTTAAAAATCCATTTTACTGACCTAATTTGTTATAAGTGGCTATAACACTCATTTAATTTAGCACCGCTCATAAATTAACTAATTTGAATCAGTGCTTTAATTTATTTATTGTTATTTTGCCCGTACAAAGGAAAATGAAACTAAACAAAAGTTTTTCTCAAATCATAAAAGAAAGAAAGGATTTGTTCTTTTTTAAACTAGCATTAATATTTGAGTGACTTACTCGTATAATGACTATATAAAATAACAACCAAATTAATGTTTACGTACCCGTAAACAAAGAGAGCTGAAGTCACAAAACACTTAAGTATCTCCCGTTTACGCTCCTTAAGTACTATCCGCTTGCTTAGGGAGTATCTTGTTACAGCACTATCCGGGAAGTATGAAGAGATGCAGTACAACGAGGTGGGCGACTTCGAGGAAACACCCGACGTCAGTGAACTAGAAGCGCTAAAACGCAGCGCTGGAGTGCGACTATCGACGGTCGCAGCCATGTTTCTTCTTGCCGCCATATTGTAAATCTACTTTGTATATACAAATATATTGTTACAGTAAACTTTTTAACGGTGTTTTATTAGATCCTTTAGAAACATGCTTGTCTCCTACGCGCGCAACTAAAATTGGTGATTGGGAAATTTGAGATGTTAAACATATTATGTTGTATTTGTTAGTAACAGATAGAAGTGTTATTCATAATCTTGTGATATGTGGTCTCACTTATTTCGGATTCAATATAACTTTTGTGGTCTTTCATTTGGTTAGAATTCCAAATGTTAAGCTTGTAACCGAAACCAAAACTAATTAAAAAAAATGCCCAACTCGAGTTAGTAAACTAGTTTGTCTACTACATGCGTTACTTTAGATGCCTGGATTGGATTGAAGTTAAGAAAAAAAGTCAAAACCTCTAGGCAAGGTATAAAAACCTCAAAAGGTTTTTATACCTTGCCTTTCCATAGCGGTGCACTTTCCGAAACGATGGCAAATTGTAGACCTTAGAAAATAATAATATGGCAACCAATTAAGAAGAATAAATAATATTTGTATTTGTAAGTTCAAATGTGCTATGTGATTTAGTAGATGTATTTAAAAAGTTGACTTGATAGAAATGTTTAATGTTTAAACTTACGAATCTACAACAAAAGAGTTATCTAAGCTAGAGTTGTACTTAATATTCTTTGTAGCGCATAAACTTGGACACTGAGAAGTGAAAAGGCAAAAAATCGACGCCTTTAAACAATTGTGTCAACACTGAGTACTCTGATTTCTTAGACAGTAAAGAAAGTGTAGTAGAATGAGATTTGAGATTTCCACCGACGCAACTAAGCAGGAAGGTCTACAGAGCAGCGTTGAAATACATCTTTAGCAGTTGTAATGTTGTTTTGAAGTTTCAGATAAGAACAAAGAAGTATTATAAATATTATTATAAATTTTACTAAATTAGTACTTCAGATAATCATCACTTTTTATAATTCCTTTTCACTAATGATTTATCTACCACATTTTGAATGTTGAATGTTGATTAATGTTGTTACATATATAAGTCTTTTGACTACGAACTTACAGAAGTTAAAGCGTATACTTGAATAAAAATGTGCTGATATTGACTTGAAATAAGATTTAGGTAGAGGACATTTCATACTACAAATTAATATCAAACAACAAGTAAATTAAATGATACGAAAATCGTAAGAACTTGATAGGAATTAGCTGATTTCGTATAAAATAAATATAATTAATATAAATGAAATAATTACGAGTAATGACGTCTATAATAGAAAAGGAAAAATATTTTTGTACAGAAAATATCTTGTGGCAATGTGAGATCATAAATAAGAACGTAATAAGAATAATGTTTACGCTAAAGGCGGGACCTAAATGTAGCAAGTGTCTAACTAGACTTCATACACGTTTAGGATTTTTTCGGAAAATTCTCTAGTGTAGTATACCGCGCCTTACCTCCGCTCACAGTAAAATTAAACGTAACATAAGGTTTTTTTTTTATCAGACTGAAGTAGCAAACGAGCATGCAGTCCACCTGATGGTAAGTGGTCACTGCCGCTCATGAACATCTGTAATCAACTTCGTACAGAAAATGGGTTCTATCTGAAGTCAAGCACAGATGCGTTACTACTCCCGTGGACTATGATGGTCGCCTCATATAAAAATGTGCCGGCAACCACACCCTTCCATCGAAACGCAAGAATATAGATGTGGCGGTGGTACTTCCCCGGTTGATACATTGGTTCGGTACGGTACATTGGTTCTACTACCTTCAATGTAACATAATGTTAGAGCTGAGATAGCCGTCTGAAACTCGGTGCTTCAATTAAAGGTCCGAAGTTCGAATTTAATAGAAATAGAAATATTTATTCCCAAACGCAACTCACATACAACATAAGGATTATCATTATAATTAATATATTATGACAGTGAGAGCAGAAAAGATAAACATGTAAACTGAACACTGTAGAATATAGTAACACTATACTACATAATTTTAACCTTAAAAATATACTATAATATATTTAAAAGTTCCCCATGGAAGTATGTCGGGAGTTGGTACTCAATCAGCATTAAAGCCGTGGCAATCTCAGGCGCACTACTAAATTTTCTAGAATCCGATTCAAATCTAGCGTCAGATTTAACACCACATTTTTTATATCACTGCTCTTAAGGTACTAAGTATACCTCCGTCGAATACCTATACTGAAAAAAACATTATAATGGCGGAGTCCTAAAACTGACTAATCTACTTAGACATGCAACGTAAATCTTTACTAAAAATAATTTTAAAAACCTTTGCTCCATGGAGCTAAATAGAAAAAGGAAACATATAACTTAAAACATTATCGTTTACAAGAACCGGGTCGAGCTAAATATAACATAACGATTATGTAAATGTGAAGGTAGTTACCCGCTTTATTTAATAATTTTATCTACAACAATTAAGATAAAGTGATTATTAATGTGCCCATTGAAATTACTTACATTTTAAACTTGCTATCGCAATACTTCCAAGATTGTATTGTTTGCACGATTTTCATTTTAATACATGTGGTATAAATATTCCAAAGTCAAGGCTTTCAAGATAAGAAGGTTAAAGTTTATGCTAGTGGCGTAATATTATAGAAACATAAAGGTATTCGTATAATTTGAAAAAATGGTCAACTAGTAATTGTGCTCACTCATCCAAATTCACTCATGCAGTGTTCAGTTTACCACAGCCAAGTTTTTTAATGCATTGAAGTCGCAAACGAGCATGTTATCCACCTGACGGTAAGTGGCCACTACCGCCCATGGACATCTGTAAGCGACTTCATATAGAACAGGCGTTCCATCCGAAGTCTGTCACAAATGCGTTGCTACTCCCGAGGACAAAGAAGGTCGCCTCATATAAAAGTGTACCAACCAAACCCTTCCACCGAATCGCATAAACTGCTTCACACTAAAAATAGGTGTGGCGGTGGTACCTCATCGGTCGAACTACATTGGTTCTTACTACCACCTGGTTAAATGTTAGCTTTAGTGATGAGAACTATTATGTACTAATTTAAAGAGTGTTGTATTGTTTTATGTGGCTGCCAGCTCGTTAGGATATGAAACGACAACTTAGACTCAGGGGAACGCATCTGTAATAAATTGTAGATAGAACTCCTGTTCTTACCATCAGAAGAAAGGAATCCTATTTTTTTTTTTACTTATATTTGGGAAAAATTTATGGTCCTGGTACTAAAGCCCAAAGTTAAGTATAGGTAGATAGAAAAGTAGGTATCTCACATGAATAATATCTACACATACCTAAAAATTAAGAATTGGGCTTAAGAAATATTGAGAAATGGTCACAATTTTCACTTAGATTCCGAGCAGGGTTGTGTTCTTATATGGAAATATTAAGCATAGTCTATTAAAAATGGTAACGCTAACAATGAACATCATAATACCCATATATCTGATTCCCTTTTAAAATAAAATACCACGCACATTATTTTTAAACTATGAACGCTTATCAAGATTCATAATTTAATAAATAATGAAAATAGATAATTTAATGTACCTAAATAAAATAGTTTTTAACCTTAAAAAATTACACAAGATTCTAAAATTAACTACAAAAATACCTATATATTTATAGTATTTCATCTCGCAGATTCAAACAGAATAGTTAACAACAGAAAGGAATATAGAAAAACTAAAGAGATCCTATAAATAATACTTATTTCAGTGAATGATGTGAAGACTAATGTATAAATTAAGTTAAAATAATTTAAGCAATTCCTATCCTTACTCTGTGTCTAATAAGATAATTTGCTACCAGCTCTGCCCTAAACGGTAAATTTACTTGCGGTACGCACTAATGTTAGCGGGTTCAAGTTTCGAAGTCGTAGATCAAATGTACTGGCAATATATTTTCGCTTACGTATATACAGCGTGGTAGGTTAAACTAGAGACATATTCAAGCACATAATAATTCATGGCCACAGATTAAATAAAAAGGCCTAAATTGCGTAAAAGAAATAAATAATAATGTCTTCAGAATTCTGCTACCTATGAAAATAATACACTATTCTGACCTTGCATGGCTTTTCGCCATAGTCACTTATTTAAGCAACTCACTATTAATAAAACATGTATTTTAATGGACAATTCTGTTAAAAGCATTATTTTATTTTATAAGGTAAGTAGTTACGTAGACACCGAATAATCAACACACTTCTGCATAAGTGTCTTATTTCTTCTGTCAGCCTCTATTTTATGTGTATACATTTATACATGCACCTTATTTAGTCCATGCGTATTCCGTTAGCAGAAAGTGGCAATATCAGTGGCAATAAAAATGGTTCACGGTGGGAACGTGGCTTAAACTACGCTGAGCTTGGCTAAGGCGAGCGTAAACGCTGAGTGAATAAGTCCGCACTGCAAAACCTGCTTTCACAGCTTGTCGTACGTGATTTTCGTATCACCTTTGTCTAGATTAGCGATTGAGGACTCACATAGCATGTTTGGTAACGTACTCCTCTTATCACTGTAAGGAATAACTGTTCTTTTACACATTGTACACACTAATACCGTTGAATTAACAAACTATACTATCGGGTGGAAATGTCCCGCCCGATAGTATAGTATACTTATCACTATATTCGCGTATTTTCTCTCATGATCTTGTACCTACTCAATATACAACTATAATGTATTTTAATGGATAATCCTGTTCCTAGGTAGTTCCTAGGTGTTCCTAGGTATATATGTATTTTATTTAGTCCATACGTATTCCGTTAGCAGAAAGTGGTAATATAGACAATAAAAATGGTTCACGGTGGGAACGTGGCTTAAACTCCGCTGAGCTTGACTAAGGCGAGCGTAAACGCTGAGTGAATAAGTCCGCACTGCAAAACGTGCTTCCACCGCGTGTCGTACGTGATAGTCGTATCACCTTTGTCTCGATTAGCGATTGAGGATTGAAGACTCACATATGATTTTTTTTATATTTGATAAGGTACTCCCCTAATCCCTGCCGGAAATAATCGTTCTTTTGCACATCGTACACACAAATACCGCTGAATTAACGAACTATACTATCGGGCGGGATATTTACTTATCACCATATTCGCGTATTTTGCAACATGATCTTGTACCTACTCAAAATTCAACTATTATACATTTTAATGGATAATCCAGTCAATGATTACAATGATTCTTTAGATATTTAGATAGACAACGGAATTCTAAATACAATTCTGCATGCGTCTTTTATTTTGTTCTGTCAGCCTGTATTTTATGTGTATATGTGTATTTTATTTAGTCTATATATATTCCGTTACCAGAAAGTGGCAATATCAGTGGCAATAAAAATGGTTCACGGTGGGAACGTGGCTTAAACTCCGCTGAGCTTGGCTAAGGCGAGCGTAAACGCTGAGTGAATAAGTCCGCACTGCAAAACGTGCTTCCACCGCGTGTCGTACGTGATAGTCGTATCACCTTTGTCTAGATTAGCGATTTGATAAGGTACTCTAATCGCTGTCGTGAATAACTGTTCCGTAAAGCAAGTATTTCTCTGGTACAATTATACTATGCGTAGACTTTTTTTAATGTTACTAGCTTTTACCCGCAGCTTCGTTCGCGTTGAAGCCCTTAAATTATTATCAGAGATTATTACATCCTAATAGTATTGAATTAATGTAATAAAGAGTATTTGTTTCTTATTTTTTTTCTAATACCACAAAAAATATATCTTCGAAGTTTTAGAATAATTAACTTACATTCATATTTATAATATTAGTAGGGATTATGTTATGGTATAATTATAATTATTTATTATTGACATAAGTCCCCAATTAATCCATTTATTTGACTTTGTTTCACCTCAGTTCTTCAAAATTGTCTCGTAAAATTGTTGTAAATTGTTCAATCAATCATTTAATTTGAATCACACGCTGAGACAGATCTATTTAATATCTGAAATGATATCCCTTTAGATTTACAATTTGGGTTCATATTTTAATTACATCTCCATGAAATACAATCCATATGCAATTTACATGAAATAATTTAAATTAATCAATTATTCAATTGTGATGATATACACGTGCCTAATACGTTATATTTTGTACAGGTTGATTAATTACCTAACCACAATCATAATTCAATATTACATCGTAACTCAATTACTTGAAATAATACGTACAAACTGATTTCCAAAAAGGTGTTCTGTAGACAATCTATTGAATTACAATACGCTTTCGCTTTCTACACTCATAGCCCCGCACTAGGATTTTTTCCTGTGTCTTAGGTATCATGGACACACACAAGACGAATACACATACACCCAGACCCAGAACATGAATCTAAACTCATCATTCAGATACCTGTCTGGACGGGAATTGAACCCGGGACCCATTACGCGTCAGACCGGTACGGTAACCGCTCCGCCACGCGGGTCGTCAAATAACACACTAGTTACCAACATAAATACTTGACACAAAGGCGCGTTTTTAGTTACTCTTACTTTAAGGCTCCTGAAAACGTGTTTAATCCAATTTGACTCCTATGTTAGTAACTTATGCAATCTTATTTTGAGTACGAAAGTGACGAGTACCTGTACCAGTAAGTACGAGGAAGTTAAGGATGAGTAAATAAGTAGTTTTCGCATAGCGTACTCCAAGTACTTAAGTCCTCTCAGTCTCCTCCTAGAATACTTACGAAGACGGTAATGCCCTTTATTTGTAGTTTTTCTTACATTTGTACAAAGCATTGAATATTTATTATATGTCTACTTGCTAACCGTAACAGATCAGCATTTTTAATTATCTATACACTTTATTGTTTACACTAGATAACACAAGTTATATAAATTGTTTCAATAACTATTCAAGTATTCATAGTGCCCTATATTTATCTCTTGCAAATTTTCTATTATTTAATTTGTAATGGATGGAATGGTAAATGGATGTACAAAAATATCACACAAATACATTTTCAATTAAAACAGTATCAATAGCTCTCGTATTGCTACATAAGCCACAATAATTATTTGAAGTTGCTTACAGATGTCCATGGGCGGCAGCGACCACTTACCATCAGGTAGACTGCATGCTCGTTTGCTATTTCAATCAGATAAAAAAATGAAATTAGACCTGAAGACAACTGTACCGCTTCCACTCTATACAAAACTACAATCCTTTAAATACTTATGTTTTTATTAGTAGTGTTCATTGAAACAATTATAATAAAGACACCAAGAGGTATTTCACAGTTTTATATGTATGCTTGTTTGCTGCAAGACCGATGAGACATTAACCACAACAAAATCCTGTCAGGATGATGTATCATCGCCAATATCATTATGCGATCGCACTGCAAATAGTAATGGATGTTATAAATGGCTTGGAATACGAGCTCAACACATCACTCATTTTGGTAGCGACAAATGAAATGATATTTTGATATTTAACCTGACTCTACGTCATCAACACTACGGTGATATTTATCCAATTAATATCTACGGAGATGGTTTAACTAACTAAATAAAAAGGTCACAAAATATTAAATCCGGAACAGAAATCTAAATTCATCCAAGTTTCAAACCCAGAACCCTCAGCGTGCCACAGTTACGTTAAGCACTGCGCCACATGGAACATCAAAAATAATACACTTTTATCACTTTCTACACTCATAGCCCCAAAATTTTTTTTGTTTTCGAGGGGGAAACCTTCAAAAGGTACCAGACGCCGTGGGAGCGACGCAGGGTTATGTGCGATTTTTACCAAAACCGCCCCGGTGGTCGTCCTCGGTGTTACAAAGAGGACTCCGGGAACTCGAAACGACCGCAACTCGGAGACCTCTGCGCGCGTTGCCCCATCGGGCTCCTCACAGATGGGCGGCTGGGCCCACCGCTCCGTCTGCTCTTTACGACGGTATGCGAACACACATGCCGCCGTCCTTCACGGAGTCGCCTGAACGAACGGTTCGAGCTCCCACTCTAGCCGCTCGCAACCCCGGAAGCCCCTTTTAGTCGCCTCTTACGGTAGGCAGGAAATACCGTAGCCATAGGGCTACTCCCTGTAGTTTCGGGATTAGAATAGTCTAATCCCGAAACTACAGGGACGCATAGCCCCACACTAGGATTTCCTTCTGTACTATGGGTAGCATGAACACACGCAAGACGAATACACAAGACCCAGAAAATAAATCTAAACTCATCATTCAGACACCTGTCTGGCCGGGAATCGAACCCGGGACCCATTGCGCGTCATACCGGTATGAGACCGGCTCCGCCACGCGGGTCGTCAGTTAAGTAATATTAATCATATTTTTTAAAGCTGTGGTATTACGTAACAAAACAAAAACATTGAATTAATATTAAAAGATGATTAATAATATTAAAGAAAGATTTAACAAGAAAGTTTCTAGTAAGACCATTTTGTTGTTTGTTTTTTGTATTTTTCAATTATCAAGGTGGTAGAACCAGTGTAGTTCGACCGGGGAAGTACCACCGTCACACCTATTTCTAGCGTGAAGCATTTCTTGCGTTTCGATAGAAGGGTGTGGTTGCCGGCACACTTTTACATGAGGCGACCATCATAGTCCTCGGGAGTAGCAACGCATCTGTGTTTTTGTTTTCAGATAGAACCCATGTTCTGTATGAAGTTGGTTACAGATGTCCATGAGCAGCAGTGACCACTTACTATCAGGTGGACTGGCATGCTCGTTTGCTATTTCAGTAAAATAAAAAAAAAAAAATCGTCCTGGTCTCTTTAATATATTTTATTTAAAACCATACCGTTATGATAATAAAAAGTCATAATCTCTAAGACTAATTCTTTTAGGTGATCGCAGGCCCTTATTTAAAAATTTAAAAAATCTATGTTCACTCTGCAAATTGAATCGATATCGATGATATGTCATATGTTATAATCCATCGACTCCTTTGAGCTGTATCACATGCTAAAGAGACGGACACTCACAAATATATATACGCACGAAAATAATCCCCTCCCTCTGTCGAATTCTGGTAAACAGGATGGAGATGCGATATGTATAAATTAAAATTTAACCCTTTTTCGCTGAGAGATTACCATCGACCCGACAATCCCATTAACTAATGGGACTATTTGGCTCTAGGCTTGCTGCCAAGTTAACATATAGACTCGTAAGCCTGTGATTGACTTATCTGGCATACTAAAGCGGATCATGTAAGACGTGTTGGAATACCAGAGCCAGTTATAAATGCAGCTATCATTTACATTTTATCAATATATTATTAAAATGTACTGAAATAAAATATCATTTCTTTTAAATCATCAATTATGGAATGTGTTCGGTGTAATCTACTTTAAACGATATTACTGTTTTATTAAAATATTAACTAGTTCTGCTGACAACACAAAATCGTCTTAACTTTATTTAAATTGAAAACCTTTTACCTAGTTTATGTAGTTCGCTCTCGTCATCAAGAATCTAAAAGATTGTTAGATAACGAACGTTTTGATAATATTTAATCAGGATCACGGCAGTATCCTGACCAAATTCAAGCCGCTACGAGTAACCTTTTATAGTAGAAGTTGCCAACTTTAAACCCGACTCGAAATCTATATACTACTTTGGATGTTATAATGTCTACGAGTTACCAAACGCATTATCACTAAGGTTCATATAATTCTTCATTATGGTGCAAATTTCATCGTGTAATGTGGGTTTGCGGGTGGAAAAAAGCATCATATTATTTGTATTACTTTGTTGCGACCATCGATGTTGTGACCAACAGAAATAATAGCTACCTAACACTAGTGAATCGCGATTTACGACTTCTATCAAGACACATCAATATTGACATTAGTTTATATCTCTTGGAATATGTTTACCTATTTTAAAATCCTTTAAATTTGTTGTTAAAAATAACTAACACCTAGCTTTACTTACAAAATGTTTACTATAATATAGCCTTATAAAATTTACAATGAAGATTAAATATCCAGTTCTTTTGATTTTTACCGTTAATGGTTACACCTCTCGCGGTTTTCTTAGAAATTAGCTTATAAAGTGAAACTTTTATTAAGAATTGTTAACAAAAATTTTATTGTTATTAAGATACCAAAATGATACACTTTCTTAAACTACATATACCTACTGCACGAGGACGCGAAGCTTGAGACTATGCTCTATACTCGCTTTGTCGATGACAAGCCATTATCTCAACTTAAATTACTAATATCACATACATGTTGGACTTTCAGGGTAATATGAGCACATATAACAAGAGGAATACTTAATTCATAACATTAGATACTTCTCAAAAATACTAAATTCATTGTAATATTAAAAAATCTTGATTAAAATATTTTTCCGTGGTCGGCGGTAAATTTAAATGTATGTGACGCGATGTAAAACCATGGTTTAATTCAATATACTTCAGTTATAATTAAAAAAAAACACAATTTCTCATTTCACTATTTAAAATTCCTGAAGTGGTATTCGAGAAAAAATGTCAAATGAATGGAAGTCTGAATAAATGATTTTTTTTTTAAGTTTTGAGATACCTAAAATGCACTTACTATTTTTAATAGACGTGCTCTTTAGGATTTTTCAAACTACTTTTCACTATGCAATATTGATTAAGCCTAGCGATTGAACTTAGCCTCATAGCATTTTTAGTTTGCAATTAATAAATGTTAAGTTTAAAGGCCTATAAAAACATAGTTTATACAGTCACTATTGATCCTACGTCAGTCATGACACACTTACAGCTAAGACACTGACTGATAATGCTGACTTACTGTCCTACCTCGTTAAAAACCCTTTCGTAATCTTACAACCGCATTTGGTTACAGTATGCTCTACCCGCCTTGCATTAAATCTGTTTAACGTTGAAAATAAACTTGTCGACTTTGTAAAAGTAGATGCAAGCAGCAATGAGCTTGGCAAATACTACTTCCAAATACTGTCTGTACTTAGATGTAAATAATTCATAAATAAATGAATTCCTTTGAAAATAATAACATAAATGTAAGTAGCATTAAATTAAAAGATACAACCAAATTAAAATATCAACATAGAATTCCGAAATCATTGATATCAATTAAGAATGTATTTTTTAACGGAATTGAGATTATGCTTTTAGTGCCCATATCCCGAAACAAAAATAGGATTACAAAACATGAATCCACCCTTCAGTTAAATATAATTAGGGAAGTGAATGATATCGATTTCTTAAATCAATACAACAGCAACTGTATTTCCACTCGTCATTTTTCAGAATCAAGCACAGTTCGCTGTGCAATAAACGTAACGTTCCCATAAATATCATATACGGATATGCGCTGCAATTTGACACATTGTAATTTAGCATGTGGTACGCGGTACCGCGATCCTCATATTTCACGCTCACTTTAAAATTGCCTTTCGAAATAGATGTCTATACGTTTCCATATAGATTTGTAGCTTGCGGTTTAGCAAGAAATGCTAGCTATTAACATTATTTCTTACTATGACGGGTGCTTCATCATAAGCATACTTATTTTGTAGATGATACGTACCTATATCATTTTACAATAATGGTCACATACTTGAGTACTTTTTAAAATATAGAACTATGTAAATAGCTGTAACTTGCGCGCGTTGTTATGCCATCACTTAAAAAATGCACCAGAAACCTTCGCGAGCCCATGAATAACAACTTTGGTAAAGAACATCACATGATCAAATGAATAGTTTATAATGCTTTAGAGGACATACAGACAAACATTCATTTTATAAAGCAGATAGCCCGAGATGGACCACGAGACCAGGAGACACGTTGTTATCTCAGAAGGTTTAAAGAAAATGCACTTAAATGACAAAATGAACTATATATATTTAAAATAGGTAATAGGTTAATTTGAATAGTACTAGAGCTCTTTGTAGTTCAACTCCAAAAGCGAGTCTATCTGAGTAGTTCCAATGTATTATAATAATAATAATAATATACTTTATTGTACCCAGAAAAAAGAAAAATAATGCAGTAAATTACAATAATAAAATACAAAAGGCGGCCTTATCGCTCAACAGCGATCTCTTCCAGGCAACCTCACGGTGCGGAGTTAAGTTTTAGGGGAAAAATAAAGAGAAGGTAGGGTGCAAAAGTTATGGAAATGAGTGCAACATACAAATTAAGAAATTAAATTTCAGAGAAACTACTTAAAAAATAATAATAATAATAATTAACATAACAATAATTGTAAAAAGAATAAGTTTAAAGATAGCAAAAGCGTAAGGAGAGGATTGGAAAACTAGAGCTTTAAGTAAAAGGACTTCACAAGATTTTTAAACGAATGTAGGGATTGAGCATAACGAACAGATACAGGAAGGAAGTTCCACAACTGAATGTATTCCTCAGAGGTAGCAGCTCATTTGTGGCTAACTTTGGACAAGACTCTGATGTTACAGATAACATTAACGAAACCTTTCAAAAAATTAACCTCAGAGGTTAATTACAGATGTTCATGGGCGGCAGAAGCCATCTACCAGACGAAAATTACTTTTTTTTTATCAGACTGAAGTAGCAAAGGAGCATGCAGTCCACCTGATGGTAAATGGTCACTGCCGCTCATGAACATCTGTAATCAACTTCATACAGAACGTGGGTTCTACCTGAAGTCAATCATATATGCGTTGCTACTCCCGAGGACTATGATGGTCGCCTCACATAAAAGTGTGCCGGCAACCACACCCTTCTATCGAAACGCAAGAACTGCTTCACGCTAGAAATAGGTGTGGCAGTATAGAAATACTTGATAGTTTTCTACTTCCATATAGTAAAATAAGGTATGTCATACCGAAATATTAATGTTTATCCACTTATGTGGAACATGTAACAGGATTCTAAGCTAAATCTTACGTTTTTCGTGTTTAACCTGAAAACTACATACTAGTAAGATTCGCGTGACACACGAGTTTCCCGACTGTGATTTGGTTTGCGTGTGAAGTCGGACTGTCAAATAATGTTTCAATTCTCGTACCATCGGACAGAGTAAAAAGTGACGTAATAAAAGAATGTCATTAAAAATATATTGTGTAGTCCAATAGTCTCCAGTTACTTTTCAACAACGGACAAATCTTAATTTTAGGTCCAAAATAAGTTTACTTTTATATGATTGGGGGATACATATGACATATTTATAAATTGATTAATTTATAATTTAATTTTTTTTGTGATCTACGGAACTATATGTATGTTACTATTCAATGTATTTGAAGTCAACATTTATATAAAATCCAACTTGTTTCTCGACGGTAGTGAATTTAGTGACACATCAGTGATTGAGACATGCATCGGATGTTTTGTTCTATATACGTGTTTGCAATCACACAAAATGAAAATTTCCAGGTCTCCATAATGCTAGAGCAGCCTAAATTTAATCTCTTAGTCGTGTGTGTTACATTTGTAGGAATAAACAACAATATGATATTTTGGTGTTATAAAGAACAGCGGACTACATAGATATTTTAAATATACTTGGTATTTCGGCACACACATGATAATAATACAGCACTAACACGTTTTACGAAACAATGCCACTTAAAAGGGTTTACGGCTATTTTTGCTAGTCAGGGTTTATAAGTACCAAGATAATGGCTACCGAGGACATTTTGAGGTTGCTAATTATAATCATAATTAATTATACTAGCCCTTATGTGAGGAAAGTATTTATGTAATCCTAAACATAAATATAAAAGTGTAAAAATGGGTTTTAATGACATCGACGCTTACTACTCGATGGTTTGTCTATTTAAAACAATAGATGCTAAAGTACTTACTTTTACTGTATATAATATAATTGACTACCGACTTTCCTGAAAATCTTACAATTTAATAGATTATAGCGTTCGTGAATTGATTACAGTTATCAATTTCAAGTGCAATGCAAGGCACATTTTATATTGCTCATATAATTATTTTATCTATATGGTATTCTATATGAACATCTGCGTCGCTGAAAGGTGTAGCTATAGGTATGTACTCGTATTAATATGGTGTTTGAAGTTACCCTTTAGCCTTTAGACGTAGCGATGCATATGTCATTGATAACAGGTAGGATACTTACTTTCGAACACTTTCAAATGTCCATGGGCGACAGCGACCAGATTTCATCAGGTGTATACTCCCTCACTTCTTCCATTAACATTCTTTTTTGATTAGAAAAATATACGCTATGTACCATTAAACAAAAAAAGTTTTGTCGTATCATTACAAGTTTAGAACAAAGTTCAGGGTAGACGATGGATATCCTTTGTTTTAAGTCCCCAGTCTAGCCCAAACTTCGGTACATTAGTGCGTGCCTACTATAATTCCATTAACCGTAGAAGGCTAAATAGTCGTACGTAAATTGTCACAATTTACAGAAATAGCCCAAGGTTTGCTATTATTCTACGTGTCGGTATGAATTATTGCTAAAATTCTATATAAATGTGATGTTACGAATGAAATACATATATACGAAATAAAATAATATATGTCGGCGCGACACCGCGTATTTATGAAAAACACGTCGCCGAAAATAATTATTTTAGTTAGTCTAAAGATCGAAAATGGTTTGTCTATTAAATTTGCAATATAATTATAGTGATTTTTAGAATTGTAATTTAGTTTAACCTCCATAAATTTATTATTGTCAACTCACCAAACATTGTTATAAAAAGGCGAGCGCCTGCCGGTAGAAAAAGATTCCTTGTTTAACCGTCGAAGCAATAGAACCTCCTATACTGTGAATAAATCCAAGAAGTTTACTCCTGTGTTTTACTTGAAATCTTCAAGAAAGGAAAATAATGAAGACCTCGACCATCCTGTCGTCGGTTTCACTTCGTTATATAGTATACTAGTTATTATGTACCTATTTGCAATTAAGTATCATCAATTTAACATGTTGCGATATCGGACTGTATTTAATGTTTGCAACTCTCAGGTATTATTGTAAACCTTTATTCTGCTTAAGTCCAGAGCTTTCCAAATAAAGTAACCAAATATTTTGGACCAATCAAAATTAGAAAAAATCAGTTTATTTTTTAAATATTCGTTACAGTAACATCCATTCTACCATCAACACACAAGTTTGCGTAACAATTACAAATGAATATAAATAAAGAGACCGATAATAATATAAAAGGATCTTCTTTCGAATAAATTATACCGTGAATTACTTTATCCGATTATCTTTTAAACAAGGCTCATCCAGGAATAAGTAATCAAGACATATCTAGACCAATGATTCGTGATCGTGAACTCCAAATACCCTTCTGGTAGATTAAATTTATTTCCAATATAAATTGTTCTGCAGCGGCACTTATATTTACGAAACCTTTCAGAAAATTCTTGAAGCGTTTTTTCTACCTTCGCAAACACAGATCAGTAGGACGTCGCGAAAGACGGATTTTCTCTAATTGGAAATTGAGTTTATTAGCTGCGGCTCATTGGTCTAATTCTTGGATATTCGTTATGTGGATCGTTGGAAGATTTATAGATATAACGTTCATATAATAAAATTATCAGGTAGGACGAGTAATTTATTCGCCAAAGTACATGCTTTCTTTTTAGTTTTGTGATGTTATAACAAAATTAAATGTTATTTATAACGCTTGCTTATTGCTTTTAAAATAATAGGAATAATATATTACAAATATTCATATATCAAAATTTAACAATCGTGAACATTTGTGATACCTTAATATAGCACCATTGTATATTGAATTAATTAGACATACATAAGTCAAGCATTGAAACTTGACATGAGATGTAATGTTATGTGATTTTAAAATACTTAACATTTCTGTTACATTGAAAGAAAAATATATTCTCGCTGAACTCTCTAATATTAAATTTAATTACAAATATGGCTTCCACCCACGCCCTTCAAAAGAAAATACAGGTTACATAAATAAAATTACTTATATTTTTATTTTCCCCCGGTAAATAAAATCATACTTAAGAATAGAAAATAATATTTTGTTTTAGTGTTTCTAAATTAAGGGGACAGGAAATCACAAAAAGCTTTGTTAAGGATTTTTATTATCTATACATCTTTATAATTAACACTCCGATGTGTTTGTAATTCTTATACAAATCTTTTAAAGTATTGTATTTTAGGAAAATTATAACTGTAACTGCACCTTCGATAATGATCATATCTACTGTGTAAAAATCATTTTCACATATATAATTCCATATCCAAATATTAATTCCCTTGTAGCGCATTTAAAAATCCGTAACCCCACACAATACAAATAATTCTATCCTTTGAAACACTTCAAGAGAATTACTAATTGCACTGGTTATCAAGTATAAAGTTTCTCTAAAGGTAAACGTTAAATAAACTAACAAGGATGAAAACTTATTCAGTACTAAAGAGCTCAAGAAAAGATTACGTTTTTTATCTAATGCCTATTATGCCCATTACGAAGGTATTACGTAGAGACGATAAAGGAGACGAAGCATAACGGTATTGTTGTGGGCTAGCCTCTTACTGTTAAATAATAATACTTAAGCTATGCGTGTGCTTGTAGGCTTTTCTATACTCATATGTTTGTATTATTTGATATGTTCAAATTATTTACATGCCATTTTATATTTTACTAGCGTACATACACACGGCTTCGCCCGCGCTGACAATGGGAATTAATATTAGCATTTGATAGCGTGATTCAGAACTTGCAAATGACTTTAATAACGCCATCTATTAACAACATCTGGAAGTACTAAATATGTATCAACTAACAAAACATCAATATTCTCATGGGAATGAGAGAGCGCGGTAAAAAGTAGCCTATGTCACTCTCCGCCCTCCTATCTCCCAGCATTTAAACCATATCATATAATAGCTATGACGTGAAAGAGGAACAAACAAACATACTTTCACATTTATAATATTAGTATGGATGTCCTCTTGTACATATACAGCCTATGGTCTATAATTAAATCCTTAGATCTTTATCAGAACATTCATATCGTCAGTGGAAAAGAAATAATGCTAAAGCGCCATAATAGCATTTGTGTGAAATGAGGTTTGAAGTTTTTTTACAGGAAACAAATCATGTCTCCTTTATTTTTGGAGGAATCATGTTTATTAGTCATACTACTCCCACTCCCAACCACAAGATCCCACCAAAAAAAAAAACGTGAGATGATTTCTTTACTGTAAAAAAAACTTTAAACCTCAATTCCCACAATTGCTATTTCGGCGCTTTAGCATTATTTTCTTTCCACTGACAATAAAAATTGTTGATCTTATTATAAACCCATCGAAATAATAAAAAATGGGTTTCACATGTTTATAGATCTACATATTTGCATAAAACAGTGGCACAAATAATAAATAATAATATTTTTTACTATCCATTTTTATAATTTGTGTCTGACTGTTTTGCTGTGTAGTTAAGATAGCATTAAATAAATACTGCTGAAGTTAATTTAAAGGACTCAGAGCATATTCGTAGTCTATAACTTGGAGTTATGTGATGTGTGGAGCATAGTGATGTCAATATATTTCAAATCATGTTACATTAAATTTAAACGAAGGTCTATGGGGAATAGTGATTGAACAAGATTTATTCAATGTACAAATGACGTTGTATTTATAACGAAAAATTGTTTTATTTATGTATCATTGCGCTACGAGCAGTGCAACGAGAAAGCGAGTCTATAGTAAAATGTGATTATAAGATATTTCTCCATGTAAATTGTATGAGCCTAATAATTTGCACAACTGCGGGTTTACATTGCACCACCATAACAAATAGTTGCGCGAAAGTTTTGTGTTAAAACTCATTCTAAATTATACATATGTGATATATTGAGATCATAAATAAAAAAAAGTGTTCAAGGACTGTTGAAGACAAACTATTGTAAAATACGGCAAAGAAGCAATTCTTCTTAGCTGTAATAATGCAAATGTTCTACTACACCTGCAACGTTTTGATATATGGATAAGGCTTACTCTTTCTATTGCTGCTATAATTTAGCTTAATGTCGCAAGTAATATTTTCTACGAAAAGTTTAAAGGTATAATAAATAAATGTTGCGAATAATTTGAGTTACACCTACATCCTACAAATTGAATTAACTCATTATTGTCTTACTACTGAGCATGAGTTATCTCTTGGAGTAAAAGTTCTTTACATATAGTTAAGTATTTTTTCCATAATTCTTAGTAGGTCGAATGCGTCATATTAAAGGAGCATGCAGTCCACCTGACGGTAAACGGTCGCTGCCGCCCACGGATATCTGAAACTAACTTCATATAGAACATGGAATCTATCAGAAATCAATTACAAATGCGTTGCTACTCCCGAGGACTAATATGATGTAAAAAGTGTGCCAACAACCACACACTTTCGTCGAAACGCAAGAACTCCTTTACTCTAGAAATGGGTGTGGCGGTGGTACCACCCAGTCAAACTACATTAGTTCTGCCACCTGGAAAATCACTAATAATATGACGAGCACTATTAGGTATACATGTATTTATTCTCTAAAACAAAGTTCGACAGCAAATAACTTTTTCAAAATACTTCATGACATCGTTAACTGTAAGCTAGTTGGAAAGAGATAGCTTATCAAAGCTATTTCAGTTTAAGCCATCTCAAATTCAATTGATTTCTGACGAGGTCAGAATAGTAGTTTTTGGAGATCAACTAGCTAAGTCTGCAGGGATTAATCGCTTAGCTTTAGTCTGCTCAGGGACATAGACATAGAGCATATTCGTAGTCTATAACTTGGAGTTATGTGATGTGTGGAGCATAGTGATGTCAATATATTTCAAATCATGTTACATTAAATTTAAACGAAGGTCTATGGGGAATAGTGATTGAACAAGATTTATTCAATGTACAAATGACGTTGTATTTATAACGAAAAATTGTTTTATTTATGTATCATTGCGCTACGAGCAGTGCAACGAGAAAGCGAGTCTATAGTAAAATGTGATTATAAGATATTTCTCCATGTAAATTGTATGAGCCTAATAATTTGCACAACTGCGGGTTTACATTGCACCACCATAACAAATAGTTGCGCGAAAGTTTTGTGTTAAAACTCATTCTAAATTATACATATGTGATATATTGAGATCATAAATAAAAAAAAGTGTTCAAGGACTGTTGAAGACAAACTATTGTAAAATACGGCAAAGAAGCAATTCTTCTTAGCTGTAATAATGCAAATGTTCTACTACACCTGCAACGTTTTGATATATGGATAAGGCTTACTCTTTCTATTGCTGCTATAATTTAGCTTAATGTCGCAAGTAATATTTTCTACGAAAAGTTTAAAGGTATAATAAATAAATGTTGCGAATAATTTGAGTTACACCTACATCCTACAAATTGAATTAACTCATTATTGTCTTACTACTGAGCATGAGTTATCTCTTGGAGTAAAAGTTCTTTACATATAGTTAAGTATTTTTTCCATAATTCTTAGTAGGTCGAATGCGTCATATTAAAGGAGCATGCAGTCCACCTGACGGTAAACGGTCGCTGCCGCCCACGGATATCTGAAACTAACTTCATATAGAACATGGAATCTATCAGAAATCAATTACAAATGCGTTGCTACTCCCGAGGACTAATATGATGTAAAAAGTGTGCCAACAACCACACACTTTCGTCGAAACGCAAGAACTCCTTTACTCTAGAAATGGGTGTGGCGGTGGTACCACCCAGTCAAACTACATTAGTTCTGCCACCTGGAAAATCACTAATAATATGACGAGCACTATTAGGTATACATGTATTTATTCTCTAAAACAAAGTTCGACAGCAAATAACTTTTTCAAAATACTTCATGACATCGTTAACTGTAAGCTAGTTGGAAAGAGATAGCTTATCAAAGCTATTTCAGTTTAAGCCATCTCAAATTCAATTGATTTCTGACGAGGTCAGAATAGTAGTTTTTGGAGATCAACTAGCTAAGTCTGCAGGGATTAATCGCTTAGCTTTAGTCTGCTCAGGGACGGTTTAGCTCATTACACAGTCTTATTTAAGACGGTTTTTATTAGACTATGTAATAAGACAAACGATTTTTATTGCCTTGTTAATTTAGTCTGTATTGTGTTGTTTAGCTGTGCTTTCATTTTATTATTGTTGTGCATCTCATTTTATTGTACTATTTTCTTAGTTGTGCCTGTAATTAGTTACTCTATGTTTTGTTATAAAAAATCTGGAAAATCATGAAGATGAACACTAAAGGTCTCAAGAAAGATTAACCAGAACCTAGTAATGTTGTGTGACATCTCGAAAAGTTGGCGTTTTTTTTTTCCAATAATGTACTGCATAACAATAGTTTGAAAAATTACTAGTTACATCCCCATTTAAAATTAATACTTACTTAGTAGTGATAAAGAAATCGGTTTTATGTTTCGTTGAAAACTCTTTTTACACAAATAGGTACTTATTTCAACCCTTATGTTATTTATTACTTACTTGTCTCCGGTAAAACATTAATATTATGCTGTTGCTCGTGTTTTAAATCTTATTTTATAGCGCAACACTACTTGTGGTGAAAGCAAGTGATTTATGGCGTGGCTTGTAGCAACCAACAGCGAGTAATGGCCATGATCAAGACATGTCTAAATTTATAATATCTTCAGCGTAGATAAACTTGATAGATGGCAATGTTTTCATAAAAAATACGACTTGAATTTACATTTGAAATGAACATATTTTTATACAATTGAAATATCAAAGATCAAACTGCATAATCGTTTGATGTTTTAATTTAATAAATCTGGCGATAAGTGAACGCTGCTTTTCATACACATAATATGTATATGTTAACAATCTCAAAAAAGAACTTCACTCTTTGCTTTTAGGAAACACTTTTAGGTGTAAAATCTGCATTTCTGAGTTTCTATATTTGTTCATGAACTTAAAAGCTTAAGTTTAAATATTTTTAAACACAATATTATTTTAATATAACGTAGTATTAACTGTATTTAGGTTCAAAAGTTGCCAAAAAGCTATATTTTATATATGATATTTAAACGATTTAGATACTCTGTGGTTGTAAAAACTTTAATTAATCACTAATATACGTTCGGTATCAGTTTTGTTGATAACTCATGATATCAAAATAATTAACTTGTTTTTTTAAACAATCGATGTAGCTTTTTAACAAAGGCTTAAAATTTGTTTAATAGACTTTATTTCAAATAACAGAATCACAAAATATTTTCACTCTTATCTGTCACTAATAAAAAACTTTTAAATAAACCTTCTAATGATGACTTGCTTGCCACGCAAAACTAGATTTTCCAACATTATATTTTTTCCTTTAATGTAACTACAGAGTTTTTAAAATCACTCAGTTTTTTCTAGTTAAATTGAAATACTTGCAACAATGTTAAATAGTTATATCATCGTAATTTAATACTACGAAGTTAATATTTCAAGGTGGTAGAACCAGTGTAGTTCGACCGGGGAAGTACCACCACCACATCTATTTCTAGCGTGAAGCATTTTTTGCGTTTCGATAGAAGAGTGTGTTTGCCGGCACACTTTTTATATGAGGCGACCACCATAGTCCTCGGGAACATGCTCGTTTGCTACTTCGGTCAGATACAAAAGAGCGTATAGCAATATTGCACGAATTTCTTGTTATCCATTATTTTTCCCGAAGAAAATCGAACCCCATAATTGATATTGACATTGAGTTGCCATTACTTCTGCCATATAAAGCTCTATACTCTGGTGTATATGACACGGGGATTTCTAATCAGTATCTTGGTAGGCAATCTTTTTTCGACAATTTCGAAGGACCCGACCTTGAATAGGGCAGACCCTTGGTGAATAATGACTTCAACTTATCGGGGTTTTTACTTTGATACGTTGGCTCGCTGAGTCATGCGATAGCTATCTTAATGAGTAATATTTACTTCTTGCTGAGTGCCTGGTGTGACAATTGTAGGTTTTTATAAAAATATCGTAACTTAAAAATTATTTGTAACATCTCATTACACCGCTGAGAATGTTCTCTCGCAAAATGGAAAGAGCATATTACGAAGATGCACCACTATCGTGCTAAGCTAACTGCAAATTGCTACTCTTTTAGGACATTATGCAGATTTCTGAGGTCAATATCCATACCAAGTTTTTGCTGAACAGGCAAAACAACTGAAAATTATTTCGTTATTTTCTCATACGCATTATCTATGTATGAACGTTGCGTTACGCGCGGGGCTGATGTCACGTTGACCTAAATCTAATATTTCTGGGCCTTTATAAACAAAGAGTTTCGGTAACTTCACCCGAAAAGATTCGCCGAAACCCTTTTAAAGTGACATTGTTTCATAAAGCGTGTTAGTGCTGTCATATATCAACGGCGTACCCCGAACGTTCTATATTTCATGTTTGTCCGGACAGCCTCGGCACCTGCGACCCAGTCGCGGGTTCGCGTCTCGAATGTAAATTTGTCACACGAAACGTCCGAAGACACGTGACGACTGTTATCTCCGTTATAGCAGTGTACGTACGAGTTATTCTTCCGACTTCCCAAATGTTACCCTCGCCTGTCTAAAATAGTAATACATCACGATTCTTCTACGACACGCGAACACGTATGGGCTATATCCGTTTAACTCCAATAAGTTTTACTGATGGTTATCACTTTTCGGAACATTTTGCGCATTTTTACCGTTACTTATATGTTGTATTGAAAGAAAGTATAAAACAATAAACTAATGGCTAATATATGTACAAACTACATATTACGTATAATTATTAATGGTTACCGTATCACTTTTCGAAACATTTTGCGCATTTTTACTGTTACATATATGTTGTGTTTAAGCGAAAGTATATTTATTGTCCTGAAACTATGAACTCTGTAAATTCACAAAAAATCGCTAACTCAAAACATATGACGATCAACTCGACTTGCACATTGAATTGCAAAACTGTAAGGTCATCGCATGGACTTCAGTGGAATACAGATTATTACACTGTTTGGCGAGGAGAAATATTATAACGAATGAAAAACATTGATTGGCATAGCTTTACACATCATTAAGTTGACTGGCATAACATCAGAAACGCATTTGTATTTGTATATAAATAAGTGAATATACTTTCCTTCACAAATTTCAATTATTTATTGATGAAATATAGGTACTACAGAATACATACACAGATTTATTATCACGAATAGCTACAGAAGCTTAAAACTGTATCACAACTATTAGGATCTACCTTAGTCACGGTAAAAAAATCTTCAAAAGGAATATTAATCTAGGCTCTGATTATTTTTAAGGAATAGCTACAATATAACAACAATACGAATATGACGTCACAATTTCTTACAAATATTTCTAAGATTCTTACTCAAAACATGTATATACTCTATAGCTATTAACATATATTCTTAGTACCTATATCGTATTCTAAAATAGATCTTCCCCCGTTAGAGGTGGCAAGCCATAATAGTAAAGGTGAGAAAGGTCGTCACGTAGGGTCCGGATGCATTCAGTCGAGCATCACTATTCACCTTGAATCAGGAACTGGATTAGTGTTCGTGAGTTGAAACCCCTATCTTGCGTTCTTTACAAAAAGTTGAGATAACGTTCTATAACTGAATAGAGATTTGACGCGTTGGATATTATTTGAAGCAGTAACAAATTTTGTTTGGAAATATAATAAGCTTTTATTTATATGATCTTACAGATTTCTATTTACAATATTATACTCAAAAATAACAATTCAATTTACAGAATCCACAATACAAATAAACTCTTATTCTTTATGTTTATAAAATCATAAAAGCAACTAACAAATTACAAAAAAAAAACAAAGAGACCATATCGCTGCCTTTTGGGAGAGTCCTAAGAATGCTGGCGGCGTTACCACTTTATATGGCCAAATTATTTGGGCAAAATATGCACCTGCCCAAATATATTGAAAAAAATATATACCTATATAGAAATGAGTATGGAATCCACCTATTAAGTTATTGGTGCTCATGAATTTATAACAAATCCAAACAGACCAGTCCTAATTGAAATTGATAGAAGTTGATGTCACTGTAAAATCATTGAAACGCGTCGTGTAAATATTTGTGTCCCTAGTAAAAAAAAAATACAAGTCTGATTTTTGGTTTATTATTTTTTACACGATAAAGGTTAAAAACTACCGTTATTTCTCTGAAAGCTTTTGTAAAATGAGTTCATTCGATAATCTACCGATTCTACCGACGATATACGGTTTTCTAACAATACTACTAATTTGGCAAAATTCTTTTATACCCGTTTTCATTACGGGCATCGATATATTTACAAGCTCATTATGCTCAATACTACAGATTTAAAACCATCTTAGATCCCATTACTGTGCACAGGTCTTTTTCAACCCCTAAACTCTAAATTTCCCCTAAGGGTTGGAATACGTTCAATTACTATAATGTTAATATGCATATTGGTAAAGGTATTAGTGATACTGTGTAGCAACCACCCATAAGGTCTCCGACAAGCTTTAATAACTGCTGTGTATAGATAACAATGGCAACTGACGACTTATCCACAGCTAATCACCCATCTAACTCCTGAAACTGCTTAACTTTGCATTTCGATTATGCTCTACACAAGCTGCGTACTATGCTTTAAAACTATTCTTCGTAAAAGAATATTAAAATTCCTCCCAGAAAGATCTGAATAAAAATATATAGTATCTAGATCTAGAATTAATCCATTTGTTTATCAGCTTTTGAGTTCTACGGCTGCAATATACACCTGACGGCCTGAAGATTTTTTGTCACTAGTCTTCTCAACTGGGATTCATCCTAGTGACTGCAAGAGATATTGATATTACACAAATAGACGTTGCTGCTCTTATTAAATATCATCGTCTCTTACATCATCATCCACATAAAGCAAGAATTAAATACGAATACGAATTTTAAACACTAATTATAATTAGAACTCCTGTATTATGCTAAATAACGTACGTAAGGTACTAGTAATTGTGATTTCACGATCGCAGAGGTATATTTTATAACTCGTTAACAACACGATTTCAATTTCGTGTGGTTGCGATACGTGTTAAAAATACCAGCTAACCTCAAGTTACTTCACTAAATTGTTACAATTTACGCAACACTATTAGCCTCCGACACTTAATTAAATTGTGTCGGGCACGCACTACGCCCTGGGTGGAAATACTCCTGAACCGAACTTTTGAGTAAAAACTAAACCTATTATGGTCGGCCGAAACTTTTATTTTTACTTTTATGTGCCGTTTTAAGTGACGATAGCTTGTCTTGCAATTTGGCTTCTACATCTTTGAGTTTGTGGTTCGATATTCACTTTGGCGTACCTCTTTCCGAAGTTATATTATTAGGAATCTATGTATTAATACGTGAAGCTAAAACTTGTGAAGCATTTTTAAGTAATATGCCGCGAACGAATTAGTATGAAACTTTGCACGGTTATAGTGGACGTAGAGAAGGAGTGCAGAATATTTTTTTTTCAAATAATGCTTAAAACATACATAAAATCAACTAAAAACACAATACACACACTACCGTACATTTGTCACAAACACATAAATAATAAACAAAATTAAACATTCAACATATTCAAACACAGAACGTCAAAAATGTCAGATGTCTTTGTCAAAATACCCGTTATTGATTTAAAATGCAACTTTGTCACTTAAACCTCTTTTTACCTTTCGGGTGTATTAAAATAACATGAAAATTAATAAATATATGATTTAGGAAACAGGTACTTTGGTCGTAAAGAAAACTAAATGCCTGCCATGTGAAAAACTAGTGGTATTTACCAATCCGCCCTTAGTCAAAGTGATGGACCATTTTAAGGTGGTAGAACCAGTGGAGTTCGCTAGGGAACGTACCACTGCCACTCCTATTTCTAGCGTGAAGCCTTTCTTGCATTTCGATGGAAGGTTGGGGTTACCGGCATACTTTCACATAAGGCCACCATCATAATCCTTGGGAGTAGCAACGGATCTAAGATTGACTTTAGATGCATACCATGTTCTATATAAAGTTGATTATAGATGTCCATGGGCGGCAGTTACCATTTACCATCAGGTGTACTGCATGCTCGTCAGCTACTTCAGTCAAATAAAAAAATCATGAACTAAAAATCCCTTTCCTTCTGGGAGAAAACCCAGCAGGTATAATTATGGGTTGACGAAGATATTTCGTACTGTTGGCGTTGAGTTTGTTGGTCAATTGTTTTACATTAACTCATTATAGGATTATACTGTTTTACAGAAAGTAAACAAAAAACCAGACACGAGTATCACAGCTTGCGAGAAAATAAAATCTAAATACATTAAGATATATCATAAAATGAGAACGAATGGAACGTAATTAATGAACTCAATTTTCAATTAGAGGAAATCCGTACTTTGCTACAGCGGACTGATCAATCTTTATAAAAATAAAGAAATGAAAATTGAGTACCCCTGAGAAGGCCGCTGATATTTTGACGAATATTAACATTATTGAGACTTGGCACTTACTTCCTATTTGAAACAAATTTCTGACGTAACGTGCTTTAAAATTTAAGAGTCGTAAAACTGGTGGTATATATCAAATAGCGTAGCATCACTATGCTCCGGTTGGAATAAAAAGATATTAAAATATTAAAAGTAGAAAACAATATTGACTCGTTGATGATACTTTGGAACTAAGACACTAAAAAGAAAAATCGCATTAAATATCGAAGTAAAATTGGTTGAACGATATATTTTGTTTTTGTTGCAAATAATTCAATATTTTTACTGCAATCTGTCTGAAATTCATGAACAAAAGTAGTAGAAACTTGCAAAATTAAATTAACTAGTCACCCGTCGCAACAGTCAAAATTTTACCGTAATTGAAATTAAAATACTAAACTACGTCTTGTCCAAAGGAGCACCAATATTTCTCTAATTTAAATGAATTGTGAAAATTGTCAAGTATTTTGAACGCACCCGGTAAAGGTAAAAATAGGTTTATTAACTAAACTGCATTTAAAAGCAATAGCGGGTATTACGACAAAGACATCTGACATTTTTGTCGTTACGTGTTTTCATAGTAAGACATTATGTTCTATTTCGTTTATTATGTATGTGTTTGTGTCAAATGTAAGGTAGTAAGTGTAATGTGTTTTAGTTGAATTTATGTATGTTTTATGCATTATTTGAAAATATATGCGTAGCAAAAAAAATGCATTTCGCAATTTTTCTCTACATCAACTATAACCGTGCGTAATTTCATACTCCTCAGCCTGTGGTAAGTATCTTAAAAACGAATCACAAGTTTTTGATTCACGTATTAATATATTAATATATAGATTTACGCCATAAAAGACTACTTCACCATAAATAAATGGCAATAGTCCATTAAATATATTTTGTTACAGGAATACAAATTCTCATCCAAATTATCGCAACTTATTAGGACCCCATACGAAATAAGGGCGTAAACCTTTTATTACCAAGCTTCCGCTGCCTCATAATTATGGCTCATATCAGAACAAAGTTGAGTTATTAAGCTACTTAATTGGTTCCCATATATTAACAGGCCTACAGCTTTATGGTAACATACATTTTACAGCATACGATGGAGTGTATGCTGTTGCAAACGTAATCCCAGGCTTAGCTACGCACTTACTCTTTTTTACTGACAACATGTATAACAGTGTACTCATTTACTGTTGATTTTAAACTACAAATGAGAGCCTGATTGTCCATTTCAAAAGGCTTTAACCGTTGAGCTAAAAAAAATTGCTTGGCAATACAATCGGTGGTGATAGAAGGATTTTGGCAAATAATGGCATACTTTGTAGCGAAATTTTGTGGCCTTATGAACAACTAGGCAAAGGGAGATCTCCCTCCAGGTTAATGATCATTTTTAAGAAATGGTTATGCTCAGAGAGTCTTCGTTTACAACTTGTAAATACACACAATGCTGAGATTTCGATAGCGTGATTCAAAAATACTAGTGGTGCCATCTATTGATGAGATGCCGGAGGTCACAACACAGTAAAATGTAACTTTTTTTATAACACTGACCGGACAAACTCGCATTGCGGAGCAATTGACACTCAAAATGAATGTTTTGTGACCATCGTACTATACATTTTAATATCATGTGGGTTAACAGATAAAAAGTGTATACATTGTATCAATAACAATATTTGTAAAGTCAATGATCTATGTTGTTTTTAAATAAATATCGCTTATTGTAAAGGCGAAAGATTTATGCGTTTTGAAGAGAAACCAAAGTTACTTTTGGTTTATAATATTTGTCGTTAAAATGAAACAATACGAAACAAACGGTCAACTATAATTACTGCCATAAAATGGACAGTACAAATCGTTTAATTGCATCTGTAGCCTGAAAATACTATAAACATTACTTTTATTACCTACGTAAAGTTTAAATAAAATAAGTAAATGATAAAAGAAAACAAAAAGTACCCTTTAAAATGTTTATTTTGATACGTTTCTTCAGCAAAACTGTAAATAAGAACGGTCCATAAAATTGGTTCACAGTGAATACGTGGATCGAACTTTGAACTAAATCCACTTGTCCGTTCACTGGCGACACGCGTGTGCCATAAATATTGCTAGTAATCCCGTGTTTACAAAACCTATTTAACAGAAACTTTACTAAGAAGTTAAGTTTGGTTACACAGGTAGTTAGATTTTAGGTAGGTTAGGTAGTTAGGTGTAATATAAAATTGTAAATATATACCGTGAGCATTTACAGTTAACTCCATCACGGATTAAGTAAGTTTCATGTTATATGATAAGATAACTGTGAAATAATAAAGAACATATTATATAACACCTGATGGACTTATGTAATCAACTTCATACGAAACAGGGGGTTCATTGTGAAATTAAAGAAATTCTCCTCAATCGCAAAGACACCCTTCAACCGAACAATTTTTCCGGGTGGTAGAACTAGTTTAGTTGGACCAGGAAGGTACCACCGTCACATCTATTTCTAGCGTGAAGCATTCCTTGCGTTTCGATAAAAGGGTGTGGTTGCCGGCACATTTTTATATGAGACGACCATCATAGTCCTCAGAAGTGTTGCTACTTCTGAGGACTATGATGGCATTAAATAAAACGTTTTGTATAAAGTTGCTTACAAATGTCTATGGGCGACAGTGACCACTTAACATCAGGTGCACTGCAAGCTAGTTAGCTACTTCAATCAGATAAAAAAACTACTTAATGCGAGATACATGAGTGTCAGATATATCTCTCAATAATCATTCTGAATCTACTATCTTGAAAAGCATCAGGACGTGAATGAGTGTTCGTAAGTTTTAATTAGATCTAATTACCTTACACTTTGAACGACTTCAGCTGAACATAAGTGTCAACTGTTATTACAATATTTTTTAAACCATTTCTAATTAGCGTAGCAAGAAAATTCCAAGTCTATGTTGTTGATCTGCTATATTGACATGTGTTCATATAATGTGGCATAACTACTTAGATATTTGTCTTAGATTCTTCGAATTTTGGTTTACTTTAATTGTATGTATTGTAAAATTCATCCGTAAATGGTTCATACAGATGCAATACAAAATTTACCAAATACCTTGATGTAAAAAAATACATAATTTTATAGCGCCATTAACTGTATATTAATGTAAACCGGCGGTTAAACCCGAATATTTCCGTTCGGTCATTTGAGGCTACATGTTAATGAAACTGTTTGTATTCATCCGACCACGGAAATGGCATTCCACATACATAGCTACTCTCTAGATGCTAGCTCGGCAGTCGTATGAGATGGGCTACATTGATTCCGTTCCTATCTCGCATTTTCTATAGACATTTGCATCTACATATCCTGTCATATGCGAAAGTAGTTTTCATTTGTATAAAGTTTAACTTTAAAATATTTATACTACCAAGAGTGCATCAGTGCCTTAATAGGTACAGCAGGTACATAATCTAATATTAAAACTCTTTGTATTCTTATAGTTAACAATCAATAATAATATGTAGGTACATTAAAATTGAATCCCAAATTATACCTATAATATAATCATAGGATATAACAAGTGTATAAAATAAATACATATGTAAATGACTATTTTTTTAAAGATTCTTCAATAACAGAGTAGAACATTACTAATTAACCCATATTATTAGTCTTCTCAAAAGTCTGGCTCCTTACCGTGATTTATAAACAAAACATAGCTCTAATACATAAAACAAAACGAACAGGGTTCTTCGAAAATAATTGTTTCCGTCGTAATGATGTTCGTTATTCAACCCGAACACTATCCGTAGTCAAAAGTAACCAATAGCAACAAACGCCAGGTAAGCTGCTTTTCCGCATATTTAATTATTTCAGCCCGATATCGTTACTGGAAAAAGTAAAAGATTTTATCTGAAAGAATCGCCCTTAAGAGGATTTACGCAATTAAAGCGAAGAGGGATAGACCAATAAAGAAAAATGTATTTTTTGGCTCCTAAATAAACTGTCTGATAAAATAAGTAAATTTTTGAAGAGGTCGTAGTAGGCATTTGGAAATGTTTTAGAAACTTAATGATCTTTAGTTATTAATAAGTTACACATAATAATAGAGCGCTATGACATGGGGCTCTTCAAGAAAGGTGTAAAAAGAACTCTCCTTCAAAGCCGGCAATGCATTGGCGACTCCTCTGTTGTTGCAAATGTCCATAGGCGACGGTAACCACTTTCTATCAGGTGGCCAGTCTGCCTTATCGTCAGGTACAAATATAAAAAGAGTCAATTTTCGCGTTGCGTATTCGTTTTAAGCGAAGGGGTAATAAAAGTCATTTATTTGTCTTTGAGCGAGAAATCGGAAAATTATTAGAAGATCTTTAGAAATAGATTGAGTATCATTTATTGCTCTACTATTTTAGCTGTGAGTATCTTACCTAAGAAAGAACCATTTCCGAGAACTAGAAGACTAATATCACGCTTAATTGCTATAGTTACGAGTACAATTCACACATCTTTGAAAATATTATGAAAGACTTACAAAGAAATAAAATAAATTATTTTAAATAATGGTTTGGTTCAGATCTGGGCTCTCAGCAAATCTCTATTTGCACAACTTAAAGATTGTCACTTATCACTTTATTTTACGTTATAATATTCACCAAACCAATATTTTCTATATGCGCAACTTTTTCAATATAATTTTCAAGATATTTGTATAAGCTAACACGTCTAACACGCAGTCACATTTTTTTTATATTTTAACCTGACGATAAGGCAGACGGGCTACCTGATAGAAAGTAGTCACCGTCGCCTATGGTCATTCGCAACATCAGAGGAGTCGCCAATGCATTGCCGACTTTGAAGGAGAGCTCTTTCTTAAAGAAAGTCGTAGTTCTCCGGGAATAGCTCAAGAGGAAGCTTGTTCCAGAATTTGTACGAATTATAAGATCTAAAATAAATTACTAAAAAACAGCTAAACCCATGAAACAAGACATGTTACAAAATCACTTATTAAATGAGCTAAATCCATCTGCCAATATTATACCGTAGGAAAAGTTAGTCCCCAATAACACAAAAGCTACATTGTAAGGTGTATTTATTCAAACTGAAACCTTTTAGCAAAAATATTAAAGATAGAGAAATATCTCTTGAAAAGAATAGTGAGATTCGTCTCCGATTGAGGACAGTAACAAATATTTAGTTCAATATAGAACTCTTCGACCTTAATCCTGAACTGAGCGATGCAAGTACGTGTCTAGCTTACTTGATGTCGTCTTGTCTAGTTAATTATTGTGACGACTGAACACGTCAAAAACAATTTGTATAATATCAGTAACACGACAAGTTAATGGTTTTCAATATCTATACATTAATACGTGTAGCAAAATCTTGTGGTGCATTTTTAAGCATTACGCGGACGGATTAGTATGAAAATTTGCACGGTTATAGTGGACGTAGAGAAGGAGTGCAGAATGTAAATATTTTTTCAAATTATGCATATATGATACATAAAGTCAACTAGAAACACATTACACACACTACCGTGCACTTATCACAAACACATACATAATAAACGAAATAAAACATTCAACATATGAAAACACAGAACGTCAAAAATGTAAGATGTCTTTGTCAAAATACCCGTTATTGCTTTTAAATGCAGGTATGTTGCATAAACCTCTTTTTACTTTTCGGGTGCTTTAAAATTAATGAAAATTGAATTTGGGACATTCTCTGGATAATGTCAACTTTAGTTTTTGAGTTGAACTACGGTCCAATTTCGACCGTTGCGACGGGTGACTAGTTGTATTAGTTATACTTATAGTGTGACACGAATCACAACTTTGTAACGCTGACCTCATGTAAACCCGGCGTAATCCTAACAAGCTAGTGTCATATCCGATCGAAGAACGTACGTACGTGTCTATTTTACAAAGCGTCTTGATTTGGGGACAGAGAGTACATTGGTAGGTATCTCAGAAAAATTCGCTTATAAAGCAATTTTTCCACATACAAATTATTGAATCTAACGAAAATATGAAGATATGAACTTTTTCATGTTTTTGTTCTTTTCGTGTAAATTTTTAATTACTTCATAAATAAATGCCTATCAAAATTACTATTTACTGTAAAGTTAACTTAATAGCTTCTTGGAATTCAAGATTTAATGCGTTCTTTAGAGTTACTTTAGAACGTGGTCAAATTTATTTTTAACAAAGTTGCAAGATTAATTGCAATCATATACAGATATATAGTAGAATTATTTCTGGTTTGATTTTGGTGGCACCATCACAACGTCTGTATTTATGTATGGGCTGTTATTGCCATAGTAACTTGTACTTATGTAGGTGACATAACTCTTTGATACGATGCAATTTAGTCCTCAAGGATCGTGAAACATCTCCATTCTGAACTAGGATGGATTACAAATATTTCTTTTAGATTTGTTTTCGTCTGTTTAGGTGTTTATTTGAAATCGCGTCAAACTCAATTTAGTATACTTAATTAAATAGAATAATTATAGACATTTTTAAATGAAATAATGTCTAAAATTCTTATTATTAGACTTATCAACTCTATAAAAAGTTATTACATTTTAAAGTTAGAAGAATCTTTACTTAGCTTTTAAAAAAAGTTGCAGCTTTAAAATCCCTGGTAAATGTAAGTCAATAAATAATAAAGCCTTGTAATTAACAATTTGAAAACGCGAGTAAAACCGCGGGCCACAAGCAGTGTATAATAAATCGTCATACAGAACAAGAACTCCTTATCGGTGAACCCAACAAGAAAGACTAACCGGGCGACACAGACGTGTCCAGTGTGCAAATTGTCACATCGCGACCCCGAGCCTGAAATCACACTAAGGTACGTTTTCAGTGTGTATGTTTGACGAACATTAATATTATCACTACATAGTATAAAAAAGTCACTTCCTGCTGTCTGTCCCTAAGTATGCTTAGATCTTTAAAACTATGCTACGGATGCGAATAAAGTTTTTTTAATAGATAGAGTGATTCAAGAGAAAGGAAGGAAGAGTTTTTATTTATAATAAATGTATAATATAGTGAAGAAACACTAATAATTTTAGATTTGTGACTTTTAGGCGGAACGAAGTTCTCCGTGTGAATGATAATTTGGCTACTGTTTATTTTGTTTTCATAAACAAATAACTTTTTCCTTTGAACGTACATCTGTCGACCGGGTAGAAACCACCGCCATACCTATCTAGCGTGAAATAGTTCTTGCATTTCGGTAAAAAGTGTGTGGTTGCCGGCTAGTGACCACTTCCCACCATGTGGACGGCATGCTCGTTTGATACTTCAATCAGAAAAAAAAACCTACCTAACTCGAGTCCAAAATCATTTAAGTCGTTACCTCATTTCCTGCATGATTCATAATTGACACTGTCGTTTTAAAGAATAGTAAAGTATCAAACGAAACGATTATAAAATCTACTAAACTATCTACTATTACCACATACCACAGATTATCGGGGTCGCCTGGCAGACTGGCAGAGAATTAGGCATTAAGTTTACCCTTGTAACCCTTAGATAAAGGTGTTTTAAAACTTTAATAAATAAATACAGTGCGAAAGTTCCTGTTCTTAACCCTGAAACTTAAATTCAAAACGAAGTGACACACGAATGTGAGCAGTTCGCAAATTGTTAAATCGCAAACCTGACTTTGAAATCGTACTTAAGTACGGTTTGAGAAAATCTGGGACAAAGGATTATGTTTTTCCAATGAATTATTTATATATTATTCATATTTAATTTGACACTAGCGTGGTGGACCGCATACCTTACCGGTCTATCAAGCAATGGGTTATAGGTTTGATCCCCGACCACACAGACATTTTAATGCTGAATTTAGATTTCTGATCTGGGTCTAGGTGTTTGTATATTCATCTTTGTGTTTGTCCATGGAACCCACGACACAAGAAGCAGTCGGGGTTTTCTTCTAATCTACCAACAGATCAAATGTATTTAAACTATAGTCCAATCTTAAAGCGAAACTGCTTTAGTAGCTGTCTACTTATGATTGCCTTTGACAAGCCTCATTCATAACCGAATGAAACACACGTGACCGGTTTGCAAATTCTCATGTCGAAAATCCTACTCTCAAATCACACGTTAATTAAATTGAGCTAAATTCGGAATTGATGTGGAATACATCTCAATATCATTCTTTATATGCTAATAAATATACTTTCCTTAAACGTTACTTACTTGTTTACCGTTTCGAATAATAATTTTATACTTGATCTTTTTTTTCAGAGGGCACAGGACCGGTTGGAGTGGCGCCATTTAGGGCAGGCCTATGTTCAGCAGTGGACATCAAAAGGCTGATGGATGGATGGATGGATGGATGATCTTTTCTATGTTATATTTTTAAATTTGAAAATTTTCAATCTATAGGTGTACGCTTTCTTCGCTTTCTACACTCATAGCCCCACAGTAAGATTTTCTTATGTGGGTAATTCGTGGGTACCATGGACACACATAAGACGAATACACAAATACCCAGACCCAGAACATGAATCATTCAGATACCTGTCTGGCCGGGAATCGAACCCAGAAGCCATTGCGCATCAGACCGGTATGGTAACCGCTCCGCTACGCGTCATGTGCGATATCAGTGTGAACATGGTTCATTTTTTAGGAATTTGAAATTAACTATTATAAAAGACGTATATAGTTCTAGAAATAGTATATAGTTATAGTTCTAGAAAGCTAGTATATAGTTCTAGAAAGCTTAGATGATTACTAAATTAAGTTAATACTTTATTTACGTCATTACGACCTTATTTACTTTAATTATCGACGGTATAATAAAAACACAATATACACAGGACATAAAAGTATTTTCCTTTCTTCCTAGCTAATCGCGACTCAGAAAACTCGACGTATTTCAAATCTTAATACATTTAAAAAGAATTTAGAAGAGCGATGAGATGCAGCGGCATCCGACTGAGCGCAATAAAGTGGGCATCAGGCTACGTGCTTACTGATAAGACTTGTACGTGATAGCTCCTTGGTGCATGCTGTCCTGATAATCCGGTAAACGAGTGAAATAGATTGTCGTTTTAATTATTCCGTGTTAGGTTTACCCGACTGCACTAGAAGGTTACCCACCTGTTTTTCGAGCGTATGTATGTATGTTTGTATGTTCTTTTATTAATTATTATTAATATACTTTATTGTACCCAAAAAAACAGGAAATTTACAATGTTGATTACAGTTTAAGATACAATAGGCGGTCTTATCGCTAAACAGCGATTTCTTCCAGACAACCTTAAGGTTCGGAGTTAAAAAGAATATGAACAGAAAGAAAAAGGTAGGGTGCAAAATTAAATAGAGATTAGTGCAAAATATAATATAAATTAAGGAGTAAGTTAAAGAAAAGCAAGTATAAGTGCACTAAAAAGAAAAATAGGTTTTGTAGTAGTCAAGCTTACTATTTTGTTGCATCGTACAATTTTCTATTATATAACAGCTGGTAGCAGGAATAGTTCAGAAAACCACAGGCCTAGATCTGAGCAAAATTTATTGTGGAAAGTCAGTGGACAAGCTAGAAATAGGTGTGGTGGTTGTACTTCCCCGGTCGAACTACACTAGTTCTACCACATTCAGCCTTCAACCTTCAGAAGTAAATTGTTATAAAAATCTAAATTCCAATATTCTGCTCAATCGGACTCTGAAAAATGGGTTAAATTCAGGTTACAAGGTTTGATCTAAACACACATACATACATACTTACCCATAAACGTTGTAAGTTAAATAAAAGCTTTTAAAAAGGGGGGCGGAAGGACCATTTTTTATTATCATAACACTATGGGTATGAAATAAAAGCTCAAATAGAGACCTTTACAAAAAAAGTACATGCATTTAGATTTCTGTAATTTGTTGCTTTATAATACTTGTATATTACTGTTTTAACGCAAAATAAAGAAAAAACAAAGTTACTTGTATTACTAAATAATAGGATTAAATTTCCTCATTCTGCGGATTCAACTTAACTAATTATTATAATAGGAATTAAACAGTAAATTTTAACCTAACATTTGTTTAAACCCTTCGTAAGTTGTGCGTACTACGCACTACAGTACTAATAAGTTACTTGTATTCGGGCCTGTCCCTTATAAATCCTTTGTCACGTCTATTTATCATTTAGACGTACTACTATTTTGAAACTATAAATTATTACAGTCCATACATAAGTATGCTTGTTATACAATTTAGTTAAAGTTGAACAAACTTTTGTACATATGGTTGCATCCCACTTGAATTTCAATATTATATTATTACAGGAATGTTAAATGGTAACTATCACCCACGGCCACTTATAATCAACCCCAAAATAGAATTAGGTTTTACGTATGTGAGGTCAGTCACAGTTGTCTTTCTTACTACTTTTAATCCAAAGTAGTGTAGCGCTAGTAGCAATATAGCAAAAAGAGTAGGTTTACCCATCTTTTTTTGTATTGTAAAATGCGTTGTAACTAGAGATAATACGTAACGATGGACAGTAAATCAATAAATAACTAATTAGAGTAATTTCCTTTGAAGTTCGGGAATGTCTTTGATTGTTTTAATTTAATTCAACTCGCTTCAAAATAAGTGCTAACGTCTTTCCTTGAGCAATCACCGTTCTTAAATTCTTAAAAATCACGGAGTCCGACCGACTGAGCTTTATATTGCTTCAGTGCTCAGCTCTCTGAAGTCAAAAGATAATGGCTACGCAAAAGCTTTCTCGGAAGAATTTAAAATAAATATAAAAAACTTCACGTGATAGAAAGACAGAGGAAGTATTGTGCGTTTAATTTCTGTAAGTTAATAATAGTTTGGGGAATTTATCTAAAATTGCATGCGGGTAAATAACTACTTTTGCCTGCAACTTCATCCGCGTTGCTATTAAATTATGAGTTAAATGGTCGTTAAAAGTCTAGTTATAAAATAAATGTCTTAAAACATCTCCTTGAAAACACGTAGACATACTAACTTTCACAATGATCTCTCAAATATTAACGTTAAACAGTCAATGTTAAAGTAAAATAAAATATATGAATCGAATGATACTTCCACCTGATCATTGTACTGAAAATATAGATATAAAATTATATCTTAGGGTTTTGGAAAATAAACAAATGTGTTGCTTTTGAAAATAAGAAACGACATTTCAAGTTTATTATTCCACCAAATCTATCTTTCTTCACAAAATATATTCTGAAGTTTTAAAATTAGACAGACATGTCAAATTAAAAAAAAGAACTAAATAATTAAAGAAAACCTATTTTCTTTATATAGACATGAATTTGGGACAAAAGGTTCATATTAATAAGTAAGTAAGCACTAAGAAAGGACTATTTTGAAGTTCCAAATTTAATACGAGTTAAGTGTGTAGTTATTAACGGTTAGTTATTAGTCTACCAAAATTTTTTTTATACTAAATCACATATATCATAATGTTCATCTTATTAAACCGAAACACTTATTACTATTATCATACAAAACCACTTAGCCATATTTTGTAAAGAAAATCTTTAAACCATTTCAAAATCTCTCATCACAAAATTAATTACTGCGAACATTTTGATTGATAAAAGCCATTACGCATACGAAGCGGTACTCGACCGATGTAATAAATGAATAAGCGTTCGAATTATCAGTGTTCTCTGAAAATTAATGTCACACGATGTTTGCTCGGCGCTCGGGCGCGTTATCCAATCAGTCTGTACCGACGGAGCAATAAACTGGACATCACGTCCGTACGTGTCGCCCGACCGGTGTTGCCAAATACGAAATTGCAAAGGACGTCTCGATTTCCAGCGAGCCCTAACCTTTGAAATGAGGACCCTTTTGGTAAACGGCGTAGGCAGCCAAATTTCTGATTGCTCGTAGATCTTAACTTAATGAATTACGTCTATCATAGTACCATATTTCTCTAATTAGACATTTTTTACTTTCTGTATTATATTCGTGGTACTCCCGTAGGAAATTAAATTAAAGTTGTAAGTATTATTTATAACAAAGTTTTATCGGTAAAGTTTAAAAATATATTTATATTTTTTTTATCTATTTGGTGTGATATAGCTAATGAATTTATTAAAATAGAATTAATAGTTTAAAAAATTTATTCAGCTATGTATATGACAAATCATCGTTATGTAATATTTATACTCGTAAACATGTACATATGTATATAGTGTTTACGCTCATTCTATGTGCAATTAATTTAAGTAGAGCATTGTGTATATAGAAACAATAGATTCCCCTATTTTACTTGGAAACTTTATATTTTTAATTCACACTACACAAAAACAATTCACAATTATTTTCTCTTCTAATCATTCATTCTTTGTTTATACATATTCTACACAAGGTTTAATATGAAAATAGTGCCTTTTGTTAATAAAACAGTAATATAGTAGAATCAAACTGAAAGCGGTAGAGTTACTTTTCCCGCTCACGGATCAACTTGCAAAAGAGAGAAAAGGTTCACTGGACAAAGAGCTTACAAAGAACATGAGCTTCCTGCATGCGCTATTGTGTTTATACGTTTGAAGAATTCCTTTGGTGTAAATACTAACTTTGTTCACGTATCTTATCTTAAAGATAGCACCTTTTCATTGTGGATTATTTGAAAAATACAAATGATTGATACAGAAAAAGACCTTTTTTGAGATACACGAGTTTCTCTATATATATAAGAGCGAAAGGATACTCACTTTTTAGTAATCATCACAGAGCCTAAACTTTTAAAGCTGAAACTGGAATTTGGACAATAGATTTATTTCATTACGTACACGTCCACAAAAGAGGATTTTTCATATTCCACTCATAAGGGTTCAAATATGCGCGGTTCGTTTATGTTATACTTTTTGCGTGGCTGTTGGCCGCTACAGAGTCGCGGCTTACAGTTGGGTTTTTTATCATACTAATATTATAAAGGCGAAAGTTTGTGTGTATGTTTGTTACTTCTTCACGTCTAAACGGCTGGATCGAGTTTCATAATTTCGTAGGGACTTTGCTAACACTCTGAATTAACATGTAGGCTACTTTTTACTGTGGGAAAATACCTTATTCCCATGGGACAATCGATACATCGATTTTTTAACGCAATCGTAGCTAGTTCGGGGTTCAGCTAGTCTACTATATGTTTTTTATTACTGCTCTGAAGATTTATTTTTATAAGCAAATATCAATATAACAATTAAAATAGTTTTACACTATAACTTTTAACTTAATTTCCTTTTTTAAAAACTATCAGTTACTACCAGAGAACAATAAAAAGTATAGTGTAATAAGGACAAACGTTTTATTAAAAATATTTACGTTTTTTATATGTTATTCTATACTCAATACTATTTTTGTAACGTGTATGTCAAATCACGATGCTGTGAAAAACAAAGCCAAAAAACCGAGAATGGAATTCAAAAAGCGATCAATCAGTCTACTTTTAATTTGGACTCCCTTATTTATTACTTTGGAGTTGGCAACACTGTCCCGTGACAAACTACCGACACCGCGAACTAGCACGCTCGCATTGATGGACGAATTTAGATTTATCACGCACTGCTGTTTGCTTTAACGCACGTCCCGGTTATACCGACAACCGTTGTTGCCCTACAAACTGTAAAACTTCCCACTTCGGATATACAACCGAAAGCTCGCGTAGAAATTCGTTGACAAATATCGTTGGGCTGCAACTTTGTATTTCGTTCCAATTTTATGTAGTACCGGCTTTGATAAAGGTCTAATAAATATACAATATATCGTACATCCATTACTATCCCACTGCTGGGCACGAGCCTTCTCAATATATACATAAATACATCAACATGTCCCTATGTAATTTCAAAAACACAGTTTGCTTATAATCAAAATTCACTCTAAAAATGAATTTAGTATTACATTAACCCTCATAAAACAGATAGATACCTGTTACAGTTATGTATTATCAAAAAGGAGTACCTTCTATACAAAATTCGATCAAAATTAACAAACCATATTATGAGAAGTGATGATTTGTAAAGGATTTCACTTGGAATAGCATGGGCTATTTTCTAAGATAATTATATACTTACTTTTTAATAATAGTGCGGGGCGAAAATGGTATCTGAATATATCCTTGCTAGGCTACAAGTGTCCTTATGAACACTTATAAATATTAAGTCATTATGATCATGTATGATCATGTCCACCAATTCGCACTTGGCCAGCGCGGTGGTCTATGGCCTAAACTCTATCATTCTGAGAGAAGACCCCTGCCCAGCAGTGGGGCAATAATGGGTTGACGAGATGATCATGATCATGCAGAAACAAATTTAAATATGCAGGTAAGTAAGCAAAACATATTGTAATTAATGAAGTACGTACCTTGGAAATCTGCCAACAACATTTACTTCTGCACATATTTAATGCAAAGATAATTAATTTATTAAAGACTTTTTATTATTTTGTTAAATGGAAGTAGCACGCGATCATGCAGCACACCTAATGAGGCGTCTTCTGGCCCATAGTCATATACATAAACAAAACTAGATAGCTTTCATATGAAAGAAAATTGTACCATGCAACAAAATGATGGATTTGACTACTACAACTACTATTTTTATCTTTTCAGTGCATTCGATTAAAAGCTTGTTTTAAAACTTTTTGAAGTGAAACTTCTTTAGGCGCATGAGGGTAAAATTTTTACAGATGAAACGTCACGCCGGTATGCAACGGAAGTGTCGGAAAAGAGAGAGAGAGTGATCGAGACCGATTGAGAGAGAGTAAGACAGGGCGAACGTAGCATGAGCAACTAGCCGTGGAGTGAGAGTAGGGAGCAAGCGAGTGAGAAAGATTGAGAGAAAAAGTGAGACAGAGCGAACGTCGTATCACGCCTTTTTCCCTTCCTCTTAATCTCGGAAATTTAAAGTTTTAGATTTGTATAAATATAAACAAGATTTATAAATTAGTTCGCCAAAGAAGTTTCACTTCTGACATGTGTACTTTGTACGCACGCATGTTTTTTTTTTATATTATTTTATTTTCTCAATTTTAGTTGTCCCAATGCTCTTTCATTTGATAACTATATTGGGTAGGTTGTACAAAAATACCTATGTAATCTTCCATTTTTTAAGATAACCATCTTGGTTTTGATTCATACAAGTACGGATCTACCACCTTCAAAATGTTACTATTTAGGCAACCACCGAAAGAATAAAGTTATATCATTTATGTATACGTATAATACTCAACACGTTAATTTATTTCCAGTAATAAATTTACTTAGATAAGTTAGAATATTTTTATTTTGCGTATGTTTAATAATAATTTGTATTATCGCGCATTTAATAGCCCATTTGGGATGCCTAAATGAAATAAAAATCTAAAGTATTGTTTATAGAAGTATTAAGCACTATTTTTACTGAAATATTAAAATTAAACATTTCTTTTATTATTACGACCATTTCCCTCGAGCTTACTATATTCTGCGAGGTTTACATTTTATAGAAGGGACAATTGGCTAAATATGAACGTAATGTAAGTATTTACAAACATCGTTAATTTGCCTGGAATAAGTTCCTAACTAAATATCTTCCATAGCTTGAGGGGTATCTTGGGCTTGTTTTATTTACATTTAAATAGTGCGTGTTTAGACTTTTTTGAACCTTTTTGTATGCCATATTTCTTAATAATATAAAGGAAATAGCAAAAGACTATAGTAAGAGACGATTGAGAGTAAGTTCGCACTGCCACTCATGAACACCTAAGGTTGGCCGATTATAGTATAGTATAGTATATAGTATAGTAGCATATAATCCATCTGATGGTAAGTGGTCACTATAGCCCATGGATATCTCTACAGATATCCACCTCATACAGAACATAGGTTCTATCTGAAGTCAATTACAGAAGCGTTGCTACTCCTGAGGAAAAAGATGGTCACTTCATATATAAGTGAGCCGAGCTAAGTGTACGATGAAATTCAAACAAGAATGATGTAGAAACAGGTACCTGATAATAGTTACCAGACATTCTTACCATAGTAAATCCAGTTAGACGTGCAAAGGAAGCTTATGGTTCATTGCAGACACAAAGGTTCAAAGTTCTAATCCATACGAAACCGTGCAGTAGTAGCGTAGTAAAGTACATACTAATTACTTTTGATCGGGATTTTATGAATTAACTGATTTATATCCTTTGAAAATTTAAAACTTCAGTTAAATTCTATAAATGAAATCATGGGCACAACTAGAAAATATGTTTGTTATTCACTTCATCGAGTATGTGTTATACATAAATTATAGAGTAGACAAGAAAAATGTTTTTAATAATGATGTCATTTTCTATGACACAGCTATTTTTCTTTGTACACTATTGGTACTACATTATTGATACTGTGAAGACAGCTGTATTCTTAGAATTGCTATAATGACTGTGTATTCACTTTGTGCTCACAAAAATATACATACCTGCGTCAGATTTTGAAATACCGAGTGCCCGCTCTATTAGAATTTCCAATCCTGATAAGGTATTCCTCTTTGTATTAATCAACTGACATTTAACCACATTTTGAATTGAATCTTTTCAGAAATGATATGTTTATTATTAATACGAACAAACACAAAAATAGTGATTATTATTACAATTTTAATAGAATGAAGTCCTATATTTTAACTATTTTTATACAAGGAGGGATTTTTAATATTATCGGCTATATTTCTTAAGCTCTTATAATAACGACACGTGAAATAGCGTTACCTACCCAACGTCATTTATTTTCTGCGTTTTCCATTCACTCTCATTATGTGGGGGTTGGAAAGCGTTCCCTCGGCTACCTGGCCCCAAGGGTCTAACTGTAGGGCCCATTAATCTAAGGCGTAACGTTATGTCGTCATTTGAAACCTTTCGGAGAAAATATTTTTACACTTACAAATAGTTTATACTAAATTTAGATTTTTCTCCTTTAATTTTTTCTTAGATATGTATAGGCAATGATAACTCTATTGTATCACCTTCGGCCCCCGCTCTACAATATGCAGGTTATTCCCACGCACAAACTTCTGATTTTCATGACTACGAAGATGTAAACCGCACGGTTACGATTTTGGCCAATATGCTATACCTATGTATGTACCGGCTTATGTTCACCTATTTCATGAACACTTGAACTACTCATTAACATTTAACAAATGAGATAACATTGGAAGTGTTTTAATTTCTAGTTATAAATTTGGTGCTCTCCAGCGAACAATATCTCTAACAACAATATATCTCATGATATTAAAAACAAAACTTTTTAAAGATGACTTGTAAATTTTTAATAACCTTTATTAACATATTCAAAAACTGTATATATCATCAAATTTTACTTTATATACTTACCCTAAGGCTTATCAAGCAGGTTTAAACAGTAGATATGAGCAAGGGTAAGAAAGCATACGACCACATTTGTACCTGGAACATAATTTAAGAAAACCTTTCTGTACTCATAGCCCCACAGAAGGATTTCTCCTGTGCCGTGGATGCCACGGACAGACACAAAGATGAATACACAAACACCCAGACTCAGAACAAGAATTTAAACTCATCATTTAGATATCTGGCCGGGAATCGAACCCGAGACCCACTGCGCGTCAGTCCGATATGGTAACCGCACCGCCACGAGGGTCGTCACTAAAAGAATATTTTCTTGTTTCATACATTTTGGATCATTATCATCGCCTACTCGGGTTTTATTTTGAGAAATTATTCCTAACGAAATTATGTGAATGTGTTCATAAATAGTTATTACTTGTTTTAATGTGTTATTCTTTTACGTCTTTACGCAGACGCTATTATGAATTAAGGATCCAAAAACTGATGTCTAAAACAGACTTGTCCCATATCAGGAATCAGACAGTCCCATTTCTCCTAGCGTATATAATTATAATACAGAATTAAATGATTTCAGTTAAGATTATTCCTATCATTTGGTACAACATTACGTTTGTATTATTATTGATATTACGTTTATAGTTTATCTGACCCGCATCATCGCTCGCTCGCTATTGATTACCACAATAGTACCTGTAAGCTATAAGCCTACTTTCTATATAAACTTTGAGTAAATAAGATGATGTAGAACTACTAAAATAACTTCTTACTCATAAATTCTTACAAAAGTTCTTGCATAAAATTAAGAAATGAGAAAACCTGCAACCGCCTCGAAGTTAGATAAAGAAGTTGCAAGATTTAAAAGGCACTAACTGTTTAAGTAATTCGCGTATTTAAATTATGAGGTAAGTCTTAGAAATGTTAAGTTTTTGATTTGCAGCCAGCGAACCTAGAGTGGCTGGAAAGGAGTAAGGAAGTTCATTCACCAGTTGCCTCTCTATAGTAACAAATTAATCCCTCTGCAATAATTACTCAACGCACGCCGCTCACTGGAAGAAAAGTTGTTTCAATTGAAGAAGTACTTAGAAATAAACTAAGATTTCTCGTACAACTTTTAATCTTTTCAAGTTTTAAATATAATGAATTTTATATATTTATATTATACATTTCTAGCTTTTTATACTTACTAAAAAATAATAGGTTAAAAATAAATTAACTTTTATGTGTACGTTGTATACAAAACAAATAAAAATGTACTCACATACATTTAGCCTATTCATATCTTAATTTTTTACTTAGTTTTGAATTCTTTTCACAGGTTAGAATTATCTAAAATTCCCAATTCCAAACTTTATCACAACTCACTCAATCATAAAACATATCAAACTATAGTGAGCGTGTAATTTGAATAAGACGTGTAGCAGAAGTAATGGCGGCGCGGCGCCGGAAGCGGAAACCGAAACGGACTGGTATTTACGAGCGCCGCGTCCGCCGCCGCTCATTACCACACGCGGGGAACACCACAATGCACGACTGCTGTGCAATTGTACAACTGTACGTTCACAATACTCATACAAAGTAGCAACTAACAAGTATGTCCATTCCGATACAACACTGGAAGCTTAAAACCAAAACATCAGATATTTGCAGTAGCCGTTTCAGATCTTTAGAGGACTAATTTAGTACCACATGCGTAGTTAACACCATAAAGTATGAGTATATAATACTTGACTTTATTTGTTAAATATAAAAATGAATTTTAATATCGAAATATTGAGGTTGTCCTGCAACAAGGTGAGATGCTGAAAATTAATAGTAGTTATGAGTTATGCATCCCTTCTATCGCTAAGCCAAATGTACATGTTAATTTAAAGTGAGTGTGTAATTTGAATAAGACATGTAGCAGAAGTAATGGCGGCGCGGCGCCGGAAGCGGAAACCGAAACGGACTGGTATTTACGAGCGCTGCGTCCGCCCCCGCTCATTACCACACGCAGGGAACACCACAATGCACGACTGCTGTGCAATTGTACCATTACACCGATATAAAATAATGTTCTAGATATAAGAAGTAAAAAAATTATTATATTGAAAGGGACCCCGCGACAAAAGGACTTACATGCATTTTATAAATAGTATCTACTAATAAGCGCCAATGTCTTAAGTACACTTAGATATATTCATATTCACATTCATTAATATTTTTATAAGTATTAAAATAGTAGGTGTAACTAAATTGTAAGGTGGACTAAAGTAAAACACCTCCGCTTTGTATTACCATCTTCTAACTACGATTCAATTCCTCTTATTATGATGCACACATGCACTATATGTTCATTAAGTACTATTTCTTATAAGTCAGACATCCTCATAGAATTATGAAATTTTCTCCTTGTTTGTAGCATTGTTCAGAAGCGCAAATGTTCTTGAAGTGTTACCCAATATGATTGCAATAGGGTACCTACAAAAAATACCCTTGAAACTACACATATTTTAGTTGTAACAATATTTTTACACGACAAAAAGCATATTGTTATTTTCACCATCCGTCATGCCTTAGCGGACAGAGAGTGATCAAATTCGGAAGACCGATCACGTCACGTTATGAAACTAAAATAATATTTTTTTATTCAGCCATTTTTCTACATATAAAATCGCGGAACCAAATGGGTCAGTCGCAATAATCATACAACACCATCAGATTTCCAAAATGTCAATTATGCTTTAATATTTCCGAGAGCGGTTTACCTATAATTGACAAACCGAGATAAGAAGACATTCAAAAAACAGCAAATCTATTCAATTTGACACTTAGGAACACGTCTAATACCTTTATCAAGTACCAGGTATTGATTCATAATGCTACTATATTTTGACAATATAACTCGTGTAGCCTACTAACCTTCAATTGATTGACGGATAGTAAATAAAGACCAAATTATTATTATTTCGTTCAATGTAAAAAGGTCTCGTACATTTGAAATATCTAATAGACAAAAATACAATCTTGCATCATACAAATATATCTAAAGAAGTTTTCCAAGGCATAAATTGAATTTTCTAAATATTTTTTGCATCAACGAATAGAATTGAAAACAATCTTGTGGCTTTCTGTCTTTGTTCCCAAATTTAGAACCGAAAAATACTCATAAAACAGTTTAAGCTATTTATTTTGTACTCCTTTTTTATTATACGGTTAAAGTAGCAAACGGGGTCCATCAGGTGGAAGTCACTGCCGCTTATGGGCATTTGTAATCAGGTTTATAAAAAAGGAGTTCTATCGAAAGCCAATCACGGATTAGTTGCTACTCTTTGGGACTCAGGTGGTCGTTTCATATTAAAGTTAGTCAATAATCACACCCTTCCAATAAAATGCAAGAACTGTTTTGCGCTAAAAATAGGTGTCGTGGTAATGCTTCTCTTGCCGAGGACGTCCACTCGGGGGGGGGGGGATATTATTTATTAAAGTTTCGTACTTTTTAAATTTATAAGGGCATAAAGTTCACATGAAAAGTCAGTGAAATATTAGCTAGATGACAGAAAACCAATTCAATTTTACACCCCATTAAAATTAGTATCATAATCCAATCTCATTATCTAGATTGAGCGTTACATCAATATGTAATCCCATTAAGCTTAGATATGCTCGAATTAATTTGGTTTAGATATTAATTAACATTTCGTGTGTACCTATGTCGAATGCTATTAGATATCGTAAATTAATTTGTCGTCTCGGAAGTCAAAGTCAATTTTGATACGACTCGCATATTTGATTTGAGGTGGTAATCTGTCAACGACTACCTGTTTGCTCATGTTACATACAAGAATATACAAGAATAAAGTTACATTCATTTCAATAAATTTCTTTGAATTGAAATATTATTGTTATTAGCTCAACAAAAGTAAAATAATAAGTAAATGAATTTTACGCGAAGGTATGTACTGTATATAATGTATGCACTAACAAAGTTATAACATCTATTTTCACCACTGCTGGTGCTTAATGCATATGGATTTTAAGACAGGTAGTCGTTTTTAGTTTAGAAATTATATTAAACTGTGCCTTTGTGCACTGTATTTTTATGTTTTCGTTTTCAGTTTTACTTTGCAATGTAGCCACGATGAGCAAAATCGCAAACAATGATTGATTTGAGAAGAGGAAATAATCTCGTACAAAGGGCACAGTTTTCTGTCATTGCATCTCAAAGATACGCTGGATGTTTGTACATCCTAATATTATAAATGTGAAAGTGTGCTTGTTTGTTCCTCTTTCACGCCGCGCTATTATATGATATGGTTTATATGCTGGAAGATAGTAAGGAGGGCAGAGAGTGACGTAGGCTACTTTTTACCGCGTTCTCTCATTCCCATGAAAATATCGATGTTTTATTAGTTGATACACATTTAGTAGTTCCAGAGGTTGTTAATAGATGGCGTTAGTAAAATTCATTTGCAAGTTCTGAATCTATCAAATGGTAATGTTAATTCCCTATGACCGTGCGAGCGAAGCCGCGGGTAAGAGTTAATCATTTTTATAATACGTAGGTAGCAAACGAGCAAAATATATAATCCACGTGCTGACATTTGTCATCAACTCTAGTAATGTCAGTCTTACCCATCCCAGTTGTAAAAAAATGCCTGATGGCAGCGGTTTCATCGGAGTTAAAACATAAAGTGGCACATACCTACCAGTAGCAAGACACATGTATCAATAGCTGCGCCAGGCCCTAAGTCCGTAGCATTAGGGGAGCGAACCCCGCGGGCCGCTAATTAGCGCTACAAGATAAATGCGAGCAATCACGAAGGCGCCCGCAACCCTTCCGCCGCTACACTGTATCGTACATTACTACAAATTGCTTACAAACTAGCTACTTGACCACACATAATAAACTTACGATGTCTATTTATTTACACGATGTACAATTCTAATGATTAACAATTAATCAACAAATAATTTGATCTGATATTTCAAAATAATTAAAAAATAGTAAACCATAGGTTTATGCAATAAAATAAATTACAAATGCTCTGTAGTGGCATGTGGTTGCCAGCCCACTTTCCTATGATGCGACCATCATATTCCTTTGAAGTACCTCAACTGTAATTAACTTTTTTATGTGATTAAAGTAGTAAACGAGCATGCAGTTCAAGGTACGAGAGAATGGTCGTTGCCACCCATGAAGATTTGTAAGTAACTTCGTCAGAATATGGGTTTTATATGAAAGAAAGTCGGAATATAAAAGTGTGCCGGCAACTACAACCTTCCATCTAAACGCAAGAAATACTTCACGCTAGACATAAGTGTGGCGGTAGTACTTCTTCGGTCTACTGGTTCTACCACATTCTAAATTGACTTCAGATAGAATCTTTGTTTTATGGACGGCAGTAACCACTTACTATCAAGTAAGCGCAAACTCATTTGCTACTTGGACCTCATAAAATAGACTACAATGATAGTTTCTATATTGTTATATGGACGTGTTTTAAAAGCTTAAAAGAGTAATAAATAAAATACAATTCCATAATTGCACGCGTAATACCAGAATGGAGTTCAAATTGCTATAATAATAATGTCTTCGTCGCAAATGTCAATTGTTGAACTTTTAAAGGTCTCTCCGTAATGATGGTTTTTCCTTTTGAACCGTGTCGCTGTAAATCTGTTTAGCGAAGAGCTTAAAGGTAAGTTCATGTCGGTAAAGGTCATCACGAACACAATGAGGAAGCTATTGGTAAAAAATAATGTTTGCACAACTTTGTCAGAAATAATGTTTACACAACTTTGCTTAACACTGAAACCAAAAATACAACGAGGGAGTCTTAAACGCGAGTGCATGGGCAGAAGCCCATTAACTCTAGAAAGAAAAGCATGCAACGTCTAAGGCCTCTACTAGTGATGTAATGAATGTTATTACTTGAACATTTGCGAAGGTGAATGAATGCGCATATGAATATCCCTTCTCGACAAATACGAATGCGATCGCGAACATTGTTTTTTTGGAGTAGGGTGCCGTAGGATATATATTTGGCCATGTATCTTTTTCGTCGACAAACTGGTCTTATATAGATTTGGTGAACTTTTTTGGAACGCACTTTAATTCAATATTCTCAACACATTAGCATGATTCTTGCGAATAAGAATATACGTTACATCACTAGGCTTCACTATTGATCATGAGTAAATTAGGAATAATGAGGAAATTAGGTCATTGTCCACCACGCTAAGTGCGAATTTTGCCAGCAGGTATGACGAGGCCAAATGTTCGCCAATTCTAATAAAAAAAAAAATGTATCGCCCAAAGAAGCAATAGAATTACAGTAATTGGATGAGGTATAAAAATAACGTTCGCAAAACTAAACCTATTCCACGAATATATTTGAACTAATTAACTAGTTGACATAATTTATCAGCCTCTCAGCCGCCGTTATCAGTTAACGATAGCCATAATTTAAATTCCACATACGTGACAGGGTTGTACAAGCAAGTAGCAAATATAGATTGCGCTAGTTTTTAGGCCAAAATTCAGATTGCCTGATAGTGACCACAAATACTTTGTGATCGATCTCAAGTTGAATTTCATATATTTTTTATTTTTTTTAGGATTTAAATTGATTGCCCGCGTCGTACTTCAACGGTACAACAGTTAAGTTGAAGTAGCAAACGAGCATGTAGTCCACCTGATGGCAAGTGGTCACTACCGCCCATGGACATCTGTAATCAACTTCATACGAAACATGGGTTCCATCTGAAGTCAATCACAGATGCGTTGCTACTCCCGAGGACTATGATGGTCGCCTCACGTAAAAGTGTGCCAAAAACCACACCCTTCCATCGAAACGCAAGAAATAATTCACGCTAGAAATAGGTGTGGCGGTTGTACTTCCCCGGTCGAACTACACTGGTTCTACCACATTCAGCCTTCAACCTTCAGAAGTAAATTATTATAAAAATATAAATACCTTGACTGTTTAAAAAAGTACGTACCACATAGAAAATGGAAGTATTACAATAATGTAATGCATTCGATGACAAACATAGGTTTCGTAATTTTTTTCTGCGTATATTGACTTAACATGAGATATACTACATCCATGATTTTTCTGTCACATAAACGTTTTGCCTTTCGATATATTAATCTTACTACCTTCAACTCTAATTAACTTTTTGCTTTTCTTTAATAATAATGCTTTTATTGTATTCTGTCCTTTCATCATACGCCGTCTCTCTCATATCAATTCATTGCTATCGTTGATCGTTTATACATTCTACACCACTATTCTGTTAATCTTCTACCCAAAAGTTACTAATTGCACCTTACTTTTTTATTTATACCACTTACTGTAACTCCAGAGCATTAGGTCGTCTGGAAGAAATCGTTGTTTATCGATGAGACCGTCTTTTGTATTGTGATTTATTTTTTGTGTTCCTTGTTATCTATATTTTGTTGATACAATAAAGAGTATTATTCTTATTATTATATTCTTATAATATTATATTTATATTACAGTTTATAAAGGGAAAAGTTTATTATTGCGGATGTATATTTGGATTAGACACACGCCAAACACAAACGAGTATACTCGAATAGATAAACTTTCCTTTCAGACGGTACGCCAACTGAACACCATTTATAAAACTATATTACAAAACTTTTGCCAGTTTCACGGAGTCGCTTTTAAATATCTGACCGTATTTTACGTTTCTAAATGTTTATTACTATATTTATACTTATTTATATTTGGATGATAACTTAAGTCTCAGTTCAAAGACAACTGAGTAAAGGGAAGTTAATTACATGCCAAGTATATGGTATTTGCGATAACTGCATGGTCGTATGTACGATATGAAAACATAAAACAAAATCTTAAAAGATTTCTTTCTGTTTGTACAAGTTTAAATAACACTTAAGCTACTGAAGTGCATTTAAGAAAGAAAAAATAAAAGAAGTAACGTCCTTATACTCTTTGCAATTAAATAAGGTTCAAGGAAGAATTTACAAATTCCACAAAAATGAGAAGAATCAACATAGGTGCAGTTTTTATAAAATAATACTCATACCAATTTTTCTCATACTTATTACTCTTGTCAAAGATCTCGGGGTAACGTGGAAATATTAACGTAACCAAAGCTTTCAATTTATATTTAATCCTGATGTAAAATGGCCGCCGGTGAACAGTAGTAATGAACCTCAGACAGCAAAAAAGTCTTGAAGCCGACTAAAAATTTATGCGACCTTTGAGAACTAAGTTGGGACGCTTGTCGCCTAAAAGTCTCTCTTACCAGATTTCTTAAACGAGAATACAGTAGGACCTGAAGATGTTATGCCACTACCTATTTATGCCTAATAGGCTCAAACACGTGTAAATCAACTCAAATGGTGATATGACCTTCCACTGAAACGCAAGAATTGGTATTGGCTGTGATACTTTGGGAATGAAAAATAATGTGTTTTTTCAACGTGTTTATTACTTACTTTACATATAAGATCAGGATATATTAGATCATTTTCAACAACCATATCCGGCTCTACGTTATACTCAAATATGATTTGTACCTCGACGCTCAACGCAACAACGTGGAAAAACTTTCCTTTTAGCTACGGCAACTGAGTGTCGTTTATAAAACTATTACTGAACTTTCGGCAGCTCGAACTCAGTTTTAAAATATCCGAGTCTAGTGCACACCACAATAGTGTTTATTTTCGCAATCGCAAATTCGAGTCTCAAATAATACGTACGAAAACTATTCTAACCGCACTGTCAGTTATAGTTAAACATTTATAATAAACAGAACTTAACTGATATAGTTAAGTATTTATGGTAAGTAGAACATATCATATTTACGTAAATTAACTACGAATTTACCAAATATCTGCCAAATTCAATTTCCTAAAGTTTTGCAGGGAATTTTGGTCCAATTACCGAGAAAGGTTGCAAAAACCTTTTACCAGTAATACACTGTGGTTAGTTGTACAAACCAATCCAATTTAGGTACATTAATGGTACATAGGTATATATCAGTCTACCACTACAAGTTTGAACTTTTTATGAAATTAAAGTAGCAACCGAATGTGCAAACCATCTGATAGTAATCTTTGCTAACCATAGACATGGAATAAACTTTACTGGCATACCTAAGGCCTCAGATATGTTATTACTTGTCGTCGTTGATGCGATGCGATGTCGTCAACCCATTACTGTCCCACTGCTGGGCACGGGTCTTCTCTCAGAATGAGAGAGTTTAGGCCATAGTCCACCGCGCTGGCCAAGTACGAATTGGTGGACTTCACACACCTCCGAGAACTTTTTTTTTAAAAGAACTCTCGGGTGTGTTGGTTTCCTCACGATGTTTTCCTTCACCGAAAAGCAGTGATAATTAATATATAATACGCACATAAATCAGTGGTGCGTGCCTGGGTTCGAACCCCGGACCTCCCGATCGAGAGGGCAAGCCTCAACCATTAGGCTGTCACTGCTCTGTTACTACTTAGGACTAGCCAAATTATGTAAGGGTCTCTATTTAATCACATTTTAATGAGTACACTGCAGCAACAAACACTGACCGTAGAAAACTCCAAAGGTTTCACACCTTAAATGAGATACGCTTTGAAATATACTAATATGAATAATACTACTGGTAGAAATGCAACATTTTTATTAATTGCTAACAATAATGTGAGAAAATAGGAATGGATTAACGCAAGAATAAAACCGACACTTGTTTTAAAGAAATTAAAATAAGTATTCATTCTCCTCATTTCAGTCTTTTTCTTTTGAAATTCACTGCAATCTAGTTATAAATTAATAACTTTCGAATAGAAATATTATGTGGTACTAGGAATAGAAGATAAATTTAATAGACAACGTTACAATACTGCATACTCATACAGTGTATATACTACATTAAATCAGATTTGCAAAATATCACACGATTATATATAACTAAAGAGAACAGCGTATAGCATATAGTTATAGTTTGTTTGCTGTTTACTGAAAATATTAAACTTTTACGAGAAACACTAACTTATTTCTAACAATTTCTACGATCCATGTGATCGACACGATCTTAAATAGCACTAAGACCTTTGTGTCCATGGATTGATTATAATGACAGGAGGAGGACGAAAGGTTAAACTCAAGGAAGTGGGAAGCAGCCTTCTCATAAATCATCAACACACACTGCAGTAACTTAACACGCATGCCTGGCAGCGAATATTAGAAAATACCCCCATTAGAGGAGGCTTATTTCCAACTGTGGACACAAAAGGCTAATGAATGAATGGATAGATGGAATGGTTATAATACATGGGAAATCGATTGGATATGTAAATATAAACACTCAGACTATCAATACGCCATGACCTTACTGTAGAAACTAATTGATGGAAAAATCTGGGTCGAAAATTACCTTCTCTTAGGTGTCAACGTAATTAGGTCGTTTTAACGGTGTTTTGTTTGACATGATAACCATTTACAATAGGGATATGTACTCATTTATATTGGAATTTATCACTTAAGACTTTACCTTATAAAAAATGCTAAAATTGTTTATGAGTCATTTGCAGTAACAACATTCCCATTTTTAATCGAGCCTTCTAGCAACAATTATTTTATTTATTTTATTTTTCCGCGGACAGCGTTTCATTTTGTTAAGGGGCTAAATTCACAGAAAAATATAATTATGAGTGAAATTGATAAACAATTTAATCAGTACAATATGCAGGCTAACCGCGGTTTTAAAACCACATTTAGACAGAAACGTGTTCCAGTCACAAATGTTGACCGCAGTTATTTATAATGATCGATTTTAAATGAATCATTATGCAAATAATATAATTGTGACAATCTTATTAATTACGGCGAACCGCATCGCACTACTGGGTATGGAAAAATGGTACGATTAAACAATGTATTACAGATTTTTCAAAAGAAGGAAGCTCCGCCACATCCATATTTATTTAAAAAGCTGTAGAGCTAAAATTTACTGACTTTAAGGGTATATAAAATAGTTATACTTATCTGAAGCGGTCTAACTTTATCTTTCGGGGTAGTGTGCACCAGGCACTAGTAACCACGTCTGGTAAGAACTAAATCTCGCCTGGATTTGATTTTAGATATCCATGGGCGATAGTGGCCACTTACCACCAGTTGAGCAACTTCATCGTTTGCCATTTCATAGTTTATTGACCGTAAAAATTAGAAAATACTACAAGTGCTCATATTCACATTACCTTTATTTTTTGTTTATAATAATAGTACCCCTACGTTTTGTATACGTATTTCTGGATACTTACCGTTTCATTTAACTAAAACTGTAGCTTTAACGCTTAGGAGAAAGGAAGACTTAATTAGGTAAGTGAGGTGATTGATGGCTACTTACGGAGAAATCTATTCGCTCTTAGAAAATGAACTAAGTGAAAACCATTTCCAAGCGAGATCCTTGTTAATATAGTTGAGTTGTAATAAATGAAGGTTAAACGAGCAAATAAGAAATGAACATTTTTGGCGCACTACTGCATAAATCAACTTTGATATACAAAATTTAAGGTCAAGCATATAAAAAATCTGGAGAAATAATCTTAAACAACATAATAAAGATATCAGTTTACGCAATAAAGCATAGAAATAAGTGTAGACTTGGGTAGATTTCGTACTCGTTTGGAATCTAAATATTTTACGTGTTAAAATGTATATTTTTACTTTACGACATTTGATTGCATTTTTTTCCAAGAGTTTTCTTTATACTACAGGCAATCAACGTTATTTGCATTTTATGTGTGCACAATTTGTATTTGGAATGTTTTAATATTTCTTTCAAGAAGCCTCTTGTAAGACAAATCTTTTGTCAGCTTATATTTAAGAACCCAGCAAAATAATAAAAAATACAAGATACTGAGCATTGTAATAAAGAAGATAATGATTTACAAAAGCTGTTGAGGCAATCACAGCCGAGGTTCTAAAGTCCTGCTGCAATGTTACTGCGAAAACAACGCAATTCCACGCGAATTCAAGATAAGTTCTTCTGAACGTTATTGTGGCAAGTGCCTTTTCCGCGCTTCAAATAAATGCACATTTTATGAGTCTGCATATTTCTTTCTACAACTGCTATAAGTAATTTGCAACGTTGGAATATCCTCTTAAACATAAATTGTATTTTTCTTTAAGATCTAAACATTAAAAACCGACAGTTACAAATAGACGGTAGGATAGACTATAACCTATCAAGGTTGCCAAACTTGTCTACAAAAGTAAATAGATATGTTGAAGAAAAAGTAAAGAATAAACAAATGACATAATAACCCAACATAAGGAAAAATATCAAATTATACCTACTTATAAAGTATCAATCATATCGATTCGACCTCGTTGTAAATGGAATTGATAGGTTTATCAAACTTATTTTTTATAAAAATATCCTGTTCTTCCTGTTACAAACATTTGACTTAGAAAAACAACAATATAAATTCGGTATCAATTAATATTAATAATTGCTTGGTCAGAAAGGAGATGTTTCAATCTTGGCTAGGTATATGTACACCATCTCAAAAAATCGAGAAAAATCTCAAGAATCGTAAAAAAATACTTAAAATTCATGAAAACGTGTACTTTTCTGGTACAAAACCAATTAAAATCAACTACTTTCTTCATTTTCCAATATGGCGGAACAACTGATTTAGACAGTCTGTGGATAAACCAGTTAGTAGTTGTCATTATCTGACAACTATCATATTGATTCTTTTACAAGATCCATTCATCTGTCTTGTTAGATATTTTCACGGAATATTTTCGTGTGCGTATTGTGTTGGAGTTTCTATATAAATTGACCATCAAATAACTTGAAAGCAATAGAACTGTAAAATGAATGTGTGAAGTGCAAGTCTAAAACGGCATAATTATTAATTATAGTTGACACTTAAATAATATGACTGCGTTGGATCAGATGATCATTGACAACTGATTGTCATTGTCACAGTTTGTTTATTAACTTCAACTGTCAAAATGCAATATTACCGCCGCCATTATTTTGTGTTGCAATTCTAACTTATAATTCTCGTCTTGTACCAATAAACCCAGTCGATTATAATAAAATGCTTAGTTAAAAAGTGCTCTATACTATATTGGCATTTTTATCATATGGTGTACAGATACCTGGCCAAAGGTCCATACATTTTGAAACATCTCCTTTAAACCCTAACACAATTAGTGTCACAACAACAACAGTATTAACTATACAGAGCACAACAGGACCTTAAATAAAGGTAAAGGTAGGTAAGGGCTAGAGCAGTGATAGCCTTTTTTTTCGAGGCAGCAACCTTCAAAAGGTATCCGACGCCGTGGACGCAGGGTTATTGTGGGATTTTATCCGAACTAAAACCCTCCCGGTTGCCATCCTCGGCGCTATAAAGAGGACTCCGGGACCTCCAAAGGACTGCAGTCGGAATTCTCTCAGCGCATTGCCCCATCGGGCTCCTGTCAGATGGGCGGCTGGGCCCAGCGCTCCGTTTAGTCTTTACGACGATATGCGACCACACATGCAGCCGTCCGTCCCGGGGTCACTAGGCTAAACGATTCGAGCCACTTTTAGTCACCTCTTACGACAGACAGGGAATACCGCAGCTCTATTCTGGTCCCGGAACTACAGGGACACCGCAACCCGCGTCCTCGGCGCCTCCTCCGTCGCGCGGGATCTGCACGCTCCCTGGCCCGTTCAACGTCCTCTTTTGTATGCATAACGCGGTCGCAAAAATCCACCACGCCATCCCATGCTATACCTTACATAGATACCTACAACCTTTGTTTCGTATGATGTTGATCACAGATATCCATGGGCGGCAGTTTCCACTTCCCATCAGATGAACTTATGCTCGTTTGCTACTTAATCTTTGAAAAAAAGTTATTTGTTCGTTTTAAACCGTATTTGTAGTCACCTAACAATTGTTTATTAATATAATCACTATATAACGAATACATTAATTCAATTTCTTGTCATTTTCAATTACGTGTAATATGTTAAAGGATCCTCTTACCGCTAAAATGTTCCGGCAAATAAAATGCGGTTGAATTCTCCAAGTAATTTGTATTATTTCGCTTAGTGTTCTTCATAATTATTCCCGACATCGCTATCTATATAGGGGCAGGTGCGACGAATCTGTATTTATTTGCATCAAAATAAATTTACCGCGAAATTTTGTTAGGGATTATGATCCGACAGCTGCGTCTAACAAATTCGAATTCGCGGATTAAATCTTAATTTGGTATGAAGTTGATTAATACCATATACCTACCGTTATAGAACACACAGGGAACCAGAAATGATTAAGCTGTTTTTTCTCTAATAAACTAGGTTACTGTAAAACTATTGCTAACAATGTCTTCAGTGTGTTCAATGATTTTGGTACCAAAGTATTTGTTAACTTACCTCGTTGTATATCTATGCAGAGAGTGGGCAAAGACTATCTGCAATTAATTTTGTGCGGTTTACAAAATTATTTTCCAACGATATGAGAAATTTCTCATAGTGATGAGGATTAAGTAAGTTATATAAGTACCTATTCTATACTTGCATGGTAATGTATGTGGAGTAAACAGCATAGCTAAAAGTATCGCTCAGAGATTTATGTTTAATAGTCGACAAAACACAATAGCGACTTAGAAATAGATGTGCAAAAACAGTTTGTACAGTTTTTGAGTTTTCTACGTTTTCATACAAACAATCATGTAATAGCAAGAGAATTTACCTTCTTAATGCGTGTAAAGCACGTACGCTTATAATTAAACTAATTTATTATCTTGTATCAACAATTAGACCCACGGGTTTGTTCCACCCTTTATCGTACGGTGCGGGAGTCAGGCTCTTAAAACGTCGCTCCGTCGCTGTTCGCACAAACAAAGGTTGTCTCCAAACAAAAACGATATAAACGCGCGAGAAGGTAAACCTGTTCGTGAAAACTGTACGTCCATGCTAACTATTACGTATTTCTACAGACGGATATTTTGATAATGTATTTAAATGGACTGATAATTTTTAAGGGTATGTTGTCATCGACACTTAATCGCTTGCACGACGTGTTTTTGTATATTACACATAATGTGGGTGATTATCTAACCGGGAATGTAAAGATAAAGGTACTTTTGTTAATGAACAATTTAAAAACTATTAATGACATTTGTAAAAGAGGGCATAGAGTATTATCTACATCTGAACTAATATTATAAAGCGAAAGAGTTTGTTTTTTTATTTGGTTGAACTTTGTATAACTACTATGGATAGCTATTCTAGTTATCCTTTCGCTCTTACATAGTTCATCACTTGATTAGTCCTCTCAAAACCAAAGTTATTTATTAAAGCTATAAGTAATGACATGAACCATGTCATTTGGAAGACCTGTTTTGCATCGAATTCAGTTTTAATATAGCACCCATATATTTGATAGGCACCCACTGAAAAAAGAAACCACCGTAAGTGGATTAAATAGGGGTCAAAAGTTCGTTTCAAACTCTGTCAATTTTGAAGCAACTTGAATTTGGAAATTTAATTATTTCACTGGAACAAAGGAGGTCCAAATCGGCATAACCACTCTATCGTCATCAATAATATGTTGAAGAAGTAACCAATTCAACAAATTGTAAATCTCTTACAGGTACTATGTATCCCGTATCGTCGTTCCACATCATTTACTCGACCTCGGTTTACGGTTAACTGCATTCTCGCTTTTTCTTAAACAAACGGTAGAGATTATTGCGAGAAAGCGTATTGTAATTCCTTTTTCCTTTTGCCCGCACACACGGTTGATTACTCCTAATGTTATTACTACCTATAGATAAAGTATTGAACATGTTACAGCGCGCGATGTTTATGTATTGTCAATAGTTTATTTTATCGTCAACATTACTTTGACCTCCATACTGTGAGACTTGGGTCGACACTAAAACTACTATTAACACTAAGAAGAAACAATTAGAATATAGTCCGAATATATTAAAAGGCCCAAATACGACTACGACTACGACTTTATTTCATCGTCATCATTATTGACCCATTTTCCCAATATTTCCTAATATCACGCTAGAGTTGTCTCTTGAATTGAAATTCAAATTTTCCTTTGAAAATAAGTCAAGAATTGTGAAGTTTAGAAATTGAACTAATATAACAAATACTAATATAACTAATATAACATACTCATCTGGTATCATAATGGTCTCCGGGTTCGACCCTGTACATCTCAATGAAAAATGGGTGGGAATATGTTATTAAACATAGATTTAAGTTCAAGAGACCGACCTATAAATGGAAAAGCCGTTTTTTTCAAAACCAAAGATGAAAATAGTTTACGTCAATGCAAAATATATAGAATATTTAATATTATCATAACAATTGTCTCGTTCATGGCACAAAGGTATTAAAAAACTGCCATAACGCACTTATTTCTTTTAAAAATATGGAAAACGCTGTATTTATTTTCAGTGTGCATGACTTATCTCGTTTCCTTTGACATTAGTATTACCAACAAGCGCTATTGTTTGCAGACCCTCCTCATTTTATGTCACAGCACATTTTACGTTCTGAACATGAAATTGACAGAACCCGCACGTTGTTCCCAGTGTACATTTTATACAGTTTTTACTGCGGAAAATAATCTGGTAAAAGATAAATATTTTGTTGAATAAAGTACCTATATAAAAAAGAACAAAAATTAAATCCTCGTCCATAGTCGCGAGTCTCGATGCGCAGATTTATATATAGAGGCCTCGATGAGACATAAAAAAATATAAGTAGGGAAATCTTGATGCAAAGCGAGGTTCTGCATGTATGATTATCAAAATTAACAGCTGACTGTTTATTTAGCCATTTAGCCACACGTTTTCTTATGAACTGCTAATTACTACACTACGTAAGCATTTGAGTCCTCCTTATGTCCTCCTTATGTCCAAATAATGAGTAGTTCACGACGATCTGTTCGCATATTCGATTCTTGCAGATGTAGAAGTGCCCTGGCAAGGCGACATTTTGACTATGTGGCAACCGTTGTATACAATAAATTAAATATAATCCTACAATTTTATCCACTTAGGTATGGGGAATGCAAATCCAAATTATCGATTTTTTTGCAAAATTTGACATATAATGAGACTGAGTCACTTATTTACTAAATACTAGATATGTCACACAAACACACACACTTACACACACACACACTCACACACACACTCACACACACACACACACACATACACATACACATACACACAATGTTATATCTGTAACACGATAATTGTTCTGTAGTTTCAACATAGTCATTAATTTTAATTCTGTACTCCGAGGTGGGCGTAAATAGTGGCGACACAGTCTATACTAATGCCGCTGTTTACGACTATATTAATTGTATAACTGTTTTTGGCGATAATAAATCTTTAAAAAATCTTTTGCGCAAATTTGTAAGTACATTTTGACATCAAAATAACACAATAAAAGATATATGCAACAAGTATCTGAATTTCACGTCGAGAAGTTACATTAAGATAAATTAAACCTTGGTTTTCCGCTTCATAAACACGATAATTTTATTTTCTTTCATTGTATGCTCGGATTGTATCGAATTCCTTTTATGTAGGTGTCTTTTTCCTCTCATCCTAAAAGGTTTCTAGAAAAAGGATTTTTACGCCTCTCTGAACTCGTTGTGTTGAAGGTAAAAGTGCGTGAGAACGATACAAGGCGCGGACTCCCATGCTTCAACGGACAGCCATTACAGCTCGCTTTAATTTCGTCCATTCTTGGAAATAAGACAACTATTATCACTATCGTTTCACTTTTATCATAAATGTTATCACTTGTCCCTTTTAGCAAACCTAAATAGTTGCGTTTAAACGTCACATATCTAAACTAAAATAAAGCATAGCTCGAACTATAAATTAAATATTTACGCAATAACGCAATGACCAATGCCAATACCTTTAAATAAATATAAAAGTGAAATAAAATTCTAGTTGGAAGAAACCTATTGAAAAAGGAAGAGAATATGATAAAAATTAAAGGAAAAATAAATAATGGGCAATCTATGGTCGGGAAATGGGAGGGGGGAGATTTAAGGTTAAAAAATGGTTTATCTCGCTTTCCGGCAAAACTACAATTTTATTCCAATTAAATCGTATTTTAATCAAAGTTGGCTGCATCTTAACTAAAATATGGTCTGAATCGAGGATAAGAAGCAAATCTAAAAGAGTTTGTTTTTATCATACATAAATTGATATTAGGACATGTACTTTGAAAACCTTTTTGACCTCGATTTTGTACGATGTTCATGTTAACGAAATGTTAACAATTCCCTATAATATCTCTGTAACGTACAATATAAATCCATGTTCTTAATTCCAAAAGATATCACGAAAAATAAATATTCTGCCAGAACTTGATAACTCAACGACATTTCATTTAGTTATTTTATCACATTGACAATTTAAGTGTAGTAATTGCGGCCTTTATCTCTGGGGGTCCTTGGAAATTGTTTCAGCTCTTTCTCTTTTATTTTCGCTTACCTTTGTGTACACATTTTCGTCGACCCATCGCTTTGAATTAATTTCGCACCAGGTCGGTCGTTTGTATTCTTTTCTTTGGATGGTAAAATGCTTTGGTCTTACCAAGAGATATATTTACGCCGTTAGTGACAACTTTGAATCCGGATATTTATTGCGATCTTTATGGGAGTTGCGATCCTTATACAAGATTTAATCAAATCTGGCGTTGATTAAGATGGCAGATTTCTTACAATGTACAATATACCTTAGTCTGTTACATATAAATGTACATGCAATACCGATGAGTCAACCCATTATTGTCCCACTGCTGGGCATAAGTCTTCTGTCGGAATGAGAGAGTTTTTGGCCATAATCCACCACGCTAGCCAAGTGCGAATTGGTGGACTTCACACACCTCCGAGAACTTTTTCTTTTTTTAAAGAACTCTCGGGTGAGTAGGTATCCTCACGATGTTTTCCTTCACCGAAAAGAAGTGATAATTAATTTCTAATACGCACATTAATCAGTGGTGCGTGCCTGGGTTTGATCCTCCGACCTTCCCATTGAGAGGGCAAATTTCAACCATTAGGCTATCACTGCTCTACACACGTAGGTACATGCAATGGTTATAGTAAATTTGTAATAATTATATAATAATTCTGGAATATTCCCACGGATTCATGCACTTTAACCCGTTTTACCATGGTGATGACTATTCCATGTCTTAATCCAGGTCGTAAACTTTCTGTGTGCCAAATTTTAGCAAAATGCCGTGTACTTATTACGTGCAAGAAAAACAAACACACCTACATTCTCACGAACGTTCACAATTATTATATTAATAAAATTAAAAAATTGCAGCTAAAGACACGAACGCAACAGCTATATGTGCCTTTAAGCTATGTAATATCTCATCCACCCATTTTCATTTTGAGGTCCATGGCTTGACATAGGCCTTTCTTTATGGAGGTTTTTGCCAACAGTCCCCACGCCCAGCATGTTTGTTGGTGAACGAAGTAGATGTTAATGTTTCTGCCCTTTTTCCTGGATTTTATATTTATAATGAAGTCACAATAATAAAACATCAAGTTCATTATATTGTCCTGATTCTTATTATACTTGTATTTTTTAATCTATAGATTTTGATTCACCTGATTAAATAAATGTAGTCTAGTTGGCACTGCATATTAGATTTCATTGAAGCCTTTATATTTGACTTTGAAATATTATGACTTTGTAATGCGATACCGCACTTGAGAGTCTTTTAGACAGATCTATTTTAACGATTCATGGAATTTCTCTCTAAAATGTTTTAGGTATCTCATATTTAAGAAGACGTAAATATTTTCTTTCGTAATGAAAGGTATAAAGCTTCGTAAAGAAAAGTTAGTAAACGAAATAATGATTGTTGTACTGTTTGATGTTGCTGCATACAAAAGAAAAACCGATAGGTATTTAATGTTATACACAAAGGGTAAAAACGAAAGCCTATTACTAAACCTCATCTGTCTGTCCATCTATCACAGGCCTCTCTGTATCTTTTGAACCGTAATAGACAGATACTTGAAAGGATTACAGAGCATGTATCAATAGTGATACACACCCAGTATTAATGTGACTATAGAGACGCTAACATACTTAATACCTTTGTTATACGTTTGCTGTCGACGACTCGCGTGGTGGAGCAGTTGCCATGGCGGGCTGACACCCAGTGGGTTTCTGGTTTGATTCACGGACGGACTGGTATCTAAACATTGATTTTAGATTCTTGTTCTGGGTCTGGGTGTTTGTGTATTCACCTTTGTATGTCATATCCATGTCACCCTAAAACCCATGAACCCTACACAGGAGAAAATCGTGGTGTGGGGCTATGAGTATAACCTACACAGGAGAAAAGCGTTTTAAATATATAAGCGTTTTATATATATATATCGCTATTTAGTTCATATATTGAACCGTATAAGCAATTTGAAGGTTTACAATGCATGTACTGCTATAACATGTACTAGAAATAAAAAAAAACTTTAAAGTTTATTGGTACGTTATCCGTGTATGAGTAGGACTCACATTTATCTAATTAATATTATTGAATCCAACCCAGTTATTATACAGTAACGTAACGTAACATAGGTATTACATATTTACGTAAGGTAACGTTTAATTTAGAATCTTTTTCACAGACACTTTATCAGATAACAGTAATACCTTGTTTGTTACAGGTAGTTCCATTCCAACCTGAGTGGATTCCATTGTTACAAGTAAAATTATATTTTTTTCATTTCGCCCTTTTTCCGTTATTTCCTTATAAATGGTAAAAGATAAAAAAATGTGTGCGTGTACTAGCGTACACTCGTAAGAAGTGAAACTTCTTTATGACGTTATTTTTCAAAAAATAATTTACTATATGCAACTTTACAGAAATTGGTTAAATAAAGTTAAATTAGATAAAGTTTAATAAAGGGCTTTTATTAAACTTTATCTTATAATCTAATCTATAATAATCTATCTAAAATCACGCGTGGTAGGGATAAGAAAAAGATGGCGCGTAACGGAAAAAAAAAAGATGGCGTGTAACAGAAAAAGATGGCGCGTAACAGAAAAAGATGGCGCGTAACGAAAAAATGTTACACAAAATTTTTTTCCAACCCCGATAAAGAAGTTTCACTTCAAAAAAACATTTTCCCTATTTGAATAAGTTACCGATTACCAACTTAAGCGCACACTGTAAGAGCCAAGAATAAATACGTACTTACTCTATTTGTTCAAAAGGAAAATTGGAGATAAAGAGAACGATAAAACTTCTGGCAATCGCTCAGGTGAAAGATATTAAGAAACGATTATTGGTAATTGGATAAAGTTTTTTGCTAAAGTCATAACAATCTGAAATTCTGAAAAGTATCATTTTTGTATCATTGTTGCTCCAAAACATAAGGGGTGGTTTGTGAGATGAATTACAATACATTAACTGTGTAATACGTCCTCTGGAAACATTATCACTTGCATTAAATTGATTTAATGGTGTGCCTTATTAAAACAGCGTAGCTTATAACAGGCAATTTTTCGGCATTATTATCATCATTGTACCTACTAAGGTTACAAATATGGAAAACTTAATTATGAATTTTGTCAAAAAATATTTCGGTGAGTTTCAGCTACTATCAATTTACTAAAAAACCGTTTTCACCTAATCGCCGTCTAGCGATATGCATAGATATTTTGATTAGCCTCTACAAATATTAAGGAAACGACGTAACTGGTATCAGCTTCATATCACTTTGTATCACTACTAATATTATAAATGTCAATGTGTGTTTGTAACGCTTGCACATCAAAACTACTCAACCGATTATCGTGAAATTTGTTCAGATGTTATATAGAAAAAACATAAGATGCTTTTGATTTAAAAATTGTATATTTTGCTCTTCCGTTCATGATTGTTTGTCAAGAAAATTTAAAAAATAGGCTCCAACGTGAGCAACGCTAGCGGCAAAAGCTAATGGAAGATAAAATTTATTCAATTCCTCTACAATTTAATTTTATGAACGAGTCTTATTTTAACTTCGAGACAGGGTTACCACACGTGTTAGTCGGAAGAGGAGCTTTGATAACTTTCACGTGAATTCAGCGGGAAATTCACGCCGTCGAACTGGCACTGAACACAACAAAGCCATTACCAATAGGAGCGCGTCTCAATCTTATTTTCAGTGTTTTAGACTGTACTAAAAGTTTCTCAGTCGGACTACGTTACCTTTCAAGCGTATGGGTATCACCGCGCGACTTGCTTATACCATACTAGTTGACCCTTCGTCACACCCAAAAGTAAAAAATCTAAAATTATCAGTCCATCCTTCCATCAGACTTTGAAAGTCCACTGCTGGACATAGGCCTCCCTTAATCTGCGCCACTTCGACCGGTCCTGAGCCATCTGAATTCAGCGGTTACCCGCCGTCTTCTTTAGGTCTCCTTTTGTCCAGTAGTGGTTTGGTTTAATTTTATGAATGAACCTTAAATATTTCTAAATATTCTGTGTTTTGAGAGAGGCCATCATGTTTTTCCTCCAGTGGCACTATCTTCTCGTCTATATCCGACTAATAATACTAGGGATAAACGCTTCTATATTCTGGTTGACGGGCGTAGAAAGCAACTTCGGAAAACCTAAGATAAGATTCTAATCTTATCCGGGTTGTCTACAAATGTCCATATGTAGCACAGGCCATTCACCATTGGATAGATAGTATGTTCATTTACAAGTTCTATATTACAAATAATTAAACATAAATTATATATAAGTCCCAATAAATTTCTATTAATTTAATAAGCAAAATCAGTTATCGTATTATATCAGTTCAATTCTAATTTGTAATTTAGAAAATTAGCTTATAAAACAGACAATAAAAATGCCAAAAAAGAGTTATAGGTAAATGAATAATTAGTAAAAAATAAATTAATTATATTTTCAATTTTGAAATTATTACACATAAATATTTCCTATTTATAAATTTGTGTACATTCAGTTTTTGGTACGTTTGTTCAACTTCTATCGTAAAGTATGTGACGTCACTAAGCCTGCAAGATATGTTTTGACTGCACACATGTGCAGCTCGCGCGCAAATCTGATTTACCACAGATTTGCGGTTACGCCAGCAACTAATCCTTACAAACGAGTATCAGGATCCTAAGCAATGTTTAGTAGACAATGTCTATAATTGGGCAAAATGTGGTGAATATATTTTCTTATATTTTTATTATTTTATTGACAAAAACGTTCTGACGAAAACGAAACGAAATTAATCTCAAAATAAGGCGTCTTTTTCAGTGGTACTAATGGATCGTAAACGATTCGCAAGTTAGGCAACACTGAGTATGTTTAATTCTGAATGGGTTACCTTGTTAAATTTTGCAAGGAATGTTTATCAATCGGTCGCGGTAAATCGTTAACCTTTTAAGAAGTCTTCAGGTAATCCACCCTACTTTGGAAACTTAATAGAGTTCAGCTCACTGGCTTCGTCTCAATTTGTTGTACATCTATAAAACTCATTTCAGTGTACAAAATTTTACTAGTAGTTCGTTCCCAGATCTGTTATCAATTTACTATCAGGGCTCGGATTTTAACAAAACGGTCAGATATCTGACAAAAAGTAGAAACCCAGTAGAAATAAAATATTTTAAAGAATAATCGTACGCCGTAATAATAACCCTGATAATTTAACAAAATTAATTCCGAAAGACAATTTCGCGAGTGATACCTCGTCAAACGAACCATGCGATCTGATCACTTCAAATCCCAGATCAAAAATTAAAAGCACTTTTGTTGTGGCAAACGGACCGGAATAATGGCTCAAGTTTTTCGTCGCTATGCCGACAATTACTATGATAGGCTTCATCAGGAATTGGAGTGCCCAGGTAATATTTCGATCCTGACCTCTAAAGCTAAAAAGGCCGGCCGATTTGTGTCATTGAAATGGGACTCAAGGCCGCTATATATAAGAATGGTGTACGGGATAGCAATCTCCTTATCCTTTACGGGTTACATTTGTCGAGAGCCTGAATAGCGGCCAGTCTCTTTGATGGTATTGAAAGAGAAAATGCTTATCGCACCATCGCCCGTAAATAGCCGAGCAGTGTGGAATTTCTCTACACATGCTACGAAAACATACTTATCCTTTCTACTTAAACTGTTTTCGCATCGCTTCCCAATACATAGGAACTATCCGCTTGAGTGTATGCCTCTGTAGTAATATCCTATGTAGCGAAGAAATGCAATAGTGTGTCATTAATAAAACATTATATTTGTTTTGTGTGGGTGTCTCTACTAAATCTAAACGATGTTGTTAATATGTAAGCGTCCTAGATAGGTTTCCTATCTAATGGTTAGAGAAGTATTTACGCCATAGTCCATGTCCCACGAATTAGACTGCGGCAAGGAAAAATTGGTAGACTTAACAAATCTTTAAAAGTTTTTTTGCGTACTCTTAGGCGACGGAAACCATTAGAACTTAATTAACGGGCTTCAAGTCTTAAGAATTTTACACGTCTTGTGATCATATAAACTGTAACCATAGTTTTGTTTATTTTTTTAATCTTAAAGAAGTAGTAAATATGCGTACAGTCCACTTGATGGTAAGTTGCAATTGCTGCCAACAAACATCTGCAATCAACTTTAAATAAGGTAAGAAAGCTACCTGAGGTTGACCACAGATTCGTTAATTTTCTTTAGTTCTTGTTAGAAAACAGTGATAATTTTATTGCTCAGTTCATATATAATGACAATATATATTCATGTGCATATATTTGACTGCTCATATTCAATCTAGGGCTTTTTCTGAACAGAATAAGATTTTAATCGGCTTTAATTATATCTGATGGTGTGAGCCGGCCATTAACATTCCGGAGTAATCGCTCCGAAGCGTATTTCATTTGAGAATATTACTTTAAGATAATAACTCTCGCGTTATCAATACCACTTTACGCTCATCCTTGGGATTGAAAAAGCTAATGGTTCGGAACAATCCAGCGCGGTTGGAATAAATTGACGACATTCCATTTCCCTTAATAAGTAATGGGTTTACGGATTCGATTTAAATATATTTTACGTTGCTTTACATATATGTTGAACTGTTGGCTTAATCGATGTTACATATCTTTATAAGTATTATATTCATCAGACATTTTAACGTAGAACTAAAGTATTGTTGTTAAAGACGCGCTCAGGGGAACCATACTGGTCTGATGCATGGAGCGTCCCAAGTTCGTTCTTTGGCTAAGCTGACATATAAATGATAATTGAGGGTCCCGGCGGACGTTTTTTTGAGCGACTCCATAGCATCCACATAACTGGGTATGACACCCCCATAACGTGGCATCCATACAACATAACATTCTAGTGTGGCGTCTTAAGGAACTAATTTCGAGTTAGTTGTTAAGTGAGGAGTTGTGGTTGTCGTCAACCCTATATTGTCCCACTGCTGGACACGGGTCATCTCTCAACATGAAAAAAATAGGCCATAGAGCACTGAGCTAGCCAAATGCGAATTGGCAGATCTCAAACACCTATGAGAACTTTTTTTAAAAAACTCTCAGGTATGTTGATTTCCACACGATGTTTTCCTTCCCCGTAAAGCAGTAACGATTAATTTCTAATACGCACTTGAGTTTGGGAACATCAGTGGCGCGATCCTGAAATTTGAACCTTGGACCTTCCGCTCTTATTTAGTTTAGTAAGTCGGTTTTATATTAATATCTCTCAGTGCACAAAATAATATTACTTAAAATATATGGTTGTTTGCAGTGACGTCACCCCAACATCACATTAACAACCAGAAGAGATTTTAGATTGGTTATCAGATGTACAGAAACGTTTATGTAATTTTGCCCCCGGTCATACAAAGCTATCGGAATCTTACCCTGACATATCATTTCCGCTGACCGACACCACAGACTGGGTACTCGGGTTCCTTAGTCCATATGTTTAATATTTAAGTACAAATAATTCTTCACTAAAATAAAAACGTTATTACTTACTTCTACAATTACATAATTATTTTATTTTAGACTAATATTATCGCGCAATTAATAATTTGCAATACTATTCTAGGTTTGCGCTAACTTAAAATGGTCTACGCTGTTAATTTTAAAGGATATTTTGAGATCTCTATTGTTTGTCTTACTGATAGCAAAAAATATTTACGCCCCGTAAGTTCACCGGAGGTTTATACAATTCAACCCCGTGATTCGAACCGGAATTTAGTATAATTATGTTGTTTTGTGCTGAATTTATGTGTTCCTTAATACGTTGGAAAATTTCTCGTTTTGTCTGCCCGATGTAACATCTGCCATAGCTACAATCGAATTTATAAGCTCCGGGACACTGGAATGGTATATTGAGTGTACGAAGGTAGGCTTCAAGTTTCTTAAAAGACATAAATATACATTTTATATTATACCTTCTATCCAAAATTATTTTATATAAAATCTTAATTAATTCACCATTTTCATTTTAATATATTTTGTGATTGTAGCAGTCTTCTCTCTCTTTTTTTATAAGCCATCGGTTTTTTTGTTTTTTAATAATTTATTTAATTACTTTTAGAATATTTAACAGAGAGACTTAGATTATTGATATTTTGTTGTTCGATCTAATAATAACAATTGAGCCACATTTTTTTTACTTCTTACTGTTTGTGGTTTCACTGACGGCGAACATAAACAAAGTAACTAAACAACACAAAGTCTTAACGTTGTTACTTTTGCATCAACGAGTTAAGACTCATTGCTGCAAAAGTATACAAATAAATAAAATAGGTACAATAAGTAATCGCTTCAAATACTTCAGTTTAAATTTAGAAACGATAAAAAACACGTACCGTCTAAAATACAATTGTGCCTGATAGCAATTAACATTTAACAAGCGAAGTTGGGAGGCAAGTTTAAATCTCGTGTTTCGACATTATTTAGCAAATTAATTCAGAAACTTTATCTCCAAACATGCGCGTAAAGATGTTTGTTCAGAGTTTGTACTTCATAATTTGTGAATTTTACTTTAAATACTTGTTAGATTTTCCTAAGTTCTTAGTCCCTAAATTGTTTTGTAATTCCATTAAAACTTTTTGAATTGTTAAGGTTTTGTACAATTTGACACAAATAAAGAAACTTTATACACACGTACTAAACTTATGATCTTCGGTAAATCTAAAAGAGCAGCAGCTGAGTAATCTGGAACATAACATTCATTTAAACTGAATGAATATTACTTTTAAGGAAAGAGTTCTAATACTCAAACGTTCTTTTTTTACCCGACTACATATTTTAAGAAGGTGATGGTTGTTGAAGGTAAGTAAATTCTTAGGCACAATAGGCTAAAACAAACTGTCGGATTTAAACAAATGAGATATCATTAGATTTGTCTCATTGGTGAAAGTAGCATAGGATATATGTATATAAAATGATAATGGCATTTGCACATAAGAATAAGGGGCTGGGAGGTAAAATCACCTCGACTAGCTAGCCACTAGCCACGTTAATCACCGCGCTTTGCACCTTTTAATATTTAATTCCTATTTAAAAACATATTCGGCTTTTTTCAACTTTAGATAAAATATTTTTGAATATTCTCGATTGAGCATCTATGTCCTCCGGTGTCAGGAGACTTCAAATAGGATTCATGTACTGTATGTTGCTTTCAGACTTCCATAGGCGATAGAGGTAACTTACCATCAAGTGAACTGGATACTTATTAGCTATTCCATTCTGTTATTACATTATTGTGCATGTTACTAAAGCTCCGAGTTAAAATATAATTTATGGCGTTTATGTCGTAAGGATGTAAGATACAATACATGAAGTAAAACGTAATGAAAAAACATTAATGAAATAAAAAGTTAAGCTGTTACTCCACGGTGGAATATGACCATATCTTTCTCATCCAACAGGAGAAAACGATCATAATTAAAATTATATTACCTTCAAACTCCTAACAAAATATCTACTACCTGCGTAAATAACAACTTTCTTTAAAATTTGAAAAAAGCATTTACCTTTTCAAACAAACATTTATTTCATTTGTACGTGGTTGTGATTCAACTTTTCACTAAGCACAGTTTAAAAGAAAAAAAATACATGAAATTATTTTTTATTCTTTTATATTATTTAACAACCTATAGAGTTTACCTACTGGATTGATTCTACGCAAGTAGATATTTAAATGATCTAAGAATTTGAACAGACATCCCTTTTTGTATATATGCCTGTCCATCGAGCAAAATTCAACGGTATATATCCGTTGAACGTTTATTTATTAACGAATAATATACGAGCTTCCCACTTCATCCCACCAACGCTGATTTTTATATGAAACCTAAATAATTTCAAAGACCAAAGTCCATCATATATACAAAACCTTTATAGATAACCGCGAAGTCATATTCATACTTAAATACGATAAAAAGAATTTGGTCGTTATATTGTAAAAATGTCCATAAACATTTAAGACTCATTTATTTACATATTTCAAACGTCGGAGGTACTATTACTTTCACAAACTGCCTTAAAGTTACATAGTGGTTTATTTCTGAATAGAGCCTTAAATAAGTGAGCAATCTTTCCAAAGAGGCTATCCTTCAACGAGAGACGCTCGTGTGTTGTTTAAATTCCCATAAGAGATGTTTGCCCCACTTCAGGAAAACAACCGTTTTCTTTATCTTTTCCTTACTTTTGTTGAAGTTAAACAAGCATGTTTAAAACTGGTGAAACTGTCTGTTCTGGATAACTCCTAAGGCCATAAAAGGTCGGTATGCATTCTAACTTCCAAATGTAATCGTACATACTTAAATTAAAAGACATTGTTTGTACAGGTATACTTTTTTATTATTTTTTTCTTGCCGAGGGGAAACTTTGATAAGGTACTTGATTCCATGGAAGGGTATTACGGGGCATTATTACCCACTAAAACCTCCCATTGGCTAATCTCACAGCTACGTAGAAAACTCCGAAACTCAAATGGAACACCACTATAGTCCTTCGAGCGCGTCGCCACTTTCGGGCCCTGCACTGAAGAGCATTCACGTACTTACGAGTACGATTATATCCAGGACCACTCATATTATTTTCCTTTCTGGCGTTTGTGGCTGGACTGTTCAAGTTCCCATTTTTTTTTTATCTGACTGAAGTAGCAAACGAGCATGCAGTCCACCTGGTGATAAGTGGTCACTGCCGCCCATGGACATCTGTAATCAACTTCATACAGAACATGGGTTCCATCTGAAGTCAATCACAGATGCGTTGCTACGTTCGAGGACTATGATGGTTGCCTCATGTATAGTGTGCCGGCAACTACACCCTTCCATCGAAACGCAAGAACTGCTTCTCGCTAGAAATAGGTGTGGCGGTGGTACTTCCCCGGGCGAACTACACTGGTTCGCCCAGGGAAGTACCACCTTGAACGCCTCTTCTGAAAGCCGTCATGTCTGATCCCGAGACTACGAAGACAAGTATACTTATGGACTTTTATAGTTGTAGTCTCACTTGTACCGAAAGTTGACTCATCATCGTTCATCACTACTACCGATACAAAAATTTCTACCATACAGAAGTAGTTTGAAACACTGATATTTCTGGTTTGGAAGATAATATGTAGGTTTAAAGAATGTATTTCTCATAAAGACTTACAATCACTTGCATGAGAACAATATTTATTTTACAGCTAAATCTATTCATCTCTAACTCTCTAATTCATGCACATCCTATTTCAGGTTAATTACGGATGTTCTATCTATATATTATGCTAATAACTAACAGGTTAATAGCTTGCTCGTTTACTACTTATTATCATGATATATTATGTGATATATAAACAGGCTAACAAAAAACCGTTAAACACAGTTTTCCATATTGTCTTTTGTTTGTTAGGTTATTTTATTCTCTTTTCGGTTTTATCTATGGACAAGCTTTAGTAATAATTATAAAAAATACAAAGAGAGGGTTAGTTTCTTTACGATTCGGTCACCTATGGTAACACTGTTTAAATTTCAAAATTGGTTTCGGTTGAAATCTACTATAGCTCTACGCTCTTGATACATATAAATAGGCGAACAATATATATATATTTCAGTATCAATTTCTTTTTCGTCTTTATGTGATTTTTTTAGGGTTCCGTATCCAAATGGTGGAAACAGAACCCTATTACTAAGTCACTGCTGTCCGTCTGTCAGCAGGTTAAACCGTGATAGCTAGATAGTTGAAATTTTCACAAACGATGCAATTCTGTTGCCGCTATGGCAACAACTACTAAAAACAGAATAAAATGAATATTTGAGAAAGCTCCCATAAAACAAACGAGATATTTTATGGCGTTTTTTTTATACACAATGGTACTGAACCCTTTGTGCGCGAGCCTGAATTGTACTTAATCGGTTTACCGTAATAAACCGCAAATAAAATATTAATGTTAACGAATTTTGATCACGGATTGTTTTGTATTCTGTCAAATATTTTTTCATGGCAATTGTAATAGCAGTGGTCAAACCACAGTTGAACCGCAAACAATTTAACATAGTTGCCAGTCCAAAACATATGTTTTTTCTTATTGGTAATTACTTCAGAAAACCTGCTGAGAAACACTAACGTATTTCTTACATAGTTAACACTATCATCAATCGTCGCTTGTCTCGGGAGACAAACGACAGATAAAATGCAGTCTCTCAGTTTGAGCTCCGTGTGATTTATTGATGAGTTCCCACAACCCATCAATTTGTTAAGGCAGCCTGCAATTAGGATAGTTAACAATTTTAATACTTTCTCTTAATAATTTTTATAGCAAACTTTGATTCAAATTCGAGTATAATCGTAAAACGGTTATATTGATGTTGTTTGGTTATATTAATAACATGTTACATTGTTTAGATATATTAAAATATTTTTATATTTACATCAAATCTTTCAATTTTGAAAGCATTTGATTTATTACTAACTCTGATTACGTTAACACTACGAAAACAAAAACGTGGTATATACGTATTTTACAAATTTGGCTAAAGGTACCTGCTATGAATCATAATATTCGGTGCTTCAAACGCAACTCGAAAAGACTCCTGTTAAATACTGTTAAAATTCTAGTGTCTATTATGAGAGAAAAGATTATTCAAAAGATTATTCATAACAAACAAACAGACAGCAGAGGCTTAATATTGTGTTTCCATTTTTTCCCTGTGGATACGGATATCCCTATAAAACTTAAAATTCTAAGACTTGCTAAAAATAGGAGTTTTTAAATGTTTTGTACCGTGTAAAAAGTATATGAAAATTGTCTATCAGTAAAGTCAAAATTCATACACAAAATTCAGATAATTGGAGCTCCATTTAACTGTCCATAATAATTTAATCTCCATTTAACTATCCATTTAAATGTTTTCTCTATATTGGAAAAGTTACTATCAAATGAATGAAAAAGGAACAGATTTGAAAACTTTTTTAATATAACTTCATACCTACTATTCAATAAAAACAGATATTTGTGTGTCTGGATGTAATTTTAAAACTTTAAATGTAGAAACAAAATTACTTAAACTCCTTTACTTACTAAAATAGTATCAATGTTTCCATATCCATGCTACAAGACTTAACCAAAGTAATTATCGTATCGTAGAGAGATGTATCTCTCTAAATAAAAATCATATTTGTAACCTGGGATAAAGTTCAACATTAGTTCTACACATTAGAGTTATTACTGCAATTGATGAAACAAGACATAAAGTAAAAAAAGAAATGCAATCAGGCAAAGGAATAAACAGTCCTTCCCTAATAGCGTGAATATTATGCTCTAAGTGCAAATTCATAACAAATCCTTGACTACAGAAATGTATGCATATTTAAGTAAAAAAATAAAACCGAGAAAAATCCGAATTTCGTGTCAATTAGTATAATTTTGTGTAAGAAAATTATGTCAATGAAATTGATATGCAATACATATCTTTTTTTTTTAAAGTGGGTAATCCTCATAGATACCCAGCCACCCGGGGCGACAGCTGGGTTATGCCGAATTCTTACCGGCTAAACCAATACATATCTATGAATTGCATATCTATGTCATTTCATGTCATTTCAATCTTTAAATGACATAATTTGTCATTTCAATCTTTAAATGACATAATTTGCTAACTAAATCAATAACATTTATTTTAATTTAATACATACCCAAACTAATAGCATTGTAACACATTTCACAACTTATTTAACACGACACCTACAAAATGTAAAATACAATGTGTTAACGTGCAACAATTTCATAAATTCGGTCCAACTGAAAATAGAATACGACGAAGTGGTAACATATTTACATGCAATATTTTAGGTAGAACTTTCACATTTTCAGTTTATACGCGTTCAAAATTCATGTAACTGTTTAATGCCACGGGGTGTTTTCAAAAATACACAAAATTTAACTGTTTCGAGGCTAATAATTGTAGACGATTTTCTATATTGTGGTTTATATATTGTGCGACACGTAAAGACTATACCCCGACTGGATGTCTGGATGAAAGGTTTTCCTTTCATGTGCATCTTAACTCTCCCGGTTCGATACGTGGTTAGGTCTAATGTCAATGTCCCTGTAGTTCCTGGACCAGACAGGCAGGCAGATCCTCTGTCTGCCTGTCTGGTCGGGCCTGTCTGGAAGGGCCCGAAAGAGGCATCGCGCTCGGAGGACTCTGGTTTTGTTACGTTGGAGATCCTGGAGTTCTCCTCGCAGCGCTGAGGACGGCTGCCGGGGGGTTTTAGTGAGGTTAAAACTCCACATAACCCGGCGTTGCTCCCACGACGTTGGGTACCTTTTGAAGGTTTCCTTCCTCGATAATAAAAAAAATGTTTAATGTCAAACAATACTGAATAATATACCGAATATAACAAAGCTAAAGATGATTTTTATCAACTAAAAACCCAAATTAAAATTAATATTGCTTAAAAATATAATTTATACTATATTCTATGCTATACACTTCAGTAGAATTTAGTACCTTATATGTAATCGGCACATAATCGATGGAAATCTTCCAATATCCTTTCAATTTTAAAATTACATGAAGCTCAAAAAATATCACATTCAACAAAAATAAGTAAAGCCATATAAATGTCGACGTCAAAAAAAGAAACAGCAGACACAAGGTAATTTCAGTAGAAAAATTAACATTATCAACGTTCCACGGAAACTAATCTTAAAAGTATAACCGGAAAGTAACTCCATTACCGTAATGGAAAACAGTGGGCTCATGTTGCTGGTATTTTTTTTGCTTTGCATCGCACCGCTGCCGCACTGCAGTTACAGAAATACGTGCATCAAAGCTCTTTCATTTGAATACTCGTCCGTATCCCGGGAAATATCGACTCTTATTAACATTACACTCGGCCGTAATAGGCGAATTGACTTACCATACCGCTTTTACGCTGATGGCTTTGCAATTCTGATAATACATGTTAGAAAACCTTTTGGTGTTTGCCCTAGACTTAAAGCGAATATGATTTGATTTATGAATGTCGGTAATAATTTAATTTTTACAATTTTGTTAACCTTATGGAATGGAAACGCTTCACGTATTACTTTAGAAACTTAATTAAATAAACAGAAAATAACGAGACCTTGCAGATTTTATGTCAGACGGACGATGATGTTTTTCGAGCGTATGTAACATAAATTCATTTGGCACGCGCTTGAAGAATTGTAACGTATGTCAGTAAGCTATATAATCTTAAAATAAATAGCATACGACCAATACTATTTTGAATATTATGATGTGGTACATACGGGGACAACCGAACCTAAAATAAAATACGATTACTTACTATGTTTGTCACCGCGTACAGCGCATTGTGAAATGCTTGTTTTATAATTTCTATTTTTAAATATTTCATGACTATAGTCCTTTTTTCATTTCTACTAAGCAGTCAAGTTTTTTTGTTTTATAACAACTTATTTAATTTCTAGTTTAGTTCAAATAGTAAGTTTTGTCTATATTACGTTTGTTTCTTATCTCTTAATAGAATGAAATGCACGGAAAAGGTTCCAACCTTCAAGCCAGGTGTTCTTTTATTTATATCTTGCTCGTTTTCACATTCATACATTGTTAATAAAATCTCTTATTTACGAGCCGCTAGAAATTTTAACGCCGCCTACGTCGTGTGGTCACATAGCTGCTCTCACAACTGTTGTCGAAACAAAAAGGTTAAATGAATAAAATGTCGCAGAAATAACCTCGCGCAGTCTTTGTCTAGTGAAAGCTGTAAAATTAACACTCTGAGCTATCTGTTTATATAAAAAAGTCTCACAGCGATTCTGTTTTACAACTTCTAAGGTCAAAAACCAAGCCTATTTGATTTAGAACGATCTATGAAACATGAATTAAATAAATTATACTTCGTGTATGATAATCGGCTTAAAATCTGCAGAATGTTTAATTATGTTTACATTCATCATATTATATATAATTAACATCCGATTAATAAAGGTTATTGTTATTTAAACAAATATAGGTTGATTAAATAATAACCACAAAATAACACGCTATATTTACCGATATACCGCAGTAAACAATTTTTGAACAATAACGTAAGAGCTATGTCATGCAATATAAGCTATACCATACGAACAATCGGGTCTACCAATTCGCGCTTGGTCACCACGGTGGACTATGGCCTTAACTCTCATCTGAGAGAAAGCCCGTACCCGGTAGTGGGATAATAATGGGTTAATGAGACACCATTCGGTATAAATGATACATTTTTCAAAGCAGTGAAGTATATGAAAATTTTATTCTTATATTAATACGTCATCTCTAATGAAATCACTGAAAATAGCCACTAAATTAACTAAAGCGTCATCCCTCCAGTCACTTCGCGAGAGGAAAGATTAAAATTCACGCCAAATTTGATTAAACCTATAATTAGAGTCTATTAAAACGATCAAATAAATAGCTGGCTTCAAAGTTGTCGTACTGTGTTAACGGCATAAATATATCTTCAGCCAAAAGCGATTCATGAGCCAAACAAAAGAATACAAACGACCGAGCCGGCGCGAAATTAATTCAAAGCGATGGGTCGACGAAAATGTGTACAAAGGTAAGGTAAAATAAAAGAGAGAGAACTGAAACAATTTCCAAAGTCCTCTCTAGATAAAGGCTGCAATTACTGACAATGTGATAAAATTGTATTCTCGGACACAAAGATGTGAGTTGTCACACCCATCAACCCATTATTGTCCTATTGGTGCATGGTACATTGTCCGTGAATGCATACCTGCTGAGTATTATTTCCAAAAACAATATTTATTATTATTTGTTTATTTATATATTTATTACACCTTTATAAAAGTTAAAACAGGGCAAACTTTTTCCTGATGGCATTCTATGCTAGTCAACCCAGGGTGGCTGGAAAATTTGTGGCAGGTTTTAATTTTAAACGCGAGCAATAGAAAATATTGTATATATCTACTTAGTTATACTAACATATGCATATATCATATATATAAATTTTATTATAAATACATAGAATAGACACGATCAATCTATAAACTAAATAAAATTATTATATAAAAATAAAATATAATAATAAATGATTAAGGGACAGTAGTAGTGCTCAGATGATGCTCTCGGACAAGGTTTTTGAATATAAACAATATGTACCGACAACTGCGTAATATGTTAAAAACACGTATAACTGATAATTAGGGTCCTTAAAGACTGTCCACCCAAAAGAAAGACTATATATAATCTTATTTTCTTCTTAGAATGAATAGCTCGTTTAATACAGGACTATAACGGGTAAAATACTTTAGAATCTGTTAAGAATCTGAAACTTTCGTGATCTACATAGGCATCGTCATATTGCAAAAAATATTTCACCGTGATAATTTAACTTTTTGGGAGTTGTAATCTATAAGAAATTAGTTAGTTGTAATCTATAAGTCAAGACTAGACCTCTTGCAACCTCTGAAGACTAATTTGGAATACCTTTTATACCGTACATCATAAATAATAAGTAACAGCGAGCGAGTTACCGTTACAGATAAACCACCAATATTAAATTGAGTAATAATCTTTCGCCTTCGACATTGTTTCTATAAGAGAGTAAGCAATCGAGTGTAAAAGAAATAAAAGCGAAGTACCAAGCTTTATTACACATGATGTCTATTGGAGCATGTGTCTGCACCTTGTATTGTTCTCACGCACTCTTATCTCCAACATGACGTATTTAGAGGCGTACAAATCCTTTTTATAAAACATTTAATATAAATAGAATTAAGAGGCCATCTATACTAATATATAAAGCTGAAGAGTTTGTTTGTTTGAACGCGCTAATCTCAGGAACTACTGGTTCGAATTAAAAAATTCTTTTTGTATTGAATAGACCATTTATCGAGGAAGACTTTAGGCTATATAACATCACGCTGCAACTATTAGGAGTGAAGAAATAATGGAAAATGTGAAAAAAACGGGGAAAATTATTCATCCTTGAGGGCTTCCGTTGCGAGCGCTGCGAAAACGGTACAAGATACCAAAAATATATGTATGAAAGAATTATGTCTCTTGAAATGATCTAAAAAAATATCTGCGACAGTATATGTCTATCTTTTAAGATTAGCTCACTAGAACCGTTTTCATGGTAATCAAATTCGATCGAGAAAACCAATATGTTCTTCTGCCACAAGAAAATAAAACTAAAAATATAATTTACGCAAAAGTTCTCTAAAATAATTATGTTCTTCTAAAACTAAATTGTCTAAAATAATAGTAGAAAATGAAACGGACAAAGTCGTGGGTAACAAGCTGTAATTTATAAAGCTGAAGAGGTTGTTTGCAAAAATAAATAACTATTCCACGCGGACGAAGTCGCGGGCACAGCTAGTATTAGATAAAATCGAGACAATACAATAGGCATTAAAACAAATTGAAATTACGTTTGAATACGAGTTTGAAGTGCTTATGGAAAAATTGCTATTTTTTTTAAATCTCCTAATTAATGACACATCGACAGCAAATAATAATCAGCCTTTAGGTACTTGCAAAGCACAGACAATTATTTCAATGTTGCAGATTTTTTAAACAATGAGAGTAGCTCTCAAAGTTGCAGCTTATCTATTGAAAGTGTCAATTGCAAATTATTGACATCGTATTAATCATTTATTAAAATAAATAAATTAGAGATGAGAGATGTCTAATAGATTTTAATACAGATAATTGAAAAGCTGTTTAACGTTGCGTATGGTTTCATAGTAAAGATATATTGTTTATATCTATAGAAAACGTGCGTTTCACGTAAGACTTTGCAAAAAATGTTTTTAAAATGTTTGTCTCGCACAGGTTCTCCCTATTTCGTGTTCGGACGGAAAATGTGCTGTGACATAAAACGAGAACGTTCTGAAAACAACAACGCTCATCGGCATTATACTCCAATTTTTAAAATGAAAAGGATAATTTAGGTTAACGAAATGGCAAGTATTTCAACTGTTTACTACAGCATGGGTAACTGTATTAAGAAACAGTAAACACTTGAGACGAATAATTTTCTATTAGGTATAATATAAAAATACACAGAGCTTACTAACGAGTAAACTTGAACATTGTTCTGATAAAAGTTTATTTCTATTATTTAATTTAAAAATAATTATAAATTGTAATATTTAACATAAGTAAAGGATAAATTACAGTAAGATCATTTGTATATACATTTTTACTCTTTACAATAAAGTCAGTAGACTTCGAAAATGACATATGATCCGACAGGCGATGAAATGATAAACTTAAGTATTACTCAACCACAACAATTAGGCGCATAAAACAAAAATGGTTCAATACCCCGCATCTCGCTTCTTACCCCGCGCATCCCCTAGTGACGTGCAGTCGTGTATCGTCTAGGTGTTTACGTTAGCCAACACGTGTTTAATGTTATTTCGTTATAATGTTAGTTTAATGAGTGATTGTTGAATTTTTAAAGTTATTATTAAATTAGTTGATTATTCGTCAATAAAACTCAAAATGGGTAGGAAAAAGACTATTCGTGGAGGAGAAAAGACTCTTACATTCAAAATATGCTTTTTTTTGTAACAAGAGAAGAGTATTGGTTTCAGTATTCCTGTCTCCCAAGTCGAAATTCGAATGTGTGCTGCAACAGGCATCAGTCTCTTACACACATAAAAAAGAAGAAAATATTCCATGTCTGCGAATATAATTATTAAACACATGAAAGTGGTTTAATAAATACTCGACTATTGAACATACACCACTATGGTGTAGGTTTAATAATGGTATACCTACATACTTTTGGTATTTGGTAATAGAATATATTTCATATCGGGATGGGAAATCCCTAGTTCTAATGACGTTTCAACTGTCGTGCGCCTAATTGTTTTGGTCGAGTAGTAAAATGGATTTATCCGTTGCATACTCCTCTTCATACATGCACGACAGCTTCGAAGCAAACCTGTCTACATGTTAAATATAAATTTTACACATCTTATCGTATTGTACTCGTACCGTCAAAATTGAATTAAAGTATTCTCTTACCCAAAAATTAATTGGTTATTGCTATGTGTATAAGAACCTGAATTTTTATATACCTATGGAAGCGAAAGGGCATATTAAACAACCCGTAATTACCTACGTATCTTTACAATTCGGCAAACAGGTGTACCTTTGGCACTAAATCAAGTTTTTGTTTGGCGATGACAACCCATTGTTAAAACGTGCAGCATCCGACGGGTTGAGGGTTACCCACATACATTATATACCCACATTGTTTCGGCAAATACAAACCGGTGTAGATCTATTTCTAGATATGAGGTCTACTTTATTTCGATCTAGTCCGATTAAAGAAACCTTTACAAAATAATCCCATAACATAAGTAGTTTTTAAAAAAAGTAACATAAGTTCAAATTGTAATAACTTTCGATCTAGTCGGTAGGTTTTAATAAAATAAAAAAGATAAAATAAAACAAAATGTCGATTACAAGTATATCAATATTGACCCGATAAAATCAGAAGTTTTCAATAATGTCAATTTAAATAAACAGGCGAACAGGCTGATCACCGTACAATTTTGCGAATATATGTGTATGTAGAGACACGCAGGTCTTTCATTTTTATTATAAGCAATGTTTAGATTATCATGCCTTGTTATGCTTATTAATTTTATCGTTTGCAGGAATATCTAGTATAGTTAAATAGAAGTAATACCTATGACAACTATTTTTTTATAAGATTAAAGCAGCAAACGAGCATGCTAAGCGATAAGTGGTCAGTGCCGTCCATGAAAATCTGTAAGCAACTTCATATAGAACAAGTGTTCAATCAAAAGTCAAACACAGATGCGTCCTCACAGAAGCGATCATCTTAGTGCTCGGAAGTAGCATCCGAGGACTAAGATGATCGCTTCATATGAAAGTGTGCTGGCAACTAAACTCTTCCATTGAAATGCAGAACTGGTTCACGCTAGAAGTAGGTGGGGTGGTGGTACCTCCTCGGTACCATTGTTCTATACCTTGCAAAGGATTCAGAATAATATGCACGTTACAAAAATTAGCTTTTTATATTATTTAGAGATAGAGCTTTTATATATATAGTATTTAGAGACTTAACACTGATTTTACAGCTTAGGTAACCGCGCCAATAATGCTAAAATAGAATGAAATTTGTGGCAGCCAAAAAATATAAACGTGAAACTCATAAAACACTAAACATATTACGTAGCGAATAATGCTAAATTCTATAAAAAAAACATTACAATTTGCTTAAAGTAACATGCATTGTAATAATGTGCATTGCTTATCAAAGATAAAGGGATTTACCACAATCTCTTCCGAAATGAATATCTTGAAATTTCCTGGAAACTGCGTTGTTTTCGCAGAAACATCTCCAGTGGGAACAGCTCGTAATTGCTTCTTCCGCTTCTTGACATCATTATCTTCGCCATAATGCATCAGATTTAGCCAAGAGATTCTTACTGCCACGGACGGTTTTATGAATTTAATATTATATACACCGTCTACAGATTTTCAGGAAGGTTCGAAATTTATCTTCTTATTTGAGACGGCTTACTCCCAAGTTTGAGAAGTGGACACTTTCTCTTTACGTTTTCATGATTTTGAGAATTCTTTCGTCGTCTTTAGATTTTAAATTCAATTCAAGCTATAGAGCACGCTTTGATACGTATGTTGATTTTATATGCTTTATCTACCGCAAATTTTCCAATTGTCTTTTTTCCGGTACATCTGCTGCCACCACGGCTCCGTCTGGTCTTTACGACGGTATGCGACCACAAATATCGCCGCCCTTCCCGGGGTCGCCTGACCGAACGGTTCAAGCTCCCACTCTAGCCGACCGCGACCCCGAAAACCCCTTTTAGTCGCCTCTTACAACAGGCAGTGGATGCTGTAGCTCTATTCTGATCTCGGAACTACACGGACATTTATTCAAGCCCAGCCAGGTTTAAGGTGTAGCCCGAAATTTGATAAAAAAACATAAAACAAACTAAAAAAACAGCCGGACTTAACACCGTTGATATAAGGCAGAACAAAGTATAGCGATAGTTTCTCCGAAGTTAAACCTCAAAGAGTTTCACTGTTAAATATAAGAGTACCATTTAAATTTGTTTTTTTCTGAAGTAGAATTAAACTTTATGTTCTCATTTTATTATCCTACGTCACGTATGCGGAATACAAAATTTACGCCTTCGTGGCAATTTAATGACATATTAACGATGCAAGAGATAAAACTTCATGCTTCCAAACTTAAGATCGTAAAAATCTATACGTTTTGAGAGAAAAGCGTAAGAGAGAACACTCGTAAATCAAAAGGACTTAGAATTAAGATATACAGCATCGTAATAATGTTTAATTTGTAGTAAAAGCTATTCTTTATAATACACGACGACCTTTTTTATCCTTTATTTTATCCCAATTTTCGAAGAAGATTTCATGTAATCAAAAAACGTTAGGAACTTTTTAAGAGCTTTCAAAGAAAAACTCTTTGTATTCTTTCTTACAAGTTCCTAATTTTTGCCATCTTCTGAATTATATTAGCAAATATTATATATCTATTAGTATAGCTATTTGTATCTACATAAAATGGGTATTTATAAATATATTAGTAAAGATTTAGCAACTTTGTAACTTACAAAACTTCTAAGGGATGATCATTTTATTACTACTTTTCTAACCTTTTCTTTTACAAAGACTTTGTATTCTACGTAAAACCTGAAAGAACTAAGCAGTTTTTTTTCGCAATAAGAAAATTATGATATTCAGTAAGGTGAGCTACTGTTACTTTGTTTCAATAATAATTCTTTTCTCACCAAGACTTTATTGAGTATTTGTAAAAGAGATCAGTGGTATAAAAGGCACTTTTAAAATACTATATTAACTACACACGTTAGTTATTGTAAGGAAACTAATTTTAATCGCGACGTTTTTTAATCTGATTGAGCAAACGAGCATGCTCAGAATGAGAGAGTTTTAGGCCACAGTCCAGTCCAGTACCGCACTGACCAAGTACGAATTGGTTGACTTCACACACCTCCGAGAACTTTTTAAAGAACTCTCGGGTGCGTAGGTTTAATCCTCACGATGTAATCTTTCGCCGAAAAGCAGTGATAATTATTTTTTTCATATTCACATAGATCCAAAATAGAGTTATGTTCAATAGATTTCAATAGATTTAGTAAGTGATATAGATAAATATGGTTGCAGAAAGTTTAACCGGCAGCTCCGGAGTAGTTGGACGTACCCAAGTTCCCAGTTGCGCTGCTGTGAATAACTACCGCTGCCCCAATCTGTCAGCGCAATATATCCTTTAAGTTTTCATTGCAACTATTGTTTCGTTTTCCAGTATTTTGAAAATGAGTTTATTTATACAGTGAAAAATATTGATGCTAATAAATATAAAGCTGCTATGGAGACTGATAATCAAATCTTTTGTTTAATTTTCAAATTAAAACGATGGATTATTTTTATTAGATTAAGTAGAAGTAAGAAGAAGGAATTAACGTTAATTTGATCATAGAGACTGCAAGTTCTAAGGATGGTCGCTTTAACTAAATCAGAATGCTTTAACACTCTTCCACTAAAATGCAAGATGAGTTTAATGTTTAAAGTTGTTGTCGGGTTGGAAAGTCTCAGGTTAAACCATACTGGTTCTTGATACTATCCTGTATTTTTTTGTTATCGAGAGACGCCGACGCCGTGGGAGCAACGCCGGGTTAAGTGGGATTTTCACCTCACTAAAACCTCCCCGGTGGCTATCCTCAGCGCTGCGTGGAGGACTCCGGGTTCTCCAGTGGAACACAACCGCAGTCCTTCGAGGGCTATGCCCAATTCGGGCTCTTCCCAGTGAGCATTTGTACTTACTGCGCCTCCTGACGTTTACGACGGCGGGTGGCGACACATGCGGTCGTCCTATCTTGGTCGATTGGCTATATGGTTCGAGCTCCTACTTTTACCGCCCGCAATCCCAAAAGCCCCTTTTAGTCGCCTATAACGACAGACAGGGGATACCATAGCCGTATTCTGGTCCCGGAACTACAAGGACAGTAGAGACAATTTACCAACCATGCAGAATTATGTGATTCTGTTTGCATGAAACAAAAAACTGCTAGTAGATACGTCGTATTTTTACAAGCTTTCGTTTAGTTTCTCTGCAGGCTGTCAGCCCATCAAATCTTGTAATCGAATTTTTACTCACTACCGGTTATCCGATTAAGCTCCAATTTGGAACACATGTATAAACTTGATAACAGTGAAATATTATGGTATCGTTTGATGATACATATTTGCTTCCAATTGTAGTAGGTACTTTTTAAAGGTGGTAGAAACAATGTAGTTCGACCGGGGAAGTAACACCGCCACACCTATTTCTAGCGTGAAGCATTTCTTGCGTTTCGACGAAAGGTTGTGGTTGCCGGCACACTTACACATGAGGCGAATATCGTAATCTTCGGGAGTAGCAATGCATCTGTGATTGACTTCAGATGGAACCCATATTTTGTATGAAGTTGCTTACAGACGTCCATGGGCGGCAGTGACCACTTACCATCAGGTGGACTGCATGCTCGTTTGCTATTTCAGTCAAATAAAAAAAGATATATTTCAGGTTCCTTCCTACACAAAATTTCTTAACTTCTCTTTAATTGAAAATAGTATTCGAAAATATCATTATGAAGTAAGGTATAAGTATAAGGTATAAGTATAAGTATAAGGTAATGGATAACGAATGGACAACGTTCGAATAATACGCCACAAAATTCGAGTCAGAAATTTTAAAACATAAATTGGTACCTAATAGAAAATATTATTCTAAAACTTATTCATCTAAATTTACGATGCTAATAATTGGGTATCACACGTACCCACTTATTAGCAATTGTAATCATAGTCTCGGAGAAAGAGAAAAAATCGGAACATTGTGTGGACTTATCCTGCAACGATAGTCTGAACATCATTACTGGCGAAGACTATCAAAGGGAAATTAAGAATCGATGAGGAAGTCAACGTAATGCAATATATTCTGAATCTGCAATAAGTGTACCCTGGCGCAGTATTACCGAGATTGGATTAGACTCCCAGCGCTATATGATTGTAATCAAATAACCATACGTGTTCTATTTCGTACTTCTACCATTAGTTTTTTTACCAAACCTCTCACTGTAATAAGGAATAAAAAACCTTCCGTCTTTTTTGCTTATAAAATAATTAAAATCTTTAGCTACAGTGTTTAATTTATTATAATACTTAACGGGTACTCACGATATGCGGTTTATGAATTCTTATAGAAGTTTGGCCGTTCTTCATGGAAGTTATCAGTTTGGCCGTGACCACGATCCATGCAACTGGGTCGAAATATCGGCAAAAAGAATTCTATAAGAATTCATAAACCGCATATCGTGAGTACCCGTTAAGTATTATAATGTATCAATTCCGCGATAATACTAGTCTAAAATCACATAGTGTTTAATTTGATAATATAACATTTCATTTATACATATTTTCATATATACGTAGTTATTTCAATAGTAGTAAAATGTTTTTAACGGTCGATAGTAAGTGATTATAGAACACTTTTCTGTCTTTTTAATATTTAATCAGGAAAGCAACTCTAAAGACGCAGCCTTCAAATAAAAAGCATGTAAGTTACTTGATTATTAGTTACAGAGAATTATATCGAAATACAATTCAAGATAAATCTTTACACTAACAAATGTTATTACTAATGAAGAATCTTATCTCATAAAATAATCATATTCTCTTAAGTAGAGCATTAGCTATTTCTAACCACATTCTAATTAGTTCTTTTCTAACATTTCTTTCAGTATTGTATGATGACAATAGAAGAATTTAACACGTTCGGTGCATACTATTCACATCAGTAGTAAAGCAAATCTTATGTCCGGTTTACTTCAAATGGGACGTGCGCTTTGAAAGAAACACAAAGGACAATTAAAATGTGACCAATTCAACCAGGATGGTACCAAATTCGAAATAATTCGCAATCACGGAACGCACATTGGTCGCAGTACAAAGTGGTTTGCAGGTTGGCAGGCAAAGCAAACAACTGGCCGGCGCATGAATAAAAACGTGGGTGCTACGAAAACATTCATGTATTTTTAAGTAGATATGTGACTTTTTCAGCCGAACTCGATTATTGCATTTTACCCGTTAAAAGATACAATTCGATGAAGAATAATATTTTATATACGTGAAATGAATCGTATTATTTAAAAACATTGAAATGTTCGCTTTTTGCTACGTATTATTACATGTATTGCAAACTTTCGTAATTAATATTTAAAATATATTTACACCAAATACCAATTAAATTATGGCATTTAAAATATTGACATTGGTCGAGGTACCGTTATTGTTGGAAATCCGAATATCTCAAATAAATATTCCTGCGTTCAAAGTTACAGCCGCAGCTAGCACTTTGTTCCAGGAATTTGATTAAATAAAAATAAATTTTAAATTGAATTCCTGGGTACCCATTACTTACTGAGGGAAATGGAATGTCGTCAATTTATTCCAACCGCGCTGGATTGTTCCGAACCATTAGCTTTTTCAATCCCAAGGATGAGCGTAAAGTGGTATTGATAACGCGAGAGTTATTATCTTAAAGTAATATTTCTAAATGAAATACGCTTCGGTTCGATTACATCCAACGACCAGTGTCAGACCTTCAGAAATAAACTCATCTTTTTTAAATTTCTATCAATTAAAATTTGTATATGAGCAGCACTTAATTTTTAAAATGACCACAAAATATTTCTATATACATCAACAACTCATTACTTACCTTGTTAATTTGTAGAGCAAATCTTTTTTGGATGATAAATAATGTACGATAAGCTAAGCGAAGTCCAATACAGCTGACCCCTTACAATATCCCCTAATTAAGGTATCAAATAAAAAGGTTTTCTGAAAAGAATACGTAAAAAATTAAATACATATTTTTTGTATATATGTAATTATGTATATTGGCGCTAGTGTGACGTGGATCTGTTATTTTGTTTTTATTATTTTTCGAGACATGACACGTAAAAACTCAGTTTTACTCTACTTTCTTAAGTTTTAACTACCGTGAGGAACTCCAACTTTAAACGCAAATCGATTTATAAACGAAGAGCTAAGAATATAAAATATTTTATTTATCAGTTTTTAATAAAAATATATATTATGACAGCGCATGAAAACGTCTCGTTTCGTCGAGTGGAACTTAATAAAATATATATAGTTATATTATGTGTAGTTAAATTGTCGAAAATCTATCCCAAAAACACTTGAAGACAGCAATTAGTTTGACAACCAGATCAAAACCACAAAATCGAATCACATTCAACATTAATATAAATTCGTAATTGGTCATACATAAAACACTGATTATATACCTAGTATTTTAACAAATCATTTACATGAAGCTATGCATAATTACGTCATATTTATAAATTAGTATCACATTTCATGAGACCCCAATCTATAACATATTTTGTGAGGAGTGACGTAGCGTTACAAGGGAAAAGAGGAAAGTCTTTGTTTTGTACCACCGGTATATCCTGCATGTCAATCTTTAAATATCAACTTGCGCCAAAGGGTGGCATATTTGGGGGAGGCAGAATATTTAGACTAGACGACCTTTTTGTCAAATTGCAATTAGACTTAAATTTGTAAACTGCTGGGCAGCTAATTCAATTTCGGCACGGGCCCCATGAAAACACGCCACTGTTTGTGAGTTTTCGTTTATATAATAAGACCGCGGCAAATGAGATCTGCGAGTACGTCTGCAGTGAAAACGTATTCGAGTGACGACATCCCAATGACAGAGTGGTTTGCATAGTGCATGTTTGCGTACATTACCTGCCGGAGCGACGCTTCGTGTTGATTTTTGATGATGTATGACGACCAGCACGTCGGAATACCTGAAATTTAAAGAACCAGCCTCTGTAATAATAACTATATTCGTCGCTTATAAAATAAGAGAATTATTCAAGCCTCTATGCTTACAACCATTATACGAATAAACACTATTTATACAACTGCGGCGGAAAAAGAAATGTTTTTTGAGCGCATGTATATCTGTCAATTTATTTAAAACGCGCTACAGCAGCCCAAACTATAATTTGTAAAATGGCCTCTGGGATCAGAAAAAAAGGGTAGAGGGTCGATTTTTTTTTTGAAAGCTAGTAATTAGACCACTACAAATATATATTACTGTTTTGATGTAAAATCCAAAAATCCTACAAAAACTTTCTTTACAAAAACCACTGAAGCGATTGATTTGTTTTTAAGCAGTCGGATTTTTAAAATATTTTTACTTGTTTATATTAATAAACATATATTAAAAAATATTAAAAAAATACATGAATATAATGTTGTTATATATATATATATATAGTTGAATTTAATTGCTTCGCGTGGTTTTATATGTTACCTCTACTATACCGAACTTTCCATACAATTCATCCTTTTAAAACCCCCAATGGACTAATTATCCAAAACCTTTGAAACTGATTATTCATTACTGTGACATATACATCGGTGAATCACGGAGTAAACTAGCTCAAACACTTAGCTTAAGTATCATGAGTAAAAATGTTATTTCTACCAATAGCAGCAGCTGATATCTCATTACTCGTTTACTCGTTTTAACAAATTATATTACTGCAACTATGCCACTCTGTGTAGGTACCATATATTCAGTATATTTTTCAACTTTTGTAATAAAATTAATAATATTGCACGTCTCATAACGCGGAGCATTTGAGGTCTAACCATGTCACGGTCAAGCAATTTTCTCGAATATGGCATTTATTAGCATATGCTATTATAAAAAAAATAATAAACTTCGCTAATATTACAAAACGGAACAGTCGCTATTAGTGATTTAATAAAGTGTGAAATAATTTCACTGATGTTGTTTAATGTAGTAAAGGAAATACTACGCAAAAACTACGATTGCTCTTAGAGTAGGTTAAATAGACATTTTAGCCCTTGTACCCTACCTATTTTTTGCAGGAAGCAGTTCTTACGTTTTGGTGATATATTATGATTGCTGCCCCTCTTTCATCGTATCATAGTCTTCGGGCCCAGCAACGCATCTGTGATTGCCTTCAAACAGGAACCCCGTTCTGTATAAAGTTATTTATTAATATCCATAGTCGGAAGACACGAATGCGTACGACGAGTACGCAGTCATAATGATAAGTTTACTACTTCAATCTCATAAAAAGATTTTAATTATATCAATTATTAAATTTTAGAAATCCAGCATTCCGAAATCTATGACTTATTGGCGTCTACGTTTTGCGGAAATTATTTACCTTTAAGTAAAATATGATACAATAAGTAAAAACTTACATAAGTAAAAAGTTGATATAGGTATAGGAGGCTTTTAAATGAAAAGTATCTACATAAATTCTTGCTAGTAAGTAAAGTAAAAGGGATTTATTTGTGTTGTTCAAATACGTCCGTAGAAGAATGGCCAGATGGCAAACGGTACACAATAGACATGCTTGTTCGTTTTCACAGAAATAGAAACGTCTTGTGTAAACTTAATACAAGAAATAAATACATTGTGCCAAATAAAAAGGAAACTAGCTGTCTTTGTATCAGGTTCCATTTTGTTTAATATCGTATGACGGTTTTTGGCCTTTGTCGTGGTTTTTTGACTGTGAAAAGAACATCCATATCTAAATCAAATAAATAATATAAATACAAAACACTCGACGGCTTAAACCAATTAATTAAAAGGGTTAAACAAGTACCTACCTGTAATAAGTAGATTTTGTAGCCTTTTTTTGTAAGTATTGTATGATACCGCCTACAGAACGTAGTGCTAGGACTCTTTCCTTCTTGAAATACTTTAGTTTTTCTTTGTACAATAGTTTATTTAATTTAAAGCTTTTTAAAAAATGCGTGAAGAATCTAATATACATTAATAAGCTCAAAAAAAAAATTACTGACGCTTTCGGGCAAAAATAAAAAACGTATAGAGGTGACTCGATCACAATCACGCTTCTAATATACATTTTTTAATATCTTTATTTAAATAAAAGTAAATATATTATACATACCTACACAGTAAAGGTGTAACTAATTTCACTATGTCGGCTAACCATTGTTTTAGCGGTCGTCTAATTTATCCAACACAACCGAAATAGACCGCCGAAATAAGCTGTACTTACCGAAATCAGATTTCAAACGTCATTGTCATGTTTGCAGCCATTTGCAGCTGAGTGTAGTGTTGTGTTCGCCTACGGGTTACCAAAGTTATATGGCTTAATGAAGGTTTATTTACGCGTCATGACACTTTTACGCGTTTTTTATTGCTACATAAGAAAGTGTAGAAGAAATACTCTTATTTCTCGTTGATTAAACAGTCATGCTTATATATGATTTTGCATAATAATAATGTTCCGTAATCAAATCAATCATTCTGATTTACGAACAAATAAGATTTATTAAAATAGTTATTAGGTATTCTTTTGGCTTACCAAATTATAGTGTTTTTTTTTATAAATAAATTATTCTTATCTAACTTGGTATGAATTAATGAATAAACTAACAAACTACCAAGATTTGTTGGTACTTCCTCAGAAAGTTCAACAACGGGTGGTAAAATCTCATCAATAAATCACACGGAGAAACTGAGAAACTGCATTTTATCTATCGCCTGCCTTCCGGAGACTTCGACGAATTGATGATAGCGAATTTCTTATTCGAGATTTCGTCGTAATTAGTGGGGAACATATGCGTTAACTTAGTCTTCGGAGAATTTCATTAATTATAAGTGCGGATCACATCGTTTTACAAATTGATTTTATAAGAAATTCTTTAATTTTATGTAACATTTTTTACGGTATAATTTTCCAATAATACTCTAGACAATATCGTGCCGGCTTCCGTGGAATTTTTAAGATTTAAGTTGGAAACAAGCATGCAGGTCACTTGATGGTGAGTTGTCACTGCTACTCATGTACCTACATCTGTTAGCAACGTCATATAGAACAGGAATTCTCTCTGAAGTCAATCATGTACAACACATAATTCAAAGGACATATTAATTGTTTTCTCTAGATTATTGTCATTTACTAACATTTACTAAGTTATTGGATAGTAACTGGTGCGAAAAAATACAAAATATACGCAATATTTATTAAAGCAGCATGGTAAAGGATGTTCCACACCTTTACTTTACTGATTCTTAGAATACAAGATACCACTGATCTTGTTGAATTGATTACAGATTTCCATTAACTAATGTAATATCTACCTATAAAACATAATTCCTCGAAACTCGTATTTAAAACGGCTCTAATAATATTGGTATATTTTAGAGCTATTTCTTAAGATAGCCCGTAATTTTCTATAATAATAAAATACGCTTTTAAAAGATAAAGTATTGTGGCACAGAATATGTGACGCAAAGCGACCACGAGCAGAATTTTCATTGTGGTTCTTTTGATAATTGACCACAACGCGCACAGACATTATGAAAATGCCACAATGCATTATGAGCTTATAAATTTAATGTAACGTAGCATTTATACAAAACATATTATATATTATTAAAATCTCTAGGTGTTAAGGTCTATACTGCAAGTTAACGTTCCTTATTCAACGCACCACAAGTGGGGCTTCCGGGGTTGCGAGCGGCTAGAGTGGGAGCTCGAACCGTTCAGTCAGGTGATCCCGGGAAGGACGGCGGTACGTGTGGTCGCATACCGTCGTAAAGACTAGACGGAGCGGTGGGCCCAACCGCCCATCTGGGAGGAGTCCGATGGGGCAACGCGCTGGGAGGATTCCGGTTGAAGTCGTTTCGAGATCCTGGAGTCCTCCTTTTTTAGCGCCGAGAACGGCCGACGGGGGGTTTTAGTGCGTTAAAAATCCCACATAACCCTGTGTCGCTCCCACGACGTCGGGTACCTTTTGAAGGTTTCTCCTCGACAACAAAAAAAAAAGGTGTTAAGGTCTCTAAATATTATTAAATATAGTCCAAACGAATAAGTACCAGACTATCTGTGTAAAGTTTAATATTATAGAAGTAATAAAAAATATTCGAAATAGCCTAAAACTGGCAGTACCCGCGGCTTCGTCTGTGTGGATCCATCCACCAAGTAGACTTGAGGATAACTATTGGACCTAGGTCTGGGGATGCCTATGTCCAGCAGCATGGAAGTTTTACCAACACGCCTGGCATGAGTGCGTAACTACCGTCTGTGCTTTGTTCCTGGGAGTTGTATGTAACTTTATTGTTCGTATTATTGAAATTTGGATATCGGTTACATATGCTACGCCCAATGACTTAGTTACATAAATAGGTTATTTTAGAACAGATTGAGATATTTATATCCTTTGCAGATTTTGGACGTGTATGATCTACTACTGTTTTAAAAAGTTTCGTTAAGAAGAAATATCAGCAATCAAAATTAGCATCCTTAATAATCCATATTTTATATGTTTTATCTTTGTCAACTTACACCTTTTAAACCACTAACCATCGCATTGTATAACGAATGAGCTATCAGGATATCAGTGTATATTAGTACGTATGATAACTTTAAAGATGAGTTATCTTGAGCTCGGTCCTATTCTCTGAAAATAAGATTGAGATCCGCTTCCATTGGTAATGGCTTTGTTGTGTTCAATGCCAGTTCGACGGCTAGAATTTCCCACTGCGATATTCCCGTATAAGTTATCAAAGCTACTGACTTACACGTGTCCCAGTTGAGCTTTAAGCCCGTAATTGAAATCGTTCCCAAATTCGAATAGTAGAAACAACTGAATCGTGAACTCATCAAAATGAATCATGCTTATCACTTCAATTTGTTATGACTTCAGCAAGAAAAGTTTCTCCCAATAACCGGTAATCGTTTCTTAATAAATTCTTACGCATGAACGAGTGGCGAAAGTTGAACGTTTATTTCCTTTTACTGTACAATAAATTTGAAAATTATTTGTTATTTATTCCAAAGTTTTATTTTTAAAGATTGAAATGACATTTGTGATGGAAACAAATTTTATATTTCTATAATTTTAATGCTATAACTTAATTTTTAGCTATAACTCGGTCAAATTTGATGGCTCATCCATAAGTATTATTTTTGACTTTTTAAATGTTTGCTCTGAGTGAACAAACCTTTAAAAAGTTAGTAAAATTGAGAATTATTTGTTATTATCTATTCCCAAGTAATTTTTTACGACTAGTTTGGCATTTGTTAAATCAAAAAATGTTGAAAATTTTGTTCCATCGGAGAGTTTACAATTTTTCAACAAATAATTTATTTGTTTACAGCAATTTGTAAGTTAAAATGTTAAATTATTTCATTTTAAAAATCACTTGAGGTATTTTATGATAATCTACTTTATCTATATTTATAAAATCGAAAGGATTCTCACTTTGACTCATCATCGTAAAGCCTAAACCAAAAAGCCCAAATACTGCTAACACGTTAATAACATTTAGCCAATAGGTTTATTTTATGATCTAGACACTCGCTATTAAAATATTTTTAATATTACACTCTAAAGAAGCTGAATGAGGGTTAAATATTTGAACAATTTCGTATTAAAGTCTACGCGTCAGAAACACGCGGAAATAGCTAATTTTGCGATATAATTGATAATAAGTCACCAATCAAAATGAAAAACTTTATAGAGCATTTCTGTTTTAATATCGCATGACGTGAAGCTATACGAAGCGACCTCACCGGCCGCAAATCAGGGGAAAATCAGATTTGAAACGTCAACGCTCGTGATTGCAGGAACAATTCACGTTGCGTTGTTTGTGTTCACCCACTGTTACTCACTGCCCACTAACTACAGAATGTATGAAGATTTTATCATTCAATTATTTAAACTTTATGAACACGATAGTTACGTATAGGTACACAAGTGGACAAAATGCTGAGTACGGTTACTGATATGACAATTTGAACAGTCCGTATAAAGTAGACGTTATCCCAATAGTGTGATATATAAAGAGATGTAGCTTCAATATCAATACAGCATAAAGTATACAGCACAGTCAGAAGTAAAAAAAAAAAAAAACATGCGTGCGTACAAAGTACACATGTCAGAAGTGAAACTTCTTTGGCGAACTAATTTATAAATCTTGTTTATATTTATACAAATCTAAAACTTTAAATTTCCAAGATTAAGAGGAAGGGAAAAAGGCGTGATACGACGTTCGCTCTGTCTCACTTTTTCTCTCAATCTTTCTCACTCGCTTGCTCCCTACTCTCACTCCACGGCTAGTTGCTCATGCTACGTTCGCCCTGTCTTACTCTCTCTCAATCGGTCTCGATCACTCTCTCTCTCTTTTCCGACACTTCCGTTGCATACCGGCGTGACGTTTCATCTGTAAAAAAATTACCCTCATGCGCCTAAAGAAGTTTCACTTCAAAAAATACAATCAGATCAAAGAAAAACAAATCATTAATTTTACAGCTTGTATCTTAAAAAAACTAATTACTCTTATACAAAAATCAAGTTGCATAATGCTTACCAAATTTAAGTAAGAATAAAAATAGCCATTATTACACAAAGGCAAAGACAAAGAGAAAATAAACTAACTTGCGGCGGTCAAATCTGCAAACCGAGGAAGCTGGTCGGAATATAATGCTGAATTGCCTCATTTATAACATCCATTGCGGGATTCAAAGCAGATTTACTAAGTTGGCCCACCGCAGGCTATATGCGATAAAAATTAGCAAGCGATGTACGATATTTTTGAGAATGAAGTAACCAGCAACTAATATGAATCTGGCCGATATCATTAAAATGAGTTCAGTTAAGATGAATAGGCTCGCGAGATGTATATTATTATACAAATTATAAAATGACACATTTTTGCGTAGAAAGGAAGAATAATATTCAAATGCAATGTAAAAATCAATTATAAATGAAACAGTTAATGTGTATTCAGAACATTTGGCACTTACAATTATGTCGTTCGCATTTATTCATTTTAAGTAGAAGCTGCAATCCTATCAAAAGTTATGTAGAGAAGCACTACTAACTAACAACGTTTATCTGATCTACCATATCCGCTACTGCTACATGTGTGAGAAATATAATCTTCGTCGCTCAGTTTCATTAGAAACTTACCGTTAATGCAAATGTAATTTTTTTTATCTGACTGAAGTAGCAAACGAGCATGCAGTCCACCTGATGGTAATTGGTCACTGTCGCCCATGGACGTCTCTAATCACATAGGGACATAGAGAACATGGGTTCTATCTGAAGTCAATCACAGATGCGTTGCTACTCCCGAGGACTATGATGGTCGCTTCATATGAAAGTGTGCCGACAACAACACCCTTCTATCGAAACGCAAGAAATGCTTCACGCTAGAAATAGATGTGGCGGTGGTACTTCCCCGGTCGAACTACACCGGTTCTACCAACTTAAGTCTAAACAAACTAAGTCTAAACAAACAACTCTTATATATTTAAACTAAATACTCGCTAGCCGATATTATTAAAACCAGTCCATTAGAATTAATATTATACAAAGAACTGTCCTACAAGGTAACAAGTTTAGATACAAGATTTTCATCGCAGTATTTACTTCGCTATTGTTTGCATTTCATTAACAACAGTCAACTGGAGATCTAATTTGTCGACTTGAGCTCTCATTACTGCAGTTTATTCTGTTCAGATGAAACTTTATCTTGTTATTGTTATACCTCGCAAACGAGAATTCTGTACCTTTAGTTTTTAATTATGATGCAAAGTTGCTTGTGGCGCTGATCGTAACAAAATATAGAACTTATGATAAAACTGAATCGTTATTATACCGGTAGTTTTTAATGGAAATCCAAAACTCTTGTCAAAATACCTCATTTGGCTTTCATATTAATATACTAGAAGACCCGGCCACGCGTTGCTGTGGTTAAAGAAATGTTACATAAACAAATTTTAAATTGTATAAAGCTAACAGCTGAAACTAAAAAATATATTTGCAATTAAAACTATAAATTAAGATATAAACTATCCTATCTTTCAAGTTAGATCAAAATGCACACGTTGTGTAAATTTGATTATAATCGGTTCAGAAGCTTAAGAGTCCATTGCGGACAAATAAAGTGACACGTAATTTATATATATTAAGATATAAAAAATAAATATTCTACGTCATGGGAGTATAAGATTCGGTATCTTACTGTCTTCCTTAGGTATCTTACTTCGGTATCTTACTCGATATCTCACTAAAGTAATATAAACTATTCTTTACTCTTTATTCATTAGATATCTATACACTAAACGTAGTTCTGCTACGTCTAATGTCTACCACAGAGACGCTAGTTACAACTTAGGAAACATCCGGACTAACATTGCAACTACCTTTGTGCATTCACTGATATGTTTAAGTAACGTACCTACTACTCTCTAAAATATCTTGCTCCTCTAGTTCGATTATGACTGTGCGCATATTACAAGTAATAAAATTACTATGTAGGTATTTAAAATTTTAGTAAACTAAATAGTTTTTGTTACATGGGACATTTGACTATTATGCCAATTACGTTTAAACCTTAATTACTGATGAAGCACAGGAATAATTACTTTAACAACGTCAGTCGTTATACGTATTTGAAGTAGAGGAATCGTCAAAAGTTAGGCAATTAAGATGAGCTAACATCTCTAATGAGCAGCGATCTCTCTCAGAAGTGCCATTAAGCTACCACGACGCCGTTTATACGTATTCGTATCCTGTCACAGGTGGTTAATGGAACATGTTATTCCATGACTATTTATGAACAACTGTAAACGATCTAACATAATAACGAACGTGAGCTTTTGATGAAATTTTGCACGGTTATAGTGGATATAGAGAAGAAGTGCAGAATGTTATTATTTTTGTCAAATATTGCATATAACATACATAAAATCAACTAAAACCCACATTACACGCACTACCGTGTATTTGACACAAACACATAAATAATTAACGAAATAGAACCTTCAAAATACCCGATATTGTTTAAATGCGGCTTAGCTAATTAAACCTCTTTTTTATATTTAACGGGTGATTGTAATTAATAAAATCAATACAATTTATTAATAGAGAAATATTCGTACTACTTTGGACAACATGAAGTTTAGTTTTTTAAGTTAAATTAAGGTCGAATTTTGACCGTTACGACGGGTGACTATTTTCTTATTATGAATAAAATTTAGGTTTAGAGTTAATATTTTAATGCCGATAATCCAAGATGGTGACGAACATTCAATAATATTATTTTGATTTCTATTGGTCCATCATGGCGACAGTTAATAAACGATACGTTGAATTACTTATTATTTTGAAATATGGACTTACAAGTGTGGAGAGGTTGAAAACTATGTGTTAAATATATTTTTAGATTTTTATTGTTCAATATATTTTCCATATACATCTACGTAGAATGTTGTTGTTGAAGTTTGTTTAATTTTCATGTTTTCTAGAAACCTTCAGCATCGGCCAAAACTTCAGCCCGTTTTAGCCATTTTTTTTTTTGTGTTCTCGAGGGGGAAACCTTCAAAAGGTACACGACGCCGTGGGAGTGACGCAAGGTTATGTGGGATTTTTAGCGCACTAAAACCCCCCGGTGGCCGTCCTCGGCGCTAAAAAGGAGGACTCCGGGATCTCGAAACGACTTCAAACGGAATCCTCCGAGCGCATTGCCCTTTCGGGCTCCTCTCAGATGAGTGGCTGGGCCCACCGCTCCGTCTAGTCTTTACGACGGTATACGCCCACACATACTGCCGTCCTTCCCGGAATCGCCTGACCGAACGGTTCGAACTCCCACTTTAGCCGCCTACAACCCCAGAAGCCCCTTTAAGTCGCCTCTTACAACAGGCAGGGGATGCCGTAGCCCTATTCTGATCCCGGAACTACAGGGACGAGCCCATTTTGGCTTATACCTAAGATTTAGCCGAAGTTGGATTTATTGACCGAAGATGACCTAATCCGAAGCCGAAGCTTCGGTCGAACTGTACCTACAAGCCACTTAAAAATATTGTTTCACAATGACTGTTTATTGATGCGTGCTTCACGCTCGCCGGTCGCGGAGAGACGGCAATAATAAAATATTATTACTGTCTCTCCTATTCTATTTCAAGCAGTATGGATCATATTATGGTTTGTCCGACTTTTGACAATTTATGCATAACTTGGTATGTTCACTAGCATATCTTGTCCCTGTACACATAGTTCCTCTACTGACGCATAACCCTACACCTATTTCCACCTTAAAGTAACAATGGCTATCTTTAGATTCGAACACATAATATAACTTAGCCATAACAGGTATATCTTACGCGTATGTAAGCAGAAATCGAGTTCAAATGAGATTCATTTCAGACGACTTATTATCATAAAGTAAACTGCGTGCTCGTTTGTTATGGTGTAACATAAAACGTTTACAATGACAGTTTCTATAATGTTCTAGTTTTCATTCTTGTAATTTACACACGAATGACCCAAAAACATTGAGGTACCAATAAACAATAGTAATTAAAATTGTGATATAAATAATGTTACTTCATTTCATTTATTTAGCGAAATAATGAGTTTTTCTAATAATAAATTTTCAAACAACAGTTACGTTTAAGTTTCTTTAATCTAATCTCAAATATTATGAGGTTAAAACAACAACAACTAAACGAGAAACTTCATAGCCTAACTAGATTTCAATACAATACTTGAATAGACCGCTCCGGAAGTTCACGCTTACTGAACATTACGGTTTCGTGAGTCTCTTCAGTGCAGTTACAATAAGCAACTATAGAAATGCCAGAGTATGGGCGTGGACCCATGTCTACGGTGCGGTGCCGTTTGCCGTGCAACGGTACGGCACCGCCGCCGGCAGATGGCGCGGCGCCGTGCCGCACCACGGCGCCGTGTACCGGCACCCCACTCCAACACGTATATAAAATAATAGTGTTGGGTTGGATATGGATCGCGAAAGACGTATCCTGCTCCTGTTGTTGTTAAGACGACGACAAATGAAGAAAAAACAAAATCAAAGAAAATATTGGATAAATCCATACCTTAATATAATGATGGTTCATTATATTAAGGTTATCATGGTTGATGGAGATAATTTTAAGAGGAAATATGAAGCGCTGAAAATATGTGGTGATGACAAATTTTATGAATATTTTAGAATGTCTTTATCAAGTGTTAGGACTATGCAACTGACAACACAATACAACACTAGTGAGTACGTGCCGGTACACGGCGCCGTGGCGCGGCACGGCGCCGCGCCATCTGCCGGCGGCGGTGCCGTACCGTTGCACGGCAAACGGCGCCGCGCCGTAGACATGGGTCCACGCCCTATGCCGGCGTTTGTTTCGAATGACGCCTACCCAGCTACTGTTTAGTTAGTTGTTTAAAGTTTCGTTAGTTTATGCCAGTTTAGGGTTAATCCACACTGACATCTGCAGTATAATCCGGTCTTAAATCAAGTATTGTGTCGCATATCAAACTATTCATACCCAATGTTAGCTTCTATTATAAAAATTATAAATGTTTAAGAACTATAATAATAATTCATTACATACATAGAATACAGACATAGGAAAAATTGAAAAGCTCAAAAAATACTTATTCTTCAAATTTATACAGATCAACAGTTACACATTCATTAAAATATTTGATGAAAGCATTTGTTGCTTATCTATACTAAGTTAAAATCGTCCATATGCTAAACCAGTTCTAAAATAACATAATAACCAGGTGAATTTAATTTAGGGCTGATCATGGTATAGAAGCTAATATAGCTATGTAGAAGTTAGATAAGAAATAATCTGATTTACAAGGAAAATCATCTAATTTTCCCACATGCATTACACAGGTAGTGCTTTTATGTAAACCAAATGTTTAAATAACCTAATGAATACACTTTAATCGCGTTTAAACTCTCATTTACATTCGCCGGAGAAAATAATGGAGTTTAAACTTTGGCGAGCTCGGTCGAATAAACTTAAGCCGAGACCGCGGGACTCCATTATTACATCGAACCGAGAGCGGCAACCGCTACCACTGGACAAACGTATTGAGATGGAGAAATCCAATTACGTCACACAAAAGAACTCCTCGGTTTATTGTTTAACCACTTTGTTCATTTTATCATTCGCTTGTTTTCATTTTGACATTTTATAAGTATTTAATGTAAACAAGTTCATTTCACACTGATCTTAAAATATCTTGAGACATTCACTTCTTGGTTAATAGTTTAAGGTAAACAATATGTTTAAATAAGACAATGAATAGACTGTAATTCTGTTTAAATTCTCATTAGCATTTGTTCGAGACAATAATAGAGTATAAACTTCGAGGAGGTTGGTTGAATAAACTAAAGCCGAGACCGCGGCACTCCATTATTACATCGAACCGAGAGCGGGGAACCGCTGCCGCTGGACAAACGTATTGAGATGGAGCAATCCAATTATGTCACACAAAAGAACTCCTCAGTTTATTATTTAACCACTTTGTTCGCTTTATCATTAGCTTGTTTTCATTTTGACATTTTATAAAGTCTTTCATTTATAAAAGTTCATTTCACACTGATCTTAAAATATCTTCAGACATCCACTTCTTTGTTAATAATTTAACATAAGCACTATGTTTAAACAAGATAATGAATAGACTGTAATTCTGTTTAAATTCTCATTAGCATTTGTTCGAGACAATAACAGAGTATAAACTTCGGAGGCCGGTTGAATAAACTTAAGCCGAGACCGCGGGACTCCATTATTACGTCGAACCGAGAGCGGGCAACCGCTGCCGCTGGACAAACGTATTGAGAGGGAGCAATCCAATTATGTCACACAAAAGAAATCCTCAGTTTATTGTTTAACCACTTTGGTCGCTTTATCATTAGCTTGTTTTCATTTTGATCTTTTTATATAAATCTTTAACATACACAAGTTAATTTCACACTGATCTTAAAATATCTTCAGACATCCACTTCTTGGTTAATAGTTTAACGTAAACATTATGTTTAAATAAGATAATGAATAAACTGTAATTCTGTTTCAATTCTCATTAGCATTTGTTCGAGACAATAATAGAGTACAAACTTCGAGGAGATAGGTTGAATAATCTAAAGCCGAGACCGCGGGACTCCATTATTACATCGAACCGAGAGCGGGGAACCGCTGCCGCTGGACAAACGTATTGAGATGGAGCAATCCAATTATGTCACACAAAAGAACTCCTCAATTTATTGTTTCACCACTTTGTTCGCTTTATCGTTAGCTTGTTTTCATTTTGACATTTTATTTAAAGGTCTTTAATTTACACAAGTTCACTTCACACTGATCTTAAAATATCTTCAGACATCCACATCTTGGTTAATAGTTTAACGTAAACACTATGTTTGAACAAGATAATGAATAGACTGTAATCGCGTTTAAATTCTCATTGGCTAATAAGTGTATCATAACTATTCTAAACATAAAAACGTTTCATGAAATGTAGTAATTTAAAAGTTTGTAATACTTGATTGCAAATTAACTAAAATCGGCAGAGTCAGGGAAGGACTCGCGCTCAAAGGGTGCTTTATCATAATCTATAAAAAAGGCAAATAAACGGTTTTTGTATGAGATTCCCCCTCAAATATGTTTTTGTTTTAATTTAATTATTTTTTAAAAGCTCATATAACTAAATATTCTATGAATATTACAAAGAATATCATGTTTACTGTATGGGAGCCCCCTGAGAACATATTTATTTCATTTTTTTAATATTTGTTGGTATAGTGGCAACAGAAATACATCATCTGTAAAAATTTCAATTGTCTAGCTATCACGGCTCACGAGACACAGTTTTCCATTCTTACCCTTTAGGTACGGAACTCAAAAAAAATTAATCTGTTCGACACTTTTTTCAAATTTCAATTAAACATATTCGTAACAAAGAAGTACCTAAGCATAAATATATTGATAAGTGAATTTTACGGAATCTAGCTATATAATATTAGAAGATTATGACATCAAACATAAACGAGTAATAAAATTAAATCTATTATATAAAATTCTCGTGTCACAGTTTTTGTTGCCATACTCCTCCGAAACGGCTTGACCGATTTTTACCAAATTTTATATGCTTATTCAGTAGGTCTGAGAATCGGCCAACATCTATTTTTCATACCCCTTAAGGGTTGTCCACCCTTAACATTTTTTTTATTTTTTATATGGCAAAACAACGTTTGTTGGGACAGCTAGTTATATTATAAATGTATTATAGATACACAGGCATAAATCACATGCCTCTGTGATAATACAATTATTAAATAGACAGAAACTTTTTAAAAAATAACGCTAGCCTCTATAAACGATTAAAGTAAATGAGGCTGATTAAATAAACTGAGCGCTTTAAAGGAGATCACGGAACTCCATTATTATATTAGAGCGAGGACTATCGCAGAGCTTTGAACAAATGTATTAAGAAAAGCAGCTACATTTTTCAATATCAACAAATAAAACACAGCGCGTTGTTAGCTTTCCGTATAAAAATTTACTTCTTCTTTTTAGCGACATGGGGATATCTATAAAATGTGGGACATTTACCGCTCTTCAGCCTCCTCAGTTGCTCAGCTATCTATTGAATCAGTATAAAGAGGACCCTGGGATCTCCGACGCAACCGGAATCCTCAGAGCGCGTCGCCCCTGTCGGGCCCTGCCAGAGGCCGGAGAATACCGGATGAGTGATTACGCTCTGCCACGCCTGCTGATATCTAAAACCGTTGCCTCGAGACTACAGGGAAAACATAATAATTTACGTGTTGCTCCAATTTATTATGTTAAATGGCCTCGTTAGACATATATCATTTGCTCACATGACAATTGACCATTCTTTTCATAACTTTTAATTGCCATAAAATTTACCCACCTCCACATTTATTAATTGTTTCTATCAATAGCAAACTGTTTATATGTTACACATTAAGTACAGTTTGACGAATACCCTACGTAAACCCCCCGGGCACGGTACAACACAGTGAAACAGAGAGGAAAGTGGCCCTGGGCACCACATTTGCCAGCGAAATGTTCAGATTTAACTACCCTTTTTTTGTTCGTCAACTTGCATAAACATGATGTCAAAGGTTACATAGGTTTGATGATCTTTTTTTTCACCGACTAAAATTTCAAATAGTGTGGGCGGAGAAGTCTATTACGGCCTCAGGCGGCGTGAACCCACGCTAAGTTACACACTGTATTATAAACCAAGCTAAAATAAACAAAATGCTAGGTTCCATGATATCGATAGAACTTGAAGAAGAAAAAGAAGAAGCTGGGTTTATAATACAGTGGTTTATAATACATACTAGCGGCGCCGATCGAGTTTGTTCAACTCCATTTTTATTTTATCTTCTGTTATTGGCTATTCTGTATTGGCAACAAAATGCTAGGTTCCATGATATCGATAGAACTACAGAAATTTCCCTGAGCCAATAACAGAAGATAAAATAAAAATGGAGTTGAACAAACTCGATCGGCGCCGCTAGGCCCTATTATTGCATGGAACCAAAGACCGGGTAACCGCTGGCGCCGCGCGGACAAATGTATTGAGATGGAGAAATGCAATTATGCTACACAAAAGGACTCCTTACTTTTATGTCCAATCGCTTTGCTCACTCGACTACTTAAGATTGAGGCAAATTCTTGCAGTTAAGTGAGTTTAAGCAACCATACAATACAATATTACTTGACGTTGGTATAACGAAAATTATTTTATTTATTGTATAGTGTATAATTTTTATATGATAGTATATATTTATGATATATGACGAATAAATAAGATTTTTCAATAGTCGTCGCGCCTGAAAGCTGTGTTAGTGACCGTTTTCACATCACACAGAAAGACCCTACTAACCATCTCCTGGATTTCCAGACTTTATCACCTCCTATGACCTTTACGCCTTGAGAAGGAGTGGTGCGATATTACCCAATATTATTTTTACATCTATGTTTGTTGAAACCACAATACCTATCATGATAAAAACCTCTAAATTTATTCTGTTTTACGCTCTTTATTATCCTTAAAACTGCAATTAAAATATTTTTTAAATTGACAATTGCATAGGTAGTTCTGACTGCAAATGACACTTAAATGCACGAGTGGGGAAGCGAAAATAAATCAATAAAGACGCGCATAATGTTTTCGATTAATAATACAAAGCGCCTTTTTGTGTACGTGCCGTAATTTGTATTATTTTATGATAAATCTCATTTTCCATAGAACTAAAATATTCCACACGTGCATGTGTGATTTATCCTATTCAGGCTCATTCCAACGGCTTTACTCACTTTGACTTACTTTTACCATGATAATAAGTATCCCATCCAGGTGTAAAACGAAAGAGTACCAAACACAATTACATCCTTACAAATTTTAATAAAATTAAACATAGTCATAGACACATAAGTATAATTAGTTTATTAAATATAGGTATACACTGTTTTTCTATTAAATTTTATGTTATGTGTTTAGCATCTGACGGCATTGTATCTATTCAAACATCTACCTCATAAAAACTGTTTTAAACTTTGCTGCGTTCTAGTTTAAAGGGTGTTACGAGGAATTATTACTTATCTGTCGTGTTCTAACTGTTTTTCTATTAAATTTTATGTTATGAGTTCAGACTTTGATGGCATCGCATCTATTCAAACATCTACGTCACAAAAACTGTGTTGAACTTTGCTGTGTTCTAGTTTAAAGGGTGTTACGAGGAATTAAAAATAAAAATCTAACTAAGTATTTTTGTAACAAACTGCTCGATAAATAATAAAACATTTTTGACTATTTTATAAACTTTTCCTTCACATAAGCTTAAATACTATAAATTTTAAAATAAAAATACCATATGAGACTGAATAATTCATATTAATTTACTGTTTCATAATCTATGTTCCAAATATGTTTTCGGAGAACAGAAATGTACATCGAACACCCCTAGAAGGAATTAAATATATCCCTTTTAATTTATTTATCATTTAAATGTTTACTAGGAATTCCATAATTGTAAATGAAAATTTTATATGTTATAATAATATGATATTGAAACGTTTTAAAAGAAACACAGTAATATTTTATAGAAATAATAACATTAACCGGATATTTTACAACAGTTCAAAGAATTTATAATACGAAATTGTTTCGAGCATCAACTTGGACTATGCCATGTTAATTTTCGCAGAGCTTATTCAAGAAATAAAAATATATTTACTATATTTTTACCTAAGATAGGCTATAAACTGTTAAGTCTTACCTAAAAGACGCAAGAAACTAAGACTACTACTAATATTGACAACTTATGTTTTCCACACCGGACGGTATGAATTTACTCAATTGGGTCCACAACCCAGTTTTAAGAAAAGGACACGTGCAGCAGTGATATTTTACCGGATTTACAACAACTTGTTTCAGTTTTAATTGAGTTTTTTTAAGACTGAACTACAAGTAATAAACGAGCATGCAATCCACCTGTTGGTATGTGGTCGTCGCCGCCCATGGATATCTGTAAGCAACATCATACAGAACATGGTGTCTATCCGAATCTCCGATGTGCTGCTGCTCCCGTGAACTATGATGGTCGCCTCAATAGTGTGCCGGCAACCACACCCTTTCACCGGAACGCAAGAACTGCTTCACGCTAGAAATAGGTGTGGCTGTGGTACTTCGACGAACACTAATTCTACCACTTGATGAATAAAAACTTTTGCGTGTTCAACTTTCGCGGTCATTAATAGCAGTATGTATAGTATAAAGCCTTTAATCATTGCTCGGTTTACTAAAATCCACTAAACACTAAGTAGGGGTTTAAAGTAGCTTCGTGATCTTCACCCATCTGTTGCGGTTTGTTGCATATTGTAGGGAGCGGGCGTTTTATCATGCAGTTACTCTAATGTTCTGTTGCGCAGTGGTTTATCATTAGTTAAGTAAAGAAGATATATTTTATACAGAAAATTATTAAAATGAAAAATATTATGCACGTTGTCTCATATTAAATACCACAGTAAGTAATAATACATGGATGATGGACCTGATATGAACGATGGATAGCATATGAAATCAATACCTAATTCTTCATGTTACTCACAAAGCTGTAAAAATTTAAGTCGATAACTTTCAAATAACTGAAACTTGCAAAATAAAATAAAGAAAATAATGAGACTTATTATCATTATTTCCTTTATCCGACTGCTTCAAACCATTTTACTTCAGTATACGTAATTGTATTCAACATACACGTTTCGATTCGTTGCAACAATAACTAATGTTATATACTAATAAGTACATAATATCGCAGAGTACAAGTACGGGCCATAAAAGCCATTCTAGATATTTGTAAATAAACACCCGTTATAGTGGTGCTGACATCGAAAATACTTGTTATTTACCGCTTTTGCCGCCAATATGCAAAGTGCATTACTGTGCTTATGAAATTGAGGGCAGTGGAAAATCGGCTAAAAGCCCTCACCAGTGTAAACAAGTATGCACAGGAAGTGTTCATATTTTCGCAATAATTCATAGTGAGGTGCATTCTTTTTCCGTAAATGCTGTGAAAAATATAATATGTTACTTCATCGTTTCTTTAAAAACATGAAACGTAATAATAGTTCGCCCGGGTAAGTACCACCACCACGCTTATTTCTAGCGTGAAGCAGTATTTACGTTTCAATGGAAGGGTGTGGTTGCCGGCACACTTTTATATGAGGCGACCATCATAGTTCTCGGGAGCAGCAACACATCGGAGATTCGGATAGACACCATGTTCTGTATGAAGTTGCTTACAGATGTCCATGGGCGGCGACGATGTGATTTTTTTAAATAAAACGTTTCCTATTTTTTTACTACTGCGTGCGAAGATGCAACCCGCGAGATCGCACATGACGCAAACATGTCTAATAAATGAGAAAAAAGAAGTTTGTGTTTGCTTACTATATTTATTATTAAAGTTGTAGGTTCATACTATGCTGTTGGGACAGGACAGGGACAGATGGCGGTGCGGTGGCGACGCGGCGGCGGGATTTGCGCGGTAGGTATGTACAGCGTCTGTCCCTGTAGTTCCGGGACCAGAATAGGACTACGGTACCCTCTGCCTGTCGTAAAAGGCGACTAAAAGAGGCTTCCGGGGTTGCGGGCGGGAAGAGTGGGAGCTCGAACCGTCCGGTCAAGTGACCCCGGGAAGGACGGCGGCATGTGTGGTTGCATGTTGCCGTAAAAACCAGAAGGTGCGGTGAGCAGTTCACCTTCACGCCCACCAGAGAAGAGCCCGATGGGGCACACGCTGAGGACACCGGCGGCGGTCAAGTGGAGTTCCCGGAGTCCTCTTCGCAGCGTCGACGTCGGCCACCGGGGGGGTTTTAGTGCGGTAAGAATCCCACATAACCCGCGTCGCTCCCACGACGTCGGGTACTTTTTGAAAGTTTCCCCCTCGAAAACAAAAAAAAAAAAGGTATGTACAGCGTTACAGCAAGGCGTCGGTGCGGTGGCGGCACGGGGGCGGCATCATGTGTAAGAGCGATTAAGTATTAATGGCGTAAAAGCGTAACAAACTTACATTCACATTTATAATATTAGTAGGGATTAAAGATCAATAGTATTGAAAATAAACTTTAACAATGCCCGCTCAATTACAACTAATTTAATTAAATTTGCAAATTACAGTGGTTATATGTCAACCATTGTAAAACGTTCGAAAGGCAATACTTTTAATTACGCAATACTAACATATAAATTAACTTACATATAAATTAACTCTATTTAAATTAAACATATCAAGAACAACAATATTTAACTCATGGTATACCGAAAAGCTTTTTAAATAATAAAGTTAATAAATAAGTCATTAACTTGTTCATTACAATGTTGTATCAATATGTTTCGACTGGGGAAGTTCCACCGTCACAACGATTTCTAGCATGAAGCAGGTCGTGCGTTTAATTGAAAGTATGTAGATGCCTTCGAATTTAATTCCGATGTGATCGCCTTAGTACTCACGAGTGGTAACGCAACTGTAATTGAGTTTAGGTAGAATCCCTGTTATATGTGGAGTTAATTAAAGATATCCATCAACAGGAAAGTCCATTTACCACGTGTGTATACTCGTTTTCAATTTTGTGAACAAAAAGAACAAGATTGGTAAAAAAAAAATGTATCCTTTTAGGAGTCGAGTAACCGTGCCAAGTTTTGAGTGTATTAAGTAAACTTTATGTAAAATTAACAGTTCCTTCGTTATATGAATGTTTAGCAATTTCCACGAGTAAGCAAAGTTTATTTTTATAAAACGTGAAAGCGAATCTAAATTCTCCTTAAGCAAAGAAGTTAGTAGCGGAACGGGGCGCTAGTGAGCATAAAAGTTTACAAATTCACAATATACTCTATGGATTTGCATTTGTGTGACAAACACTCCTTTCCTTACAAAGTTAACGTTATTATACTCTTACTGCTTTCATTGTAAAACTGTTAAGTAGCTAAAGATTTTTCTGCAAGTCCCTATTTTCTTGTGGTATGTACTTTTTACTAATAAATAATAATGCAATACAACGTTGGTTATTTAATTCACTATATCCACTCACATTACACATACCACAGTCTAAAAAGATATATCTATATTGTTAGCAGGAACATCGCTTATCCTACCTACCTAATCTACAACGTTGAAAGACTTCCTTGATTTCGAACAAAAAATATTGGCAACATTTCGTCGATAAATCGAGAAAAGCAGCCATTGCGATAGTACGCGCGGGGCCCGTTCAGCTAACTGCCGCCTTCCCTTCAAACGTATAGAGCAATAGCTCTCTCGTAGAGTCACCGATATGGCTAATAGCCAGTTCTACAACAACTTTGGCAACGATTAATAACTTGTCGGTCCAAATGCCCCAAGAGAATAGCCGTGCATCAAGCGTTTTCTGAAAATTGCAAAACAAAAGTTGCTGGCACTTGTTTACAAAGATTGGGGTTTTACTGGACGTACGTGTAAGACGCCTTAGTTGTTTATTACTCATGCAGATACATAATACCGAGAAGATCTAAGCTGTAGAGCAACAACACGATTGTATTGTACTACATGTTTTGCTCGACCGTAATCCACATAACCACCGAATAACGTAAAACGTGTACGGTGCGTTTTGAGATTTTGCTTAAATTATTTGCTTTGTTATGTACACTTTTTCCAATAGGAAAATCTATTAATATAATAGACCTTCCTCAAAGGACGGTTTTTGCCGATAGTCACATCACATCGCATGGGTGTTATGATTGCAATAGATGATAATGAAGTTAAATAGGAAGATTTCATTTACTTAGTCGCCTCCTGCGCCAACCAATTGGTAAGAGGAAGAAAATCTGTTTAAGAGCGTTGCCAAGCAGATCTCAATTTATATATTTTTTAAATGTCCACAAATAAGTTAAATATTCCGTACTATAATATTGCCGAAGTCTGAATTGTTAAATGAATGCATATGAGTCATATATCAAAACATATTTTTTAAAGCATTTTATTTCATTTAGTATTATCGTTAGTTAGATTTATTGCACATATGCTATACTGTGAAAGAAGTAACCATATAATTTCAGGTGACATGCATTATTGCTCTATTATTTATCCTTAATCAACAATCTCCCCTTGACTGGTCATGGCTTTTCTTTATATAAGCGAAACGGATGTGTACAAATTTGTATGCCTGCTGACTGCAAAGGCAGTATTACATAACTAGCAGGCAACAAGTCACAGTTCGGTAGTAATTTTGCAGTAAGAGCACTTAACACAATCTGCTATTCTCTTAGTAACAAAGGTTTCTCTAGCCTTTAGTAGCAATGCAGAATTCCTTTCTCCCATTTATGCATACGAGTGTGTGCATTTATGTAAACACAATATATTACTAAACTTCAGGTACACTACACATACAAACAATACACATAATAGGTCCCAAGTTTTGACCAATTGCCAATGAAAATTGGCACATTGAATTTATTTTTCACGGTAGTTTTATGATATCCACTTTGTTGTAACTATCTCCCAGGTGGACTTAGATGACAGTCCATTTACTTTCACACCGTTGCTCTGATACCTATTAGATAAAATTCGCAAAATGTTTGTAGACTTTCAGAAAAAGAATCACAAATTCATTCAAAATAATGGATAATGGGGACCACGCAATTGGACATAAACATCACAAATAAGATGCGAATACGTAATTAAGAAATCACGCTACCTATCAGAAAGAGCAAGATCACATCCGTCGAACCAACTAATCGTGTGATATATTACATACTATATAAAGAACAATAATTCACTATAATATATAAATACTAGCTGTACCCGCGGCTACGCCCGCGTGCAAATCAATGTATCGCAAAGTTTTTCCTGCGCAAATCTCCACTCAGTGGGAATTCTACGATAAAAGTAGTCTACATGTTGTTCCATAACATTTTCTATAGTGAAAACCCGTAAAAATCGGTTAAGCCGGTCAAGGATTACCCGGACAAACACAGAGTGAAAAAAACGAATTTTAAGTGTGTATTTGTGGGTAGGTGCATATTGTTATGTAAAATGTTATGAAAATAAGACGAATCAGAATATCGTAAACCCCTTTTTTGAACCAATTTACAGTCTTAGTGGTCACATTAACAATATCGGAATACATCTTTTCAAACAACGCCTCCACATTTAAACCAAAGCGCATCGATTTTAAAGATGGATTTTAACTTTTATGAATTGAAAAATACAATTTTAAGTAATTTTGGTCCTTTTAAATTTCTGAGTAATATTACATATAGGTGAACTTACTTTTAACATTAATTTGACAACCTTGACGACCCGCGTTGCGGAGCAGCTACCACACCCGGTTCGATTCCCGGCCAGACAGAAATCTGAATAGATTAATGTTCTGGGTCTGGGTGTTTCTATATACGCCTTGTGTGTCCATGGTACCCACGACACAGGAAAAAATCCTAGGGCTATTGTAGAAATTGAAATTGTAGAAATTTTCTATTTTATTGAGTGTAGAAAACTTACTTTTATTAAAAAAAAAGTTTGTGTGGAGGAGTACCAGGAGGCGGGTCGAAGGAACCCAAAAATTTTGTTGGATAATGTCTTCGATCTCGATGGCTGTATCTACAGAATCTTCATCCCAAATAAGTAGTCAAATAACAATCCCGCATTGAATTTCCAGTATTCCTTTGATTTGAAATATTAAAAATGTTAGAGAAATCGTTGCTGCAAATCTTGAGTGGACGCTCAAAGGCGAATAGGCAGGCATTATGACCGCTTTTTAAAAGTGTGGGCGCAACGCTGGAAGACGCCACGGCAATAGCTATTTTTCTATCAGATCTTATATTTTTCGCTAATAGTAAATTTATTATAAACGTTTTACCCGTGCCTCCTAATGCCTCTAACTAAAACTAATAATCTAATGACAGTATCAATGATACGTAAACTAATTTTGGTTCTACTAACATTTAAGCGGCGCTCAGGTATGTTTTTAGTTTATCTTTATTAAGCCTTGTTTGTGGTTCATTACATTAAAATTTGAATTTGTCGGCAAGGTAAATCCAAATTATTTTGTACTTTTACCTGACAGAGGTTAAACCTCTATTAATTTCATATAAACTTTGTGACACATTGATTCCCAGGCGGACGAAAGCTTTGCATTTCCGATACAAAATAATATTTAAAAATTAACTAGTTATAAAAAAAAAATACTAAAATTAGTATTTAAGAAAACTACAGATAATAATAATAATAAGGGGTGCTTGTCGGGCAACCTCCACGTGTGTCCGTGTAATCGGACCGGTGCACCCTGGGCGGCGCGTCTAACAGCAATTGCTGTTGGCGGCCGGCAGATAGCTCGACCCCAATCCCCACGTGTGAAGGTACCGTGCCGATGGATGCGTAGTTGAGGGGGTGCTCAACTCCGAACGGTCCCTCTCCGATACCTGGCGATCTCGGAGAGTAATTAGCCTTACCCTGGCAAGCGGGGCTCTGCCGGGGCGGACGTATTAGTTCCCTTGCTGTACTCCTGGCTCCCTTGTGAGCCGAATATGAAAATGAAGAAACAAAACAGTAACATAAATAATTTGAATACGTATAATTTACGGCCTCGCAAAAATGCTTGCCAAAAGACATCCAAAATGAACGTAGGATGTCAAAATCTTCCAGCCCGCGATATTGAAAAAAACATTAATGAAGAACATTCAGAACATCAAAAAACACCAGCAGCAATAATGTATTCTAGCCCAACGACTTCTTCGATATCATCTTGTCACTTTCAAACGCCTAATTCATCACCTCATTCATTTGAACAAGGTAGCATTACCCCATCATCATCATCTTCATCTCTTTTGGTAGATGTTGCGCAAGAGGCAGAAGCCGTTATTCTTGAGCCCACTACTGATACTTGTCGTGCGCGAAAAAAGTGGACCCCAGAAATGAATAGATTCATTTGGCGCACTTATTTAATTTCAACAAATATGGAGACAGATACCCGTCATTACTTAGATAAGTTACACTATGAATTCACCCAAAAATATCCTCATTTCCAGGCATCAAAACAGAGATTAGGTGACCAAAGGAGAGCTATTGTCAGAAACAACCTAGTCGATAAAAAAACTCGGGAACAAATTAAGATACAACTCACTACAGAGGAATCAAATAATTTAAGTGCACAAATACATTCAAATACACAAAACTCACAGCGTAGTAGAATAAAGTGGTCAAGAGAGATGAATGAAAGACTTATTAGGTGCTACTATGAAGTAACTCACTGTGAGACCAATAAGACCTCATATAGAACTCAGCTCCGAGATAAGTTTATAGATAGTTTTCCACAGTTTTCCCATCTATCTGAGCAAAATATTGCAGATCAAAACAGATCCATCATTAATAATAAATTAATCGCAGAAGATAGGCTCACAGAGTTGAGAAAGGAAATACAAGAAGTAATAATACAACATACGGTAAATAGAACACAAGCAAACGTAAATCATCATTTTACAGAAGAAAATCATCATAACAGGGAAAATATTTGCATACAAGAAGAAACCATTTCAGAAGTAACATCCACAATACAAAATAAAATACAATATAGCACAAATACATCCAAAAAATTCATAAACTTTGATAAAATTAACCAAACTTTTGACGCTACACTTAAACACTTCCGACAATCAAATCCTACAACTAGACCACGCATACCTAAATTAAAATATTCCAAAAATCTTGATCTTATTGTAGAATATATTAACTCTAATATATTATTAAATTATTTAGAAGACCCCAGTGATTTCATTGCTACACAAACAATCATATATGCTGCGGCTTATACAGCTGCTGTGTGTAGCGGTGTAAAAATCTATGATTTGAGCGATGCAAATAAACAACATAGCAATAATACACCGTCATGGCAAAGAAGATTAGAAGAAAAAATATTAGCATTAAGAAAAGACGTAGGCCGAATGACGCAATATATGCAGGGAAACTTAAGCCCAAGGTTACTTAAAAATATAGAAGAAATAAAGAGTAAATATAAGATTCACACAAAACATGAAGAACTGAACACTACAGATAAACAAATCTTAGACACTTTAAAACAAAAACTCAATGCGGTTGCTAGTAGATTAAAAAGATATATGCAATGTAGCTTAAGAAAAAAACAAAATTCACAGTTCATTAACAGTGAAAAACAATTTTATAGACAATTAGACCAGAATACACAGAAGACTCATTCAAACACCCATAGTAAAAATAAAACTGAAACATCTTTTCCTGCTCCTGACGAGCTGTACCAATTTTGGAGCAACATTTGGTCAAACTCAGTACAACATAATCCATCCGCTGATTGGATAAATGGAGAAGCTCTAGAGAATATTCAACAAATGAATTTTGATAACATTTCTTTTGACACATTTCTAAAAATTCTCAAAAAAACGCACAATTGGAAGAGTCCAGGATCCGACAACATACACAATTTTTGGTACAAAAAATTTACACAACTACACCCATTGCTTCATAATTACATTAACAAATTCATACACCACCCTGAATTAATGCCTCAATATGTGACTCAAGGTGTTACGTATATGATACCAAAAGACGAGGATTGCAAGAACCCAGCTAAATACAGACCAATAACGTGTTTACAGACATTTTACAAATTACTTACCGGATGCATATCTGAGCTAGTATATCAACATGTTATACAAAACAACATTTTAGCTACCGAACAAAAAGGTTGTAAGAAGAATAGCCGAGGTTGTAAAGAACAGCTTGTTATAGATTCCGTAGTTATGAACTTAGCACTTAAGAGTAAGAAAAATATAAGCACAATGTATATCGACTATCGAAAAGCGTTTGATTCAATCCCACATTCTTGGCTAGTGTATATTCTAAAACATTATAAAATTCACCCCAATATAGTAAATTTTCTTAAAACTGTTATGACTCGTTGGACAACAAAACTAAAAGCAATTAATAATCCAAAAATAGAAACATCGGAAATAAATATAAGACGAGGAATCTTTCAAGGCGACGCCTTCAGTCCTTTATGGTTTTGCCTTGCTCTCAACCCTCTATCAAATATGTTAAATGAAACGAATAACGGATTTCATATAAAAGTTAATAATACTCAAACAGCAATTACACATCTCATGTATATGGATGACATCAAATTGTATAGTGATAGCACACAATCCCTACATAATCTAGCAGATACCATACAAACTTTCTCAAACGACATCTGCATGGAATTCGGGATTGACAAATGTAAGACACTAGAAATTAAAAACGGCATAATAGTCCAAAACAATTATCTTCTTAAGTCAGGTCATAATATAGAAGCACTTGATCTTAATTCATTTTATAAATATTTAGGATTTCATCAAAATCAGCAAATTAACCACAATCAGATAAAATTAGATATTGAAAAAAAATTTAAACACCGAATTAATATTTTGCTTCGCTCCCAACTAAATGCACGCAATATAGTAAAATCTATTAATACATACGCCATACCATTACTTACGTACTCCTTTGGTATTATAAAGTGGACACAAGTCGAACTAAACAAAATGCAACGCAAAATAAATAAAGCATTAACAACTTACCGCAAACATCACCCGCGGTCGTGCACGCAGAGATTAACACTACCTAGGAGTGAGGGCGGGAGAGGCATAGTAGATATAGTAAATTTACATAATTCACAAATAACAGCACTGCGACATTTCTTTTATGAACAAGCAGAACATATTAACCTTCATAAAATAGTTACTATCGCTGATGTTCGATTAACACCTCTTAATTTACACACTAAAATTCCACAACGTAATGAAAAAACAACAGATACAAAAGAAAAAATTAAAGCATGGGAAAGTAAAGCTTTACATGGCAGACATATAAAAGATTTGCAACAGCCATATGTAGATAAAGAAGCTTCAAATGCATGGTTAAGACGCGGTGAGCTGTTCCCGGAGACTGAAGCTTTTATGATTGCCATACAGGACCAAACAATTAACACGAGAAATTATCAGAAGTACATTATTCGAGCACCAAACTTGCCAACTGACATTTGCAGACGCTGCCACAGCAACTCAGAAACCATTCAACATATCACTGGAGCATGTAAATCTATAGTTCAGACTGATTACAAACACAGACATAACCAGGTGGCTGCAATAATTCATCAAAATCTAGCATACAAACACAAATTTGTGACACAAAAAGTACCCTACTATAAATATATACCAGACAATATATTGGAGAACACCGCATGTAAAATTTACTGGGACAGGACTATCATCACTGATAAAACCGTACACTATAACAGACCAGACATCACAATTCTAGATAAGACAAAAAAAACTGTATTTCTTATAGATATAGCTGTATGTAACACACATAATTTGCTTACCACCCATTCAGAAAAGTTAGCTAAATACGAAGATCTTTCTTTAGAGATAAAAAGACAGTGGCAAGTAAATACAGTTACTACAATACCCATAGTTATTTCAACCACTGGGATTATTCCAAAATCATTACATGCCAGTCTTAAAGCTCTTCAAATGCCTCCTTTAACATACTACTTACTACAAAAAGCAGCCATACTCAACACTTGTCGCATAACACGAAAATTCCTTAATATCTAATTTTAAATCTCTTCTGTTTCGCTTGGCTCAGGCCCGCGAAAAAGAATACCTTTACCCCTTCCAAAAAGGGCGCATGAAAACTGTGAAAAATATAATAATAATAATAATAATAATAATAATAATAATAATAATAATAATAATAATAATAATAATAATGTATATAAGACAACTGGATTCGAACCCCAGACCTCGCATTTCTAATCCGCCCGACTTGGCACCACACGGCTATCACGATTTTAATAACAGATGCGAATTTCACATACTTATGAGTTAAGAACATCATCTATTTTGGCTTATTTTGACACACTTTGTTATTCTAAAATTAATTTAAAATGTGTTGTTATTTAAATGCAAGTTTTCTATAACATTATTTATAATGAACATATCATAAATATAAAAAGAACAATAATGTTGACCTTGCTCGTTTGTTATTAGAGCCAAGTGTTCATCAACCATGCTTCAATATTCATTCAATTATTTATCACAAAAGTTGCAAAAGCTTCTTTATAATAATAATTCACGATATAATTGTTATATCTTATTTAGATACTGATCGACTTATTAATGTTAGTATTTTGCATAAAAAACTATCAATTGTATTTTGTCCATAATATTTATTTTCGCTAAAAATGTACGGGTATGGTCAATAACGTAACTTTATTTAAGCAATAGTAGTTATGAAACTATATAAGTAACAATGTGCAAATGTTTTAAATATTGTAGTAGTTTATTTTTGAAACATAATTTAATTACGTGGGTTTTTCGAACTTACTGTATTTTATTATATGAAACATATTGTTGACTAACATTATAGTTAGACAGTCCACTTCCTTCCTTGTTTGGATAGGGTGTAATGTTGTAAAATAATAAAAGGAAGAGATCGAAAATTGCGATGATTGGAACAATAAAGTTCATATATCTATTTTTTATTTGCTGTTGGCAATTAAGTAAAATAAACAGTTGAACATGGAGTGACAAATAGAGTCGATAATTTTATTTTAAAACAATGTTATAACATTTTATCGCCTTTGAATTATTGGTTTCGATTATCTTTTTTACTATAATAGTATGAAGCGCCATCATACCGCCGTTGCATACTTATTATGTAACTTATCGGAAATTCTTCGTAATTGTATCTTTCGTATAATAAATACATTTTTGTTTTATAAATTCATAAACTATGGGTAAATTAAAATCAATTTAAATCACATCTATTTTTAAGTTATTTGATAGTTACAAATTTATACGTATTTTTTTTTAATGAATTCAGAATTCATCCGTAGCCATATTGGTGACATGACATGTTGGCGTCCGGGCGGCCATTATGGCTACTGTCATGTCATTTGTATTAGAATTTATCAAAATCCACGACAATCCGAATTTTACGGATATATGTTGTCGACTCGAAATCAATGTTTAATAAAATTAGATAAGGTTTCAAGTAAGTCTATCGTACCCCTTGACGGACTTGTCAATATGAGACTTTGTCGAAAACGAACTTCCATACAAACATTAATGCCCGATTTTAACGCTTTCAACCCATTTTTTTCGATAAAAAGCAGCCTATGTCCTTTCTCGATGTCAACATTGTCTGTGTACCCAATTTCATAAAGATCAGTTCAGTTGTTTAGGCGTGAATAAGTAGCAGACAGACAGACAGACAGACAGACAGACAGAGTTACTTTCACATTTATAATATTAGTAGGGATATATAAAACCCCACTATAAAAACCCAAACGACTCTTCTTGTGTTGCAAATGTCCATAGAAATCTTTTATTAGGTGCCCCAAATTCATTGCAGTGCCCTTAGTAAGAGTTTGCTACATTTCCTAAAACATTAATCGTTTACGTTTCCATCTATACATCTATCATTTTAATGTACGTATAAAAAAACAACACGATTTTTGGTCCGTGGTACCTGTGTCGTAGGTACCACGGACACACACAAGACAAATAAACAAACACCCAGACCCAGAACATGAATCTAAACTCATCATTCAGATACCTGTCTGGCCAGAAATCGAACCCGGGACCCATTGCGACCCATTGCGCGTCCGACCGGTATGTTAACCGGTCTGCCATGCGGGTCATCGGGTCTCGATTACGTTTTGTATTCGGCTATATCTGGCACTGTACATTGCAATAATGGGCAAAACGTAAAAAAAAATATTGTTTTGAGAAATCGTATCTAACTCTAAAAAAGCTTCTATGACCAACTTTATCTCAAACTCCAGCTATTTTTACTTTTAAGCATTATCTATATTCTGATCAGAATTCTCGTTTATTACACAAAAAATAACACTTGCAATTTTTTTATATTAAAAAATGCATTTGTGACCTAAATGCAAATCTGCTATTTACAAGTATCTCCACTTAGAGTACTCGTAGAGTACAAAATAGTCCGCGTACTCATTAACAGTATTTTGCTGTAAGCTCTTATTGCGGTCTTGAATTTTTATTCCCTTTTACTGGCTTTAAATGCGGTAATGCACTTTAGAATACGTTCTATGCCTCCTGATCATTAGTACAGTCCATATACTGCTATTTATTTCTAACTCACCTGTGGCTGGAAACGTTTGTTCATTAAAGTTTTATTCATACATTATCAAAGAGTATCCTCTTTAATCACTGCAGTGTACTACAATAGAGGTTTGTACTCAGTTTAACTTTATTCGTTTTTAAGCTGGGATTTTTAAATAATTTAACAGTGTTACTTGTTTTCCCGATATTTCGGTCAATTTGCTGTCGCTGTCGCGGCGTTGTGGTATGCCTCGTACATGTCAATAAAGATTTTTTAGCTTGTCGCCCCAGTCGTAACTGTCGTTCGTTCCATGACATATCGTGACCGAGCGGTTAGACTTAACAAAGTTAGTGGTCGACAAAAGACCTTTAATAAACGCAAATTATAAGAAATCATGAGATTCACCAAAGTAAATAAAAAAGGTTTTATATACTGCAAAGCCTGACAAATACGTATTTTTCATCTCGACACCAAAATATGCAATATTAAATTTATAAAGACTAGCTTGTATTTACAAAAAACAAAGTACGTAAAAAACATTAAGTAAGCATAAAGAGGACTAGATGGAATACTTAAGATATAGTAGATACTAGTTAACTTAGAAGTCTCAACATAATATTAATACCCCGCTAACAAAGAACATCTAATGACCCGAAATTTATCGTGAATTTCTCATTAATACTGTCATTAAACAACCTTTTGTTTCGGCTTCAACAAAAACGGCGCGTAACACCTTTAGCTTTCAATTTTTTTATCATTCGCTGCCTCGTTAAAAGTATACATTTGTAACTTAGACAAATAACTAAAGGGCAAAATATTTCTCAAACAATACTACCCAGGACTACTACGAAAATATTCCCTGATAAAAATCTCAGCTAGAAGGAAATCTAAATGAAGAAGAAACTTTTATATTCTTACAAGTACAATAGCTTGGTTTATGTCCCTTTAACTCGTCTTTTTATATTCTAACAGCAATATAACACTATTATGTACTATAAATACAATCTATATATAAAAGGGAAAACTGACTTAATTACTGACATATCAATGCACAGCCCCTACCATTGTCATAAGAAACTTGAAATTTTGCACCATTCCTTTTATAGTGTAAATGAGCACTAACATTTTTTGGAAATTCACCCTTTAAAGTTTGTATGAAAGTACGTCAATTTTAATATAATAAAATACCTGTATCATCATTTCCGGAAAATCAACCCATATGAGGATAAAAAGAGGCGGAATTTCGTCAAATTTGAATTGATATTTTACACGCTCAATGTAGTATTTAGCTTTGTAGTTCAATATATTGAAAAATGTTGACAAGGCACTGGATCTAATTTATTTTGCGTAAACTTTGTCGCGGGTTTTATTAGTTACATTTAAAAAATATACTGTTACACGTAACCGCACTTAAGATTTACGAAATCTCAAACAAAAATCGCTCGAAACACTTACTACGGGTAACATTTGTAAACGTAAAAGTCCAACAAAGGGTAATACAGTTGTTTGTGTATTTACACCTCAGAGGAATATGTCAAGACGTTATCCCGAAGGTTTTCCCAGCGGTCGAAACTTTTGCTTTTTGGTAACCTTCGAACCCAATGATTGGCACTTGGCTATAACGCTAACTTAATACACACGACACGACACGACACGACACGACAATACACAAGACATAAATTTGAATAAGAATATAATATTTCCTTTTGTCAAGTCGCTGAATGTGACAAAGTACGATGATAAATAGGTTTCTTTCTGTTAGAATTGACTATATTTTAACAAGTATTTCATTGTATAAACTATTTGTTAATATCACATTGTTACGAATTTCTTTTTCTTTCTTGATTCATGACACTATAAATAAAAATACAAAAGGAAGTTTCCATTATTACTTGATCGAGTTTTTCGTTGGTTGCTTATACGTGATTTTTGGTTACACGTGAAATGTCTTTATTTTGTATAGGCCTACGGGGGCACTTACAAATTGTCAGTTACAATTCTTACACTACCACCGGATCGGAACACGACCTCAACTAAGAGTATCCGGCAAGAAACTCAGCGGGTTTGTCTTTTTTTGTAATTTTATATCAATTTTATTAAATATATTTATAACCATGTGATTTTATACACCCAAAGGCTAAAAGTAATTGTAAGAATTTGAGTTTAATAATGTTCTACAGTAGTTCTGTATTAGATGTTGATTACAAATATCTAAAGACGACGATTATCACTTACCTTCTTTTTACAAGATTTAAGTAGCATACGAGTTTGCGATCCAATTGGCAAGTCGTTACTGAACAACTTCATATAGGGTTTCTTTCTGAAGTCAATTATACACGCGGTGCTGCTTCTTGAGGCGAAGATGGCCTCTTCATATGAAAGTGAGCAGGCAAGCTAACTTCAAGTACACTATCCCTTTATAACCACCATTACGCAAAAAGCAATAATGAAGCATTGTAGATAGTAAGTTATAAATCTGTAAGGTAATATATTGTAAGAGGAAGAGCTTCGTGGCAACACATGTGGTAATAGCTTACTGCATGCGCTGATATATTCCACAACACACATTATGTTAAAACTGAACCGCGAATTACATTGCGGTTCACATCAAACTACATACGAGTACTTACTACTGAGTCTTAAAAACGATGCGCTAGTGTTTGTAAGCGGATATATTAAGATATTATTTTCAAAAAACATGAAATGCAGCTGTGTTAACGGTGCATTCATTTCCATTTTTACTCAACTGCGTAAGGAGGGTAATGTTTTACGAGCGTATGTATGTTTGTATGTATGTCCATTTCTTTGGCACGCTACAACCTGAACGGCTTGATGAATTGCAACATATTACATAACATTTGAAACGACTCGGTTGTGAGAGTGACATAGGCTATATAATTTTTCAATATTGCATCTGCGGTCAGAGAAAAAGGGGGGAGAGACGATTTAGTATGAATAACTAATAACAAAATGGGTATCAAATGAAAGCTAGTAAGTAGATCATTACAAATATATATGTGTTTAGTTCTTCTATACTTATTGTAAAACAAATTCTCCAAAAGCTATCGGCTAGTATGTAATCATTTTTTGAATTTGAAAATATGCTGAACGGATTTTAGTGCAGTTTTTTTCTAAAAGACAGTACAATATGATTTATATAAGCTGACTGAAATATAAGGATTAGGTACTGTTTAAAGTACATCATGGTTAATATAAATTGACTGAAATATAAGGATTAATGTTGAAGAGGCCGCGCGATTTTAAGTAATGTACTAGAGAAATGTAGATCTACAAAAATACAACAAATAAGTTATGGGTACCTCACAATAATTAAATTTATGTTAAAAAAGTCAACTAAAAATATCACATTAATTGCGAGATTGCTTTCTTATGTTCTGTAATAATTGTTTTTGAAATAAATGATTGCAATCAATCAACCATCTAATACAGATGAAATTTGATTTTAACTGCATCTAATTTGAGCTTATTATTCAAATTAGAAATAGTAAGAATATTACATATTGCGTTTCAATGAAACAGTGTGGTTGCCGGCTCACTTTTATATGAGGTGACCATTTTAGTCCCAAAAATTAATAACGCATCTGTGATTGATTTCAGAGTGAACCAACGATATATATAAAGTTGCGTACACGTTGTTGTAGTGACCACTCACCATCAGGAGGAGTGCATGTTCATTTTCTACTTCAAACTAATATAAAAAAATATACAATATGTTTTGAAGTAACTATAATTTGCTATTATCTTATGTCAAGAACATAGCTATATAGGAGTCAAGTGCTAGTTAATGAAAAGAATCGACACATCTTATGTAATTTATTATTACTCGATATATCCAAATGATAACCAAATGCTCCCAAGAATATCTGTATGTTAATCACAACGCTCTTACGTTGTATACAAAAATGAATTTCTTAGCACAAGAAATACTGCACAAAGTCACTACTAAAGTCTAGTTAATTTTATACCTACACTGAACCTCTCAGCAGAAGTTTTATAAATGAGGAAATTCAGCATTATATCCCGACAAGCTTTCTCGGTTTGCGGATTTCGCCGCAAGTTAGTCCTTTTGCTCTTTGATCGTACTACCCCATTTAATCGCTTCTGTCGGAATGTCGAATAGAAAGAAGCACTATTTTTATATAATTCGCATTCGAGAACATGTTTTGTTAAGATTGAAAATATTTAGTAGCAAACGAGCAGGTCGACTCAATCACCTGATGGCAAGTGGTCACTGCCGCCAAATCAACTAGACCGGGTTCTATCTAAAATCAATCTTATGCAGGTACTCCCGAAATGGTTGCCTCATATAAAAGTGTAACTATAACCACACCCATCCACTGAACCGCAAAAACTGCCTCACGCTAGACACAAGTGTGGCGTTGTTACTTCTCCAGTCGAAGTACACTAATTTTACCATGTAGTATTGTGTATTCGTCCCTGTAGCTCCGAGATTAGAATAGGGCTACGGCATCCCCGGCCTGTAACAAAACAAAAAAAAAATATTGTGTATTAGTTACATACGTCATTATATTCATAAATATTCATTACTTATTTTTTAAATCCTCTTTTATAATACTTCTGTGTACTTTATATAGTCGCATCGCATCGCTCGTAGGACCGATAACCGATGGGGAAGAAAAGTCCTCGAGTGGCGACCACGTTTACGCAAAAGTAGTACAGGTCGCCCCTCTACCAGATGGACCGATGACCTGAAGAAGACAACGAGAAACCGTTGGATTCGGAGGGCACAGGACCGGTTGGAGTGGCGCCATTTAGGGGAGGCCTATGTTCAGCAGTGGACATAAAAAGACTGATGGATGGATGGACTTTATATAGTATTTAACCCTTTGTAGCTATATTGGACCTAAAATTAGGCCCAGAAATTTATAACTTTGGTATTAGAAAGAGCAATGTAGCTTAAAGATTTAAGCGAAACTCCAGAAAATACTTTATACAGATGGACATTTGTTGATATATTTTAAAAATGGCGTAGGAATACACACTGTTGACTTCATTATATGATACAAGTCACCTGTCGCAACAGTCGAAATCAACCGTAATTTAAATTAAACAAACTAAACTTTATATTGTCCAAAGTAGCACCATATTTCTCTAATTTAAATAAATTGTAATAATTTTCAAGTTATTTTGAACGCACCCGTTAAAGGTAAAAAGAGGTTTATTAACTAAACTGCATTTAAAAGCAGTAACGGGTATTTTGACAAAGATATCTGTCATTTTTTACGTTAAGTGTTTTCATAGTAATGTTATTTTCCTTTTAATTATTGTATTTGTTTGTGTCAAATGCAAGTTAGTGTGTGTAAATTACACCCACATATTCAACGTTCACGTAAGATTTAGGGAAGCATCTATACTGCGTGTAATTTTCGATCTAGAAATGCCTTTGATATGCGACGATTTAATGTTTACGCTATATTGTCTCGAATCACATTCGTCATAGACCTAACCGTTGATTGGCAAATAGTAATTATACAGACTTGTAGTTGCATTTTGTTTATGATTCTTGGCCGAATAACGCATATGTAACCCCGCCATTACAGTTGTTAGTGGCCAGTGGGCGAACACATAACACAAATTTGTTTCTGCAATCACGAGCGCGGACGTTCGAAATTTGATTTACCGCTGATTTGCGGCCGGCGACGGGCGAGGGCGCTTCGTGTCGCACTACACGCACGACCTATATGGAATAGGAACACACAACTAGACGTTTGAGCTCTTATACAAAGTGGTAAATTGTTAATAACTATTTAATAAATAATTATCACAGTTTCATTATTCAGGTCACAAAGCAAACATTTTGTTAGGGGATTAAAAAACCTTATGTATTATAAAATTGTTTCAGCACAAACACAACGTAACATTAACACAGCCCAGGCCATTCTTGGCCAAACTTGTATTGTATCCAGCGTTGTACATATACGGAAGTATATATGGCATGCAGGTTGTTCGATAAAATGAAAGAAGACATAACTTGCTCAGAGGAAATGGGTATAATTTGTTTGGCAGTGTTTATTTTCTTCTGGTATTAAGTGGAATAGTGTTTCATTTTGTTTTAAAATCGTGTTTTTCCGTTTTGTCCATATACCTTCTTATAACGTAGCCGTAGTTGATACCGAATATTCTGCTATATCAGCTACATAAAATGTGATTTCCGTATGACATTATTGTAAATACAAGGAAAAACTAGCCAAATAACACCTAAAATTGTATAATGTAAGAAAACTTTAGAAGGTTTTATTTGATAGCCCAACACGTTTATTTATTACAGTCAAAGTACTTTTGACTCGTTTAAAAGTTTTAATTGCACATATACACAAGTACGAACTGTAAAAAAGTGTCAGAATAAAGTTTCATGTTGCTAATTTAAGGCTAAAGATAATCCATTTACAGATTCATGAAAACATTTGCAAAAATCTGGCCCAATTAATTAAAGAGACTTAAATTTAGGAGCTGAGTTCCTAAATTTAATTTTTAGATTAGTTCCGTACATCATCCCGTACGGATATCAAAATCTTTTATGAGTTATGATGAACCAAAAAAATATAAATATCATACACAAATCTGAAATAGAACTGCGTTTTACTGAAAAGAGACGTAATTAGCATTGCACTAATTGGTAGTACAGCTGCACTCTATATAGTAAACCAAAACCTATTTACGATATAATAGCAGACACTCATTATTAAAATCGACAAATTAAACCAAGAAGTAATTTCCGAATAAACTAGCGATTTGTTTCGACAGCAAACATGTGGCGAGCGTTGCGTGCTCAAATCTGATTCACCACTGATTTGTGGTTAGCTTAATAACTAATCCGGATAAATCGGAACAATACATTGCAAATACCACTATGTTACTAATTCCAAATTAAACTACAGATTTTAATCGTTAACGTGATTTGTTCTCAAATGAACAATGTATTTTTGCATTGTATATTGCAAAGCTAATTTGACTTTATTTGTCCTTAATAGTAGTATTAACTATTTGACAGGATATTTATCAAGTGGGTTAATTTAGTGTTGCTAAATTTATCTTAATCTCAGAAAAGCCAAGTTTTAAAAGCTTGCAATGTCTTATATAATTTAAGTTGCCGAGTGCACTCAAAAATAAATTGTATTTTAAAACAATAGGCTGAACCCCGCACACAGTTGTAGACAAACTGACCAACTCGTTGCAAGTGCATCAAGTGCATTGAACGCATTATCTGATGTGTTCCATGAACCGAGCAATGTACTAGAATTGAATCAGCGGGGGCGCGCCGCGGAAGAACCGCTCGTTGGATTTACGAACGAACACTTCCGCCGTTTTCCACGTTTGAACGGAACTGCCCGCCATTTTTGTACATTATAATTTGGGTAACTACATGTGCAATATAGCAGCTGCACTTTGTTGGTATGATCAAATTCAACTTACGAAAATATTATAATAGGCATTGTTTAGTGCAATAAGAAAATAAATAGAATTACACTTAAGTACTAAGGTATTTATACGAAAGTTATACGTACAGGTATACGCGTACGTAAGGTATACGTATATTAAGATATAACACTATATAATTGTATGTAAATATTTTGAACCACGCCCACAATTTTAGAGTGTCATTTTTACTTGTAAATTTGTTAAAATGCTATTCAAGCAAAAATAAATTTTGAAACCCGAATTTTTTAAACAATAAAAAATACTTCATAGCCGTTATACAAGCACGGGGCGGGATTACTGGCTGAATGGAGCCGTTTTGGGTTACCTCTCTATTTATGTCTGCCGCCAAGCAAGGCTGCGTTGCACTATTTTTATTGTAGTGTGATGGATGGTAGAGCTGGAAGAAATTACAAATAAAAATCCACCAACGGAATTCAAACGAAGTGGAGTCGGGAATATCAAATACGATTTATGAAGGACAGACTTATGGATTTTACACGAATGAAGTGTAGCGTCGGTTTGGTTTAGACTCTGTGTACTGCATACGAGTTCACACTCTATATGGCTAAACTTTGTAAGTTCTTATTAGGGTATTAGTTTATTAAGAAAGTTCATTCTGTAAGGAACCTATGCGTATTTTGCCAGGTTTAGATTTAGATAATACGGGTATACTTACATCTCAATGTTGTTCAATAAGTATGTCACTTATTCTATACGTAGGACAGTGCCTATACTACAAATTTAATATGTTTAAAAAAATTACGATAAATTGTAAAATTATTATACTTGTACCTAAAACATAAAAAAAAATCACATGTTACCTCTATCATCATTAACTCTGTGTATAATACTAAAATAAGAAAAACGATACAATGTTCGCGATGTTACGAAAAAGACCATGGTATAGTATGTTACTTAAACATGATTTCTCTATTCAGCAAGTTAAAATTAATAAATTGAAGTACCATTATGATTGAATCATAATAATTTTTCGTGTGGTGTCGGTTTGAGTAACATCACTCTCTAACTTCCTGTGGATTACGTAAGAGGCCACTAAGAGAAAATACAAAGTATGGTAACGCGTCTTTGTGTGTAACATCAACATCCACTGCGGTGGCCAACACTCATACAAGGCGTCTCTCGGCATAAACCCGCATTAGTGTCTTTCCCTAATGAGAGTTAATGAGTCCAACATTGTACCTCAAAAGCCTGATGGATGGATAGGTTGATAATAGAAAAAGCTGCATGAAGTATGTATAAACATGTTCCTGCAGATAATTGCACACAAACGTGCAGGATGCAAATAACTCTGACGGGGATGTCGCCGCATTTACATACACGGAAATTCTGAATTTCAGTATCCGTTTTGCTCGTGCCGAATACACACCATTCGTGGCATTCAAACTCGAATTTAATTTATGGGTCACCTGGTTAAATAGAAACATACCTTTATCTCCTATGATTTTACTGGAAATGTGTTAAAAAATTGTAACCTAAATAGATCATTACGAATATACTAATGTGCATTTTAACTGATGGCATTTTTTGACTTTGATAAAAAATATATTTCTTAAGCGTACATTTACAAATATAGAAAGTTTTTAACTGGTACGTCTTTAAATCTTGCACATATGCACAGCAAACCACATATTTGATGTATCGACCCTGCTCATATCGAATCGAGATGTGTTTTCTACCTAAAGAAAAGTTATCCGGAGCTATATATCCACCTAAAGGAAACTGTCAACTGTTTTTAAATGGGTTATACTTGTTAGTCAAAAATATCTAAGATTTAGTACAAAGTTACAAGTACTCAAACACTTTAATATGAATCTACATAGGCATACAGCATACTATTCCAAATCCATGAAAATTATGTCCCCGGATTTCCTTTACGTCATATTTGTTTTATGCAAATTCAAATGATCGTTAATTTCTATGGTTTGACAGTTCGCTCTTCTGTAATTGTTTAACTTGAAGAAAATTGTATAATATTTTAAGTTTACACATTAGTCATATATCTAACAATCGTTAAAACCAGGTATACCTGTTTTACTATCCATTAATTATATATTTCCAATCGTTAAAAGCTACATACGAAATTAAACAAAAATAAGCATTTACACATGCTAACACAATGAAAAAATTGAGAATGTTTGTTATGTTTTTTTTATAAGATTGAAGTAGCAAACAAGCCTGCAGTCCACCTGATGGTAAGTGCACACTGCCGCCCATGGACTCCTGTAAGCAACTTCATATAGAACCTGAAGTTCTATCTAAAGTCAATTACAGATGCGTTGCTACTCCTGAGGACTAAGATGGTCGCCTGAAATAAAAGTGTGCCGGCAACCACACCCTTCCATCGAAACGCAAGAACTGCTTCACGCTAGAAATAGGTGTGGCAGTGGTACTTCCACGGGCGAACTACACTGGTATTCCACCTACAACATACGTACAACGTACTTCGTATGGTTAAAGATGGTAAAACCGTTTCTGGTAAACTATACACCCGCACCCACAACACATCAATTTCTGCAGCAGCGATAAGCGTCGCTTTATTCTGGTTTGAAAGTCGCAATAATGGAGATATATTAATTTAGTACGCAATATTTAAATAAAGTTAAATATAAAAATAAACAATAATTAAATAAAGTTTATTTAATAAAGTACATAAAGTTTTGGTTACTATAAGGAATCAATCTACTATAAGATATGTATTTATTTACCTGTTACTTTCAATCGTATTGAAAGTAAACTTTTCCAATGCCCTGTTCAATTACAATTTATTTAATTTAATTTGCAAATGACATCGGTAATATGGCAACCATTGTAAAACGTTCGAAAGGAAATCCGTTTAATTACGCAATACTGACATGAAACCTACATATAAATTAACTCTATTTTAAATTGAACCTACCAGAAACAAGAATATTTAACTAATGGTGCACCGAAAAGCTTTTTAAACAATAAAGTTAATAAATAAATCTAGTGACTTCCCCGGTCGAATTAAATTGGTATAATATTGTAAAGATTAATTTTACAATATTATACCAATTTGATTCGACCGGGAAAATTCCACCATCACAACTATCTCTAGTATAAAGCAGGTCGTACGTTTCATTGAAAGTGTGGAGATGACTTCGAGTTTAATCTCGATGCGATCACCTTAACCATCACGACCGGCAACGCAACTGTGAGTTCAAGTAGAATTCCTGTTATATGCGGAGTTGGTTAAAGATGTCCGTGAACGGCAGAGTGCACTTACCAACTGGTGTGTACTCGTTTTCAATTTTGTGAAAAAAATAAGATTAGTAAAAAAAATATATCCTTCCTTGTAAAAGTAGAATAATCCTGCGAAGTTTCGAGTGAATGAAGTAAACTTTATGTAAAATTAACAGTTCCTTCGTTTCATATAACGATTGCTTAGCAATTTTCACGAGTAAGCAAAGTTTATTTTTATAAAACGTGAAAGCGAATCTAAATTCTCCTTAAGCAAAGAAGTTAGTAGCGGAACGGGGCGCTAGTGAGCGTAAAAGTTTACAAATTCACAATATACTCTAAGGATTTGCATTTGTGTGACAAACACGCTTTACTTTAAAAAGTTAAAATTATACCCTTACTGCTTTCATTGCAGAAATGCTAAGTAGATTTAGATTTTTCTGCAAGTCTCTATTTTTTGTGATATGTACATTTTACTAATAAATAAGAATGCAATACAACGTTGGTTATTAAATTCACTATTACCCATCGCATTCCACATACCACCGTCTAAAAGGAAATGTTGTTGACAGGAACATCGCTTATCCTACGTACCTAATCTACAACGTTAAAAGACTTCCTTGATTTCGAACAAAAAATATTGGCAATATTTCGTCGATAAATCGAGAAAGGCAGCCATTGCGATAGTACGCGCGGGGCCCGTTCAGCTAACTGCCGCCTTCCCTTCAAACGTATAGAGCAATAGCTCTCTCGTAGAGTCACCGATATGGCTAATAGCCAGTTCTACAACAACTTTGGCAACGATTAATAACTTTTCGGTCCAAATGCAGAAGAGAATAGCCGTGCATCAAGCGTTTTCTGAAAATTGCAAAACAAAAGTTGCTGGCACTTGTTTACTAAGATTGGGGCTTTACTGGACCTACGTGTAAGACGCCTCAGTTGTTTATTACTCATGCAGATACATAATACCGAGAAGATGTAAGCTGTAGAGCAACAAGGAGGTTGTATTGTGTGTACAACAGGTATTATCGACCGTAATATACATAACCACCGAATAACGTAAAACTTGCACGGTACGTTTTGAGATTTGGCGTAATTTATTTGCTTTGTTATGTACACTAACAATAACAATAGGGAAACTATTAATAAACATAGAACTTCCTTAAAGGGTTAAGGGGTTTTGCCGATAGTCACAGCGCATCGCATGGGTTTTAGTGATTGCAATAGATGATGACGAAGTTGAACAGGAAGATTTCATTTGCGTAAATACCTCTTTTTTACGTGGAGAAACCCGTCAGTCACCTCCATTTAAGATCATTGTCAAGCGGATCTCAATTTATATAAATTTATAAAAAATTACATTTTTAAACGTCCACAATAACATAAGGTACTACAATAATTACGAGGTCTGATCGTTAATTGAATGCTAGTCAATTATATGTCTAGAGTGATATATCAAAACATATTTTTTAAAGCATTTTATTTCATTTAGTAAAACTGAACATATAGGTACCCGGTGAAAGAAGTAACCATTTAATTTTAGGTAATAATGCATTATTGTTCTTTTTTCATTACACAACAAACAAACCCTTGGCTAGCCTTGGCTTTTCTTCATATAAACGATACAAATGTGTACAAAGTTGCATGCCTACTGAATGCTAAGACAGTACCACATAACTAGCAGACAGCAAGTCACAGTTCAGTTGTAATTTTGCAGTAAGAGCACTTAACACAATCTACTATGCTCTTAGTAACAAAGATTTCTCTTGCCGTTAGCAGCAATGGAGAATTCCTTTCTCTGATTCATGCATAAGAGTGTGTGCATTTACGAAAACACAAACACCATATTCCTAAATTACATGTCACTACAAACACAAATACTACATATTATAAACCCTACAACTTGACCAATCGCCAATAAGAATTGGCACATTGAAGTTATTTTTCACGGAAGTTTAATGATATCTACTTTGTTGTAACTATCTCCTAGGTGGATTCAGATGACAGCCCATTTACTTTCACACCGTTGCTTTGATCGCTATAAGAATTGAACAAAAATCACGAAACGTTAGACTAGACGTAAGTAGACTATCATAACAAATAACACAAATTCAGTCAAAGTAATAGATAATGGTGACCCCCCAATTGGACATAAAATGAAATGAAATGAAATGAAATGTCTTTATTTTGTATAGGCCTATGGGGGCACTTACAAATTGTCAGTTACAGTTTTTTTCTTACACTACCACCGGATCGGAATCGGAATAAATATAACATAAAGTTCACAAATAAGATGCAAAAACGAAATTAAGAAATCACGCCACCAATCAGGAAGAGCAAGAACACATCCGTCGAGCCAACTAAACGTGTAATCCCTACTAATATTATAAATGCGAAAGTAACTCTGTCTGTCTGTCTGTCTGTCTGTCTGTCTGTCTGTCTGTCTGTTACTCTTTCACGCCAAAACTACCGAACCGATTTTTATGAAATTATATACACAGATAGTGGTGACCTTGGGATCCATTATAGGCTACTTTTTATTTCAAAAAATGGGTTGAAAATGCTAAAATCGAGCATAAATGTTTGTATGGTAGTTCGTTTTTGACAAAGAGTTGTACTAATAATTGCGTCAAGGGGTATGATAGATTTGATTAAAAACATAGGTGAATAATAAAACATTCAAAAATATTGATTTTGAGTCGACAACATATATCCGTAAAACTCGGTATGTCGCGAATTTTGTTAAATTCCAATGCAAATGACAATCTCCATATTGGCTTTTGACAAAGAGGTGTACTAATAATTCCGTCAAGGGGTATGATAGATTTGATTAAAAACTTATGTGAATAATAAAACATTAAAAAATATTGATTTTGAGTCGACAACATATATCCGTAAAACTCGATATGTGGCGAATTTTGTTAAATTTCAATGCAAATGACAATCGCCATATTGGCCATTTCGCCTGGACGTCATCGTGAGTTCGTTCAGAAATAATACATTTAAATTGGTAACAATTAATTATCATTCAAATAGATGTAATATAAATTTGATTTAATTTACCCTTAATATGGGTTTATAATATGAAAATGTATTTATAATGCGAAAGATACGAATAATATTACTTGGAATTCCCGATGAGTTAAATATTAGGTATACTTGCGCTATCTATCACTGTTCTGTTGAATTACGTTGAATGAACGCTTTCTACACTCATACGCTTTATTAACATTTGATAGATGGCGTTATCTACAATACAACTTCGAAGTAATATCGATAAATTATATGTTGATGTTGAATTACTAATAATTCCGTCAAGGGCTACGAAACACTGGTTTGCAAACATAAATATAAAATAAATCCACGATAGCATATCTATATTTCTTAAAGTTAACTCACAATAATTATTTTTATGTTCCATATTGTAACTAAAAATAATATGTTATTTTCGAGTCTGTTGTCTTTTGTTCAGTATTAATCCTTATGTAAATAAATGCATTCGTTAGCTTCGTAATTAAAACAAAGCATCAAATAAATACGTTTAAAGTTATTAGAGATATCAAATTATATAATTTCCTTCAAAGGGTACGATAATAAAATTCCGTCCAGGGGCAAGATAGACTTGATTGAAAACTTATTTCAATAATAAAACATTAAAAAATATTGATTTTGAGTCGACAACATACATATATCTGTAAAACTCGGTATATCGCGACTTTTGTTTAATTCCAAATTCCAAATTAGCCATTTTGCCCTGATGTCATCCTGACCCTTATTCATTATGAAATAATACATTCCTATAAATCGATAACAATTAATTATCATACAAATAAATGTGATATAAATTTGATTTAATTTACCCACAATATAAAATTACGAGGAATTACCGATGAGTTATATATCTCTATAACTTATGGTTAAGTCACAATATATTTTTTAAGTTCAATATTTCAACTAAAAATATTACGTTAATTTCGAGTATATTTTCTTCTGTTCGGTATTAATCCTTATATAAATAAATGCATTCGTTAGCTCTTACACTATATGCATCAAATAAATACTTTTATAGATATTAGAGATTTAAAATAATAAAGATCGCGATGTGTCTCTCGGCAGGGGTAGGTAACCGTCTCGCTCGCGCATGCTAATACAAGCCGGCCACGATGCGTGTGCATTATTAGAGTAATCTGACCACTTGATAGTGTCCAGTGTTGAGTAGGATACGAATGTTAAATGAGTTTGTAAGAGTAGCGTCGTTTTGTACTAGACCAGTACAAACATTGCACTTCACCCTGCAGCATCACCCTGAGAACTTTTAAACATACTGCGGAAAAGTTAAAATCAATCTTTGTAATCGATGCGTTTTGGTTTAAATGTGGAGGAGGATTTGGTTTACAAGGTGCTTCTTGGTATTGTGTGACCACTAAGATATTCAATTAATTCAAAGAAAGGCGGTTTACAATCGTCTAATTTTAAAATTCTAATTTTAATTTGTCTAATTTTTAAAATATTTTTACATAACAATTATGATCCTAACCACAAATACATACTTTAAATTCGTTTCTTCACTCTTTGTATGTCCGGGTAATCGCCGGCCGAGCGGCTAAATTCCATTCATTTGGATAGGACTTGCACTATAGAAAAGGTTGTGGAATAACATAATTATAGACTACTTTTTATCATATAATTTCAACGGGGTCGAGATTTGTGCGGGAAAAACTTTGCGATACACTCATTTTTACGCGGGCGAAGCCGCGGGTACAGCTAGTATACGTATATACATTACATACTAGCTGGCTTAAAATATTTCTATTACAAAAAAAATGTTACACACGTCCACTTCTTACGCTTGCTCACTGCTCATATTATAATCATATAAAGAACAATAATTCACTTTTACTTTAAGAGCCCGAGCATAGACAACTTTTCTTGTTATAAAAATATCCATAGACGAAGATTACTTCAAATTAGAAGGCCCTCGGTTCAATTATAAAAAAAACTTTATAGTGCCGAAATTCGAATATCGAAATCATAACAGGATTTTTCTAAGAACACAGAAGTTTTTAACGTTAAAAAACTTCTATGATCTCAGACTACAACTAGTATAGAGTAGAAGAGAGTACAGATATAAGAATCTAATAAGCCTTACCTATCTATATTTTGATCCGGATTCGTTTACTATATTACATGAAGAATAACACTTGCATTTTTTTGGATTAAAAAATGCATTTGTGACCTAAATGCAAATCTGCTATTTACAAGTATCTCCACTTAGAGTACTCGTAGACAACAAAATCGTCCGCGTACTCATTAACAGTATTTTGCTGTAAGCTCTTATTGCGGTCTTGAGTTTTTATTCCCTTTTACTGGCTTTAAATGCGGTAATGCACTTTAGAATACGTTCTATGCCTCCTGATCATTAGTACAGTCCATATACTGCTATTTATTTCTAACCCACCTGTGGCTGGAAACGTTTGTTCATTAAAGTTTAATTCTTACATTATCAAAGAGTATCCTCTTTAATCACTGCAGTGTACTACAATACAGGTTTGTACTCAGTTTAGCTTTAATCGTCTCTTACCACTCGTTCACGGTATCGGGCTACGTGACGAGCGATGAGCAAACTGCACGATTTTTCGATTGACCATTCCAATATATTTGGAATACTAATCAGTATGTAGTCTGTCCGTTTCCTTGATAATTTAATGATTTATTCGTTTTTAAGCTTTTGGGTTTTTTAAATAATTTAACAGTGTTACTTGTTTTCCCGATATTTCAGTCAATTTGCTGTCAATGTCGCGGCTTTGTGGCATGCCTCGTACATGTCAATAAAGGTTTTTAAGCTTGTCGCCCCAGTCATAACTGTCGTTCATTTCACGATATATAATGGCCGAGTGGTTAGACTTAACAGAATCATTTACTCTGGCTGTAAGTCAGTGGCAAAATAAGATCGTTAACAAAGTAAATAAAAAAATATATCTACTACAACGCTTGATAAATATGTACGTATGTTTCATTTCGACACCAAAATATGCAATATAGAATTTGTAAAGTTTAGCTTGTATTCACTAAAAACAAAGTACATAGAAACATTAAGTGCCGTGATAAGCACGCCACCTACATAAAAATGGTTTGCATAAAAGGACAATATGGAATAGTTAAATTGATAGGTACTGGTTAACTTAGAAGTCGCAACATAATATTAATACCCCGCTAACAAAGAACATCTAATGACCCGAAATTTATCGTGAATTCCTCATTAATACTGTCATTAAACAACCTTTTGTTTTCGGCTGTAACAAAAACAGCGCATAGCACCTTCAGCTTTCAATTTTTTTATCATTCACTGCCTCGTTAAAAGTATACATTTGTTACTCAGAGAAATAACTAAAGAGAGAAACATTTGTGAAACAATACTACACAAGACTTCTACGAAAATATTCCCTGATTAAAACCACAGCCAGAAGGAAATCTAAATGAAGAAGAAACTTACATGTTCTCAAAAGTACAATTGTACCTGTAAGCCGTCTTTTTATATTCAAACAGCAATACAACATTATTATGTACTATAAAACTAATCTATATATATAAAAGGGAAAACTGAGTAAACTGACTGACATATCAAAGGACATCCCATACTACTGTGATTAGAAACTTGAAATTTTGCACCATGTATCCTTTTTTTCTGAAAGTCAGCATAAACATCGGATTTCTAGAAATTCGCCTCTTAAACGGATAAAAATTGTGGAAAAGATTGTATAAAAGTACGCCAATTTTGATATAATAGAATATATATCATCATTTCCGGAAAACGAACCCTTATGAGAGTAAAATGGAGGTTGATTTTTTTTTCAGAAACTCGTTGCAAATTTGATGCAAGCCCAATGAAACTTAGTATTTAGCTTTTTGGTTTAATATGTATATAAATGTTGGCAAAGCACTGGATCCTGGATTGGACTGGATTTTTTTTTTGTATGAACAGAGTCGCGGGTTTTGCTAGTTACTTTATAAAATTATACTGTTACACGAGACCGCGCCTACGATTTACGAAACCCCAAACGTAGATCGCCCAAAACACCTTCTAACATAAAGGTAACATTTGGGAACGTAAAAGTTGTCTAACAAAGGGTAATACAGTTGTTTGTGTATTTACACCTCAGAGGAATATGTCAAGACGGTATCCCGAAGGTTTTCCCAGCGGTCGAAACTTCTGCTTTTTGGTAACCTTCGAACCCAATGATTGGTACTTGGCTATAACGCTAACTTGTTCGACAATACACAAGCCATAAATTTGAATAAGAATATAATATTTCCTTTTGTCAAGTCGCTGAATGTGACAAAGTACGCTGATAAATAGGTTTCTTTCTGTTAGAATTGACAATATATTAACAAGTATTTCATTGTATAAACTATTTGTTAAATATCACATTGTCATGAAACCTTTTTTTTATTTTTTCTTTCTTGATTCATGACACTATAAATAAATATACAAAAGGAAGTTCCCATTATTACTTGATTGAGTTTTGCGTTGGTTGCTTAGACGTGATTCTTTGTTATTTCATTACACGTGATTTCATACACACAAAGGCAGAAGGTAAATAAAAGAATTAACGTTTTCAAGGCGGTCCACAGTAGTTCGTAGAAGGATTTCAGATAAAACTCCCTTTTGTATGAGATGTTATTGCAAGTATCTAAATGCGACAATTATTACTTAACTTATTTACATAATTGAAGTAACATACGAGCGTGCGGTCCAACTGGTAAGTGGTCACTACCGCCCATTGACATAAGAAGGTAAGCAACTTCATATAGTACAGGCAATTGTATCTGAATTCAATTGGTGAGCCGTCGCTGCTTCGGACGACTAATATCTCCTCAAATAAAAGTCAGGCAACCAACTACAAGTAGACCACTCCTTTATATCCACCATTACATAAAAAAGTAATAATGAAGCATTCTAGATGGTAAGATATAAATCTGTAAGGTAATATATTGTAAGAGGAAGAGCTTTGTGGCAACACATGTGGTAATAGCTTACTGCATGCGCTGATATATTCCACAACACACATGTTCAAACTGAACCGCGAATTACATTGCGGTTCACATCTAACTACTACTACGAAGTTTAAAAACGATGCGCAAGTGTTTTTAAGCACATATATTAAGATTTTTTGAGGAAACATGGAATGCAGCTGTATTTAAATAATGGTGCATTCATTTCCATTTTTAACACAATTTCTCGTGTAACACACAAGTATTATTTTAACAGGTAAAATATGTAAACCTAAATAAGTAGAGCAGATATTCTATATCACCTTGCAAACCACAAGTTTAGAACACAAGTTCTAAACTTGTGTTTTGCAAGGTAGTAGAACATATAGTTCGATTATTAAGATACCATCACCATAACTACATATTTTTAGTGAGAGGCGGATCTTTGGTTTGTTTGAGGGTGTCGTTGCCCTTGTTGCTTACTTTTATGTAAGATGACCATGTTAGTACTCGAATCTAGTAACACAACTGTGAGTGATCTCAGATAGAACCTCCGTTCTATATGAATTGGCTTTCATATGTCCACGACCTGTAGTGACCACTTACTATCAAGTGGAATACATGTACATTTAGTAATTTAAACTAATAGGTATAGAAAGATTTTGTACAATAAGTTCTGGACGTAATTATATTTACTATAATCTTATGTCAAGATTAGTAGTTAGTGGAAAAAATCGACATACCTTAAATAATTATTTTCTTAACATATCTAAATGAAGAACAGTCGCTCTCAAGAATATCATTACGTTAATCACAACGCCCTTATGTTGTATATGTGGGTATCCGTTACGTTAAATTCAAAAATGAATTGATTAGCTCAAGAAATACTGCACAAAGTCACTACTAAAGTCTAGTTAATTTTATACCTACACTAAACCTCTCAGCAGAAGTTTTATAAATGAGGAAATTCAGCATATCCCGACAAGCTTTCTCGGTTTGCGGATTTCGCCGCAAGTTAGTCCTTTTGCTCTTTGATCGTACTACCCCATTTAATCGCTTCTGTCGGAATGTCGAAGAGAAGCACTACTTTTATTTAATACTAGCTGTGCCCGCAGCTTTGCCCGCGTGCAAATCAACGTGTTACAAAGTTTTTCCCGCGCAAATCTCGACACCGTGGGAATTATATGATAAAAAGTAGTAACATTAAAATTGGTTTGGCCGCTCCAGGATTACCTGGTCAAACACAGAGTGAAAAAACGAATTTAAAGTGTGGGTAAAATTTTTGGGTAGGAACGTATTGTTGTGTATTTTTTTTTAAATTAGACGAATTCTAAACCGCTTTTCTGAACCACTTTACATTCTTAGTGGTCTAATTCACAATATCGGGATACTTTTTTTCAATCAACTCCTCCACATTTGAACCAAAACGTATCGATTATAAAGATTGATTTGAACTTTTTCTAATTGGAAAATACTATTTGAAGTAATTTTGGCGGATTCAAATTTCTAAGTAAGATTATAGGTAAACCTACTTTTAATATTAATTTGTGTTCAGGAGTTTCGGAAGGCATTAGGAGTTCAAAAATTCTGTTGGATAATGTACTGCTTCCTCCATCTCAATGTCTGTGTCTACCGAATAGTAGATCTGTGACGCTGCTTTAAATTAAAAAAAAAAACATTTATTTTATCGACTCGTTCATTGGTGGGTGGGTATATAGCCGTCTTTTGGAACCAATTTATAGTGTTATTGGTTGTATTAACAATATCGGGATACACTTTTTCAACCAACTCCTCCACATTTAAACGATGACGTATCGATATAAAGATTGATTTTAACTTTTCCGGATAACAAAGCACTATTATCTACTTGTAGTAAATCATTAGAAAATTGGAATATCACTGAACAGCGACATATATTCTAAGTTCATATTTTGTTTCATGTGGCCAACGATAAGATCTTTTAAGAGGTGCATCGGGCTATTTGTGTGCGTAAATCTCGCATTGTTCTTTGTAAAGCAGAAGACATAATCAAAACACTTTTACAATTCATATGAACAGGGCGCAACTGCTCGCAGGGCGCTGCCGCACCCTGCTCGCTTATTTTTTATGTTTTCTTTTATATTCCAACCTAACCTAACCCATCCTGTTTAAAAAGCTACAGCTAAATCCAACTCTTAACAATAACATGACAATACTCCTGCATTTTCAGGATTTAGGTTTTCAATAAGTACCAAACTCATACGGCTTAAGTAGGTTGTGTACTTAGATTAGGTATCAGGGTTGATGAATTGAAGTTTAATTAATTAATCACATTTCAGTTTAATGAGCTGTCGTTAAACTTATAATATATACTAAAAACAACCGTAAGCATTATGTGACTACCTTTTATAATTTAGGCTTGCACTATCCCGCATCATCAGGGAGGAGTTGAAGGTAAAAAAAAATATCCCGTGTCTTTGCTTAGTATTCTTATTACTTATACGTAAGCACTTGCGTGCCAACTTCTATAGCTAGGGCTTGCAGTACCCTGCATCATCAGGGCTGAGAAGCTAAAGGTCCAAATTGTCATCATGTGTCTTTGCTTAGTAATTATATTACATACCCGAAAGCATTAAATGGCCAACTCCTATGGCTCAGGCTTGCAGTACCCTGCATCATCAGGCTTGAGGAGTTGAAGATCGAAATTTTCATCTTGTGTCTTTGCTTAGTAATTATATTACATACCCGAAAGCACTAAATAGCTAACTTCTATGGCTTAGGCTTGAAGTACCTCTGCATCATCAGGGTTGAAGAGTTAAGGGTAAAAATTTTCATCATGTGTCTTTGCTTAGTAATTATATTACATACCTGAAAGCACTAAATAGTTAACTTCTATGGCTTAGGCTAGCAGTATCCTGCATCATCAGGGGTGAGGAGTTGAAGGTCAAAATTTTCATTATGTGTCTTTGCTTAGTAATCATATTACATACCCGAAAGCACCAAATGGCCATCTCCTATGGCTTAGGCTTGAAGTAACCCTGCATCATCAGGGTTGAGGAGTTGAAGGTCAAAATTTTTACCGTGTATCTTTGCTTGGTATTTTTATTACATAACCGTAAGTACCAAATAGCCAACTCTTACGGTTTAGTCTTGAAATACCCTTACATCATCAGGGTTGAGGAGTTGAAGATCAAATTTTTGTCCCATGAATTTGTTTAACAATCTTATTATATATCCATAAAAACAAATTGACTTACTTCTACGGTTCAGGCTAGCATTACTCCTGCATCATCAGGATTGAAGAGTTGAAGGTCAATTTTTTTAGAAAATATCTGCTTAGTAATCTCATTCTACATTCAACCCAATTGGACTCCTACAGCTTAGGTTTGGCCGAGTATCGCTAATTTCGTTAATTTGCTTCAAAGAAATGGATCCTATGATCAGAACCGTATCAAACTTATTAGAGTACCCTTGAAGTACATTCTTTCAAATAAAAGAAAAATCATCAAAATCGGTTGGCGGGAAATTGAGTTATTCATCTATTTATCGCGCACATCGTTAATGCAAATATCAGACTTATGCGCTTTTCTTATGGATGCCACTGTCAAAAGTGAACTAAAAATTAATGGGACCCCATGACACGCACTACCTTTCAAATGAAAAAAAAAATCATCCAAATCCGTTCACCCAGTGCGGAGAAATCGAGTAACAAATATTATTAAATTAAAAAAATAAATAAAAAAAATACAGACGAATTGATAACCTTCTCCTTTTTGAAAGTCGGTTTAAAACTATGTTTTAACATAAAAATCAAAGCGAAATACTAAATTTTATTGAGGTGGCCTCAAAATTGACTGACTTTCATACAAACTTACATCTCCTATTTGGGTTAAATTGGGGGGGGGGGGATAGAAAATTCATTCATGATTGACGTCTACGTCATAAAAAGAACCCCTAGTAAAAATTATATTCGTATCTTTAGCAGTTTAGGCTCTATGATGTTTATTCAATAGATGAGTGAGAGAGCATCCTTTCGTTTTTATATTAAGTATATATAGATATAGAGATATAGATGTGTATAGTATCAAATAACATAGGTACACACATAACCAATAAAAATACATAACAAAGGAATACATTTTACAGACCATAACATGTTTAGTTTCAACCAATTCAACTATGCAGTTACTTATCTTATTAACACTTATCGAACACGGAATAAATACTGCGTAGTTTAAAATGGACATAACTTTTTTATTTATAAACCGATAACAATAAAATAAACACTAAATGTTAAGTGAAGTTTCCCACGACACAGCGGTGAAAATTATTTTCAAATTGGATAAGCCGTTCCTGAGATTAGCGTTTTTAAACACACAGACAAACAGACAAACAGACAAGATTTCTAAAAAACATTATTTTGGGTTCTATATCGTATTAAAGACCTCTAGAAATGGTTTTCACCTAAATTTATTCCATGTACAGACAGCGACCTCTTACAGATTTATTATAGTATAGATGCTTTGATAAAAAGACATGGTTTGCTAAGATTTTTGAAAATATATATACTCATTCACAGTTTTTATCCAACCCGATCCAATGATCTGATTGTCCGCCCGAGTGCAAGTGGTCACTGCCACCACAAAAATTAGAACGAAGTTCTGTCTAAAATCAATCTCTTGCATTGGTACTCATATAAAACTGAGATGATCACCTCATATAAAAGTGTGCCCATTCACACACCCTTCCACTGAAAGGCAAGAACTGCTTCACGCTGGGAAATAAGTGTGGCGGTGTTACCTCCCTGGTTGAACTACAATGATTTTACCACCTGGTAAATATTAACGTATTATATAGTAATATATTTCAATATTAGTACCTAAATATTGACATATAACTAAGCAACATATAGCACTACCATATTTATTGCTTGTTTTTAAAATCATCTTTAATATTACTCCTGTGTACTTTATATATTCAACCCTTTGTACCTATTTTAGACCTAAAATTTGGCCCAGAAACTTATAACTTTGGTATTAGAAAGATCAATGTAGCTTAAAGATTTGAGCGAAACTCTAGTACGTACCTACTTTATACAAATAAAAATTTGTTGATATATTTTTAGAATGGCGTAGGAATACGTAAACACTGTTGGCTTTATAATATGATATGACATTTATATAAGAAGTGTAGGGTTAAATAAATCACGTTACAATTACGCCCACATACGACCCATTCAACGTCTACGTAAGATTTAGGAAAGTATCACACTGCGTTTAATTTCCGATCTAGAAATGCCTTTAATATGTGACAACTCACTAATTACTCTATCGTCTCGAACTACATTTGTCAAAACCGTTGATTGGCAAAATACCGCTTGTACACACTAGTAGGCGCTTTATTTATAAGGAATCTTGGCCGAATTACAGCCCGCCATTACAGTTGTTAGTGGCCAGTGGGCGAACACACAACACAAATTTGTTTCTGCAATCACGAGCGTGGATGTTCGAAATTTGATTTACCGCTGATTTGCGGCCGACGACGGGCGAGGGCGCTTCGTGTCGCACTACATGGAGTACACACAACTTGACGTATGCGAACTCATACAAAGTGGTAAATTGTTTAATAAATAATTATTACAGTTTGATAATTCAGGTCACAAAGCAGACATTTTGTTAGGCGATTAAAAAACTCTATGTGTTATAAAATTGTTTCAGCACAAGCACAACGTAACATTAACATAGCCCAGGCCAATCTTGGCCAAACTTGTATCCAAGCGTTGTACATATACGGAAGTATATGGCATGCGGGTTGCTCGATAAAATGAAAGAAGACATTACTTACTTAAAGGAAATGGGTATATTTTGTTTTGCAGTGTTTATTTTCTTCTGGTATTAAACGGAATAGTGCTTCATTTCGTTTTACCACCGTATTTTTCCGTTTTTTCAATATACTTATACTTAACGTAGTCGTAGTTGATACCGAAACTTCCGTTATAACAGCATATATAATGTTCATTCCGTATGACGTTATTATAGAAACAAAGAAAAACTATCCAAATAAAGCCTCCTCAAGTATTATAATACTAGTTAAATAAATAATATTTTGATACCATGCCAGCCTAATACATTTATTTATTACAGTCGAAGTACTTCTGACTCGTTTAAAAGTTTTAATTGCACATATCCAAAGGGACGAACTGTAAAAAAGTGTCAGAATAAAGTTTCATGTTGTTTAAGTCTAAAGATAATCCATATAATCCATTTACAAATACATAAAATCATATATGAAAACCGGACCAATTAATAAAAGAGAGTTAAATTAAGAGACTCACCTAATTCGTCCCACACATCATCCTGTACGTACATCAAAATCTTTTTCGAGTTACGATGAACCAAACAAATTTAATAAAATATCATACACAAATCTGAAATAGAACTGCGTTTTACTGAAAAAGGACGTAATTAGCATTGCACTAATTGGTAGTACAGTTGCACTCTGTATAGTAAACCAAAACCTATTTACGTTATAATAGCAGACACTCATTATTAAAATCGACAAATGAAACCAAGAAGTAATTTCCGAATAAACTAGCGATTAGTTTTGACAGCAAACATGTGGCGAGCGTTGCGTGCTCAAATCTGATTCACCACTGATTTGTGGTTAGCTTAATAACTAATCCGGATAAATCGGAACAATACATTGCAAATACCACTATGTTACTAATTCCAAATTAAACTACAGATTTTAATCGTTAATGTGATTTGTTCTCTATTGAACAATGTACTTTTGCATTGTATTGCAAAGCGAATTTGACTTTATTTGTCCTTTAATTTAGTGTTGCTAAATTTATCTTAATTTCAGAAAAGCCTACCTACTGCTACCCAAGTTTTAGAACAAATCTTGCAATGTTTTATATAATTCCCAGACTGCTAGAATAAAGTTACCGAATGTACTCAAAAATAAATTGTATTTTAAGACAATATGAACCCCGCACACAGTTGTAGACAAACTGACCAACTCGTTGCAAGTGCATCAAGTGCATTGAACGCATTATCTGATGTGTTCCGTGAACCGAGCAATGTACTAGAATTGAATCAGCGAGGGCGCGCCGCGGAAGAGCCGCTCGTTGGATTTACGAACGAAACACTTCCGCCGTTTTCCACGTTTGAACGGAACTGCCCGCCATTTTTGTACATTATAATTTGGGTAACTGCATGTGCAATATAACAGCTGCACCTTGTTGGTATGATCAAATTCAAGTTACGAAGATATTACCATAGGCATTGTTTAATGCAATAAGAAAATAAATAGAGTTACACTTAAGTACTTAGGCAGGTATTTATACTAAAGTTTATACGTACAGGTATACGTGTACGTAAGATATACGTATATCAAATATAGTAAAGGTAAAGTATAACACTATATATTTGTATGTAAACATGAACCACGCCCAAGTTTTGGAGTATCATTTTTACTAGTAAATTTGTAAAACTGCTATTCAAGCTTAAATAAATTTTGAAACCCGAATTTTTTAAACAATAAAAAATACTTCATAGCGGTTATACAAGCACGGGGCAGGATTACTGGCTGAATAGAGCCGTTTTGGGTTACCTCTCTATTTATGTCTGCCGCCAAGCAAGGCTGCGTTGCACTATTTTTATTGTAGTGTGATGGATGGTAGAGCTGGAAGGAATTACAAATAAAAATCCACCAACGGAATTCTAACGAAGTGTAGTCGGAAATATCAAATACGATTTATGAAGGACAGACTTATGGATTTTACATGAATGAAGTGTAGCGTCAGTTTGGTTTAGACTCTGTGTACTGCATACGAGTTCACACTCTATATGGCTAAATTTTGTAAGTTTCTTTTAAGCTATTAGTTTTTTAAAAAAGGTCATTCTGTAAGGAACCTATACGTTTTTTTAGGTTTATATTTAGATAATACAGGTATACTTACATCTCAATGTTGTTCAATAAATGTGTCACTTAATTTCTATACGTAGAACAATACCTATACTACAAATTTAATATGTTTAAAAAATTGACGATAAGTTATAAAATTACTATACTTGTACCTTAAACATTAAAAAATATATTTTTTCACATGTTACCTCTATCATCATTAACTCTGTGTATAATACTAAAATAAGAAAAACAATACAATGTTCGCGATGTTACGAAAAAGACCATAGTATACTATGTTACTTAAACATGATTTCTCTATTCGGCAAGTTAAAATTAATAAATTAAAGTACCATTATTATTGAATCATAATAATTTTTCGTGTGGTGTCGGTCTTGAGTAACATCACTCTCTAACCTGTAGATTACGTAAGAGGTGACTAAGGGAAAATACAAGGTATGGTAACGCGTCTTTGTGTGTAACATCAACATCCCCTGCGATAGCCAACACTCATACGATACGGTGTCTCTCGGCATAAACCCGCACTAATGCGGGTTTATGAGTCCAACAGTGTACCTCAAAAGCCTGATGGATGGATAGGTTGATAATAGAAGTCCCTGTAGTTCCGGGATCAGAATAGGGCTACGGTATCCCCTGCCTGTCGTAAGAGGCGACTAAAAGGGGCTTCCGGGGTTGCAGGCGGCTAGAGTGGGAGCTCGAACCGTTCGGTCAGGCGATCCCGAGAAGGACGGCGGTATATGTGGTCACATACCGTCGTAAAGACTAGACGGGGCGGTGGGCCCAGCCGCCCATCTGGGAGGAGCCCGATGGGGCAACGCGCTCAGAGGATTCTGGTTGCGGTCGGACCGAGTTCCCGGAGTCCTCTTTATAGCGCCGAGGACGGCCACTGGGGGGGTTTTAGTGCGGTAAAAATCCCACATAACCCTGCGTCGCTCCCACGGCGTCGGGTACCTTTTGAAGGTTTCCCCCTCGAGAACAAAAAAAAAAAAAAGGTTGATAATAGAAAAAGCTACATTAAGTATGTATAAACATGGAACAAATGTTCCTGCAGATAATTGCACACAATCGTGCAGGACGCAAATAACCCTGATGGGGATGTCGTCGCATTTACATACACGGAAATTCCGAATTTCAGTATCCGTTTTGCTCGTGCCGAATACACACCATTCGTGGCATTCAAACTTGCATTTAATTTATGGGTCACCTGTTTAAATGAAAACATACCTTTATCTCCTATGATTTTACTGGAAATATGTTAAAAAATTGTAACTTAAATAGATCATTACGATTATACTAATGTGCATTTTAACTGATGGCATTTTTTGACTTTGATGAAAAATATATTTCTTATTGCATACATTTACAAGTATAGAAAGTTTTTAACTGGTACGTCTTTAAATCTCGTACATATGCACAGCAAACCACATATTTGATTTATCGATCCTGCTCGTATCGAATCCAGATGAGTTTTCTACCTAAAGAAAAGTTATCCGGAGCTCTTTGTCCACCTAAAGGAAACTGTCAACTGTTTTCAAATGGCTGATACTTGTTAGTCAAAAATATCTAAGATTTAGTTCATAGTTACAAGTACTCAAACACTTTAATATTAATCCTGAAAGGTATAATTTGGACCTCTGCAAGGCCAGAGTGAATAGGCTGTTTCTAGGCAGGAATGCTTCGACCGCATCATCACTTACCGTCAGTTGAGATTGCGATCAAATGTCTGCCTATAAAGTATGAAAAAAAAAATCTGAATAGGCATACAGCATACTATTCCAAATCCCGGATTTCCTTTACGTCATATTTGTTTTATGCAAATTCAAATGATCGTTAATTTATATGGTTTGACAGTCCGCTCTTCTGTAATTGTTTAACTTGAAGAAAATTATATAATTTTAAGTTTACACATTAGTCATATATCTAACCATCGTTAAAACCAGGTATACCTGTTTTACTATCCATTAATTATATATCTCCAATCGTCAAAAGCTACATACGAAATTAAACAAAAATAAGCATTTACACATGCTAAAACAATGAAAAAATTGAGAATGTTTGTTATGTTTTTTTTATAAGATTGAAGTAGCAAACGAGCCTGCAGCCCACCTGATGGTAAGTGCTCACTGCCGCCGATGGACTCCTGTAAGCAACTTCATATAGAACATGAAGTTCTATCTAAAGTCAATTACAGATGCGTTTCAACTCCTGAGGACTAAGATGGTCGCCTGAAATAAAAGTGTGCCGGCAACCACACCCTTCCATCGAAACGCAAGAACTGCTTCACGCTAGAAATAGGTGTGGCAGTGGTACTTCCCCGGCCGAACTACACTGGTATACCACCTACAACGTACGTACAATGTACTATGTATGGTTAAAGATGGTAAAACCCTTTCTGGTAAACTAAACACCCGCACCCACAACACATCAATTTCTGCAGCAGCGATAAGCGTCGCTTTATTCTGGTTTGGTAGTCGCAATTATGGAGATATATAATTTGACCAGATTCAATTTTATACGCAATATTTATTTAATTTGTTACATAAAGTTTTGGTTACTATAAGGAATCAATCTACTATAAGACATGTATTTATTTACCTTTTACTTTCAATCGTATTGAAAGTAAACTTTTGCAATGTCCTGTTCAATTACAATTTATTTAATTTAATTTGCAAATGACATCGATAATACGTCAACCACTGTAAAACGTTCGAAAGGAAATCCGTTTAATTACGCAATACTGACCTAAATATAAATTAACTCTGTTTTAAATTGAACCTACCAGGAACAAGAATATTTAACTCATGGTGCACCGAAAAGCTTTTTAAAAAATAAAGTTAATAAATAAGTCGTTAACTTTACAATGTTGTGCCAGTATGATTCTACCGGGGAAATTCCTCCGTCACATCTCTAGTATAAAGCAGGTCGTACGTTTCATTGAAAGTGTGTGGATTCCTTCGAATTTAATTTCGATGCGATCACCTTAATCATCACGAGCGGCAACGCAACTGTGAGTTCAAGTAGAATTCCTGTTATATGTGGAGTTGGTTAAAGATGTCCATGAACGGGAGAGTCCACTTACCCACTGGTGTGTACTCGTTTTCAATTTTGTGAAAAAAATAAGATTCGTAAAAAAAATGTATCCTACCTTGTGCAAGTAGAATAAACCCTGCCAAGTTTCGAGTGTATTAAGTAAACTTTATGTAAAATTAACAGTTCCTTCGTTATATGAATGTTTAGCAATTTCCACGAGTAAGCAAAGTTTATTTTTATAAAACGTGAAAGCGAATCTAAATTCTCCTTAAGCAAAGAAGTTAGTAGCGGAACGAGGCGCTAGTGAGCATAAAAGTTTACAAATTCACAATATACTCTAAGGATTTGCATTTGTGTGACAAACACGCTTTACTTTACAAAGTTAAAATTATACCCTTACTGCTTTCATTGCAGAAATGCTAAGTAGATTTAGATTTTTCTGTAAGTCCCTATTTTTTGTGATATGTACATTTTACTAATAAATAAGAATGCAATACAACGTTGGTTATTAAATTCACTATTACCAATCACATTCCACATACCACCGTCTAAAAGGAAATGTTGTTCACAGGAACATCGCTTATCCTACGTACCTAATCTACAACGTTAAAAGACTTCCTTGATTTCGAACAAAAAATATTGGCAACATTTCATCGATAAATCGAGAAAGGCAGCCATTGCGATAGTACGCGCGGGGCCCGTTCAGCTAACTGCCGCCTTCTCTTCAAACGTATAGAGCAATAGCTCTCTCGTAGAGTCACCGATATGGCTAATAGCCAGTTCTACAACAACTTTGGCAACGATTAATAACTTCTCGGTCCAAATGCCCAAAGAGAATAGCCGTGCATCAAGCGTTTTCTGAAAATTGCAAATCAAAACTTGCTGGCACTTGTTTACGAAGATTGCAGCTTTACTGGACGTACGTGTAAGACGCCTCAGCTGTTTATTACTCATGCAGATACATAATACCGAGAAAATGTAAGCTGAAGATTAACAAGGAGATTGTACAATACGTATAGCTCGACGTAACCCACGTAACCACCGAATAACGTAAAACGTGTACGGTGCCTTTTGAGATTTTGCGTAAATTATTTGCTTTGTTACGTACACTATTGCCTATTAATAGACATAGACCTTCCTTAAATTAGGGTTTTTGCCGATAGTCACAGCACATCGCGTGGGTGTTAGTGATTGCAATAGATGATGACGAAGTTAAACTTATAGAAGATTTCATTTGCGTTATCGCCTCCTGCATCAACAACCGGGTAAGAGGAAAAGAATCTATTTAAGATCATTGTCAAGCGGCCCTCAATTTATATCTATTTACTAAAAATATACGTTTTTAAACATCCACAAATAAGTTATATTCCGTAATACAATATTGACGAAGTCTGAATTGTCAATTAATATCTGTCTGATATATCAAAACATATTTTTAAAGCATTTTATTTGATTTAGTATTATGGTTTGTCAAAAATACTGAACATATAGGTATGCGGTGAAAGAAGTAACTAACTTAATTTTAGGTGACATGCATTATTGCTCTATTTTCATTACACAACAAACAATTCCCCCTTGGCTATCCTTGGCTTTTCTTCATGTAAACGATACGAATGTGTACAAATTACTACGTAACTAGCAGGCAACAAGTCACAGTTCGGTTGTAATTTTGCAGTAAGAGCACTTAACACAATCTACTATGCTCTTAGTAACAAAGGTTTCTCTTGCCGTTATCAGCAATGGAGAATTCCTTTCTTTGATTCATGCATACGAGTGTGTGCATATAGGTACGTAAACACAAACAAAATATTCCTAAATTACACCTCACTACAAACACAAATACCACATATTATAAGCCCCACAACTTGACCAATCGCCGGTGAAAATTGGCACATTGAAGTTGTTTTTCACGGAAGTTTAATGATATCTACTTTGCTGTAACTATCTCCCAGGTGGATTCAGATGACAGCCCATTTACTTTCACACCGTTGCTCTGATCGCAATAAGAATTGAACAAATATCACGAAACGTTACACTAGACGTTAGTAGAGTTTCAGAAAAAATAACACCAATTCAGTCAAAGTAATAGATAATGGGGACCCCGCAATTGGACATAAACATCGCAAATAAGATGCAAATACGTAATTCAGAAATCACGCCACACATCAGAAAGAGCAAGATGACATCCGTCGAGCCAACTAAACGTGTAATACATTACATACTAGCTGGCTTAAAATATTTATATTATAATCATATAAAGTACAATAATTCACATTTACTTTAAGAGTCCGATTATAGACAACTTTTTTGTGTTACAAATGTCCATAGTCCAAGTTTATTGCGTTAAAAACAGAGCAACAGAATAGGGCAGCAGAAAGTACAAATATAAGAGTCTAATAAGCCTTATCTATATTTTGATCCGGATTCGTTTACTATTACATGAAAACTAACACTTGCAATTTTTTTGGATTAAAAAATGCATTTGTGACCTAAATGCAAATTTGCTATTTACAAGTATCTCCACATAGAGTACTCGTATTATCAAAGAGGATACTAATCACTGCAGTGTACTACAATAGAGGTTTGTAGTCAGTTTAACTTTGATCGTCTCTTACTACTCGTTCACAGCATCAGACTAAGTGAAGAGCGATGAGCCAAACTGCACGATTTTTCGATTGACCATTCCAATATATTAGCGACGGCGACAAAAGTGGCATACTAATCAGTTTTTAGGCTGTAAGTTTCATTGATAATTTAATAATTTATTAGTTTTTAAGCTGTAGGATTTTTTAAATAATTTAACAGTGCTACTTGTTTTCCCGATATTTCAGTCAATTTGCTGTCGATGTCCGGCGTTGTGGTATGCCTTGTACATGTCAATAAAGGTTTTTAAGCTCGTCACCCCAGTCATAACTGTCGTTCGTTTCCCGACATATAGTGGCCGAGTGGTTAGACTTAACAGAATCATTTACTCTAGCTGTAAGTCAGTGGCGAAATGAGATGAGATAAAGTAAATCAAAAAAAAACCTTTTATGTATTACAAAGCTTGATAAATATGTACGTATGTTTCGTTTCGACACCAAAATATGCAATATAGAATTTATATAAAGTTTAGCTTGTATTTACAAAAAACAAAGTACATAGAAACATTAAGTGCAGTGATAAGCACGCCACCTCCATAAAAGGACAAGATGGAATAGTTAAAATGATAGGTACTGATTAACTTAGAAGTCTCAACATAATAGTAATACCCCGCTAACAAAGAACATCTAATGACCCGAAATTTATCGTGAATTTCTCATTAATACTGTCATTAAACAACCTTTTGTTTTCGGCTACAACAATAACGGCGCGTAGCATCTTCAGCTTTCAATTTTTTTATCATTCACTGCCTCGTTAAAAGTATACATTTGTTACTCAGACAAATAACTAAAGAGAGAAACATTTGTGAAACAATACTACACAAGACTTCTACGAAAATATTCCCTGATTGAAACCACAGCCAGAAGGAAATCTAAATGAAGAAGAAACTTACGTGTTCTTAAACGTACAATTGTACCTGTAAGCCGTCTTTTTATATTCAGACAACAATATAACATTATTATGTACTATTAAACTAATCTATATACATAAAAGGGAAAACTGACTAAACGACTGACATATCAAAGCACATCCCATACTACTGTGATTAGAAACTTGAAATTTTGCACCGTGTATCCTTTCATACTGAAAGTAAGCACAAAGAACGGATTTTTATAAATTCAACTCTTAAAGAGATAAAAATGGTGGAAAAGTTTGTACAAAAGTACGCCAATTTTAAATATAATGGAATATCTTTATCATCATTTCCGGAAAACTAACCCCTATGAGGGTTCAATAGGGGCTGTAGTTTTTTTAGAAATTCGTTGCAAAGATGCAAGCCCAATGAAACTTAGTATTTAGCTTTGTGGTTTAATATATTGATAAATGTTGGCAAAAAAATTGGATTTTTTTTGTGTCAACGGAGTCGCGAGTTTTGCTAGTTACTTTATAAAATTATACTGTCACATGTATCTGCACCTAAGATATACGAAATCTCAAACGTAGATCGCCCAAAACACCTTCTAACATGAAGGTAACATTTGGGAACGTAAAAGTTGTCTAACAAAGGGTAATACAGTTGTTTGTGTATTTACACCTCAGAGGAATATGTCAAGACGTTATCCCGAAGGTTTTCCCAGCGGTCGAAACTTTTGCTTTTTGGTAACCTTCGAACCCAATGATTGGCACTTGGCTATAACGCTAACTTGTTCGACAATACACAAGACATAAATTTGAATAAGAATATAATATTTCCTTTTGTCAAGTCGCTGAATGTGACAAAGTACGCTGATAAATAGGTTTCTTTCTGTTAGAATTGACAATATTTTAACAAGTATTTCATTGTATTAACTATTTGTTAATATCACATTGTTACGAATTTCTTTTTCTTTCGTGATTCATAACACTATAAATAAAAATACAAAAGGAAGTTCCCATTATTACTTGATTGAGTTTTGCGTTGGTTGCTTAGACGTGATTCTTTGTTATTTTATTACACGTGATTTTATACACATAAATGCCGAAATTAAATAAAAGAATTAACGTTTTCAAGGCGGTCCACAGTAGTTCGTGGAAGGATTTCATGTAAAACTCCATTTTGTATGAGATGTTGATTACAAATGTCTAAAGGCGACAATTATTACTTAACTTATTTTTTACCAAATTGAAGTAACATACGAGCGTGCGGTCCAACTGGTAAGTGGCCACTGCCGCCCATAGACATAAGAAGCAGCTTCATATAGTACAGGCAATTGTATCTGAATTCAATTGGTGAGCCGTTGCTGCTTCGGACGACTAATATCTCCTCAAACAAAAGTCAGGCAACCAACTACAAGTAGACCACTCCTTTATATCCACCATTACATAAAAAAGTACTAATGAAGCATTCTAGATGGTAAGACATAAGTCTGTAAGGTAATATATTGTAAGAGGAAGAGCTTTGTGGCAACACATGTGGTAATAGCTTACTGCATGCGCTGATATATTCCACAACACACATGTTCAAACTGAACCGCGAATTACATTGCGGTTCACATCTAACTACTACTACGAAGTTTAAAAACGATGCGCAAGTGTTTTTAAGCACATATATTAAGATTTTTCGAGGAAACATGGAATGCAGCTGTATTTGAATAATGGTGCATTCATTTCCACTTTTAACTCTATTTCTCATGTAACACACAAGTATTATTTTAACCGGTAAAATATGTAAACCTAAATAAGTAGAGCAGATATTCTATATCACCTTGCAAACCACACAAAACCTACTACCTTGCAAACACAAGTTCTAAACTTGTGTTTTGCAAGGTAGTAGGACATATAGTTCGATTATTAAGATACCATCACCATAACTACATATTTTTAGTGTGAAGCGGGTCTTTAGTTTCTTTGAGGGTGTCGTTGCCCTTGTTGCTTACTTTTATGTAAGATGACCATGTTAGTACTCGAATCTAGTAACACAACTGTGAGTGATCTCAGACAGAACCTCCGTTCTATGTGAATTTGCTTTCATATGTCCATGACCAGTAGTGACCACTTACTATCAAGTGGAATACATGTACATTTAGTAATTTAAACTAATAGGTATAGAAATATTTTGTACAATAAGTTCTGGACGTAATTATATTTACTATTATCTTATGTTAAGATTAGTAGTTAGTGGAAAAAATCGACATAACTTAAATAATTATTTTCTTAACATATCCAAATGAAGAACAGTCGCTCTCAAGAATACCATTACGTTAACCATAACGGCTTTACGTTACGCTATACTATGTAGGTATCCGTTACGTTACGCAAAAATGAATTTCTTTGCTCAAGAAATACTGCACAAAGTCACTACTAAAGTCTAGTTAATTTTATACCTACACCTGAACCTCTCAGCAGAAGTTTTATAAATGAGGAAATTCAGCATTATATCCCGACAAGCTTTCTCGGTTGGCGAATTTCGCCGCAAGTTAGTCCTTTTGCTCTTTGATCGTACTACCCCATTTAATCGCTTCTGTCGGAATGTCGAAGAGAAGCACTACTTTTATTTAATTTGCTTTGATAAAAAGACATGGTTTGCTTAGATTTTATAAAATATATATACTCATTCACTGTTTTTATCCAACCCGATCCAATGATCTGATTGTCCGCCCGAGTGCAAGTGGTCACTGCCACCAGAAAAAATAGAACGAAGTTCTGTCTAAAATCAATCTCTTGCATTGGTACTCATATAAAACTGAGATGATCACCATATAAAAGTGTGCCCATTCACACACCCTTCCACTGAAAGGCAAGAACTGCTTCACGCTGGGAAATAAGTGTGGCGTTGTTACCTCCCTGGTTGAACTACAATGATTTTACCACCTGGTAAATATTTACGTATTATATAATAATATATTTCAATATTAGTACCTAAATATTGACATATAACTAAGCAACATATAGCACCACCATATTTATTGCTTTTTTATAAAATTCTTTTTAATATTACTCCAGTGTACTTTGTATATTTAACCCTTTGTACCTATTTTAGACATAAAATTTGGCCCAGAAACTTATAACTTTGGTATTAGAAAGAGCAATGTAGCTGAAAGATTTGAGCGAAACTCTAGTACGTACCTACTTTATACAAATAAATAAAAATAAAAATTTGTTGATATATTTTTAGACTGGCGTAGGAATACGTACACACTGTTGGCTTTATAATATGATATGACATTTATATAAAAAGTGTAGGGTTAAATAAATCACGTAACAATTACACCCACATACGACCCATTCAACGTCTACGTTTAGATTTAGGGAAGTATCACACTGCGTTAAATTTTCGATCTAGAAATGCCATTAATATGTGACAACTCACTAATTACTCTATATTGTCTCGAACTACATTTGTCAAAACCGTTGATTGGCAAAATACCGCTTGTACACACTAGGGCGCTTTATTTATAAGGAATCTTGGCCGAATTACAGCCCGCCATTACAGTTGTTAGTGGCCAGTGGGCGAACACACAACTAAAATTTGTTTCTGCAATCACGAGCGTGGACGTTCGAAATTTGATTTACCGCTGATTTGCGGCCGGCGACGGGCGAAAGCGCTTCGTGTCGCGCTACACGCACAACCTATATGGAGTACACACAACTTGACGTATGCGAACTCATACAAAGTGGTAAATTGTAAATAACTATTTAATAAATAATTATTACAGTTTGATAATTCAGGTCACATTTTGATAGGCGATTAAAAAACTCTATGTATTATAAAATTGTTTCAGCACAAGCACAACGTAACATTAACGTAGCCCAGGCCAATCTTGGCCAAACTTGTATCCAAGCGTTGTACATATACGGAAGCATATGGCATGCGGGTTGCTCGATAAAATGAAAGAAGACATTACTTACTTGGAGGAAATGGGTATATTTTGTTTTGCAGTGTTTATTGAAGTGAAACTTCTTTATCGGGGTTGGAAAAAAATTTAGTGTAACATTTTTTCGTTACGCGCCATCTTTTTCTGTTACGCGCCATCTTTTTTTTCCGTTACGCGTCATCTTTTTTCCGTTACGCTCCATCTTTTTTTTCCGTTAAGCGCCATCTTTTTCTTATCCCTACCACGCGTGATATTAGATAGATTATTATAGATTAGATTATTAGATAAAATTTAATAAAAGCCTTTTATTAAACTTTATCTAATTTAACTTTATTTAACCAATTTCTGTAAAGTTGCATATAGTAAATTATTTTTTGAAAAATAACGTCATAAAGAAGTTTCACTTCTTACGAGTGTACGCTAGTACACGCACACATTTTTTTTTATTTTCTTCTGGTATTAAACGGAATAGTGCTTCATTTTGTTTTACCACCGTATTTTTCGGTTTTGTCAATATACTTATACTTAACGTAGTCGTAGTTGATACCGAAACTTCCGTTATAACAGCTATATAAAATGTTCATTCCGTATGACGTTATTCTAAATACGAAGAAAAACTAGCCAAATAAAGCCTCCTCAAGTTTTATACTACTAGTTAAATAAATAATATTTTGATACCATGCCAGCCTAATACATTTATTTATTACAGTCGAAGTACTTCTGACTCGTTTAAAAAGTTTTAATTGCACATATACAAAGTACGAACCGTAAAAAAGTGTCAGAATAAAGTTTCATGTTGTTTATTTAAAGATAATCTTTCTATAGATAAGATATCTAAAGATAATCCGTTTACAAATACATAAAATCATATATGAAAACCGGACCAATTAATTAAAGAGAGTTAAATTAAGAGACTCACCTAATTCGTCCCACACATCATCCTGTACGTACATCAAAATCTTTTTCGAGTTACGATGAACCAAACAAATTTAATAAAATATCATACACAAATCTGAAATAGAACTGCGTTTTACTGAAAAGGACGTAATTAGCATTGCACTCATTGGTAGTACAGTTGCACTCTATATAGTAAACCAAAACCTATTTACGATATAATAGCAGACACTCATTATTAAAATCGACAAATGAAACCAAGAAGTAATTTCCGAATACACTAGCGATTAGTTTTGACAGCAAACATGTGGCGAGCGTTGCGTGCTCAAATCTGATTCACCACTGATTTGTGGTTAGCTTAATAACTAATCCGGATAAATCGGAACAATACATTGCAAATACCACTATGTTACTAATTCCAAATTAAACTACAGATTTTAATCGTTAATGTGATTTGTTCCCTATTGAACAATGTACTTTTGCATTGTATATTACAAAGCGAATTTGACTTTATTTGTCCTTTAATTTAGTGTTGCTAAATTTATCTTAATTTCAGAAAAGCCTACCTACTGCTACCCAAGTTTTAGAACAAATCTTGCAATGTTTTATATAATTTACAGACTGCTAGAATAAAGTTACCGAATGTACTCAAAAGTAAATTGTATTTTAAAACAATAGGCTGAACCCTGCACACAGTTGTAGACAAACTGACCAACTCGTTGCAAGTGCATCAAGTGCATTGAACGTATTATCTGATGTGTTCCATGAACCGAGCAATGTACTAGAATTGAATCAGCGAGGGCGCGCCGCGCAAGAGCCGCTCGTTGGATTTACGAACGAAACACTTCCGCCGTTTCCACGTTTGAACGGAACTGCCCGCCATTTTTGTACATTATAATTTGGGTAACTGCATGTTAATTCAATGGTAATTCAAGTTACGAAAATATTACCATAGGCATTGTTACACTTAAGTACTAAGGCAGGTATTTATACTAAAGTTATACGTACAGGTATACGTGTACGTAAGATATACGTATATTAAGATATAGTACAGGTAAAGTATAACACTATATATTTGTATGTAAACATGAACCACGCCCAAATTTTGGAGTATCATTTTTACTAGTAAATTTGTAAAAATGCTATTCGAGCTAAAATAAATTTTGAAACCCGAGTTTTTTAAACAATAAAAAATACTTCATAGCGGTTATACAAGCACGGGGCAGGATTACTGGCTGAATGGAGCCGTTTTGGGTTACCTCTCTATTTATGTCTGCCGCCAAGCAAGGCTGCGTTGCACTATTTTTATTGTAGTGTGATGGATGGTAGAGCTGGAAGGAATTACAAATAAAAATCCACCAACGGAATTCCAACGAAGTGTAGTCGGAAATATCAAATAAGTACGATTTATGAAGGACAGACTTATGGATTTTATACGAATGAAGTGTAGCGTCAGTTTGGTTTAGACTCTGTGTACTGCATACGAGTTCACAATCTATATGGCTAAATTTTGTAAGTTTCTTTTAAGGTATTAGTTTTTTAAAAAAGGTTATTCTGTAAGGAACCTATACGTTTTTTTAGGTTTATATTTAGATAATACAGGTATACTTACATCTCAATGTTGTTCAATAAATGTGTCACTTAATTTCTATACGTAGAACAATACCTATACTACAAATTTAATATGTTTAAAAAATTGACGATAAGTTATAAAATTACTATACTTGTACCTAAAACATAAAAAATATATTTGTTCACATGTTACCTCTATCATCATTAACTCTGTGTATAATACTAAAATAAGAAAAACAATACAATGTTCGCGATGTTACGAAAAAGACCATAGTATAGTAAGTTACTTAAACATGATTTCTCTATTCGGCAAGTTAAAATTAATAAATTAAAGTACCATTATTATTGAATCATAATAATTTTTCGTGTGGTGTCGGTCTTGAGTAACATCACTCTCTAACCTGTAGATTACGTAAGAGGCGACTAAGGGAAAATACAAGGTATGGTAACGCGTCTTTGTGTGTAACATCAACATCCACTGCGGTGGCCAACACTCATACGAGGCGTCTCTCGGCATAAACCCGCATTAGTGTCTTTCCCTAATGAGAGTTTATGAGTCCAACAGTGTACCTCAAAAGCCTGATGGATGGATAGGTTGATAATAGAAAAAGCTACATTAAGTATGTATAAACATGGAACAAATGTTCCTGCAGATAATTGCACACAATCGTGCAGGACGCAAATAACCCTGACGGGGATGTCGTCGCATATACACATATACACATACACGGAAATTCCGAATTTCAGTATCCGTTTTGCTCGTGCCGAATACATACCATTCGTGGCATTCAAACTTGCATTTAATTTATGGGTCACCTGTTTAAATGAAAACATACCTTTATCTCCTATGATTTTACTGGAAATATGTTAAAAAATTGTAACTTAAATAGATCATTACGATTATACTAATGTGCATTTTAACTGATGGCATTTTTTGACTTTGATGAAAAATATATTTCTTATTGCATACATTTACAAGTATAGAAAGTTTTTAACTGGTACGTCTTTAAATCTCGTACATATGCACAGCAAACCACATTTTTGATTTATCGATCCTGCTCGTATCGAATCCAGATGAGTTTTCTACCTAAAGAAAAGTTATCCGGAGCTCTTTGTCCACCTAACGGAAACTGTCAACTGTTATCAAATGGCTGATACTTGTTAGTCAAAAATATCTAAGATTTAGTTCATAGTTACAAGTACTCAAACACTTTAATATGAATCCTGAAAGGTATAATTTGGACCTCTGCAAGGCCAGAGCAAATAGGGTGTTTCTAGGCAGGCATGCTACATCTTCGACCGCATCATCACTTACCGTCAGTTGAGATTGCGATCAAATGTCTGCATATAAAGTATGAAAAAAAAAATCTGAATAGGCATACAGCATACTATTCCAAATCCATGAAAATTATGTCCCCGGATTTCCTTTACGTCATATTTGTTTTATGCAAATTCAAATGATCGTTAATTTCTATGGTTTGACAGTCCGCTCTTCTGTAATTGTTTAACTTGAAGAAAATTATATAATTTTAAGTTTACACATTAGTCATATATCTAACCATCGTTAAAACCAGGTATACCTGTTTTACTATCCATTAATTATATATCTCCAATCGTTGAAAGCTACATACGAAATTAAACAAAAATAAGCATTTACACATGCTAAAACAATGAAAAAATTGAGAATGTTTGTTATGTTTTTTTTATAAGATTGAAGTAGCAAACGAGCCTGCAGTCCACCTGATGGTAAGTGCTCACTGCCGCCCATGGACTCCTGTGAGCAACTTGATATATAACATGAAGTTCTATCTAAAGTCAATTAGATACTCCTGAGGACTAAGATTTTCGCCTGAAATAAAAGTGTGCCGGCAACCACACCCTTCCATCGAAACACAAGAACGCAAAAACGCTAGAAATAGGTGTGGCAGTGGTACTTCCACGGGCGAACTACACTGGTATACCACCTACAACGTACGTACAACGTACTATGTATGATTAAAGATGGTAAAACCCTTTCTGGTAAACTAAACACCCGCACCCACAACACATCAATTTCTGCAGCAGCGATAAGCGTCGCTTTATTCGGGTTTGAAAGTCGCAATAATGGAGATATATTAATTTGACCAGATTCAATTTAGTACGCAATATTTATTTAATTTGTTACATAAAGTTTTGGTTACTATAAAGAATCAATCTACTATAAGACATGTATTTATTTACCTTTTACTTTCAATCGTATTGAAAGTAAACTTTTGCAATGTCCTGTTCAATTACAATTTAATTAATTTAATTTGCAAATGACATCGGTAATATGTCAACCATTGTAAAACGTTCGAAAGGAAATCCGTTTAATTACGCAATACTGACATGAAACGTACATATAAATTAACTCTATTTGAAATTGAACCTACCAGGAACAAGAATATTTAACTCATGGTGCACCGAAAAGCTTTTTAAACAATAAAGTTAATAAATAAGTCGTTAACTTTACAATGTTGTACCAATTTGATTCGACCGGGGAAATTCCTCCGTCACATCTCTAGCATAAAGCAGGTCGTGCGTTTCATTGAAAGTGTGTGGATGCCTTCGAATTCAATTTCGATGGGATCACCTTAATCATCACGAGCGGCAACGCAACTGTGAGTTCAAGTAAAATTCCTGTTATATGCGGAGTTGGTTAAAGATGTCCATGAACGGGAGAGTCCACTTACCAACTGGTGTGTACTCGTTTTCAATTTTATGAAAAAAATAAGATTCGTAAAAAAAAATGTATCCTACCATGTGCAAGTAGAATAACCCTACCAAGTTTCGAGTGTATTAAGTAAACTTTATGTAAATTAACATTTCCTTCGTTATATGAATGTTTAGCAATTTCCACGAGTAAGCAAAGTATATTTTTATAAAACGTGAAAGCGAATCTAAATTCTCCTTAAGCAAAGAAGTTAGTAGCGGAACGGGGCGCTAGTGAGCATAAAAGTTTACAAATTCACAATATACTCTAAGGATTTGCATTTGTGTGACAAACACGCTTTACTTTAAAAAGTTTAAATTATTCCCTTACTGTTTTCATTGCAGAAATGCTAAGTTGCATGAGATGTGTCTGCAAGTCTATTTTCTTGTGGTATGTACTTTTTACTAATAATACGTTGGTTAATAAACTCACTATATCCCATCACATTCCACATACCACCGTCTAAAAGGAAATGTTGTTGACAGGAACATCGCTTATCCTACGTACCTAATCTACAACGTCTTCATTTTGAACAGAAAATATTGGCAACATTTCGTCGATAAATCTAGAAAGGCAGCCATTGCGATAGTACGCGCGGGGCCCGTTCAGCTAACTGCCGCCTTCCCTTCAAACGTATAGAGCAATAGCTCTCTCGTAGAGTCACCGATATGGCCAATAGCCAGTTCTACAACAACTTTGGCAACGATTAATAACTTGTCGGTCCAAATGTCCCAAGAAAATAGCCGTGCATCAAGCGTTTTCTGAAAATTGCAAAACAAAAATTGCTGGCACTTGTTTACAAAGATTGGGGCTTTACTGGACGTACGTATAAGACGCCTTAGTTGTTTATTACTCATGCAGATACATAATACCGAGAAGATCTAAGCTGTAGAGCAACAAGGAGGTTGTATTGTGTGTACAACAGGTATTGCTCGACCGTATACATAACCACCGAATAACGTAAAACTTGCACGGTACGTTTTGAGATTTGGCGTAATTTATTTGCTTTGTTATGTACACTAACAATAACAATAGGGAAACTATTAATAAACATAGAACTTCCTTAAAGGATTAAAGGAGGGGTTTTGCCGATAGTCACAGCACATCGCATGGGTGTTAGTGATTGCAATAGATGATGACGAGTTAAACAGGAAGATTTCATTTGCGTAAATACCTCTTTTTTACGTGGAGACACCCGTCAGTTACCTCCTGCATCAACCACCGGGTAAGAGGAAGAGAATCTATTTAAGATCATTGTCAAGCGGATCTCAATTTATATAAATTTATAAAAAATTACATTTTTAAACGTCCACAATAACATAAGGTACTACAATAATTACGAGTTCTGATCGTTAATTGAATGCTAGTCAATTATTATATGTCTAGAGTGATATATCAAAACATATTTTTTAAAGCATTTTATTTCATTTAGTATTATGGTAAGTCAAAAAAACTGAACATATAGGTACCCGGTGAAAGAAGTAACCATTTAATTTTAGGTAATAATGCATTATTGTTCTTTTTTCATTACACAACAAACAAACCCTTGGCTAGCCTTGGCTTTTCTTCATATAAACGATACAAATGTGTACAAAGTTGCATGCCTACTGAATGCTAAGACAGTACCACGTAACTAGCAGACAGCAAGTCACAGTTCAGTTGTAATTTTGCAGTAAGAGCACTTAACACAATCTACTATGCTCTTAGTAACAAAGATTTCTCTTGCCGTTAGCAGCAATGGAGAATTCCTTTCTCTGATTCATGCATAAGAGTGTGTGCATTTACGAAAACACAAACACCATATTCCTAAATTACATGTCACTACAAACACAAATACTACATATTATAAACCCTACAACTTGACCAATCGCCAATAAGAATTGGCACATTGAAGTTATTTTTCACGGAAGTTTAATGATATCTACTTTGTTGTAACTATCTCCTAGGTGGATTCAGATGACAGCCCATTTACTTTCACACCGTTGCTTTGATCGCTATAAGAATTGAACAAAAATCACGAAACGTTAGACTAGACGTAAGTAGACTATCATAACAAATAACACAAATTCAGTCAAAGTAATAGATAATGGTGACCCCCCAATTGGACATAAAATGAAATGAAATGAAATGAAATGTCTTTATTTTGTATAGGCCTATGGGGGCACTTACAAATTGTCAGTTACAGTTTTTTTCTTACACTACCACCGGATCGGAATCGGAATAAATATAACATAAAGTTCACAAATAAGATGCAAAAACGAAATTAAGAAATCACGCCACCAATCAGGAAGAGCAAGAACACATCCGTCGAGCCAACTAAACGTGTAATCCCTACTAATATTATAAATGCGAAAGTAACTCTGTCTGTCTGTCTGTCTGTCTGTCTGTTACTCTTTCACGCCAAAACTACCGAACCGATTTTTATGAAATTATATACACAGATAGTGGTGACCTTGGGATCCATTATAGGCTACTTTTTATTTCAAAAAATGGGTTGAAAATGCTAAAATCGAGCATAAATGTTTGTATGGTAGTTCGTTTTTGACAAAGAGTTGTACTAATAATTGCGTCAAGGGGTATGATAGATTTGATTAAAAACATAGGTGAATAATAAAACATTCAAAAATATTGATTTTGAGTCGACAACATATATCCGTAAAACTCGGTATGTCGCGAATTTTGTTAAATTCCAATGCAAATGACAATCTCCATATTGGCTTTTGACAAAGAGGTGTACTAATAATTCCGTCAAGGGGTATGATAGATTTGATTAAAAACTTATGTGAATAATAAAACATTAAAAAATATTGATTTTGAGTCGACAACATATATCCGTAAAACTCGATATGTGGCGAATTTTGTTAAATTTCAATGCAAATGACAATCGCCATATTGGCCATTTCGCCTGGACGTCATCGTGAGTTCGTTCAGAAATAATACATTTAAATTGGTAACAATTAATTATCATTCAAATAGATGTAATATAAATTTGATTTAATTTACCCTTAATATGGGTTTATAATATGAAAATGTATTTATAATGCGAAAGATACGAATAATATTACTTGGAATTCCCGATGAGTTAAATATTAGGTATACTTGCGCTATCTATCCCTGTTCTGTTGAATTACGTTGAATGAACGCTTTCTACACTCATACGCTTTATTAACATTTGATAGATGGCGTTATCTACAATACAACTTCGAAGTAATATCGATAAATTATATGTTGATGTTGAATTACTAATAATTCCGTCAAGGGCTACGAAACACTGGTTTGCAAACATAAATATAAAATAAATCCACGATAGCATATCTATATTTCTTAAAGTTAACTCACAATAATTATTTTTATGTTCCATATTGTAACTAAAAATAATATGTTATTTTCGAGTCTGTTGTCTTTTGTTCAGTATTAATCCTTATGTAAATAAATGCATTCGTTAGCTTCGTAATTAAAACAAAGCATCAAATAAATACGTTTAAAGTTATTAGAGATATCAAATTATATAATTTCCTTCAAAGGGTACGATAATAAAATTCCGTCCAGGGGCAAGATAGACTTGATTGAAAACTTATTTCAATAATAAAACATTAAAAAATATTGATTTTGAGTCGACAACATACATATATCTGTAAAACTCGGTATATCGCGACTTTTGTTTAATTCCAAATTCCAAATTAGCCATTTTGCCCTGATGTCATCCTGACCCTTATTCATTATGAAATAATACATTCCTATAAATCGATAACAATTAATTATCATACAAATAAATGTGATATTAATTTGATTTAATTTACCCACAATATAAAATTACGAGGAATTACCGATGAGTTATATATCTCTATAACTTATGGTTAAGTCACAATATATTTTTTAAGTTCAATATTTCAACTAAAAATATTACGTTAATTTCGAGTGTATTTTCTTCTGTTCGGTATTAACCCTTATATAAATAAATGCATTCGTTAGCTCTTACACTATATGCATCAAATAAATACTTTTAAAGATATTAGAGATTTAAAATAATAAAGATCGCGATGTGTCTCTCGGCAGGGGTAGGTAACCGTCTCGCTCGCGCATGCTAATACAAGCCGGCCACGATGCGTGCGCATTATTAGAGTAATCTGACCACTTGATAGTGTCCAGTGTTGAGTAGGATACGAATGTTAAATGAGTTTGTAAGAGTAGCGTCGTTTTGTACTAGACCAGTACAAACATTGCACTTCACCCTGCAGCATCACCCTGAGAACTTTTAAACATACTGCGGAAAAGTTAAAATCAATCTTTGTAATCGATGCGTTTTGGTTTAAATGTGGAGGAGGATTTGGTTTACAAGGTGCTTCTTGGTATTGTGTGACCACTAAGATATTCAATTAATTCTAAGAAAGGCGGTTTACAATCGTCTAATTTTAAAATTTTAATTTTAATTTGTCTAATTTTTAAAATATTTTTACATAACAATTATGATCCTAACCACAAATACATACTTTAAATTCGTTTCTTCACTCTTTGTATGTCCGGGTAATCGCCGGCCGAGCGGCTAAATTCCATTCATTTGGATAGGACTTGCACTATAGAAAAGGTTGTGGAATAACATAATTATAAACTACTTTTTATCATATAATTTCAACGGGGTCGAGATTTGTGCGGGAAAAACTTTGCGATACACTCATTTTTACGCGGGCGAAGCCGCGGGTACAGCTAGTATACGTATATACATTACATACTAGCTGGCTTAAAATATTTATATTACAAAAAAAATGTTACACACGTCCACTTCTTACGCTTGCTCACTGCTCATATTATAATCATATAAAGAACAATAATTCACTTTTACTTTAAGAGCCCGAGCATAGACAACTTTTCTTGTTATAAAAATATCCATAGACGAAGATTACTTCAAATTAGAAGGCCCTCGGTTCAATTATAAAAAAAACTTTATAGTGCCGAAATTCGAATATCGAAATCATAACAGGATTTTTCTAAGAACACAGAAGTTTTTAACGTTAAAAAACTTCTATGATCTCAGACTTCAACTAGTATAGAGTAGAAGAGAGTACAGATATAAGAATCTAATAAGCCTTACCTATCTATATTTTGATCCGGATTCGTTTACTATATTACATGAAGAATAACACTTGCATTTTTTTGGATTAAAAAATGCATTTGTGACCTAAATGCAAATCTGCTATTTACAAGTATCTCCACTTAGAGTACTCGTAGACAACAAAATCGTCCGCGTACTCATTAACAGTATTTTGCTGTAAGCTCTTATTGCGGTCTTGAGTTTTTATTCCCTTTTACTGGCTTTAAATGCGGTAATGCACTTTAGAATACGTTCTATGCCTCCTGATCATTAGTACAGTCCATATACTGCTATTTATTTCTAACCCACCTGTGGCTGGAAACGTTTGTTCATTAAAGTTTAATTCTTACATTATCAAAGAGTATCCTCTTTAATCACTGCAGTGTACTACAATACAGGTTTGTACTCAGTTTAGCTTTAATCGTCTCTTACCACTCGTTCACGGTATCGGGCTACGTGACGAGCGATGAGCAAACTGCACGATTTTTCGATTGACCATTCCAATATATTTGGAATACTAATCAGTATGTAGTCTGTCCGTTTCCTTGATAATTTAATGATTTATTCGTTTTTAAGCTTTTGGGTTTTTTAAATAATTTAACAGTGTTACTTGTTTTCCCGATATTTCAGTCAATTTGCTGTCACTGTCGCGGCTTTGTGGCATGCCTCGTACATGTCAATAAAGGTTTTTAAGCTTGTCGCCCCAGTCATAACTGTCGTTCATTTCACGATATATAATGGCCGAGTGGTTAGACTTAACAGAATCATTTACTCTGGCTGTAAGTCAGTGGCAAAATAAGATCGTTAACAAAGTAAATAAAAAAATATATCTACTACAACGCTTGATAAATATGTACGTATGTTTCATTTCGACACCAAAATATGCAATATAGAATTTGTAAAGTTTAGCTTGTATTCACTAAAAACAAAGTACATAGAAACATTAAGTGCCGTGATAAGCACGCCACCTACATAAAAATGGTTTGCATAAAAGGACAATATGGAATAGTTAAATTGATAGGTACTGGTTAACTTAGAAGTCGCAACATAATATTAATACCCCGCTAACAAAGAACATCTAATGACCCGAAATTTATCGTGAATTCCTCATTAATACTGTCATTAAACAACCTTTTGTTTTCGGCTGTAACAAAAACAGCGCATAGCACCTTCAGCTTTCAATTTTTTTATCATTCACTGCCTCGTTAAAAGTATACATTTGTTACTCAGAGAAATAACTAAAGAGAGAAACATTTGTGAAACAATACTACACAAGACTTCTACGAAAATATTCCCTGATTAAAACCACAGCCAGAAGGAAATCTAAATGAAGAAGAAACTTACATGTTCTCAAAAGTACAATTGTACCTGTAAGCCGTCTTTTTATATTCAAACAGCAATACAACATTATTATGTACTATAAAACTAATCTATATATATAAAAGGGAAAACTGAGTAAACTGACTGACATATCAAAGGACATCCCATACTACTGTGATTAGAAACTTGAAATTTTGCACCATGTATCCTTTTTTTCTGAAAGTCAGCATAAACATCGGATTTCTAGAAATTCGCCTCTTAAACGGATAAAAATTGTGGAAAAGATTGTATAAAAGTACGCCAATTTTTATATAATAGAATATATATCATCATTTCCGGAAAACGAACCCTTATGAGAGTAAAATGGAGGTTGATTTTTTTTTCAGAAACTCGTTGCAAATTTGATGCAAGCCCAATGAAACTTAGTATTTAGCTTTTTGGTTTAATATGTATATAAATGTTGGCAAAGCACTGGATCCTGGATTGGACTGGATTTTTTTTGTATGAACAGAGTCGCGGGTTTTGCTAGTTACTTTATAAAATTATACTGTTACACAAGACCGCGCCTACGATTTACGAAACCCCAAACGTAGATCGCCCAAAACACCTTCTAACATAAAGGTAACATTTGGGAACGTAAAAGTTGTCTAACAAAGGGTAATACAGTTGTTTGTGTATTTACACCTCAGAGGAATATGTCAAGACGGTATCCCGAAGGTTTTCCCAGCGGTCGAAACTTCTGCTTTTTGGTAACCTTCGAACCCAATGATTGGTACTTGGCTATAACGCTAACTTGTTCGACAATACACAAGCCATAAATTTGAATAAGAATATAATATTTCCTTTTGTCAAGTCGCTGAATGTGACAAAGTACGCTGATAAATAGGTTTCTTTCTGTTAGAATTGACAATATATTAACAAGTATTTCATTGTATAAACTATATGTTAAATATCACATTGTCATGAAACCTTTTTTTTATTTTTTCTTTCTTGATTCATGACACTATAAATAAATATACAAAAGGAAGTTCCCATTATTACTTGATTGAGTTTTGCGTTGGTTGCTTAGACGTGATTCTTTGTTATTTCATTACGCGTGATTTCATACACACAAAGGCAGAAGGTAAATAAAAGAATTAACGTTTTCAAGGCGGTCCACAGTAGTTCGTAGAAGGATTTCAGATAAAACTCCCTTTTGTATGAGATGTTATTGCAAGTATCTAAATGCGACAATTATTACTTAACTTATTTACATAATTGAAGTAACATACGAGCGTGCGGTCCAACTGGTAAGTGGTCACTACCGCCCATTGACATAAGAAGGTAAGCAACTTCATATAGTACAGGCAATTGTATCTGAATTCAATTAGTTCCGGTTGCTGCTTCGGAAGACTAATATCTCCTCAAATAAAAGTCAGGCAACCAACTACAAGTAGACCACTCCTTTATATCCACCATTACATAAAAAAGTAATAATGAAGCATTCTAGATGGTAAGACATAAATCTGTAAGGTAATATATTGTAAGAGGAAGAGCTTCGTGGCAACACATGTGGTAATAGCTTACTGCATGCGCTGATATATTCCACAACACACATTATGTTCAAACTGAACCGCGAATTACATTGCGGTTCACATCTAACTACTACTACGAAGTTTAAAAACGATGCGCAAGTGTTTTTAAGCACATATATTAAGATATTTTTTGAGAAAACATGGAATGCAGCTGTATTTGAATAATGGTGCATTCATTTCCACTTTTAACTCTATTTCTCGTGTAACACACAAGTATTATTTTAACCGGTAAAATATGTAAACCTAAATAAGTAGATCAGATATTCTATATCACCTTGCAAACCACAAGTTTAGAACACAAGTTCTAAACTTGTGTTTTGCAAGGTAGTAGAACATATAGTTCGATTATTAAGATACCATCACCACAACTTATGTCAAGATTAGTAGTTAGTGGGAAAAATCGACATAACTTAAATAATTATTTTCTTAACATATCCAAATGAAGAACAGTCGCTCTCAAGAATACCATTACGTTAACCATAACGGCTTTACGTTACAGGTATACTATGTAGGTATCCGTTACGTTACACAGAAATGAATTTCTTTGCTCAAGAAATACCTACTGCACAAAGTCACTACTAAAGTCTAGTTAATTTTATACCTACACTGAACCTCTCAGCAGAAGTTTTATAAATGAGGAAATTCAGCATTATATCCCGACAAGCTTTCTCGGTTTGCGGATTTCGCCGCAAGTTAGTCCTTTTGCTCTTTGATCGTACTACCCCATTTAATCGCTTCTGTCGGAATGTCGAAGAGAAGCACTACTTTTATTTAATTTGCTTTGATAAAAAGACATGTTCTGCTAAGATTTTTGAAAATATATATACTCATTCACTGTTTTTATCCAACCCGATCCAATGATCTGATTGTCCGCCTGAGTGCAAGTGGTCACTGCCACCAGAAAAATTAGAACGAAGTTCTGTCTAAAATCAATCTCTTGCATTGGTGCTCATATAAAACTGAGATGATCACCTCATATAAAAGTGTGTCCGTACGCACACCCTTCCACTGAAAGGCAAGAACTGCTGTTACCTCCCTGGTTGAACTACAGTGATTTTACCACCTGGTAAATATTAACGTATTATATAGTAATATATTTCAATATTAATACCTAAATATTGACTTATAACTAAGCAACATATAGCACCACCATATTTATTGCTTGTTTATAAAATTCTCTTTAATATTACTCCAGTGTACTTTATATATTTAACCCTTTGTACCTATTTTAGACCTAAAATCTGGCCCAGAAACTTATAACTTTGGTATTAGAAAGAGCAATGTAGCTGAAAGATTTGAGCGAAACTCTAGTACGTACCTACTTTATACAAATAAAAATTTGTTGATATATTTTTAGAATAGCGTAGGAATACGTACACACTGTTGGCTTTATAATATGATATGACATTTATATAAAAAATGTAGGGTTAAATAAATCACGTTACAATTACGCCCACATACGACCCATTCAACGTCTACGTAAGATTCAGGGAAGTAACACACTGAGTTTAATTTTAGATCTAGAAATTCATTTAATATGTGGCAACTTACTATTTATTCTATATTGTCTTGAACTACATTTGTCAAAACCGTTAATTGGCAAAATACCGATTGTACACACTAGTAGGCGCTTTATGTAGAAGGAATCTTGGCCGAATTACAGCCCGCCATTACAGTTGTTAGTGGCCAGTGGGCGAACACACAACACAAATTTGTTTCTGCAATCACGAGCGTGGACGTTCGAAATTTGATTTACCGCTGATTTGCGGCCGGCGACGGGCGAGAGCGCTTCGTGTCGCGCTACATGGAGTACACACAACTTGACGTATGCGAACTCATACAAAGTGGTAAATTGTTTAATAAATAATTATTACAGTTTGATAATTCAGGTCACAAAGCAGACATTTTGTTAGGCGATTAAAAACTTCTATGTATTATAAAATTGTTCCAGCACAAGCACAACGTAACATTAACATAGCCCAGGCCAATCTTGGCCAAACTTGTATCCAAGCGTTGTACATATACGGAAGTATATGGCATGCGGGTTGCTCGATAAAATGAAAGAAGACATTACTTACTTGGAGGAAATGGGTATATTTTGTTTTGCAGTGTTTATATTCTTCTGGTATTAAACGGAATAGTGCTTCATTTTGTTTTACCACCGTATTTTTCCGTTTTGTCAATATACTTATACTTAACGTAGTCGTAGTTGATACCGAAACTTCCGTTATAAAAGCTATATAAAATGTTCCTTCCATATGACGTTATTATAAATACGTAGAAAAACTAGCCAAATAAAGCCTCCTCAAATTTTATACTACTAGTTAAATAAATAATATTTTGATACCATGCCAGCATAATACATTTATTTATTACAGTCGAACTACCTCTGACTCGTTTAAAAGTTTTAATTGCACATATCCAAAGGGACGAACTGTAAAAAAGTGTCAGAATAAAGTTTCATGTTGTTTATTAAGGTCTAAAGATAATCCATTTACAAATACATAAAATCATATATGAAAACTGGACCAATTAATTAAAGAGAGTTAAATTAAGGGACTAACCTAATTCGTCCCACACATCATCCTGTACGTATATCAAAATCTTATTCGAGTTACGATGAACCAAACAAATTTAATAAAATATCATACACAAATCTGAAATAGAACTGCGTTTTACTGAAAAAGGACGTAATTAGCATTGCACTAATTGATAGTACAGCTTCACTCTGTATAGTAAACCAAAACCTATTTACGATATAATAGCAGACACTCATTATTAAAATCGACATATTAAACCAAGAAGTAATTTCCGAATAAACTAGCGATTAGTTTTGACAGCAAACATGTGGCGAGCGTTGCGTGCTCAAATCTGATTCACCACTGATTTGTGGTTAGCTTAATAACTAATCCGGATAAATCGGAACAATACATTGCAAATACCACTATGTTACTAATTCCAAATTAAACTACAGATTTTAATCATTAACGTGATTTGTTCTCAAATGAAAAATGTATTGCAAAATATGCATTGTAATAATTATGCATTGTATGTTGCAAAACTAATTTGACTTTATTTGTCCTTAGCTTTATTGTAGTATTAGCTATTTGACAAAATATTTATTAAGGGGTAATTAATTTAGTGTTGTTAAATTTGTCTCCATCTCAGAAAAGTCTACCTACTGCTACCCAAGTTTTAAAAGCTTGCAATGTCTTATATAATTTACAGACTTCTAAAATGAAGGTGTCGAGTGCACTCAAAAATAAATTGTATTTTAAAACAATAGGCTGAACCCTGCACACAGTTGTAGACAAACTGACCAACTCGTTGCAAGTGCATCAAGTGCATTGAACGCATTATCTGATGTGTTCCGTGAACCGAGCAATGTACTAGAATTGAATCAGCGAGGGCGCGCCGCGGAAGAGCCGCTCGTTGGATTTACGAACGAAACACTTCCGCCGTTTCCACGTTTGAACGGAACTCCCGCCATTTTTGTACATTATAATTTGGGTAACTGCATGTGCAATATAACAGCTGCACCTTGTTGGTATGATCAAATTCAAGTTACGAAGATATTACCATAGGCATTGTTTAATGCAATAAGAAAATAAATAGAGTTACACTTAAGTACTAAGGCAGGTATTTATACTAAAGTTATACGTAGAGGTATACGTGTACGTAAGATATACGTATATTAAGATATAGTAAAGGTAAAGTATAACACTATATATTTGTTTGTAAACATTTTGAACCACGCCCAAATTTTGGAGTATCATTTTTACTAATAAATTTGTAAAAATGCTATTCAAGCTAAAATAAATTTTGAAACCCGTATTTTTTAAACAATAAAAAATACTTCATAGCGGTTATACAAGCACGGGGCAGGATTACTGGCTGAATGGAGCCGTTTTGGGTTACCTCTCTATTTATGTCTGCCGCCAAGCAAGGCTGCGTTGCACTATTTTTATTGTAGTGTGATGGATGGTAGAGCTGGAAGGAATTACAAATAAAAATCCACCAACGGAATTCAAACGAAGTGTAGTCGGAAATATCAAATACGATTTATGAAGGACAGACTTATGGATTTTACACGAATGAAGTGTAGCGTCGGTTTGGTTTAGACTCTGTGTACTGCATACTAGTTCATACTCTATATGGCTAAACTTTGTAAATTCTTTTTAGGGTATTAGTTTAATAAAAAAGTTCATTCTAAAAAAAATTATACCTACATGCGTTCATTGTTTATATTTAGACAATACGGGTATACGTACATCTCAATGTTGTTCAATAAATATGCCATTTTATTTCTGTACGCAGAAACAGTACTTATACTACAAATTTAAAATGTTTATAAAATTTACAATCAATTATAAAATTATTATTAAGTATTATACTTCTTCCTAAGAACATTAAAAAAATATATATTTATTTTTTCACATCTTACCACTGTAATCATTTCTTTCATTCATTTCATTAACTCTTTGTATATGGTCCACCTCTTTCGCGATGTTACAAAAAATATCGTAGTACAGTAAGTTATCTAGACATGACATCTCCATTAAGCAAGTTAAATTAAATAAATTAAGAGGCCATTATGTTTAAGTTCATACTGATTTCCCATTCCTTAACTTCCTACGGATGATGTAAGAGGCGACTGAGGCACAAAATCCAGCAATTCTGAGTAACATTAACATCCATTGCAGTCACCAACACTCATACCAGGCAGGGTGACTATCAGAATAAACTCTTATTAGGTAATTTCGCTAATGAAAGTTTGTGAGTCCAACAGTGTGCCTCAAACGCTTGATAGATGGATAGATTGTAGAATGATTCGACCGGAGAGGTACGCCGCCACACCTATTTCTAGTGTAAACCAGTGCTTGAATTTCGATGGAAAGGTGTGGTTGCTGGCACACTTTTTAAATAAGGTAATCGTCTCAGTCCTCGGAAGTAACATCTATAATTGACTTCTGTTGAGCCCTTGTTCTATATGAAGTTGCTTATGTCCACGGGCGGCAACGGCCACTTACCATCAGTTGACTGGCAAAAATAGGTTGATGATAGAAAAGCTATACCAATCCCAAAAATAAACATGGAATCCTATAAACATGTAAGAAATGTTCCTGCAGATAATTGCACACAAACGTGCAGGACGCAAATAACTCTGACGGGGATGTCGCCGCATTTACATACACGGAAATTCCGAATTTCAGTATCCGTTTTGCTCGTGCCGAATACACACCATTCGTGGCATTCAAACTCGAATTTAATTTATGGGTCACCTGGTTAAATGGAAACATACCTGTATCTTATGATGTTAATGGAAATGTCTTTAAAAATTAAGTATAACCTAAATAGCTGATTACGAATACCATATTGCATTTCAATTGATGAAATTTTTGACTTTGATAAAAATATAATTCTTATACATATATTTTACTAGCAAAGTAAATTTTTAACTAGTACATCTTTAAAGTACATCTTTAAATCTTGTACATCTGCACAGCAAACAACATAATTGATGGATCGATCTTGCTCGGATCGAATCCAAACGAGTTTTCTACCTAAAAGTAATCCGGTGCTGTCCACCTGAAGGAAACTACCAGCTATTTTCAAATCGCTGATGCTTGTTACTCTAATATATCGAGGATTTAGTTTCATAGTTACAAGTACTCAATACAATAGTTCAAGTACTTTAATATGAATCTACATAGGCATACAGCATACTATTCCAAATCCATGAAAATTATGTCCCCGGATTTCCTTTACGTCATATTTGTTTTATGCTGGCCCATAAACATTTCGCTTGGCGTATTAAAAACGTTGCAAGCTGGTAAAATATAGTGAACAGAATTTTAACACGTTAAATGTGAGGGCGCATAACGTTTCGTTTATTCGACGGTCACACGCCGCTGTGGTCAATTAATGTGAAAAATTTAATTCATTATCATAATATATTACTTTGCAATGTTGAAATAACTTTTTGACATATTTTTAAGTTACTGAATGTTCTGCTGTTCATGATTCGTTTACTAAGTAAATTAATTTTGTTTAAAACCGATCCTTACTTTGGATAATACTTTCTATTAGTAGACAATACATTTTAATGTAATTATTTGACATTTCAATTAAACCTTTTCAGTCAAAACTATCATCATTTATCAATAATTTTAGCCGATAGATACCTGTTTTTACTTCGACAATTGATAGATATACCTAATTAATGTGGAAACTTAAAATTAATTATTTACTTCTAGTAAAACAATTACAGAACGAGGCAGATTGTCAAACCATACAAAGTAACGATAATTTGAAAATACTTAAAATCCCTAGATCAAAAATTAAGAACTCTTAACAACCGAGCCGGAATAATCGTTAAAGTTTTGCGTTGCCATGCCGACTAATGATTGGATGGGCTTCATCAGAACTGAGAGGCCCAGATAATGTTTCGCTCTTAACCTCTAAATGAAATGGCTAAGTAAAAATGTGGCTCCTTTATTAAATACGTATCATTACACTCGTTTTATATAACTGAACGACATTTGATATAAGTTAATATTAGGTACTGGGTACTTGTGAAATTAAACAAAAATATTTATTTGCACATGCTAAAGATCGTAGAACCCTCTCTAGTTAGACTAAGCACCAGCACCAACACCGTGATAAGCGTCACTATTTTCTCATTTGAAGGTAATAGTAACATGTATATTCACCCGAGCAGATCCAATTTATTAGGTACTTATTATTTATAGTTAGTTATTCTTATATATTATCTATTATTAGAGCAAGAAAGAAAGATGGTCAGATAAGGTATCTGAACAACTAGATACCAGTATCAACCGAACATTACATTGCGCCAGTGACAATGAATGGCAGAAGCTCATAAGGGAGAAGACTGGGGGGGGGTCATCACGATACTCAGCAATGAGTGAATGACCCAAGGAGGAGGATCTATATTATTAGAGCTGTGATAGCCTAGTGGTTGAAACTTGCCCTCTCACTGCTTTTCGGTGAAGGAATACATCGTGAGGAATCCTACACACCCGAGAGTACTTTTAAAAAAAAGTTCTCGGAGGTGTGTAAAGTCCACCAATTTGCACTTGGCCAGCGCGGTGGGCTATGGCCTAAAGCTCTCTCATTCTGAGAGAATACCCGTGGCCAGCAGTGGGACAATAATGGATTGTACCCATTAGTTATTCATGGCCAACATCAAATAAAACTAACCTATTTGAGGGTTGATTACAAGTACCAGCAATGGTGACTTACTATCAGGTAGACTGCATGCTCACACCCACACATATTTCTAGCGTGAAGCATTTCTTGCGTGTCGGTGGAAGGGGTTGGTTACCGGCACACTTTCACATGAGGCGACCATCATAGTCCTCGGGAGTAGCAACGCATCTGTGATTGACTTCAGATGGAACCTACGTTCTGTATCAAGTTGATCACAGATGTCCATGGGTGGCAGTGACCACTTACCATCAGGTGGACTGCATGTTCGTTTGCTACTTCAGTCAAATACAAAATGCTCTTTTGTTACCTCTACCTACATAAAAATGTAATTTACGATAATAATATAATGTTTTATGATAATACCTTCGCTTTAATAGATGAAAACATGAAAATAAGTCTACGATTTCATATATAAAAGCAATGATGTATACTTCCTGTTGTGAACGGATAAACATGATAGTGAATAAATGTAATCTTCGAAATATTAAAACAAATATTAGCAATATATGTACAATAAAAATACAACTAAACATGAGTATAAAGATATTAGTCAAGAGCTATTACATATTAAATGGAACACAGAGCCGCATGAACGCGTAACCCGTATTCACAAGTCAATACACTTAACCTTAAGTAAAAGCAAAATAAGGACCGGCCCACCAATTCTATTATTTGTCATTAGATAGGGACTCAAGGTTGTATACACGGCTAGTCAGAACCAGCGTCGCAATCTCCTTATTCCTTTACGGGTCACATTTGTCGAGAGCCTGAATAGCGGCCAGTCTCTTTGATGGTATTGAAAGAGAAAATGCTTATCGCACCATCGCCCGTAAATAGCCGAGTGGTGTGGAATTTCTCTACACTTGCTACGAAAACACACTTATCCTTTCCTGTAAAATGTTTTCACTGAATAAACTTATGTAATCTTGTAGAAAAAACAAGCTTTGTACTTTTTCTTTAACGTGCAGTCTACTTGAAGACCAGGCGTAAATTGCTAATACGCTGGTATAATTAAAGTGTAACTCTCATCTCTCATCAACCCATTATTGGGCCACTTCTCATCAACCCATTATTGGCCCACTAAGTGTAACTAATGAACTATATTCCCGATTCATGTTTTTAAGTTATAAAATACTTGTCTAATTATTTTTTCTGAATAATTATATCATTTTTGAAAAATGTTCATTTGCATTGTTAGCAAGACGGTTACATTGTTAGCATAATTTCTAATACGAGGATAAACCAATTTTATGCAAAAGAAGGTGTAATCCTTTTTCGCTCGCATATTTAGCAGTAGTTAGTTACCATCAGGTAGATCACTTGCTCGTTTTTTACTTATGTATTATTTAATACTAAAACAGTACGTCCAGAAAATCTTGTTGAAATACAACCATACAAATGCACGGTTCTTTTCCGAGACATTCTGATTTAATCAAAGTATCAAATAATCTGGATTTTTATATTTTTTAGGGTTCCATACCCGAAGGTTCAAAATGAGGGTAAGCAACTAAAGTCTTTCAATTATTTACACGCTTGTATGTATAAGGGCGAAATAACAATCACAGTGAATCAACTATAATTAAAATAAATAAAAATTTAATTATAAAGACATACAACATCTATAAAGTTAAATCCTATATTATATAATAATTAATTACCTCCTCTAATCTGTCCCAATTATTTCCATCAACTTGATGTATAAATTCAAGTGAATCTGTCACGTGACAGTTAAATTCTGTAGAGAAAGGGAGATAATTCGTTCTGAGGGATTACGCGTCTGCTCGAGTACTTAGCTTTTGTTTTACTTTTTCTGCGAATCCCCGAAACTTAATTTGTCATCAGAATGCTTGTCAGATCTATTCTTCTTTTGTGTGTCGTTATTAACTGTCCTTTCCTTTGTTCCTGCTATCCCGCAATAAGGTGCATAATTCAAGTGAAATTTGGTACGAAAAATATTTTTATGACCATTGTAGGTTTTTATACTATTGTTAATTTTTCTCTGCCATAATAATTATGTAAAAAGGTATCTCATAAAAAACAATACTTGTCAAAAAACCAAGTCTCGCAACTCAGTTCTTCTACCGAAAAAAGTTGTGAGATCAATGTAATACCAAGTCGGTTATTATTTATTCATATAAATTAGTGTCTTAGATTTTTGATGAGTGAAAGAGTGAGGGAGTGACAAAAATTAAGGAACTTTGACTCGTTACAATTCTTAAACTACTGCTTAAAATTAAATGAAATTTGAAATATACCGTGTTCATACAATGCCTTAATAATAATAATAATAATAATATACTTTATTGTACCCAGAAAAGAGAAAAATAATACAGTGAGATCACAATATTAAAAATACAAAAGGCGGCCTTATCGCTCAACAGCGATCTCTTCCAGGCAACCTCACGGTTCGGAGTTTAGATTTAAGGGAAAATAAAGAAAAGGTAGGGTGCAATAATCAGGATAAGGAAAAATAGTGCAACATATTAAATAAGAAAGTTAATTACAGAGAAACTATTTTTAAAAAATTTAACATAACAACAATTGTAGAAAGAATAAGTTTAAAGATAGCAACAGCGTAAGGAAGATTGGGGAATTAGAGGTTTAAGTAATAGGACTTGACAAGATTTTTAAACGAATATAGGGACTGGGCATAACGAATTGATACAGGAAGGGAGTTCCACAAATGAATAGCTGAAACAGTGAACGACTTTTTGTAAAACGAAGTTGAGTGGGAAGGAGTGTAAAGACTGAGGTTTTGAGTGGAGCGAAGGGATCTATCATGGGATAGGTGGAGAAAGAGGAAACGTTCCTTGAGGTAGGGTGGAGAGGTCGGATTAAATAATATACAGTATAGAAGAGACAGAATGTGAGCATTTCGGCGAAGACGAATTGGGAGCCACTTGAGTTTAACGCGGTATTCTGAAACATGGTCATATTTTCGTAAGCCGAATATGAACCGTATACAAATATTTTGAAGACGCTCAAGCTTATTTAATTGCTCCTCGGTAATATCGGGATAGCACACATCGGCATAGTCAAGTATTGGTAGAAGAAGAGATTGCGCAAGCGTAATTTTTGTGGGAATTGGTAAAACATTTTTTAATTTGCGAAGGGAACCCATAGCAGCAAACAGCTTCTTACTGACTTCCGTGACCTGTGGTATCCACGAAAGATGTTGGTCCATGTAGATACCTAAATTCTTAACTTTATTACTATAGGGAATATCGACGTTATCCAATGTTAAGGGCGGTAACAGGTGCCAATCAATTTTAGCAATCAGACGCGAACTCCCTATAATAATGGCTTGGGATTTAGTGACATTTAATTTTAATCCAAAGTTTTTGGTCCAAGTAGAAATACAAGCCAGATCCGTGTTAGTTATCTTGACGGCGCTGTGCAGGTTGTTAAGGCTAGCGTGGTTGTAAATTTGCAAGTCATCCGCATATAGATGGTAGTGAGAAGTTAAGTGACGACTAATAGAATTAATGAAGATAGTGAAGAGGAGAGGAGACAACACGCCACCTTGCGGCACGCCAGCAGTTGTACTCGACCAAATGGAAAATTTGTCATCGATTTGAATACGCTGCCGGCGCCCACACAAGTAACTACGAAACCAATCAATTGTCGTCGGAGATATGTAGAGAGAACGCAAAACACCCAAGAGGACGTCAAAATCAACAGTGTTGAATGCATTGCTAAAATCCAACAGAGTTAACACCGTCAGCTGTTGATTATCCATCCCCATGCGGATGTCATCTGTAATTTTCAGCAGGGCAGTAGCCGTACTATGACCAGGGCGGAAACCAGACTGAAGAGGATTTAGTAGGGCTTGAGAAGAAAGAAAGGAGCTAAGCTGATGGTGGATAAGGCGCTCAAGGACTTTGGATAGAAAAGGTAATATGGATATGGGTCTGAAATCAGCGACTTCGGTAGGATTGGATTTTTTGGGAAGGGGAATTATATTGGCATCTTTCCAGGAAGAAGGGAAGGAATTATTTTGGACAGAACTATTAACCATAAAAGTAATAGTGGGAAGGAGTAAGTCAAGGAGAGGAATGATCATTTTACGGCTAATGCAATCACTGCCTACCGCATTTGATGGGATAGAGAGTATTGCTCTTTCTACATCACGATCCGAAAATTGACTAAACGAAAATAAAATAGAGTTTGAATCGGGAATATGAGAAAGATCATTGAGAGTTCTTTCTTTCGTTTTGCTATCAATGCAAGAAGTAACAGAAAAATGACGATTTAAATCGTTTAAGTTGAGATTGTGTGGAAGAGAGTTTTTCTGCGGTTTTCCGATTCCCATAGTTTTAAGAAATTTCCAGACCCTACTAGGGTCTTCATTATGAACAGAATTGTAAATATGGCGTCGTTGTAAATCTCTACACATCATATTGCAACGATTTCTTGCAGATTTGTACCGCTCAAGATTAACCTCACTGGCGTCTGACTTGTATTTAGATTTGGCTGAATTTTTCTTATTGATCAAGGTCCTCACGTCGTCAGTAAGCCATGGGGCTGGTGGATGCCGTAGACGAACTGGGCGAACAGGGGCATGCACATCATACAGCTGGATTAGCAAGGAATTAAACATTGCCACCTGTTCGTCAACAGTGCACACACTCTTTACGATATCCCAATCGATATTCGCAGCATCGTGTCGGAGTTTTACAATGTCCATCGCACCAAAATTACGCTGAAGAAGGATTCTTGACTTTGCTTTCGGAGGTCGGATTTTATATGACAAGTAGAGAAGGTCATGGTATGAAAATCCCTCAGCAGCGCACTGGCCATACTTTGCAACGTGATCCAATGAAGATACTATCATTAGATCGAGCAAAGAAGGGTCACAGTTTGGGAAGAAGTGTGTTGCGCTGAGAGGTAAAATATGTAGATTAGCAGCATTGACTAAGGACTGTAATTTATGGGATCTGACATCCTGCTTGAGTAAACAAGTATTAAAATCACCCATAATAATTGAGTGGTCGAAGAGTGGACAAAGGTCTTCAAGCAGTTTGTCTAAGCAGGAGAAGTAGTCAACGCTGAGTGAAGGGCTATAAAAAGCACCGAGAAGAAGTTTGGCGTTAGAAAGATGGACTTCTAAAAATAAGTGTTCGGATTCGTTCCCAGAAGTGGCCTGCGGTGATTTGCTTAATATTGAAAAGGGGATATGGGAACGAAGGTAAATTGCAACTCCGCCACCGCCCCGAGCAGTGCGATCATTGCGAATTAGATGAAATCCAGGGAGAGAATAAGCCGTAGATGGGAGACATGGCTTAAGCCACGATTCCGAAACTAGAATGGCATGAATATGTGTGCTATCGAAAGAAGACAATAAATCGGGGTAATGTGCTGGAATGCTCTGTGCATTTATATGGACTACATTAAAGTTTTTCAGAACATCTGAGAAATAAGAATCTAACGTTATGTTTAGAGGAGGAATGCTTTCAAAACTGTCGTTACTACTTAATCCTTCCGTAGCAGAAGAGAAGTTGAGTGGATGCTCGTTGCTATCGTAAACTAACATGAAATTAAAGAATAACTAAAAACTAAAACTAATTATAAAGTAAAACTAATAATAAAAATAAACAATTCAATTTACCTACCCGCCAGCAATTTAAAAAGAAATCATTACAGATTATTAATCATTTGCATAAAGCATATTTAACAAAACACACAAAGAAAATAAAGGCAAATTATTATATAATAACACAAAATGAGCAAGACAACAAACAACAATATTTGTAAATAAAAGAGGAAAACATAAGAAAAAAATATATAAAAATAAAAGGCATTTTAAGCAAACAATCATGCAACTGGCTATTTTACCATGGTGGTCCTAATAAAAATATTAATTGACACGACCAACTATCGACGTGGTCGTCAGATTAAGAGGGAGGTCAAAAGACAGGAATTCAGGCGCAGTCTATAACAATTTCGTTGACAGTTGACAAACCGCGTCAAAGTTATTCATTTGTCGTCTATTGTCATTACAAAGTGAATATTATTACTAGGAAACTATAAATCTAAATAAAAACAGGGTAAACAATAAATATCAGACCACCATGGTATAAAAACAAGAAAAAAACAAATATCATATAAGTATAAGTAGCTCTCAACAACACTATTAGGTAACAACAACACAAGAAACGGCCACAAAGTTATTTATAAACAAAAAGCGAAGAATGTAAAATATTGACAAAGGACAAAATAATCACAAAAACATACCAGCAGGGTTCACTTATTTTTAAGAACTCGCTTGGTGCGAGGTACCTCTCTGCCCTCCTGGGGTTTACCGGCGTTAGAAGCATGCTGCGTGGAGGAGGAGGGTGCCGACGCATTAGGGACTGCTTCAAGTTCCGTCACGGATTCCACCCGGTGATGCGAGCCATCCGGGGCCAACACATGGATGACACCGTCGCGGGTCCAGCATTTAGTCACACCAAAGAGTTGTCTAGCCCGCATGAAAACATGGTGGCGGTTCTTCGTGAGGAACTCTGACTGGGTAATGCCACTTCCCTTCAGTGTGGTTTTGGCGTACCAGACCTTATCCCTTATCGAGGCCTCTCTGAACTTCACTAACAATGGTCTTGATCTGTTCTCCGAGGGACGTCCTAGTCTATGACAACGACTAATATTGTTTTGAGAAAAGTCACTTAACTTCAGCTTACTGGAAATCAATTTAGTAATGACGCCGGTTGAAGCCTCTCCCTTCTCTTCGGGTACACCATGGAAAAGTAGAATCTTGCGCCTGCTCCTCATTTCAAGACGCTCCACCTGACAAGCTACAAATTCAATTTGTTTTTGCATTGTGTCCAAAGCTGAGAGGATGAAGAGCCGGAAGGAAGCAAAATCCGAAGCTAGTGCTGATGTTGTTGTAGTTGTGGAGCTTTGCTGCAATTGCTTTTGGAACTCCTCCATCTTGTTAGAGAAAAGTTGTGACATGGCTGTCAGTGAACCTTGCAGGGAATCCATACTGCAGTGTTTAGTCACTTTGTGGATATTGATGATGGATTTTGTATGGAATCAGTGCTGGGTGGTAGGTAGAATATTACTGGCACAAAAGGGGCATGAAATTGTAAGTAAACTAATTATTATTTAAATAAATAGTTAAGAGTTATCAAAGTTAGTGTTTACTCATTTACTACCTACCCTCGAAAAAGCCTACCTACCCTGCCTTCTTATGTATTAAAAATTTGGGCTTCTAATTTTATCCAGAACGAAGTCATAAGGAGTTGAAAATGAGCCGAAATGCTTCAAGAAAACTATAGTACGGCCGTGCCGCTTTTTTGCTCGACTTGGTGGGGGCATTGCCGTCCCCCCTAGATAAATCTTTTATTCAGTGTTTTAGGAAACATAGTATTATTGCTCATACTTAAGCAGTATATCAATGAGTGCCATGGGCATTGACTGAGATTCATTTCATACAGAAATATAAAATTATAACGTTTTCGTATCTTACTTATGTAAAAATCTTAGCGTAACTCAGAAAGTGTTACTTATGATATATATTTAGTTAACGAAAACTCCTCTTTAAAATTCTATTTTAAGATTATGTAGGTGTGGTATCGCCACTAAATAAGAGGCCTTTACGATTATATAAGAGTTATATTTTTTTAATTTCATGTTATGTTAGCCACTGCACAGGGAAATTGTAAAAGTATAATTTAATAGGAGCATGTAACATAGCTATAAATAGTTTGTAAACCACTTCTGCTTCGACAATGAACTGAAAGTTTCGGTGCTTGTAAACTTGGTTCGACTACTTACAGTTATTTAACTATTAAACCTCAAACCGCGGAAAACTTCGCCTTTAAACGGATTAACTGGCTTACAATAAAACTAGGAAAGGGGCTGGTCACAATAGAATTATTTTGGTCGTAGTTATGTTTCGATCTTTTAAGTTACTCTTGCAAGTAAAGTTAGTAATAATTCATAATATAAATAAAGTTGAAAAGATCACACAGTTACATGCGGATTTTGATATTTGTATGCATTAATAAAATCAATATTGCTGCTGTGAAATCGTTTTCTTTTTGTACAATATAGAAGTACAAAACGAGCATGCAGTCCACCTGTTGATAACTACCCCTTTTTTTTCGAGGGGGAAACCTTCAAAAGGCACCCGACGCCGTGGGAGCGACGCAGGGTTATGTGGGATTTTTACCGCACTAAAACCCCCCGGTGGCCGTCCTCGGCGCTGAAAAGGAGGACTCCGGGATCTCCAAACGACTTCAACCGGAATCCTCCGAGCGCGCTGCCCCATCGGGCTCCTCCCAGATGGGCGGCTGGGCCCACCGCTCCGTCTAGTCTTTACGACGGTATGCGACCACACATATCGCCGTCCTTCCCGAGATTGCCTGACCGAACGGTTTGAGCTCCCACTCTAGCCGTCCGCAACCCCAGAAGCACCTTTTAGTTGCCTCTTACGACAGGCAGGGAATGCCGTAGCACTATTCTGATCCCGGAGCTACAGGGACTGATAACTACCCCTATCGCACATGTATCTGTAATCTGTAATCGATAAGATCTTTACCTGAAACTAGCCACAGACGCTACCTCTGAGGACTAAGTTGAAATGATTCGGATATGTTTGTATGTATGTATGTACCTTTTATGAAACAGAAATAGGTATATCGGTGATGTTTTTGCAGTCGTACTATGAAGAGTTCTTCCACCATTGGCCTTCTAGTGCCTTATCATAGACCTTTTATGAGACAAATAGGTATGTCGGTGATGCTTTTGTAGCCGTACTATGTAGAGTTCTACCGCCATTAGCCTTCTAGTGCCTTACCATAGACCTTTTATGAAACAGAAATAGGTATGTCGGTGATGCGTTTACAATCGTGCTACCTTCTAGTTCTACCTTGAAGTTTTACCATTTTAACTTTTATCTTATTATCTCTTGTATCAATTATAAATAAATTTGATAAAGATACACAGTCTAGTAAGTTTTTTAAATATATTTAATTAATTGATTATCAAACTGTGTATCTTGCATCTTGCATAAAAAATATTTTTATGGACTACTAACAGCAGAGTCAAGCGCTTCTTTATTGTAATTTATCGAATCGTATGTTATAAGAGTGAATCGAGGCAATGTAGTTTTCAGATAAAAACACATTTGTGGCTAACTTCATATAGGACTATAAAGGCCTACATGAAGTTAAAAATTAATTGTCACATTTGGTATTGATCACAAATATCAATTGGTGGCAATGACCACTTATAATCAAGTGGATTGTATGTTCATTTGCTCCTGTTATATTGACCCTGCGATCGACATTATTGCTTAACCTAAGGAATAGTTCACGAAATTCCAACCCCCAAAGCCTTCGAATAGTCAAACAAATTAATTTGTATTATACGTCTTCTTAGCGAAGGTAAATTACGATATTCCTAATGGTATTCAAGTCCGAAATGAAATATTCTCATTCGTTCCCTAAGTACCTTAAACGTTATTACTTAGGTAAATTAATTTAAACATTTGTTGTATAAAATTAGTGATGTGACAAAGACGACTACAGTTAACTCTAGTTGAAATTCATATAACTCGAGTTGAACTCGAGTTACCTAGATGAAACTGAGTACATCATTCGTTTCATTTTCACCGTTTTACGTAAAACTATGAAAACCGAACAGATTCATCATAAACATGTCAATACATGGACCAATAGCCCATCATAAATAAATATATTAGGTTGAATTTTAACAAGATAAGGTTTTATTTTTCGTAAAATATTTTACCTATTATCACAAAACTTGCAAAGTATCAGTCTGCACAAAATTTTAAACTCGAGTTAAAAGGAATTTAACTCGAGTTGACTCGAGTTAGGTACGCCAAACTCGAGTTCACTCGAGTTACGAGTAGTAACTCGAGTTGACCATCACTATATAAAATGTAATCAGACTGAAACCAATTAATTAGGCCTCTACAAAAAGTTCAAATAATTTCCAATCACGGCAAATTGCTTGCTCAATGGCAATGCAGTTTGCAGGCTGAGAGGCAGAGTAAACAACTATCCAACCCATGAATAAAAACGTCGACGTAATGGAAACAAAATGTAATTACTTACTAACGACTTTTTTCGACGTAATTGAACTCAGTAGGTCACAGTCGTTGTCAGGATAATAGTATAAATATTCTGAACTTTTATCTCGTGTAACAATATGAAATACAAGTTCATAGATTGAATGTATTATTTTATGTGTATGTTTATGCCACTAATAGATCTTGAATTCGCTAAATCGTCATTTATTTATTTTATTTATTTATTTTAGGAAAACTTACAGCTAAACTTAAGAACAGTGATAGACATAGGAAGTAATACATGAAGGCCGTTTAAAAAGTTTCCACATATAGAAACATGTGTGTATAGGTAAACTAAAAAGATAGTCAGTTGAGTGCAGAGAGAAAACATTTGAGTCGATAGGTAGATCGATAGGTAGGTAGTCGATAAGTAGAATACAGTAACAATATTAGGTAGAAACGGTTCACATAGAACAATAGAAAGATAGAGATAAGTATTAGGACTTAAACAAATCATCCGATAGCATACGTTTAAGTTTAGAGTCTGAAATTTAGTACAAATCAATCATTTTATGAATACTTCGTTACTAATAAAATAATAAAAGTAAATAAGAGCCCAGTTGTATCCAAGCCTTATAAACCTTCAATTCTACTTCTTCTTAACGTCTACTCATCCTACAGCCATATAAAATACATATTCTTCACACATTAACTATTTACTCAATATCAGACAACCGTTTTATCTTCGTGTTTTTGTGTACATGATTTTTTTTTTAAACTAATTTGACGGGACTTTTCATGGTTTATACAGGTAATAAAAGAAGCTACTTTAATCCTGAAATAATTTGAAATTTCTGGCCAAAATTGAAAATCCTACTAAGGAGTACCTACCCACGTTACGCCTGTTACGCCTTATGATATTATGAAAATGTATAATTATTTACCCTTTTTATGATGTAACAAGATGCTATAACGAGAGCAAGCTGTTAGATAAGCTAATAAGAGATATTATAACGAATATCATAAACCCATTAACGTCCCACTGCTAGGATGTTTTGGGCTATTGCCCACCCCGCGGACCGTCTACAAATTTGTAGATTTTACTCACATTTAAAATCTTATATAGAAAACTCTCAAATGAGTACGTTTTCTCACGATTACTTCACCGTAAAATTGTAATAGTTACTTGTATATATAATGAACAGCAAACGTCAATCGTAGCATTTATAATTGGTCCACTAATTCGCACTTGGCCAGCGCGGTGGACTATGGCCTAAAAACTCTCTCATTCTGAGAGAAGACCCGAGCCCAGCGGTGGGATAATAATGGGTTGTACGCAAATTTTAAAGCTGTGACGCGTATTTTGACAGACATTTGACATTTTTGACATAATATCAAAAATTCCGCATATTCATAGAAAACGGCAATCGTAGCTTTAATACAAATTGATCAGCTGTAACACGGTAGCAGTGTAGTTACATGCGGTATGTTATCGAGCGTAATCAGTTTATAACGTCTAAATAACAGCACACAACCGACAACCGTTATTTAGTGCCATGGAAATTACGCGTACAATGTTCCCATAAATCTGTGCTAACTACGCTGCTGAGACAACCAGCCTATTAGCACTCACCGTGATACACACATGTATTTCAAACAATAGTTTCTCCAATTTCCTAAATTTATTGGTAAATTAATAAAGAATGGGTAACTAAGATACGTATTATATGAGTTACGTGAGAAAATCGGTTTGAATATTCATTTCGATGTTTTTATTAATTTATAATAGATAATGTTTGAAAAAAAAGAAATGGAAGGTATGGCATCTCAAATGTATGACGTATTATGACGCGCATAATGTATGTGACTTGTGCATTTACTTAGGTATTAGCTTTGCCAGGTACTAGAACCAGTTTAGTTTAACTGAGGAGGTACCACCGCCACACTTATTTCTAGCGTAATGCTGTTCTTACGCTTCGGTGGAAAGGTGTAGTTACCCGCCCGCTTTCATTGTAGACCTCGGGGGTAGCAAAACCCCGGTTCTATGTGAAATTTCTTACAGACATCCATGGTTGATAGTGAACACTTAACACCGTGTGAACTGCGAGCTAGTTTGCTATTTCAACCGGATAAACAAATAATAATTAGTATACAACATATTCTTAATTATAATTCAGAAACAATAATATACTTGTTACCAGTATCAATAACATTTTTGTTGAGTTACATTTCTTGTAGGATATATGCAAATCAGAGGCCTCATCTATACTATTTTTATGCAGTTTTATTGCTTAATATATAACGAACTCTTTCAATTGTTAATATTAAGCAATATTTACGTCTCCTAACCGTAATCGAACGCAATGATCTGCTCATAGCAAGCATACCTCACTCGTAATGGAACGCGCATACGCTTGTGAACACGTAATAAAAGGAAGGTTTTACGAGCGACGTATGAAGCAAGAACATCGCCTTCCACCAATTTAGCGGCCGAGTAGATCTCGCCTGAAGCTTTTCAAAAATGCTTCTTTATTAGGGTACATTTATGACCACGAGGAAAATAATAAACATAGAAAAGCTTACGTATTTCCACGCTGTAGCAAAATAGCAAACACTTAAAACTGCTCCTCACTGTACCGGGAGCCCTTTGTTCTGGAGTACCGTCTTTGTTCGTTCAGCTTGTGTTGTAATAAATCGTAGTGAAAATCTAGAACATAATTGTTGAAACATAGCAAGACGAGAACTTGCTGCTCATTATTATTCGTTCCAGTAGATGATTATCATCAGCCTATTGTATTCTCTAATTGGCACGCCTTCATTCAGGAGGAAGATATACACGCCCGTCAAATAGTATTCTAGCTTTCCCACTGTCTTATACGAATCATCGATTCACTCAATCGGACATATCCCGTACTCGCGCTCGAGAACCTTCCTTCCACAATAACGATCGATCACATTCATAATACTAGACAGGAAGTAAGTATGGTATGCTATAAACATAGTACCGGCCGTGAATAGTCTAAGACTGTTCCTAGAGGATTCTGGTACTTGAGTGGCGAATACCTGATAAATTATCATCAAAACTGTAACAACCAACCCTCACATCAAAGCACGGTGGGACGGGAATTTCGAGAGGAAAGTGATAGCAAAATATAGGAAAAGAGATGGTTTGCATTTCTTTCATCATCACTACATAGTATAAAACAAAGTCGCATCGCACTGTCTGTCCCTATGTATCCTTAGATGTTTAAAACTACGTTACAAATTTTAATGCAGTTTTTTTATTAGATAGAGTGTCTCAAGAGGAAGACTTTTATGTATAATACGTGCATAATATACCTAGTGGAGGAACACTGATAATTCGATTTTTGTCCTTTAGGCGGAACGAAGTGCCAGGTCAACTAGTATTATTATATAATTGAAAAAAGAACTAGGTAAAAGTAGCGGAGTGGTGAATTCATTTACAAGGGTACAATATAATATTACTAAGAGTCGATATACCTCGAATGTGAACACATACCCAAAAGAAATTTGGTGCACGAACTTGCATTTCAGTAACTGCAGTGCGGCAGCGGTGTGAGGCAAACCAAAATACCAGCAATATGATCCCACTGTTTTCCACTACCGTAATGGAGTTACTTTATACTTTTGAGACTGAATTCAAACGCGGCTTTTGATTAAATGCATTCGATGTTACAACATCGTAGTATTCTATTTTCGGTGGAAATCGAATTTGCGGAATGGTTGCACGTTCACACTTTCCATTTTATTTTCCGTTCATATTACTATGAACACGCTATGAATAACAATGCCAATTGAATATTTTAACAGGGATATAATAACTGTAATGCGCTTCGAGTACGGTACACTATTGAGTTGCAAATAAGCTGAACAAAATTGATCGGGGCAATTTACAAATGGAATGTTTATTTAAATAAAATTATTGTTTATTTTAACATCACATCAACATACACCCAACTCGTAAGTTACATTATTTACTATATATCTACCAATATGATGCAAAAACTTCATCTCATATTTCTAGCGTGAAGCATTTCTTGCGTTTCGATGGCAGGGTGTGTTTGCCAGCACAATTTGTTATGAGGCGACCATCTTAGACCTCCGAAGCAGCAACGGATCTGTGATTGACTTTTAGATAGAACCCATGTTCTGTTTGAAGTTGCTTACAGATATCCATGGGTGGCAATGACCACTTACCATCAGCTGGACTGCATGCTCGTTTGCTACTTCAATCAGATAAAAAAAATGTTATCTGTGCTATTATTGAATGCGTCTTCCTTTTATTAGACAAATATTTTAGCCTCGGTAGGTAAGTACACCATCCCCTGTAGCTCCGAGTCCAAAATAGGTCGTCTCATATAAAAGTGAACCAGCAAGCACACCCTTCCACCAATACGCAAGAAATTCTTAACCCTATAAATAAGTGTGGCGGTGGTACCTCCTCGGTCGAACCTATATGGTTCTCCGTCGTACTAACGTGTTCGATTTTTTAGTAAATCAAGAGACACATTTGAGGAAATTGCTAAGTAATATGTGCCTAATAGCAGAAAAAATATAACCTGACCTACAATATATTAGAGCAAATAAAAAATGTAAAGTAGCAGTTTTAGTCATAGCTATTTCTAATTCATAGCTAATCATTAAATAAGTAAGTATTTGCACGAGGACTACATACAGCAAAAACATAGATTTAGAACGAGTCATAAATCTGGAGCTAATTACTGGCGAGTGTCGGCGGCAAGCATCTGAACTTCGCTCCATAAGTCAAGCTCTGATCGAGATGAGCTCTACGCCCTCATATTAATCTTATGATTTTACATGATTGGGTTAAAACGTGAATTATGTTGCAGTGATCTTTGCTTTTCTCAGTAATAGATATAAATTCTTCCAAAAAATATTTTTCCTACTAGGAATTAAACTAGTGTCAATCACGATAGTATTATGCAAGGAATGTTTTTAAATTGACTTCTTATCCACCTATATCTACATTCATATTAATATTCGAAATCCCTATGATGTTAAAATCTACGGAATTAAATGGCAAAAATGTATCATAATGACGACCCGCGTGGCGGAGCGGTTACCACACCGGTATGACTTGCAATGGGTTCCGGGTTCGATTCCCGTCTAGACAGGCATCTCCATGATGAGTTTAGATTATGTTCTGGGTTGTATTCGTCTTGTGTGTCCATGGTATTCACGACACAGTTTAAAATCCTAGTGTGGGGTATGTAGTGGAAGATCCTAATCCTAATGAGTGTAGAAAGAGTGTTTGTTTATATAATGATTTCAAATATATGTTACTTTTTTTCCCTCTGAAGTTGTTCAACAAAAAGACTGAAGATGACCAAAAAAGAAACATTATCATACTATGTATTATTGAGATCTAAACAACGATTATGTTGCTTAGACGACCAGCAACATGACCACTATGGGTAAAATTAAGTATTTTTAAAATAAAACTAAAGTTTTTGTAATTTAATGTAATAAGATTGTTTGAGTAAAAATTATACATTCACTCATACATGATTTTAATATCCTACTTTACAATCGTAAAAAGGATAAATCCAGCGTTCATAAGAAATACCAACAGTTAATTATTACTCCAAATCGAGGTACCTCACGACTTCATCAACGACTTCGCGAATACGAAAGACGCCGTTAATCATCGTCAAGCTTGATTAAATCTGAAATACGAGTCGCGGCGACATCTATTGAGACACGCAAATAAATAGCTGGCTTCAAAATTCTCGCGCTGCGCTAACGGCACAAATATATCCTTAGCTGAGGCTGAAAGACCCCTTGAACAAAGAAATACAAACGACCGACCTGGCGCGATTTTAATTCAAAGCGATGGTTCGACGAAATTGTATACAAAGGTAAGCGAAAAATAAAAGGAAAAGCTGAAACAATATTCAAGGTCGTCTTTAAGGGAAAACAAGCTGTAACCTGTATGTAGAACCCTAATAGACATTTAAGTAGGCTTTACGTGTTATGCATTTCGCCAGAATGCCGCTGACTACATAAAAGATGGAAAAAAATCTATTATATTATACTTAAATGTCTTCTTTTTTGTCAACTCATATTAAAAATAAATATTCAAAATATATATAGTTTGGTATTATTAATAATGGACAATATGGCGTATCTAAATATCGCGAAAGTCTAAATAGGTTTAAGCACATATTACCTTTATACAATACGTTATCCTTTTTATCTTTCATTGCATATAAAATAAATTCGGTTTTGTTAAACAGTTATATTTTATTTCAATATGTTTGCTATGCACCATCGTATTCAAACATTTAAATATTTCGGAGAACAAACAATGATTAAGGTGCATGCGCTGCTTTTTATTTCAAAGCCTGCATTCAACATTTCATACGAACAAAAATTTGGAGATTTTTTGGGAACAAAAACCGTCTGCATCACGCATTTCAGCCACAATATGCGGGTTCCATCAATTTGATGCTCAAAATATGAAATGAGTTGTGCGGTAAATCTGCAGTAAACGAGAATGTGTATTATTTTTGTCATTTGCTATACCTATTGTTTTTATAAAAAGTTTTTAAAGGGGAGGTACCACCACATATTTCTAATGTGAAGTAGTTCTCACATTTTGGTGGAAAAGTGTGGTTGCCTACTGCCCTTATATGAGTTGACTATTGAGTTCACATAAAATCTGAAATCTTGTTTTGTATGAAGTTGCTTATAGAGGTCCGTGGCGGCAGAGAGTACTTTCCATTTGGTGGCCTATATGCTCGTTAATTCCTTTAAAAAACTAAAGACATGCCCCATGCATTTTAGTTAATATGTGATCAAAAGTTTCGCTAGCCGTATTTTAAGCTTATATGTGCAGTAGCAACAGCTGTAACTTAATAAAGTGTGCAGTATTTATATAAATGATATTTTGCCTAACATAGTGAAGCTCGAACATAATCAAATATACTTCGAAAGATGACTAGGTTCAACATCTATGCCTCTAACTTTTTATTATATGACTTCTAATGAAAATTATATATAAAATGAAAAATAATAGTCTCGATGCTATCAAATAAACCATGGTATTGTTCATTATATTACTTTACCTTTGTTTATGAAAAAGCCGAAAATGCAGTTAACCGTAAACAGCGGTACAGCTAATGAAGTGGAACAAAGATAGAGTTAAGTTAAACATGTTATCTGAAAGAAATTTCCAGAAATCTCTAACAAATGGTTTAATATTGTTACATGCAAAAAATAAAACAATGTTAAATATATATTAAATTTGCATTTAATTAATAAAAAAGGTTGTGTCAGTGTTTGTTTCCTCTTGACCCACCTCATTGACCCGATTTAAAAATACCTCGGATACGCACAGTATCTCGTAAACATGCGCTCAACATCAGAGATCAAATGCGCCATCCTGAGAGATAGCTGTAGGTAATTTTGTTAGTTATTAAATTATTTTGTAAAAAATTACACCATAACCATCGATGAGTCGTTATATAATAAATATATAGCAGACTTATAAATAATTATAAATTCACGTGTAGAAGAATAAGTAAGTAAAACTGAATTATATGAATATGACCTTAAATCAACTACGATTTTCTTAAATTAGAAAAGGTGTATTTTAATAATTTAATAATTTTGTATTTCTGTAAGCTGACTTAAAGAAATAGCTAAATTCGGTTCAGCTTCCACGTTACTATTGATGACGGAAATAATTTAATATACTAGTATTTTGAATATTTTACCAAAACACTACTGCGGCTCGCATAAAAACGAAAATCCTGCGCATAAATAAACATGTTAATTCCATACGCAGAAGCCACACGGAAACTCGTTTAAAATAAAAACACACGAGTTGAAATGTATGATAACTGTCAATTATTCAACCTTACCAAATTAAGTCTTAATCCTCTAATGCGATTTATCAAGCGCAGCTGTCGGATCATAATCCTAATAACCCGCGGCAAAATGTTGATGCAAATAAATACAGATTCGTCGCACCTGCCTGTCTAGATGTTGCGAATAATTAAGCAGAACACCAAGCGAAATAATACAAATTACTTGGAGACTCAACTCGTTTTATTTTGTGAGAATATATTAAACAGCTAAGAGGATTTCTTGACGTTATGTCACGTAATTTAAAATTATGCCATATTACTCATGCCAGTTTGTTTGAGACTTTATGCTTTGAAACGAGCAATTTATTTTATTTTACGTTTAGATTAATTGAAAAAATCGACACAGAGTGGCATATCGGAATAACGCACATCTATACCGTGAAGCGTATGAAGCGTACAATAGTATTAGCATATTTTTTGTATAAGTTTGAAATACTGGAAAATTTTAAAAGTACAGGTAGTAAGTGAAGATAGATGGATATCATAGATGTTTTTATTCTAATCTATATAGCAAAGGTAGGTCCGAAGGTGGTAGAACCAGTATAGCTCGACCGGGGAAGTACCACCGCCGCACCTTTTTCTATCGTGAAAGCAAAGCGTGAACGCAAGAAATGAAAGGTATGGTAGCCGGCACACTTTTACATGAGGCGACCATCATAGTCCGAACCCATGTTCCGTACGAAGTTGATTACAGACGTCCATGGGCGGCAGTGACCTCTTAACATCAGGTGGACTGCAAGCTCGTCTGCTACTTCAGTTAGATAAAAAAGGTAGTCCACCTTAGAACGTTGTGTGTCACCTTGCCACAACTTTGAAACCAAATATGCTTAAACCGCCTAAAGACAGGAATAAATACGCCGACGCCAAACTGGAGCAAGAGTCTAAGAAGTCAATAGGTTAAATTATTATTAATAGAACACTCCATTTATAACGAGATTGGTGATAATTATAACACTGAGTAAAATCTGTTTGCTTTCGGGAAAGATGAATAGATTTTACCCAGTAAAATCATCAATCACTTTTCTAACTTGAATGTCATATTTTCAATATAGACTACTGGGTTTCGATTAAGTTGAATGAATTAGTAAAAATATATTTTTCGGTCCAACGTGAAAAGGGTATAAAGTTAGATTAAAATCATTATTTAGAAAATATTTTTGACGCATATTTTACTGTGTTTTTATGTCCCTTCCCACATGTTTTAACCTAGAACAATTACTAAAACTGCTGCTTTTGAAAATATAATTAGTGTAACGGAATTGTACCTGTAGTCAAACCACACAGAATTTACTTTTTATATTATTTTGTAAAAAATAACTTTTTAGCCATAAATAATAAATTATTCATAAAAAAAATTAAATAAAATAGATATTTAACATTTTAACACGTAGCATCTAAGAGTCAATTTATTAACACTACATACAAAGTGCCACTAGTTTCGCTTATCGAGCTTCTATAAAATCAATAACGATAAAAAATATAACACCGTAAGCTTGTTGCAAAGTACGATCGCAAAAAACAATGTTGTTGGCGCGAACGGTTTGATCGTAAATTACAGTAGAGTCGCTTCAGTTATCGCACGGTTATCTCCGACCTGTACCAATACAGTTTTAGCTTCGTAAAGCTAACACATAATGGTGACAAAGGGTTGGGTTGGAATACATAGCATATAAAGTTCCTCAAAACAAAAAACTGATGTATGCATGTATTAGCGAGAAATAAAAACAAGTAAACATAGTTTTAACTGGCTAAAGTTAGTTATGTAACTAAATTAGCATGTTCAGAACAGAAATTGTACTGTTTAATCACAGTAATTGACGAAACTTTCATCCTTCCATCCACCAACCGTTTGAGGTCCACTGCTTGCCTCCTCTGAATAACGGGACTCCAACCGTTCCTGTGCCTTCTGAATCCATCATCAAGTCATCGGTCCACCTGGTGGAGGGTGACCTGTGCTTCTTTTGCCTAGACGTGGTCGCCACTCGAGGACCTTCCTTCCCCATCGGTTACAGGTTCTACGAGCGATTGTGGCCGGCCCATTGCCACTTTAGCTCGCTGATTTCAAGAGCTATGTCGGTAAGCTTTGTTCGTCTACGGATTTCATCGTTGCGAATAATGTCTCGTAGTGAAATTCTGAGCATAACCCTGACTAAACTTAGATACATGCTAATTAAACGAGTCGTGATTAAAAAATAATTTCGATGAACTAAGTTTAGTTGACGTGATCACATAGGACAATTGTAACTGACTAACCTTAGAAACATTACTACTAAACGGAGTCCGCTAAAATCATACATTAGTGAGCTGAACTAAATTACCTTATAGTGATCATCCGACCAAAAATTTAAAGATTCAAACGAGTATGCCCACAGATCTCTCTGATCAGGAATCTCAAAACCTAAGTTGTGTCACTACTTCATGAAATCAATAATTCCTATTATTAATAAAAACAAAATTTGCAAATTTTACGAAATAAAAAATTCTCGTCGTACTCTTGACCATTTATTTTGTCGCCATCTTTGCCAATTGGTCGATTTACGATTGGTCAAAAAGAACCGAGAACCTACCCTCGTGACAAATAATAATTATTGTGTGAAGGTGCTGACCTAGTATATTAGTATTTATCTATGGTGCTCACTGTTTGTTTTGAACTCGTGATAATATTCAGTGACTATTAATTCGTGTTTGATTCGTTTTGATTTTCAATTTCCATTAAATAAAAGCCAAAATAATTCAATCTCCTTTATTTTATTGGTAGGATTTCCCACAAAAATTGCAACATTTACTAGGCAACTTTAGGGTGTCGATTTTTCGTGTCGGTTTTGTGAAAAAATATCCTTATCATTTTACCAATTGACCCAAAAAAGAACTTCAAAAA